>CM063462.1:13285185-14535185 GCA_032191425.1 Lymantria dispar | reverse complement strand
TTATCTATTTAGAAAATTATTCTATTCTCTTTATTTTCTTTTAGTCTCTCTCTCTCTATAGTCGGTCCCTCATATCTGAGGATCGTGGTTAGCATCGGAGTTATATTTGGAGCGGATGATCTGCCTCCACCGATCTCGATCCAGCGCGTCTCTCACGATCGCATAGAGGTCCTTCATGCTAACTTTCTTGGGAAAGTAGAAGCAGTGGTTTCCCGTTGCCTTCTGCCCCAGTCTTTTTTGGAGCTATTTAGTCCCCAAGGCCGTTGCAGCCTCTTCCAACCGCAGTCAGGTATGTGGTTATCCTGCCACTGCTCGGTCGCCATTGCCTCGTCTGTTACCTAGCAGGGAGCACCGCGGCACCAGAGGACGTCGCCGCTGGCTATTCATAACGAACCACCGGACGCGGGCAGGTGAGGTTGACAATTGGGGCGGTGTCTGATCTTAGTAACCGTTATCCCCTTTCTTTTAGTACTGACAATGAATTTGTATTAAAAATGTGAGTAAAAAATTTAATAACTAATACTATTCAGGTAGATATAAATTTTTGTAATACCGATGACTTATTGGACGTGAGACACCTTAGTCCTTCTGTAACCATAAACGCTAAAAAAGAAATCATATACAAACCAAAAAATAGGTAAACATTGGTTTACTTCAAACGTATAATACTTGTGTAAACATCAGACATTTTCCGTATAGTGGTGGAGTAAGAATATAATTCACCACCATCATCTTACCCGTAGAAGTCGTATAAGACAACTAAAGGATATAAGAGGCACATATCATCTATCTAAAGAAAAACTCGAAATGAAACTCTATACCAACAAGGTCTGACCAGCATGATAGTAGGTCAAATTTTCTCCAATTGTGAAGAAGACCCGAGGCCAACAATGAGACATATGTGGACAATAATGATGATGAAACATCAGAAATCGTTAATATTAGGTCCTTACATATGAAATTGGCGTTTTGTACGGGAGGAATATAAAGTCAATTTATTTTTGTAAAATATATTTAATTAATCAAAGAATGCACCGTTGTTATCTGTGCACTTTTGCCATCTCATAGGTAGTTTCCCTTTACCAAAAAAACCATGGAGGCGAGAATCAATAAACTCTTTGAAGGCGGTTTGGACTGCCGCATCGGAGCTGAATATTTTTCCTTGTAAGAAGTTGTCCAAATTCCAAACAAAATGGTAATCTGTTGGAGCTGAGCCGAGCCGGAGTCTGGAGAGGTCCGAGGAGTACGGTGGATGTCGCAGACATTCCAATTATATCTCATCTAACTTGTGGTTGTTTGTTGTGCAGTGTGTGGTCTTGCGTTATCGTGAAGCAGCAGTGGCCTAGAGCGATTGACCAAGCTCGGTTGTTTAGCAGCTAGTTCTTCCTTCACGGTTTGCAGTTGCTGACAATAGATATCTGCCTTAATTGATTAGCCAGATTTTAGAAAGCTGTAGTAAGCGACACCAGCGCTAGTCTACCAAACACTCACAAGTAACGTTTTCTGAGTCAATTTTCGTTTAGGGCAGGATTTGGCTAGGTCTCGAGGGTTCAGCCATTGTGACAAGCGCTTCCGATTATCGTACAATGTCCACATTTTATCACAAATAATGATTCGATTTAAAATCCCTTCATTATTCTGTCGGTTGAGCAAAGTAACATAGCAGTCGACGCGTGTTTGCAAGTTCGATTCACTCAATTCATGAGGTATCCATCGTTAATTTTTTATTACTTTCCCGATTTGCTTCAAGTGGATTAATACAGTTTTGTCACTTACCCCGAAGCTTGTAGCTATCTCTGAAGTGCTTTGTGATGGATCCGCTTTCACAATAGCCTTTAATACTTCATTTTTCACTTTGATCTCCAGCCGCCCACGGGGTTGGTTCTGAAGGTCGAAATTACCAGAACGAAAACGTTGAAACTAAAAACGTACCATGCTTTCTTTTTCGACACCAGCGCCGTACACATCATTAATCCTTTGAGCTGTTTCTGCAACACTGGTGCCACGGTAGAACTCGTACTCATAAATGTACCGATATTTCATGTTTTCCATTGTGCGGTAATAAGCGGCGCCAAAGAAAAAAATAATGAAGAAAAAACAAATGAATGACTGTTTTTAAAACTAAAATGTACCCGCTAAATGAATTTTAAAATTTGAATTTAGAATTGGGAGATGTTTCAGATCAAAGTGGTCAGTACGACAAAACGCTAATTTCATATGTAAGGACCTAATTAACTGAGTAAATTACCGCAATATTACATCTTCTTTATTGACTGCTTAGTCATTTTAATTTTCACTTTCCCAAAAAAATAGTTTTTTTCTTTCTTAACCTATTTTAAAATACATATTCTTCCTTTTTATCTTCTAAATGTGTTACGGGTCCATAGGTTATTAAAAGTGATGCCCGTAATTTTTTGTAACCTATAGAAACCATTACCTGACTCTCCTGCAAAATTACATTGTTGAGAATGTATTGCGGCATCATTCCAAAAAAATATATACGTACGGTATACGACACGTGTTAACTAAATGACGTAGCCTTGTGAAACAAATGCTCAATCTGAAAATACTGTATCTTAACCGCGGTAACGTACGAGGGGTGATCCAAAAGTAATGATAATCAATAATAAACACAATGAATAAAATAAAAAAATATATTTATTTCTCAACATAGTCTCCTAGCAAGTCTATACATTTAGTCCATCTCTTTTCTAAACCTAAAATTCCCTTACAAAAAAAATCTTTATCTTGACTCTCAAAAAAGTCCTCAACCGCGGCCATCACGTCGCTATCATCATCAAATTTCTTGCCTCGGAGGTGTTCCTTGAGTCGTGGAAAGAGATAGAAGTCACTGGGGGCTAGATCTGGTGAATAGGGGGGGTGTTCCACCAACTCAAAGCCCGCTTCCTGAATGCCAGCCATGGCAATTGCAGCTTTGTGAACAGGTGCGTTGTCTTGATGGAACAACACTCCAGCCCGCAGTTTGCCTCGCCTTTTCTCCTTAATAGCCTCCCGCAATCTTCTTATTTGTTCTGCATAGTAGGAGCCTGTAATAGTGGCCCCCTTTTCCAAGTAGTCCACCATGATTATTCCTTCAGCGTCCCAAAAAACAGACGCCATAACCTTCCCTGCTGAGCTTGACACTTTGAATTTCTTCGGCGTCGGTTCATCGGATCGTTTCCATGTCATCGATTGTTGTTTTGTTTCAGGATCAAAATGGTGGATCCAGGTCTCGTCCATGGTCACAAAACGTGACAAAAAATTGTCCTTGTCTGCCTGGAACTTTTCGAGATTTGCTCTTGACATGTCGACTCGTTTCTTCTTTTGCTCGTCGTTTAACATTTTCGGTACCCAACGCGCGGAGACCTTTCTCATATGCAATTCGTTCGCAAGGATTCTTTGAATGCTGCCATATGAGATCCCTGTGACCTCAGCTACATGCCTGATAGTCACTCTTCGATCTTCCAATACAACTTCTTCAACTTTTTTCACATTTTCTTCAGTGAGGGACGTCGATGGGCGTCCTTCGCGGTGTTCGTCTTCCGTCGATGTTCTTCCCAGCTTAAACTCCTTAGCCCAGCGTGCAACTGTGGAATATGGAGGAGAAGAGTCCCCTAATGTTTCCACCAAGTCGCTGTGTATGTCTTTGGTAGACATTTTTTTCAAGCAGAGGTATTTAATGACAGCTCTGATTTCGTGTTTTTCCATTTTGATGTTCACTCCTTGACAGTCCGTATTCAAATGAATGTAGCTCCCGGGAATTGTGGCCTATTTATATGATTTTTTTTTCCTGAACTAGTGGGTAACTGAGCAAGTGACTGAAATTTTTTTGTATTTTTGTGTGCACTAGAAATAACTGATTATCATTACTTTTGGATCACCCCTCGTATGTAAGTACTGCCTCGCACGAACGTAAATGATACGTTCGTTTTCGTAATTCTAGTTCAAATATTGTAACTCTCGAATGTATTTATTTGTTTTATATACTTATAAGATTCTATGCTATACAAAAACTATGTTTTTTTTTTAATAGGAATTGATTATTTACAAAAACCAAAACAGATTTCGAAACGAAATATATAAGTAACAACTTAAACTAAAAAGCTTCTTGTCGATTTTCTCAAAAACCGTTAAATCATTTTCTATAAAATTTACATGAGGGCTCTTTCTGAAGTATGATCGACTAAACAAAAAAGAATCATCCAAATCAACTTATGATTGGCGGCAACGTCACGTAACATATATAGGTACAAAAAAAACATATACTTAGTCGAATTGAAAACTTCTACCTTGGTTGGTTAAAAATAAGTAAAGTGCGTCTTTCAAAATCAAATCACAAGACATAGACTTACAAATTATTTGTATAAATAAAATTGGTGTACAATGCAAATTAATTACAAATTGACACGATCTTGCTAAATAAAGTAGATATACCTGTAGGTACTCAGTTAAAACGAAAATACGCTAGAAACGCTCGTAAAACTTAAGTAAGTCGTTACTTTTTATCGTGACATTTTAGGAGGGCAGAATGTCCGTTGTGCTTTGCATAATGCATTGACCTTTCAAGCGCTTAAAAAGTAGGGAACATTTACATATATACATATTTCTACGTACCATATAGGCATTACGCCAGCTTACTCAAATAACAACCACGAATCGAATAATATAGGGGATTTAATTTTAGCTCATACGTCTCACTACTAGGCTAGAAATTATATCGCTCCGGTGGTCGGTCCAACGGCGAAGGCAACGTGGTGTTCGGGTGGGTTGCGGATGTGCGTGCTTACGCCCCTCTGTCGCCCCGAACGGAGTGGTGCAAGGAGTGCGTCGACCGCGACCCAAGCCAAAAAAAAAAAGGCTAGAAGTTATATGCATATAATATCTCTTAGTCGTCTTTTACAACATCCACGGGCAAGATGGTGATTTGTATTCTTACTCTGTCACCACACGGCAACTTACACACTTTCCTTATTAAATACATAATATATCTCAAGTTAAGTTAAAAGTTAAATTCTGTTAAAAAGAACATATTTTTTCAGTTTTAAGTTTTACCAAAGATATCTTAAACGAGATTAACAAAATTAATTAATTAAGCCCGGAAATCTTTTAATCAACCTAATGAAGGGTCAAAAATCAGTAATTAAGACGCATTACGTCATCCATCACTGTGGTTAGATGATCGATGAGATAGCCGCTTTTGTTCCGACCCGAGCGAATTTCGTGACAAGAAACCTTTTGATGGTTAACTAAATCAAGTGAAATCAGAAACAGAATTCATTTATTTGTAAAACGTGGGTATTTTTACAAAATGTTTTATAGATGATATAAAGAAAACACAGCTGATGTTCGAGATGTGTGCGTGTAGCAGGTTATTTCCCCTCCTATAATGGAGGAGGCTCGAATCCAACAACCTAAGGCCTCATTTACGGAGACGAGGCGCGTCGCGCGTCGCGATAGGCTGTGCGGCCCGCACTAAATTCAAATGTAGGGCGTTGGATGAGTGCGTTTACGGAGAAGCGATTTTACACGCGATTACTTGAAATGGAGCGTGTTTTACGGCCGAGCCCGCGGATGGCATCGTCGCGTCTCACGCGGCGTTTATCGCGGCGGCGCACGCAGCGGCGATTCTCGATAAAGCGATGCCTGTGGCGGAACCTTCTGCCAGTCTCATTTGGTAATCGTGTAACACAGACGTAGTCACCGTGGCAATGGAGTATGATATGATTGATTTTTTTTTAGAAGAAAACTGTTTGTTAAAAAGTGAGTTATTTAATATAAGGAGTGGCCCAGTGTTTACAGCAGCGGAACATGATAAGTTTGGGTCGGTTTGACTGAGAATCCGGCGTGCGCCGCAGCGATGCCCACCGCGTGCTTCGCTACACGCTTGAGAATACGACGCGGGCGCAGCTGTGGGCACCGCCACTCTACCCGCCTCGCGTCTCTATAAACAACGACGTATATTGCTATAAGTCTGTGTTTACGCGTGCGATGATACGAGCCGCTTCACGCGCCGCCGCTACGTAAACAATAAAAACGTCCAACACGCCGCGAGGCGCCACGCCACACGCGACGCGCGACGTCCCGCGCCTCCGTAAATGAGGCCTAATAGAAATTGTAAATAAAACTAATTTTACGGATTTGTATTTGATTTATGATTGCCCGACGTTTCAAACACTTTACAGCATTCATGGTCACGGGCGGACTAAGATGTCTGACGTCCAAACAAGTCAACGTTATTACAGATTTTTATAATGAATTATGAATTATTGAATTATTGATAAAATCTGTAAAAATAGTTTCATTTACAAAGTGTAGTGCTCGCGTAAACATCAGAAATCATAACCTAATGGAAAGCTACATTATCAACAAATAAGTTAGCTTCTTGAAAAAAAGCACCACCAGACTCCTGGTTTACGATTCCGGAATGTCACCTCCAAAAACAACGAAATTAAATAGTATCTGAAGGGATTTTAAGACTTCCTGTCTGCTTTCAGGAGCTCTACTGTAATTCCATCGCCCGGTGCCTTACCGTTTTTTGGTTGTTTGAGAGCCATTCTGATCTCGTATAACCTGATGTTGGGGATTCTCATACAAGCTGATATCCGAGATGCATGCGTATAGCAGGTCAATTTCTCTCCGATTATGCCTCCATAAATGCTGTGAAAATTATCATCATCATTTCGGCTCATATACGTCCCACTGCTGGGCTCGAGCCTCCTCCTTAATAGGAGGGATATTAGCCTACTATACTATGCCGGTCAGACGGGTTGATATAAAGTTTTATTTAGAGTTTTCCTTCTCTTGTATAAACGTTATATGCATATTATATCCCTTAGTCGTGTTTTACGACATCCATAGGTAAGAAAGAGAGTGGTGAATTGTATTCTTACCCCGTCACCACATAGAAACCATCACATCTTATAATCCTAACTAATATTATAAATGCGAAAATACGTTTGTTTATTTTTGTTTATTCATTTGTCTTTCACCAATGGAAACCGGTATTTTGAATAATTTGCCAAAGCGCGAGGACATGGTTTATATTGCTATAGCCTTTTAGTAAGTCGGCTTGTTCGGGCAGCTGGAAGTCGTCAAGCTTGCGTGTGAATCAATTTTTAATGACTCTCGAAAACAACTTGTAGACGTGGCTCAAGAGTGAGATGGATCTGTCATTCTTTAGAAGAGCTTTTGTCGCACTTCTTGAAGAAAATTACACCACACTCCTAGTCCACGATTCTGGAACGTCGCCTCCGAGAACAACGGAATGAGAAAGCATCCGAAGGGCTTTTAAGACCGGTTTTCCGCCTACCTTCAGGGGCTATGCTGTAATTCTATCTCCCGGTGCCTTACCGTTTCTTGTTTTAGAGGCATTCCGATCTCGTACAAGCTGATGTCCGGGATTCTTTTACAATCCGATGCTCAAGATGTGTGCGTATATAGCAGGTTAATTTTCCTCCTATATTGATGGCTCGAACCCAACAGTGACGACACCTATATGTACGATGAAAACTATCAACGCCATCATTTTATGATTTTGGCTCATACCCATAACATCCTACTGCTGGGCTCGAGCCTCCTCCGTAATAGGAAGGATATTGACCTACTACACCATGCTGGGCAGATGGATTTATATAAGGTTTTATTTCGAGTTTTCCTTGTCTTGCATAAACGTTACATGCATATTATATCGCTATTTGTTATGAAAGAGAGTAGTGAATTATATTATTACTTTATTACCGCGCGGAATTATGTTAAAAAATAAATAATCGCGTTTTTCAGTATATTCATCCTCTAATGGTTTAAAACAAGGAAATAATTTTGTAGTGATGCTTTTACTGAATATTTTAATTGAATTTCAAATTAGCACTAATTAATATTAGCAACGTCTTTGTTTTGTGACGGAGAGACTCGCTAAAAAGAAATATGTTTCATTTCAACCACTTAGAGAATGCATATCAATTAAGGTTCAAATATAGGGGGTCAATTTTAACAGGTAGCTATTTTTCATCCAACTATAAAAATAATGAAAATGATACTTAACGAGAAAGTCACAAATGAAATCTCCGTGGACGAAGTCCCAGGATTTAATTCGGAAATTATCTTCTCAAAATGTTTTCAAATATGTTAAATATCATCTTATCTATACCAATAAATAAAATTGGAGTGTCTGTTTGTAATGTCAAAATAATAGGCTTTTTTCATGCTCACACGGTTATTTGCACGAAACCTATGCCTAAAATACAGATTAAAAAATTTTTGTCTGTATGTCTGTCTGTCTGTTTGTTCCGGGTAATCTTCAAAACGGCTGGACCGATTTCAAAAATTCTTTCACCAATGGAAAGCTATAATATCAGGGCGTAAACTAGGCTATATTTTATCCCGGTATTCCCACGGGAACGGGAACTACGCGGGTAAAACGACTATAACCTATAACCGAAGCAAAGCGACGGCGGGTTGCTAGTATAGAGATATATAAGAAAATTCGAACTCTAAAACCCTGTACTAACACGTCTGGCCAGCGAAATATAGTAAGTCAAGTTCCCTTCCATTGTGGAAGAGGCTCGAGCGCAACAGTACGTACGGACGTATATAACCTGTGATGAAGACGATAATGAAAATCTTCAAGATTAGGTCTCACGTGCCGACGGCTGTACACGGGGGTGATCCGGTCGATGGCCCTGTACGGTGTACCCGTGTGGGCGGGGTCCGTGATCGTCCGTCTGAGGGTCGTCTTGTGACGACCACAGAGGGTCATGGCGATCGAGGCCATACGCGGTTACCGCACGGTGGCGACGGAGGCAGCGTGCCTCCTGGCTGGAACTCCCCCGTGGGACCTGGAGGCGGAGATGCTCGCCGGAATTCACCGGCGGATGTCGGCGATGCCTGCCCGCGCCGGTATGATCTCGCTGAAGTAGATTACCGCCTGGCGGGTCGACGCACGCCGAGACGTCATTGCCCGTTGGGCAGTCTGGCTGGAGGGGCCTCGGTACGGTGTCAGAACTGTCGAGGCCTTCCGACCGGTGCTGATGGAGTGGTTGGAGCGGACGCACGGGGTGCTTGCCTTCCGATTGGTGCAGGTGCTGACGAGGCATGGTTGCTTCGCCAAGTACCTGCACAAGATCGTCACGAGGGAGAGCACACCGTCCTGCCACCACTGCGATTGCGACGAGGACACGGCGCAGCACACGCTCGAGGTGTGTGCTCCGCCGCATGGACGGGGGACCGCCGTGAGCTCGTCGCGATCATCGGTGCTAACAAGACGCTGCCGACCATCGCCAGGGAGATGGAGAAGGAGGCGGCGGATCGTGCGCGAGAGGAACTCCTTTTCGGTGACACGTTCCGCCGCCGACGACTCGGGCGGCGCAGGCACGATTACCTGCGCCTGATGCCCCCTAGCTGAGGCCGCGGGTGATCGGACCGGAGATTTTAGTCCGTCACCAGTGGAGAGGCTGACCGCGCGACGGCGACCAACGTCCCGGGACAGGGACGTCGAGAGGCGAGGGTACCCGAAAGGGTATTCCGTCGGGCCGATCACTGACGACAAGTCACCCTGCTCCGGTGGTCGGCCCAACGATGAAGGCGACGTGGATACGGGTGGGTTATGGGCCCGCGAGCCGTTCTTTCGTCGCCCCGGACGGAATGTACCACGTGCGCGGTTACCATAGCCCACCCATGAAAGAAAACCTACTCAATAACTAAAATCGACGTCAGATTATTTAAAGAAACCTACAACTGTTTTATACGTTGGAATCTCATGCGTTTTGCGACTATAACACTACCAGCTGCTACTCAAAGTTTATGATTTACGAGACAAATCTGAGGCAGATTTACTATTGTTGAAAACAATTTACTGACCTGAAATAACTTACACATATTTAGAGGACAAGCCTATTGTCATAAACCGGGCATTGTTCTAAAAAATCATTTCAGCTCATACACATCCCACTGTTGAATTAAGCCTTTACCACAATAGGAGAGAAATTAACCATACTATACCACGCTGATCAAATAGGTTGTTATAGGGTAGGAAGGAACACTCGATATAAAAATATCGAGTGTTCCTTCCCTTCCATAGATCTTATATGCGTATTATATCCCTTAGTCGTCTTTTAAGACATCCATGGGCAAGATAGTGAGTGGTAAAGTGTATTCCTGTTCAGTAACCACACGGAAGAATGTTGATATTATCGTACCATAAAACCTAATAGCATCCAACCCAGAAGATAAACATGACGACAAATAACAATTATAGTCTGCTTTTAGGTCATAAGATCGATGAATACATAATGCTTTTTTTTGTACAAAATACATTCTCACCAAACGCATAATTACAAAATACAGTAGGTAAATCAAATTGAGGCATAGAACTTTATACAAATATAGTAGGTCAAATTCCGTTTTATTGTCGAGCAAGCTTGAGCTGTGTTTACAATAAATATCATCATTTCATCATGATCATCATCATCATCATTTCATTGGGCTCCAGCCTCCTCCAGAATAGGAGGGAAATTGACCTTACTATAACATGCTGGTCAGACAGCTTGGTATAAGGTTTTATTTCGAGGTTTCCTTTTCTTGCATAGATGTTACAGTCTTATTATATCCCTTAGTCGTCTTTTACGACAATCACGGGCAAGATACGGAGTGGTGAATTGTATTCTTATTCCGTTACCACACAGAAAATATATAATAAGATAATGTTTCAAAACTAACCGTGTCATTTATTTCCAGGCAAGACTCTAAGACTGTATCGCTATCAAGTCCGAAAGTATCTAGAAAATACTTTACGAACTGGCGCCAAGCATGTGACAAGACGAAAGATAAGACCAAAGAGTTACTGAAGCGCTGGAGGACATTACCAGAAACCGAAGGAGTGGAAACACCGATGCAGGCGGCCGGTAACAGCGAAGAGGATAAGCACGGAGGATGGAGTGTCCATGTTTGGAGTGAGTACTCATAGATTAATATTTATGTGCCCATTTGATACTAGTCAATAATTAGTTACGGATATAATATTGCTATTTTTTGACGTCACAAGGTCTAATAAATCGATGAACGCTGGCTGCATGCACGAAAAAGTGTCCCATTACGCTCATGGTCCCGTTACACTGATTACCCTGTTACGCTGATTCTATTTTATTCATAAAAGTATGCAATCATTTCATCAATGTTTTGTTATGACGTTGTCACGGTAAACTATCGTCCGTAAACCGACTTTACAGACAACCATGTTTAATTTTTTTTCATTGCAAACGGTGGCAAACGAGCAAACAGTACACCTAATGGTAAGTGATGCTGCCTCTCATGGACCTTTGCTAGGCCGCTGCCTAACGTAATGAAAGTGAAGGGAGTATGAATGCATGCAAGGACGTTCGGTGATACTAAAGGCATCACCAAAACCATGCAAAAAACATGCAAACATCCTCAATAAATTGGATTTCCGGTTCTCTTGCTCACCGAACGAAGCGCAGTAACAAATTGCTACTACTCAGACGTCGATTATCTGCTAATATGGTACTACCCGGAACAGACTGTCCCGCGGCTATAGATAGACAACTGTCAACAGTGTGGTCCTACCACTTTTAAATTAACATCATTCTATATTTAAGTCATTGTAGTTTAGAAATACAAAGATGGACAATAGTACTGACTTGAGAAACTTATATAGTGTAACCGTAATATAGCAAACCTCAATATAACAAATTCCTCGATCTAACGAATACCTCTACAATTTTCAAACGTGACATTTAGAGCACCAGGGCCTGTAATTCTTATATACTAAATTAAAGTAATTACATTTTCAAAATGTTACTTACAAAATATAAAACTAGCGAAACCCTAAATGCCCGTCTTTGTAAGAAAATTGTTGAAATATTCTCCTTTATTACGTTAGTAATTACTTAAATAACTGACATAACATGTCCCACGGGCAAGGTTGTAGGTAAAATAAATTTTAATGATAACTAAAGAACGCCCTTTATATAATAATTCTTATGTCCTCTTTTAATAAACTATTACACATGAATAAAATACGTTTTAAGTGAAACTGTTTTTATGGATTTTATCACGATTGTATTTGCCGACGTTTCGAACTCTTTTTGTTGTAGATTGTTTACAATCTTTTTTTTTTGTTGCGGGGCCATAAAATTATTGCTAATATCTTTTGCTTCAACCCCAAGAAATTGGAATAACAGCAAGATGATGATGCTGACTATATCGGGTAGATAAAAACCTCTATAATAACGATGCCTTGTTGAGCGTAAAACACCTTAGTCCTTTCGCGACCATGAACACTGAAAAGCTTTCAAAATGCCAGGAAAGGAGAAATCAAATACAAATTCGATAAAATCCGCATCAATAGTTTTATTTCACATCTACTCGTATTAGTCTCGTGTCGTCTCAGCTTATATACGTCCCACTGCTGAGCTCGGGCCTTCTCCAAAATAGAAAGGTAAACTGACTTATTAAATCGTTAGTCAAGTGTTGATAATGAGCCTTATTTCGAGGTTTTCTTCTCCTGTATGGACGATATCTGCATATTATATCCTTTAATCATCTTTTATAACATCCGTCATCGACATCGACACATGGCCGTAGCTAGGGGGGGGCATTGCCCCACAATGCCAATTGTGGGGCAATGCCCTACCTTGAAATCACAATGCCCTACCTTAAAAATACTAAAAACTAAAATAAAATATTATAAGTCAATTGTTTGTTCATAGTTTGAGATAAAAAAATGTAGCTTTTGGTATCTAAACTTTGCCGAACATACCACAGTTTGTGACATTCATTTCATATTATAATAATTCTGTATTCAGTGTATAGATGGCATTTGAAGCACCATCACATGAAGCCATGGGTCTAATTAATTTTAATATCTGTGATGAGAGGATTCCCCGTACCATGTATTGCAATATGGGCTATATCACAATCTATGGTACGGGGAATCTTTTAAAGTAAAATAAACATAAACTAGAGATTGATTATGATTGTTTGTAGGGCTGTTGATATTTTTTAAAATATCGTTATTTCATCATATCGATATTTTTAAATATATCAATATCGGAGTTCGGTATATCGAGAGAGTGTTTTAGTCGAAAATCGACACAATTGTTACTTTTATTGCCATACATTGAAGTTTCATTGTTTTGCGATGGCTATACGAGCTTTTTTTGGAAAAAACGAAGAGCTGAAGAGCAAATTGACCACGAAGAACCTCATTGCTCAAAACAGGTGGAAGCACAAAATATAATCGTAACTCTTAGTTCCATGACAACAGGTGGGTACACGCATGTTGGTAATGTTAGCTATGGTATTCCTTCTGTTTTTGCACAAATTGGAGAATCAATAAACAACAATAGACATATATCCTAAACAACATAACAGGGCCTTTGATTCCGATTGGCTTAAGCGTTATAAATGGTTGCAGTATTCTGTTGAAAAAGTTGCTGCTTTTTGCTTTCCATGCCAGTAATTTTTACCTCATGGAAGCAAACAGACTTTATACACTTCCACAGGATTTGGAAACTAGAAAAATGCCACAGATTCTAAATAAAATAAAAAAAATAATTCGAAACGTTGGACATACTAATTGCTGAATTACAAAGAAGATTTTCGGACAACGATAATCTAATCAATTCGATTGCGGTAAATTCTCGATGAGTTGAATGTAGATAAAATGGATCCACTGAAAAATTTGGGTAAATTTGAAAAAAAAAAATAATTAAAATAATTTGTCATGTTCAACTTACAATTTTAATAAATTTTTCAGGCCTGAAAATTCCATCGAGAGAAGAGGCTAGTGTGGTTAAAGCTTACTTGAATCGTAACGATGATAAAATGACAAATATATTACAAGTTTTATACAGGCAACGAGACGCTTCTCGTTCAAGGATACATATGAACTTTTTGCATCTGTGGCGACCATAGGATGTAGCACTGCAGTGTGCGAATCTACGTTTTCAACTTTAACAGCAATCAATAGGCCTCAAAGGCTGTCAATGGGTCATGAGAGAATGGCTGGTATGGTACTTCTGGCCCTTGAAAAAAAAGAAAACAGAATCGTTGATCTGAGCGAAGTTCTTCGCATTTTTAATAACATGGCGAATCGTAGAATTCAGCTGTTTTAAATATTTTTTATTATTATGTTTCTCCTCGTTCACGGGATCTATATGTTCTGTTATGTTCTCATTATTATTATGTTAATTATTATAATAATTTTGCAGAAATAATATAATCGAAATTGTATTTTTAGTCGTATCTATTTAGTCGTGTTACCCCACCCAACAATGAATTATTACCTCACTCAGATGTGGATCTCTACATCTAAATCTGGAAGTTCAACTATCTTGTTCGCTTGTCCTTCTTCATAGAGCATTTAATAGTTCTTAGATCATGCCCTGTCACAGAAATTATTTGTCTACGAGTAGTTGTGGAATGCACATCACTAACCTAGAGGTCAGTGATATACATAATGATTGATTTAGAAGCTCGTGCTTCGAGGACCGTGATATTTTTTTTACTGCCGCCCTACCTGTAACTAACGCTGCCCTACCTCAAATTTATCTCTAGCTACAGTCCTGCATCGACATCATTCGGTCACCACACAGATTATCGTATCATAAAACCCAATAGCATCGAACCCAGAAAACAAACATGACGAGGAATTACTAATAGTTTGCTCTTATTCCAATAGATCGATGAATACATGGTGTTTTTTGTTCGAAATACATTCTCACTAAAGGCATTATCATTATCATTTCAGCTCATATACGTCCCGCTGTTGGGTTCGAGTCTCCTCTACACTAAGAAGGAAAGTGACCTTAATATAACGTGCTGGTCAGACAGGTTGGTATAGGGTTTTATTTAAAATTTTTCTTCTCTTGCATAGATATTATATGCGTATTATATCCCTTAGTCATTTTTTACGACATCCAAGGGTGAGAAATGATGATGATGATGATGAAACATCAGAAATCATTAAAAATACAATTTTACAAATTACAATTTAAACCGAAGATTGTATCATGAAACTTTAATATGCTCATGTATAACAAGAATTGTGGTTTTCATTTAGGCTTACTTAGATTAAAAGTTATATGTTATTTTGGTCTGTGAAATGAAAACGACATCGTATCACATTTCACTGTAACTGTTGTAATTTGTTATAACTCTGTTGTAGAAGCAAGGTAAATTGTAATAATATGAAAACAAATTATACAACAGAATATAAATTAGAGAGGCTAAGACCGTCTTTCACCGACGTTTACTGCGAAGACGAGACTACCTGTTGTGTTATATTATTACAAGCTTTTATTAATCTTCACTTGCCAAATATTCGAGCAATGCAATTGAATTTTATAACAGTTCTTCTCAGATGATTGAATTCATGTTTTAATGATATTTGATGTTTATGCGAGTATTGCACATTGTAAATAAAACTGTTTTACGGATTTTATCGTGTTTGTATTTGATTTTTGTTTTTTTTTTATTGCCGATGGTGGCAAACGAAGAAGCAGCATACCTGAAAGTAAGTGATATTGGCGCACATGAACCTTTGCAATACCAGGGACACAGCTAGGCCATTGCCTACCGTGAAGAAAATGCTCTTCTTAAACCTTGTTTAAAGAAGGACATGTCATAGCGCTCGGGAAATACAGCAACAGGTAGTTCATTTCAGAGCCTGCACGTATTAATTTCCAGACGTTTCGAACAATCTATAGCGTTCATGGTCACGAGAGGACCAATATTTTTTGTCGACGAAATCCGTAACAATAGGTTTATTTATAATGAGTAATACTCACGTAAACATCAGAAATCATTATAACATATCTCTTAGCCGTTTTACCACACCCACGGGCAAGATAGGGATGGTGAATTGTGTCCTTACTTTATCACTACAGGAAAAAATGCTTTTTATCATCATCACCTTACCTGCGCCTGATGCCGCCCTAGCCGAGGCCGCGGGTGACTGGACCGGGGAATTAGTCCATCACCCGCTAAGAGGCCGCGCGGAGAAAGAACGACGTCCTCTCTGAAAAGGGGAGGTCGAGGAGAGGGTAGGTACTCCTCAAGGGGTATTCCTTCGGGCCGACCACCGACGATAAGTCACCCTGCTCCGGTGGTCAGTCCAACGACGAACGCGATGTGTCACGGGTGGGTTGCGGGTGTGCGTGCTTACGCCTCTCTGTCGCCCCGGACGGAGTGGAGCGAGGAGTGCGCCGACCGTAACCCAACCCAAAAAAAAAGCACCTTACTTAATTATATACCGACTAGCAACTCGCCCTCGCTTCGTTTCGGTTTCACGCCGCTTTACTAATGTAGATTCCGTTTCCGTGGGAATACCGGGATATAATGTAGCCCTGATCTTATAGCTTTCCATTGGTGAAAGAATTTTTGAAATCGGATGGGTAGTTTAAGCGTGAAAGCGTAACAAACAAACAAATAAACAAACAAACTTACTTTCAACTTTATTACATTTTACTAGTAGTGATATAATATTAAAAGGATATAAAAAAATGTCTTAATAAAAAATGTTTTTACATATCAATTGTAATTGTTCAAATCGCTACTACTGAGAAATATAACGCCCTAGTTTCATCGTATCAGACGGCTTTAGATGCAGAAATATGGAAACCGATTTAACGGTTGAATGCAAGAGTAGTTCTCTACAATGCATATCGATGCCGTATTTTGTATGCCTCTGTAGTATTCACAGTACTGATATTGATATTTGTATTATATTAACTCAATATCAAGAATAATATGTAGAAATGTGTAGTATATTCCATCAAAAATATCATTATCATCATCTCAGCCTATGTAAGTCCCACTGTTGGGCTCAGATCTCCTCCATAATGGGAGGGGAAATGACCTACTATTCCACGCTGATCAGATGTGTTGGAATAGGGTTTTGTATCAAGTTTTCCTTCTCTTGCACAGATGTCATATGCTTATTGTATAGCTTAGTCGTCTTTTACGATATCCACGGCCAAGATAGAGAGTGGTGAATTGTATTCTTACTCCGTCACCACACGGAACGTCAAAAATATAATTTGTAATATAACTTGTAAAAAAAACAAGTCTTGGAACTAAGTCCATCTACCATAAAAAGTAGTGAGATCCATGTCCATACCAAGTCAGTTAAATTATTGAGTTCTAGTAAGAATACTGTTTACCAAACCTCTTGTTTGTGGGTATCTTAAAAAGCAACTCAAAATTGTAATACGCAAATAATATTTATGCAAAAGAAGTAAGCCTCGAAACTCTATACCAATCCGTCTGACCGGCGTGATATAGTAAGTCTTATTATAGAGCCAGCTCAAGCCCAGCAGTGGGACGTATATGAGCTGAGATAATGGCGATGATTGACATTAGATTTATTTAATTAAAAAACAACGTCGCAAGCTAAGTTTCCTTTTAATAAAAATTATCATACAAAGTTATACGTGAATGCACTGATTGTATCAAAATATATGAGATGGACAGAGATAAGAAATTGCTGCGCAGTTTTTCAAGGGCATAAACGACATATATATAAACCATAATACCTGTACTGTTGTCACGCTATATATAATAAACGTAGGTCAAGGAGAAACAGATGGAGCTCGATGATAACCAGTCCTCGAAGAGAAATAAAAAATGGTAGTTTTTATGTTCTATGTATAAATTCAATACGCAATTGCAATTTGTTTAATATATTATGTAATTTACAAATTATCTTTGTTATATCCGTGTGGTGATGTAGTAAGGATATAATTCACCACCCCCTATGTTGCCTATGGATGTCATAAAAGACGACTAAGGGATATAATAGCTATACATGTCATGGAAAACTCGAAATGAAAGCCTATACTAATATATCTAACCAGCTCGGTATAGTAGGTCAATTTCTTTCCTATTGTGGACGAGGCTCGAGGCCAACAGTGGGAAATATATGAACTATACATACTTTACATAGATACGTAATTTTAACAATCTAGAAGCTTCGTTTGTGTAAATCGCTAACCATAACCAATTAAAAGATTATTTTTCCAAACAAATTATGTAATTCATGGCATTAATAATATCAAAATGTATAATAACCTTCTTCTCCCTTCCGTGTCGCGAAGAAGAAGGAATATTTTCTTACTCCCTTAGAATAATAACGTATAGAAGGTAAGTTGGCGCACAAAAAGTGAAGCATTTCAATTGGAGCCTAATAGAGCTTACGCCAGCACCGTTCCGTAATGTATGTGTCACTATACTGCACGTACGCACGCAACTCTTAAAAAATTAATAGGTAATTATTTCGATTTGTGCACTCAAATGGTGTCACAACACATTTGAAAAACATAAAAAGGTTTTTAACATTACTTTTAAAAGTATTTCGACTATTTATGTTAATAAAAATAAAATTTGATTTCATAATTTGTATAGAGTGGTGTGCGTGTGTACGTGTGTAATCGCCTGCGCGCATGTAGTATTTTTAGATTAATGTTTCGAACGTTCGAAGTAGCGACACTATCCTTCTATACGTTATTATTGTAAGCTTACTCCTTTATTTCACCACCTATCTTGCCCGTCGGTGTCGTAAAAGACTACTAAGGAAGATGATCTGCAAATAACATTTATGCAAGAAAAAGAATCTCGAAATGAAATCCTATGCCATCTCGTCTAACTCGCAGTTTGGTGTAATAGGTCATTTTTTGCTCTCATTGTGGAACTCGGGCTCAGCAGTGACAGTGATTACTTATCATCTCAGCTGCAGCCTAATAATTGCGATTTGGCAGAACTTGCCTTGCTGTTTTATATTTTGCCCAATTTACTATTGGAGATGAACGAGCAAACAGCTCACCTGATGGTAAGTGATACTGCTGCTCATGGACCTTTGCTAGGCCGCTATGAAAGCAATATGAATGCGAGCAATGAGGTTTGCTGATATTAAAGTCATCCCCAAAAGTCACCACACACAAACATCCTTAGAAAGTTGGCCTGCTGGCTCTCGTGCTTACCGAAAATGCATTAATTTGCTATTATCTAGATATTGCTCCGCCACTTTTTTTTACAGCCTCATAGCTTTGTTTTCTCGAGGATCGGGCCATCTGACACAATAAGATTTTCTTTGATCTAAGATTCGAACCATCCTTCAGCCTATAGACGTTTACTGCTGGACATAGGCCTCCCCACGGGAATGCCACTCGGAACGGTCCTGCGAAACGTGTATCCGACGATTCCCTGCGACTCAACCACCTAGTAGGGGGTCGTCCTACGCTGCGCCGTCTGATTCGTGATCGCCACTCGAGAACCTTTCTTCCCCAACGGTTGTCGGTGCAATGTGGTCTGCCCATTAATATTTCAACGTGCTAATTCTGCAGGCTAGACGTAGCCCCTACAGGTTACCAACAGGTTACACCCGTTTTTCTACGGATTTCCGTATTCCAGTATTATCTAATTATACCTATATCATAATTATTATTATCAATTAAGATAATGTATGACGCTAGTCACGAGAGGTGCTGTTAATTTAAATTATCCTTTCAGTACAGTGATATTATTTCTTAATCGATTCTCACAATGACGTGACAAAAGATATGGTGAATATTGTATTCTCAGTTCGTTACCAAACGGAAATATAAAACGATAAAATTATCTTAATAAAATATCAGAATAAAGGATATATTTAATTAATAATTGTATAAGAAGTGCCTTTTTAGGATAACGAATACAGAAAGATTTTAAATATAAAAATAAATATTCTCCTTACTATATACATATTTAAATATATATCATTTTAATGGCACATACAGAACGTCGCCAAGCTCATGTTATAATGTTGTTTTCAAGTCTTAAGTCTCTTCATGTTAATTTTAGTAGTTACCATTGTTTTTGATGCTGACCACCAAGGAATGTGACACGCATACAATTCGCTATTAAATCATATATATATATATATATATTTCAATTTTTTCTGAACTACCCAAAATACTAACAAAATTATACAATACTAGCGGAACCAACAGACGTTGCTGTGTTAAATTTAAAAATAGTGAAAGATTCTCGAACCCCCTTGAATACACACAAAAAATTTCATCGACATCGGTCCAGCCGTTTAGGAGGAGTTCAGTGACATACACACGTACACAAGAAATTTATATATAAAGAAGATTTAATTAGAAGAAATTTATATATGAACAAGAGAACACTGTAAATCAATAAATAAAGTAAAAAATTTAAAAGCGATAATTAGACTTTCCCGTCAAAATTTCTAGTCATTATTCACAATTACTATTATAATGAAGGTGAATAAATAATAGAACTGCTGCTAGAGCAAAGGGAACATATTGCCGAACAGCCAAATCGAAAAAAAATGAGTTATAACTTTGTAGAATCCCTATGTAAAATCTTAAAGAAAAGCTGTATATCATGAGAAAGAGTGTTGTCACACGAATCGGTACTCGGCAGCAAATTCATCCTATTTTTGTCTTAACCTAAGCTCATATATTATCCTATTGGTGGGCTCGAGACTCCGTCACAATGACGGAGTCTCGAGCCCACCAAACCAAGGCAAATTTACTTAATATACCGTGCTAGCCAAATGCGTGTTTTGGTGCTTTAGGTTTTAATTTAGACTATTTCGTCTCTTGGATAATGTTAAATACATACTAATACTTTACTCGTCTTTTACGACATTCACGAACAAGTTACGGGTATTTTTACTTCGCCACTACATGGAAAATGCTATTTACGTCATATTATGTACGAAAACCGTAAAAACTGCAAATTGGCTTTGGTCTATTAGCTAGTATTATTATTATTTATTCGTCCAACCCTACTCCAATTTCATAATCGCTAAGCTAGTCAAACAAGTAATCATAATTGGTGTTAAAATTGCCTGAAACATGTTTACGATTTATACGGGAAAGTTGTTGTGACGCATTATATTCTTAATGTCGTTGCTAGACAGCGAACAATAAATCATCATCATTATTCTTCTCTTATCTTAATTACTTGGTATCCATGCAATATCTATACTTCTACCATCATAAATATTGCAAAGAGTGTTGGCAATATTTTTACAATCGACCGCCTACCTAACGGTAACCCTGCTTGCGAATGTAATTATTGACCACATGGCATCAGATGCAATTGACCCAAGTCGATATAAAACTGTTAGTCTTTTTACGATACTCACGGTAAACTTGAGTATTTATAGTATTGGTAGCCGGCACCACACATCATAATCATCGCAGCCCACATACGTTCCACTGTTGGGCTCGAGCCTCCTTCACAATGGCAGGGAATTTAGTCTACTATGCCGTGTTGGTCAGGCATGTTGGTATAAGATTTCATTTCGAGTTTTTCTTCTCTTATACAGATCTTATGTGCATGTTATATCCCTTAGTCGTCTTTTAAGACATCTAAGGGGTATCACATCCACGGGCAAGATCTATCTTGCCTGTAGATATCTTCTTTTTTATGTGGTGTCTACACCACGTAAAGTATAGAAGTATATATTAAATAATAAGCCATATTTAATTAAATCATAGTAATATTATAACGATATAAACATAGAAACCAAATTAAGTAAATTCACATGAAACCGCCAACTGTTATATCAGAATACATTTGCATACATAATACTTATTATCATATTTCGAACAGCGCTGTGCAAATCAGTATGACGGCTAAATCATAACATCACGCCATGATTATGTACTTAATAAATAAACGCATATTATAGAACTATATAATCTATAGATTGTAGTGTCGTAGTAATAATAAAATGGGTAATTTAAAAAACCAAACAACATATTTTTGATAACCGACGTAGAAAATACGATACAGAAAACAGAGATAGCGACGAAAATCTTAGCCTTTGCAATTAAAATAACGCTAATCCTTTAAGAAAAATGGATCAAACTATTTAATACATTGCATTGTCATCGACTTTTGATACGTATCAAATTAATTCGAAGAAGGATTTCGTTACATACAAACCAAGTTAATACACATTAGCGTGTTAAAAATAGAATAAATTCTTTTTAATGGGTGTCCATTCTCTGTGTGATAAAGGAATAAAAATACAATTCATCACTCCCTATCTTGCCCGTGGATGTCGTAAAAGACGACTATGGAGTATAATATGAGCATAACATCTGTGTAAGTGAAGAAAAACTCGAAATAAAACCCTATACCAACCTGTCTGACCAGCATGGTATAGTAAGGTCAATTTCCCTTCTGTTCTGGAGGAGCCTCGAGCTCAACAGTAGGACGTATATGACCTGTGATGATGATGAATTAAAAACTTTTCATCACGCCATCAAGATATTAAACTTCACTATTGGATATGTTCAGTGTGGTGACGAAGTAAGAATACAATTTACCACTCCCTATCTTGCCCGTAGATGTCGTAAAAGACGGGATAATACGTATACAACATTTGTGCAAGAGAAGAAAAACTCGAAATGAAACCATATACCAACATATCTGAACAGCATGATATAGTAGGTCAAATCTCCTCCCATTGTGGAGAAGGCCCGAGCCCAACAGTGGGACGTATATGGGCTGCGATGATGATGACGATGATGAATATTTTTGTTTGGAATATTTATGCCGTTTGATAGATTATGAGAAATTTTACTGGGCTCTGTGAAAGTGGGACCCGCTGGTATTTGATAAGAGAATGGAATCCAAGACGTAGACTTGCTTAAAGTAGTTGGATGAGAGGAATTGGAGAGGTTATTATTCCACCAAATAATATAGTCTAATTAAAATTTTTAATATAGAACACACTGCGTCAATAACGGGGGCCATTCCGCTTAATAGATATTTTTAAATTCACACTGGCTGTTTATACACTCAAAGGACCGCAGCATTTTTTTTATTTTAATCGATATTATTTAATTATAAAAATTTTTTCGCAACCGCCACTCTAAGCAAATTTCGTTATATTTTTAAAATTAATTCCGGCGCTAGAGTAGCAATCAATTACTATGACTCTTTTCCGCCCAAAGATGGATAGTGGTCTTCCACCTGCAACACGTCAAAAGCAAACACTACATATAAACTTTTCATTTTTGAAGTCGGTCCATAAAAAATATGTATTCCATTATAAATAAAAATCCATAGTCTTATGCAATCGCTTGAATAAATAGCGAATGCAATACTCTAATAAATCGTGAGCGCCTTGTCATATCAATTCCTACATTTCAACCGGTACCAAGTGGTGTCAGGTGCGCTAACACCCCCTATTAAGTGGCACTCAAAATTTTCACAGTAAAATGTAGTATCATATACCTTCTCGAAGCGCTCGCCTAATATCTCTATTCTAATAAAACTCGTATCACTTTTGAACTACGTAATTATATACTAACAAGCAACAGTGAGTAAGTTATCTTTTCCATATGGTGACGAGGTAAGAATATAATTCACCACACCCAAGGCGACTAAGGGATATCTTGGGCATATAACAACTATGCAAGATAAGGAAATCTCGATGTAAAACCCTATACCAATCCGCCTAACCAGCGCTGTAGGTAATATTCCCTCTCAATGTGGAGGAGGCTCGAGCCCAGCATTGGAATGAGCTGTGATCGAATAGGTATCTACAATTAAAAAAAAACTAACTACTCACAACAGTCGTCTTTTTCTTTAATAAATTCAATAAGATTTCACATAAACAATAGCATTATATTTTGACTAAGGTAAATATTAAGGAACTTAAATTCAACTCTACCTAGTGTAAAGTAACAAAGAGAGTTTCCAATTTACATAAAACACGTTTGTGAACGAAAGGATACAGTTCGGATAAATATTTCATGAACATAACGCAAACGAATCAAACATTAGCTCGCTTCCGATATTCATTTCGAATAGAGCTTAAAAAGAATAAAACAAACATCGTGCCCTCGGCTGAGCCTCGAAACTTCGCTGTTGACGGTTTGTGTAATATTTTACCTAAAGCAAAATATAAATAAGGAATGTTAGGATATGAGATTTTGGATTTTATTCAGGATAGATTATAAGTGCTGTGTGGTCGACGTTATGAATACTATTAATCTTTACATTGCAAAACGAGTAAGAGTTTTATATAAACCAGGGCCAACTTCATGCGATGCACTCTGGTCAATAAATACATTACCAAGAAAGGTTGACGTCAGGAAGGCGGCCCTTCGTAAAACTATTGGCTATAAATTTTGTAATATGTACAATGAAATAAAGGAAATAAGAGCAAATGATGATAATGAGATACCTTAAAAGTAGTGACTAAATTTCGCTTATGGATGTGGATATAATCAGTTCCATCCATCCAACTCACCATCATCATCTCAATCCATAAACGTCCTAATGTTGGGTTTGGACCTCCTCTAATATAGGGGGCAAATAAATATTAGGCTTATCAAATTTATTGGCGTAATGTTTTATTTTGAGTTACATTTCTCTTCCATAGATGTTATAAACTCATTTGCAAAAAAAACGGGCGGTTTTGATTTTCATTCATATTTAAAAAGATACAATACCAAAAAGGTTTCAATCGTTTGTACACGTTACTGGCCGGTTTTAAAAATGCTGTGGTATTTAAAAAAGTACGTTCTAAATTCAATTTTTCATTTGATGTTCATTTTTACAGAAAACCCCTTTTTATCCTACATTTTTGGCGCGAAGTTCCAGAAGTTAACATCGACTTTCATAACTTTTATTCAATTTTTATCGATTAATTTCATATCCTTGACTGTCAAAGCTTTATTTAATGCTGTTTGGCTGTATCAAAAATGGTAGATAAAGTGGTAAAAGCTACCAAAATTATCGCGCTGCTTGAAGAGGGTTGCAGCCAATGTTTCGTGGCTAGGAGGCTAAATGTTAGTCGCTCGACAGTCCAAAGGACCTGGCAGCGATATCAGGAGACTGGTTCCGTCGAGAGAAGGCCTGGTTCTGGAAGAAAACCATGTACCCAACCACGGGATGATCGTTTTCTTGTGAGTCGCGCATTGAGAAATCGCAAATCTTCGTATGTGGATCTTAAGAACAACCTCCAAGAAGTAAGAAATGTGCATATTAGTCTATGGACGGTCAGGAGGAGGCTTCTCGCTGCCAATATACGCAGTCACCGCCCGGCCCGCGGCCCCAAATTACTCCGTGAGCACAGAGTTCACAGGCTTAGGTTCGCTAGAAATTGTGAATCATGGACTCAAGACGATTGGAATAGGGTTTTGTTCTCTGATGAAGCCAGGATATCTCTGTTCGGTGAAGATCGACGTCGGCGAGTGCTAAGAAGACAAGGAGAACGCTTTGCAGAGGCATGTTTCGAAGAAATCACACCTTATGGTGGGGGCTCTGTTATGTTTTGGGCAGGAATAAATTCAATGGATCGTACAGAGTTAGTCTTCATTGAAAACGGCTCACTGACTGGGCATCGATACATAACGGAAGTTCTAATTTCTCATGCACAACCCGCATTGGCCGCTCTAGGTGAAGACTCGATTTTTATGGACGACAATGCTCGCGCCCACCGATCCCGCGATGTTAATGCGTATGTGCAAGAGGTCGGCATTCGTCGTTTGGATTGGCCAGCTCGAAGTCCCGACCTCAATCCCATAGAGCATGTCTGGGACGTTCTGAAACGGCGTGTGAGATCAGTACACCCGGCTCCGCAGACCATCAGAGAGCTGAAGAATGTGATTACTGCGGAGTGGGAACGTATTCCGCAAGCAAGTATCCGGGATATACTCGCTAGCATGCCCAGACGAATTCAAGCTGTGATTTTAGCTAGAGGGGGTCACACTCGATACTAAACATTTATCTGCTTTTACTTTATTAAAGAAAAACAAACAAAAAAACTTTTTTATTTTTACTTCATGAGCATATGCACTACTAGCGAATATACACTACTAGCGAGGTTTAGCATTATTTCCCATAAATTGTATCTAAATTTTATGAAATACTGATGAAAACGATTATTTTCTTATTAATTTAGCAAATTGTGTGGATAAAACTACCTATAATTATCAAACAAAGAAATATTAACATTTGAAATGGTTCATTGCTTAGGTGCCCGTTTTTTTTGCAAATGAGTGTATATCCCTTAGTCATCTTTTATGACATCCACGGGCAAGAGAGGGGGTGGTGAACTGAACTCTTATTTCGTCACTTACTTTAAATTAACAAAATTAAATGTCTATTATACCATGCTAATAAAGTTGCTTGGTATAGAGTTTCATTAGATGCTTTCTTTCTCTCGCCATATTTCACGACACCCGCTATAAATAAAGTCCGTCACCACACGGAAACCCAATTATTTTTGCATATTTTGCATAGCTATGTAAAATATATTTATCAAAGAAAGAGAAATGTATTCTGAAAAATAAAGGCTTTGTTATTGTAGAGCTTTGCAAACCAATTATTTATTAAATAACTTTATTTATATTTTGACTGTACAATTTTAGATTGTGAATTACTAAAATTACTTTCATCGATATTAGCAAATTCAAATCACTTTTATATCGAAACTATTCAAAATATTTGAATGATATTTTTTTTGCATATCCAATAAATTTAGTTCGGTTAGATTATAATATCTTACTTATACTATCCTACTATGTATTAATTATTTCGCCTCACTCATCATCGTCATTATTCAGCATTTCGCTCCCGACGAAACCTTCTTCACAAATGATGGGATAGTTTCGCGAAGAAATCCTTACCCGATTTTTTTTCGAGCAAATAAGGAATGGCTGGCCACACAGTCGTTCATTCGTCCGTTCAGGAATCGAAGATAATTTTTCATGTAATCTTACAATCTAGAACTATATTGATTCTAGAACTACCTATATTGAATATTTTTTTTTTTATTATAGTTATTAACTACGCATTTTATCATTTTTATTTCATCTTTCTTTACCAATGTTACAAATATTTTCGGCATAAAAAACTGCTTATAGACACGGGATAGTTGACGGATAGAAATTAATAATATTTTGAAAATTGCTCGCTCTTTCAGTTACAATGTATTTCTGTGGAATAGTTTTCGATTGTAAATCAACATCGTCATATTTGCAAACTTATAGAATCCGACCTCTTTGATATTACTCGTGATAATACGTTTAAAGATGTCCTTAACGTCTTTGAACAATATATTTTTCTTTACTTTGACGTCAACATTGTTCTGCTTTTGTTTACTTTTCTTTTTTCCTCTCTCAACATTATTTCTTTAACGTTTGATATCTGCTTTGAAATTTTACATAAAGTGATAATAATTTTAGAAAACCCACGCGATAATAGCGCTTCATTTGTCATTGTCATAATATATGTGACATTAGAATTTTACACGAAGCACTCACTTCTTTTAAACTAATTGGCTTGCTCCGTAAATGTTATAAACCTCTAAGGCTTGTAATATTTTGACGTAAAATAATTATTTAAAGTAAAAAAGGACAGGCTTTTTTTTATTATAAACAATAAAACTTAAATTACAAAAATAAATTGGAATTAATTGGAACTGGTGACACTTAAAGATAGAATTATAAGGACCATTTTTGTAGAGAATTTGGCCCTGTCGGAACTTTTGTTATTTCAAATGTCTAAAATGACCGGACCAAGATTTAAAACTCTCACTGCTGTGTGGTAATGGATACGAATATTAACAACCTTTACATTGCCATTGATTACAATCCTAAGAGGTGTTGAGGGTAGGGTGATGATGATAATATACTTTTAAATAAATGTAATATATGCTCCTGTCTTAAATCTATTCTGTTTGTTATTTAAAACTAAAACCAATATAACGGTTATTAAAATGTTATATGGGTAAGTAACGGGTATATGGTGCCGTTAAAAACACGGAGATTATTGATAGATAAAAAATTGTGGTTGAGGTATTGTTGTTTATTGGTCAAGTGGCTTAGAGAATAAATGCAGACTTTACTCTTTTTATGAATAGCTTAACAAACACAAGAATTTTATAAAAATGGTACCCTATATAAATATAGAATTTTAAACTAAAGCCTTACCGAAAGGTATGCTTGCGGTAGGTACGTGGAGCAGATCTCTCCCTTCTAAGGTGTTTGAGGAAAGTAATGCCTGTTCTAGCATTATATTTAAAAATTATATTATATCGTATTTTGAAGAGTGATAGGTACTGGAGATATTACTAATATTTAAAAAATTTGTATGTAATTAAATTGTATGTAAAAATCAATAAAAACAATAAATAAAAAATAGGGAGACTCGTCGAGTTTCTCGTTGGTTCTTCTCACAGCCGCGCTCCGATCTGATGGTAGTTCAGTTAGTTTCTTAATGAATCTATAATAAAATGTAAAAGTTAATATTTAAGTGCCCTTTTTTTACGGTCAGCGCGCTCCTCGCACCACTCCGTCCGGGGCGACAGAGGGGCTTAAGCACGCACACCCGTAACCCCCCGTAACACGTCGCCTTCGACGTTGGACCGACCACCGGAGCAGGGTGACTTGTCGTCAGTGGTCGGCCCCACAATATTTAAGTGCCTCGCGACATTTGTACATAATAAATGATTTAAATTTAGCCCTAACAAAGTAGTCATCGCTCCATTTAACTTATAGACTATCACGCTGCATTTTTATTATTTGGTATTTTTTTTATTGTCATTGATTCCAAACGAACAAACAAAACACCTGATTGTAAGTGATACTCCCGCTCATGGGCCTTTGCAGTATCAGGGGCACAGAACCGCTGCCAATCGTGAAGAAAGTGCTCTTCTTATATTGCCAGTGTAAGAAGAAAATGATTTTATATGAAAAAATTATATTGTTTATGGTTAGTAATTATTTAACATTAAAATTAATAGTATTTATATTTAAAAAACCTAAGAATCTAGTATACTACCACCGGATCGGAACACAACCACACTGAGAAAGAACCGGCAAGTTCAAAACGTCGGGTAATCAAAAATCAAATACAAACGATGTGTAATACTCGCGTAAACATCAGAAAACTTCCTAATATAATTTTATCCAAAGGCACTTTTGCTTTTATCTAGCCAATTTTTTTTTTATCGCAAAAGAGACTCTCTTTATGCTTATCGTTATGACATTAAAAATGAAAATAATTTATATAAATTTGAAAAGTTACCATGCATACTCGTAATAAAATTAATCTTAGAGGTAAAGTTGCCTAGCCCTAGCCGAGGCCGCGACCCGCAGGTGACTGGACTAGGGATGATCGATGAACATCGATGTTCGATGATCATCGATGTTGAAAGGAAAAACATCGATGTACATTGATGTTGCTATAGGCAAAACATCGTAACATCGATGTTCACGGAATTCATCATCGATGTTTTTAACATCGATGTTGAAGGGAAAACATCGATGTTGAAAGGAAAACATCGATGTTGAAAGGAAAACATCGATGTTGAAAGGAAAAATATCGTAACATCGATGTTAACGGAACTGATCATCAGTGATATAATAATTCAATATGGTAACATCAATGTTAATCGGAATCGACCATCGATGTATTGACTTTCCTAAAAAGAAGCTCATCACAATTTTGCGCTGAGAAAAGTACTTAGTAGTACTGGTATTTCATTCTATATTATAACGACTCCAGATGTTCCTAAAAAAGGTCATCAAAATTCTCGCCGGAGAATATTAGCGGTAATGGACGATATCACCTAAGATCCGAACGAGAATTTCATTCCTTAGTAACATCGATGTCATACAAGTTCGATATAGACATCGATGTTTTCCTAACATCGATGTTCATCATCATTATCATCATCTCAGCCCATATACGTCCCACTGCTGGGCTCGGGCCTCCTCCATAATGGAAGGGTAATTGACCTACTATACCACGCTGGTCAGACGTGTTGGTATAGGGTTTTATTTCGAGTTTTCCTTCTCTCACATAGATGTTATATGCGATTTATATCCCTTAGTCGTCTCGTACGATCACCCACGGGTAAGATAAGGGGGTGGTGAATTGTATTCTTACTCCGTCACCACACGGAAATTGATGTTCGGTTTTCGATAAATATCGAACATCGATGTTGGGCTTTCGATTATGACATCGATGTTAACATCGATATTTTTCTAACATCGGTCATCCCTAGACTGGACCGGGGAATTAGTCCGTCACCCGCTAAGAGGCTGACCGTGTGAGGAAACACGCGAGGGGAAGAGAGGGTACTCCTCAGGGGGAATTCCATCGGGCCGACCACTGACGACAAGTCACCCTGCTCCGGTGGGAGGCCCAATGACGAAGGCAACGTGTCACGGGTAGGTTACGGAGATGCGAGGGGCGTAAGCCCCTCTGTCGCCCCGGACGGAGTGTAGCGAGGTGTGCGCCGACCGTAACCCAATAAAAAAAAAGAAGTCAATTAACTCATGCGAAATAATGTATTTTCGCGTCCTTTGCAATTGACAAAAAGAATAGAGTACGATTACCTGAAAAAACTTAGAATACTTTATAATAAAGAACGGGGGCCAAACCTAATTAGACTAGGTATAGAACTTTCGAGATTTCATTTTCTCGCAGTGATTTTATTTGCTTACGTCTCTCAGTTGTCTGATACACACCGTTTTATTAACACACACTAAGCACGCAAACAAAGAAGGGCATTTGTCATACCGACCTTGAGCCTGATATAGATTAGCTCCCATTAAGAAACAATTAATAGTGACATCTGTGTTAATGATGGAGGGATTAATGGCGGACATGGTCCGCTCGGTAATGACGGGTTGGCATAGAATTTTATTTCGACTTTTCCATCTCTTGCATAGATTTTATCTGCATATTTTATCCCGTAGTCGTTTTTTACGACATCTATAGGTAAGTAAGGGGTGGTGAATAGTATTCTTACTCCATCACCACAAGGAAAATTTTAATATAGAATGAAAGAATATATAATGATTTCTGATGTTTACGCGAGTATTAGGTACACATTGTAAATAAAACTACTTTACGGATTTTATCGCGTTTATATAAAATTTTTGATTGCCTGACGTTTCGAACGCTGTAAAGTACAGCATTCATGGTCACGGGCGGACTGTAGTTTTATTAACGAATGAAGAATGTTATTATAAGTGAGCATTTTCACCGAGTCTCAAGATACTCTGCACGATCTTGGCTCCATTATGTTATGATTGTTTATAAGTATATAGGATAAAACTTGACCGTTTGGTGACGGAATAAGAATACAATTCACTACTCCCTATCTTGCCCGTGGATGTCGTAAAAAACTACTAAGGGACATAAGCATATAACATCTGCGCAAGAGAAGGATAACTCGAAGCAAAACCCTATCCCAAAACACCTCTGACCAGCGTGGAATAGCAGGTCAATTCCCCTTCTATTATGGAGGAGGCCTTAGCCCAACCGTGCCATATATATAAGCTGAGATGAAGATAAAACTATTCTTACGCATTTTATCTCATTTGTATTTGATTTCTTATTGTTCGACGTTGCGAACACTTTTCAGCGTTCATGGTCACGGGTGAACTGGCCCAGCACCGCACTTTGTGGCGAAACATAGGAAGGCCTACGTCCTTCAGTGAACGGCAATATGTGCGATATATGACTACGAGATGATGATGACTCGGCTCTAGTAATTTATCCCCAACCACCGAAACCTTATAAAAGAGAACATTACGTGAACGATTACACCAAATTACGGTTCCGGTGCACTTTAAAGGGTGTCCATTAAGAAAATTAAGGAAAACAGTAAAGTGTGCCACGTTTATTTAGAAGAAAGCTATAAAATAATCTTCGGCATTTCTTCTTGCCTATAGCTATAAATGGGTCGGGTCGTCCAGATTACCAAACTCCCTAAGAAAATCTACATCCGAGTAGGAGTAATTTGCTATTGCACTTCATTCGGTAAACGAAAGAACTGGAGTCTGAAATTCGACCTTACATTCAACGGCGACGATTACCATTTACCATCAGTTGAGCTTCTTGATCATCTGCCACCAAAGACAATAAAAAGTAAATACATATGTCATTATTCTTGGTGTACTGAAGAAGTGAGTTGCGAGAGAGCCGGCCAACTTTTTGAGGGTGCACCGAATCTTATTGCACGCGTTCACTCTCCCTTCACTTTCTTTACGGTAGGCAGCGGCCTAGAAAAGGTCCATGAGCGTCAGCATTATTTACCATCAGGTGAACTGTTTACTCGTCTGCAATAAAAAAAAACAAGTAAGAATACAATTCACCAGCCCCCTATCTTAATCATGGTTGTTGTAAAAGACGACTAAGAGATATATTATGCAGATAACAATCTACACGAGTGAAAGAAAACTGGACATAAAACCCTACAGCAATTCGTACCACTCTGTTATAATAGATCAATTCCCCTTATGGAGGAGGTTGGAACCCACCAGTAGGACGTATATGACCTGAGACGATTATACTATACGTTACTAACACGCTTGTGTTATTATTATAATTTTTTTATTGCAAACGATAGCAGACAAACAATCAGTACACCTGATGGTAAATGATACTGCCACTCATGAACCTTAGACTAGTTCGCTGCCTACAGTGCAGAAAGTTAAGGGAGTCTGAGTGTACTAAAGGCATCATGAAAACCCACCACACGCAAACACCCTCAGAAAGTTGGGCTTCTGGCTCTCTCGCTCACCAAACGAAGCGCAGGATTTGCTACTACTCAGAAGTCGGTTTTTTGCGAGAGTGTGGTAGTACCCCGGACGAACCAGCCCGCGGCTGTTGTCAGACAACAGTGTGGTCCCACCACTACTGATAATGTTAACTTAGTTTATATACAAAGAATCTTTGAACAGGATTTTCACCTCTTTCTAAACGTCGAATTATTAAACTCCTACGCACTTACATATAATTATCATCGCCATGCAAAAATTTAAATCCTATGTCCTATTATCCTTACTCGATTAGAGATTTTTTTATACCCCTAGCTGATATTTTGGCGTGCCTAGATGTAGCTATTCCTATATTTTGCACCGCATTTTTTAAAGTGAAACTTTTTCTATCGCTACAATTTTTTCAAATTGCATGTAACATTACAGCCGGACGTAGAGTAGAGGGGGCGCTCGGTAGAGCAGTCAAGCCCAATATGGCGGCATCAATGGCTCGTATCAGCTGACCGTATATCATGCTCGGTGTATTGATGTTTTGTATTATTATTTATACATGTAATATAACTTATATATTATTTAAATATATGTATAGTTGCAAGGCTTGTCTACACTTTCCTATTATCATTCCCATTTACCAATTATTAGGTTAGGAATATAAACGCGATTTCAATAACCTAATCGAATATTATTTCGAAAATTTTCAGCAAAATGCCTACGATCCGAAAAACAGTTTCACTTGCATCGTGGTTTCATAAAACCATTAGCTCGTTACCATAAGTAGTTTATTTATCTATAAAACCGTGACTTTTAGGTTCTTTAAACTATTTTATTATACATGCTACAAGTTTAGCTTTATCATCATCTCAGCCTACGTCGCACTGTTGGGCCCGAGCCTCCTCCACAAAGGAGCGATGTTGATTTACTATACCACGCTCATGAGACATGTAGGCATAGGGTTTTATGTCAAGTTTTCCTACTCTTACATAGCATGCTACATGCATATTACACTCCTTAAACATCTTTTACGATACGTTACGGGGGTGGTGAATTATATTCTTACTCCGTTACCACACGACATTTATTTTTATACTAGCTTATGCCCGTGACTTCATCCGTGTGGAACAGTTACTTTGGGCTAATGCTAACATTAACCCGCGACTTCGATTACGTAGAAGGTGAACATATTTTTAAATAATACAATTCTGTCACACATTATTTTTGCGAAACCTAACCGTTTTTGCAGTGCACGTAGCTGAAGCTCACAAAAGGAAAAAGAACGATTCTGAAACATTTTTCTCCTACTGGTCTTAGCGTGATGATAATAGTTTTCCTCGATAAATGGGCTATCTAACACTGTAAGAATTTTTCAAATCGGACCAGTAGTTCATGAGATTAGCGCGTTCAAATAAACAAACTTTTCCGCTTTAAACATTAGTATAGATTTGTTAATAATTGAATATAAGACATAGTTACAGTAAACTATGTTATTTATAAAATATCTAAAAAGAAACTTCGTTACTAAAACTGAAAGACTTTGTACGAAGAAAATTGGATTACCGAAAACTGATTGTACATGGGATATTGAAAGAAACGAGCTTATGAACTAACAAAGTGGATTGTACTGTCTTACAAAAGGGTAATATGTAATTCTAATAAACGTTATACTTTTGTTTGTGAAGATATCCATGTTTTTGAATAAATTTTTTGCAGATATTTACTAAAAGATTTTTTATGTAACTTACAGTTATGTATACAAATTCATATCATTTATTGTGTATAAACCTCGCGGAGACACAATTTTTTTTTTACATATTCACTTAAATTACTACCGATTCGAAACGCGACCACACTGAAGATCCGGCAAGAAACTCAGTGGAATTGTCTTCTTTTTAATTCATTAACTACTTTAAAAAAAATACATACAACAACATGCCTATTAATAGCTCCAGTCGTTTTACCCACGTAGTTCCCGTTCCCGTGGAAATACCGGAATAAAATATAGCCTAGTTTACGCCCTGATATTACAGCTTTCCATTGGTGAAAGAATTTTTGAAATCGGTGCAGCCGTTTTGAAGATTACCCGGAACAAACAGACAGACAGACAGACAAAAATTTTTTAATTGCTATTTTAGGCAAAGGTGTCGTGCAAATAACCGTGTGAGCATGAAAAAAGCCTATTATTTTGACATTACAAACAGACACTCCAATTTTATTTATTGGTATAGATAATGAAAAAGTACCATGGCTGGACCAGATCCCGCAAGCGGCACCCGATCACGAGTTAACCACTAAAGCAGCCGTCAGTGATTGAGATACCTAAAGGTTTAACGTAGCGAGCCAGTCTCGCGGGTTGGAATCGTATGCAGGACAATCGCAATCCACAATGCAATTCACAAATTGTAGTTTTAAGACTGAATGAAATTTATGTCTATTAATTATATGTTTGTAAAGTCCCCCGCAATACAAGGATTATTTGCTTAGTGCAGGGTGTTTTCTTTAAAGATAAAAAAGAATTACTTGATCCATTCAAATGGGGCAGGGGGTCTTTTAAAATACAACATTTTTATCATCAGATCGGGGCTCTTAGGTTTCCGTCCCGTAGTCGAGTTATATTAAAATATAGCTTTTTAATTTGCCGACATTTCAAACATCTTGTAGCTTGGTTATGGAAGGACTGACAGGGCATAAGATTCCACGAACGCTATTATCTTTTATCTTTTTGATTCCAAAAAATATTAAAATCTATATTTATGACTAGACTAATAAAATCTATATTTATGACTAGGGTCAACTACGTGAAAACTAGACTAGGGCCCTAGTCTTAACATATAGTACAATGTGTGACGTCACGTAGAATGTGTACGTTCCCTAAGCTATAATTAACAGGTCTTTTTGTAAATTAGTTAGAATTCATTTATTCATTATCTCAGTTCATATACGTCCCACTGCTGACGCTTTTTTTTTTCACGCTGTGGAAATGCATTTGCGCACTATTCCCCCGCCGGTTACAGACAGGGGAGTGTGTGTGGGACTCGCCGGCCACTGAAGTGACCGAAATACCCACTAAAACCACAGCGGCCGCTTTTACGGGGTGCCGGAGAGATCGTCTGATAACATTCTATCTCCGACACCCCAACGCTTGGTCGTCTGGCCACGTCCTGTCGTCATTCAGAGCGGTGGGTGGAGGAGCGCATAGCGGCGTCTCCTCCTCCCTGGTCGTCGCCGGCGGAGCGAGTCAGCGGACGCAAGCGCCTCGCGTGCCCGCTCCGCGTCCTCCTTCCTTGTCATGACAGTCTCACAGAAGGAGGCCATCGACGACCAACAGCTGTCGCTGCCGAGCATCTTGGAGATGATGGTCGGCAACGACAGGTCTGTTGTTCCCATGTCCGTTGACAGGACGTGGCGCTGAGGCCCCCAGGCGGGGCATACTTCCAGTGTGTGGAGCGCATCGTCAATTGCCGCGCCACACTCATGACAACCTGGGGCCTCTTCTCTTCCAATTTTGTGCAGGTACTTACCAAAGACCCCATGTCCGGTAAGCACCTGCACCATCCTAAATGTAAGGCTGCCGTGCCTTCTCCTGAGCCAGCGGTGGAGATGTGGCGCGACCGCCTCCACAGTCCACCGCCCTGCTACGGGGGAATCCAGCTCTTCCCTCCACCGCCGGATTACTTCCCTTCGGGCCACTTCCTGGGCTCTGCCCAGCCCCCTTATGGACACTTGCTCCCCGTTGGCTCGTGCTGTGGCGCGGCACCGGTACACTTCCGCCAACGCCTCCGCCACCAGTGGCCAAGGCGGGTCGCCTGCCAGCAGTGTCGCCGCAGTCCATGACACAGTACGGTAGCCCCTAATGGCCCTCACCGCCATAGCTCTCTGCGGTCGTCGCAAAAGGGCTCTGTTGCGGACGGTGAGGGACTCCGACCAGATATCCCACTGCTGACGCTGGGCGCTGGGACGTATACCACGCTGGTCAGGCGGGTACTAACCCCTTTATCATTAACTTCGGTCTTATTTCGAGATTTTCTTCTCTTTTTACACATAGCACATCCATTAGTCGTCTTTTACAACACGCATGGCCAAAATAGAGAGTAATGAATTGTATTGTTACTCCGTCCTCACACGAAAATGCCAGTCAAAATACATAACGATAAACGTGGAGAATTTATTCAGCTGACCCATCAGATTGCTCTGTTCAAAACAAAAAAATATTGAAAGGAAACTCTCTAAAATCGATCGCAACGCTACTTACCGGTTCCAATTATTAATCTAAACCATTCTCATATCCATGGGAACAGCCACAAAAAAAAATCGTCAAAATCGGTCCAGCCGTTTAGAAGGAGTTCAATTACGAACACACGAACAGAAAAAAGATTTATGTATATAAAGATGATGACATTATTGATTAGCGATGTGTTGTCGTGAGTAAATAGTGTTGGCACAATAAATTAACCTGTTATCGTCATTGAAGTAGTATAAACGAATATTATTTTGGTCTTTTGGCGGGAATGTCAAAATAGCATATGCGCTACATGCATTTTAAATTTTATTCCTTATTTTAGTGTTTGACAGTATTATATTAAATAATTTTGCGGATATTTGATGTAATATAATGCCGATAAAATGCTAATATGTAGTGAATATGATATAATAGTGCATTACGTGCATTTAGATATTCTGCCAAAATTCCCAGAGATTACCATTTGGTGCTGATGACCATGATTTAGTAATCAGCACCAAATCAATGGTAACGACTATGGCTAAAATACGAAGACTAAAGACGTGAAGAATAAATATTATAACTCGACAACAATACAGCAACAAACAGCTCATGATTTTAGCTTATTGCCATTACACAAGAAGAAGAAGAATGTTATTTTAATATATTTAAATATATATTTTTACGTTAATCATTATCAATTTTTAATTCAATAACAAATTAAGTATGCATCATCGAACAATTTTATCCCTTATTTATGCCCTAAACAACGCGTGTTTATTTATTTTTAATGAAAAGTATTTGTGCCTATTTTTTTAGATTTTACCAATTGTATTTAACAACTGGTAAAATCTTTTTCTTTTCATATAAGCTTTACCAAAGCGTTTCACTGAGTTTGGTCTTGAATTTCTTAAAATCCCTTCTTAGTAAGTCTCCAAGTTGAAAAACGAAATTTCTGTGAAAATTTCTTTTCTAGAAGGCCAAGCTTCTCTTCTTCTTTTTTTTTTGTATTGTCAACCAGTTTTTAACAGAAACTATTGATACCGAATTATACTTTTGTTTTCACAAATGATCAGTTTTGCCACATCTTTAGTTTTTTAATAAGCCAAATCATCACCTTTAACAGCGGTTTGGCCACACTGTTAGTAATATCTTATGGGAATTGTGGTGGCAACCAAAAAAATAAAGAACTTTTACATCATATTCACTACACCCAAGAAATGCCTCGACATCACAGTACATAAAATGAAACATCAAAATCATTTAATATAACACGTTAAAAACGTGCCAACTAGTTTTCTACATTTAAATTCAATTTATAAACTGAAATATAAGGATCGGAATGAAAATTAAACTTTGTATTCATTTTAAATAAAACTACTTTACGGATTTTATCGCTTTTGTATTTGATTTTTAATTGCCCGACGTTTCGAACACTTTGCAGCATTCATGATCATGGGCGACAACAACGAACGTGATAAAATCCGTAAAATAGTTTTATTTATAATGAGTAAGATTCGCATAAATATTCGTATTTGTATTCATTATTAGTTTAATTTAAACTTTGTATTACTAAAGAGTAGAACATACTTTATCTGTGTATGACGAATAAAATAGTCACTGTCTCTTTTTGCCACTCCCATAATGACAAATCCAAAATATAGATATAGTTCAAATCGTTTTAATTTTTAATTATTTTTGGACCCTCCAACAACACCTATTAAGATTTTTACGTTCTCATTGCAGAGAATTGTAAATCACGATTCTAGGATTATTAACCTAATTTCGTTTGACGAAAGAAACAAAGCCCAAACTGAAAACTAAGACCCAGAATTCATTTGAAATAACAATATCTGAACATATGTGCCCAATGGCTTGAAAGCAAATACATCTGAGAATATTATACGCATTTATGTTATGAATAGGCATGAATTGTAATACAAACAAGAGGCTTGGCCGCCATTAACCTGCTGCGTAAGTAGGTGACAATCGATCTGTCATGACACGACGCAGCGACTGATTTGCCTCAATTATTTCTTTGAATAATAGATAATAATAGCTCTACGTGAAAAACGATATTTTATTGATTTCTTTAGATGATTTATCGTTCCAAAGAGACCCGTGGCCTTCTTAAAAAGAAGTATACATCAATTATTTTAGCCACTTATAAATTTTTTTGAAATAAAACTTTGAATGTACCTAAGGGGCAAATGAATATTTTGAAACGGAAATGTGTCACACAGCATGTGTCAGCAGCACACACTCGAGGTGTGTGGAGCGGGCTGAACAGCGCCGTGATATCGTCGCAATGATCAGCGGCGATCTATCGCTGCTGACCATCGCTAGGGAGATGCTCGGCAGCATAAGGAACTGAGACGCGGTCGCTGCCTTCTGCGAGACAGTCGTCTCGCGGAAGGAGGCGGCGGAGCGCGTGCAGAGGGAACGCCACCACGACGACGCAATCCGCCGCCGGCGACTCGAGCGGCGCAGGCGCGAGTATCTGCGCTTAATGCCGCCCTAGCCAAGGCCGCGGGTGAAAGGACCGGGGATTTAGTCCGTCACCCGCAGAGAGGCTGACCGCGCGACGGCGACCGACGTCCCGGGACAGGGATATCGAGAGGTGAGGGTACCCGAAAAGGTATTCCATCGGGCCGACCACTGACGTCAAGTCACCCTGCTCCGGTGGTCGGCCTAACGACGAAGGCGACGTGGCTATGGGTGGGTCATGGGGCCGCGCTCCACCCCTCCGTCGCCCCGGACGGAGTGCGGCGGGTGCGCTGATCAAGGCCCACCCCCTAAAGAAATGAAAGTTGTAGACAGGCAACTGTCAACAGCGCGGTCCTACCACACTATAGAGTTATCTATAAAATTAATGCAAGAGACCAAAAAATATATCTATATATATAAAAGAAAGTCGTGTTATTAACAATATTTAAAACTCAAAAACGGCTGTACCAATTTGGCTGAAAATTGGTGGGGAGGTAGCTTGGAACCAGGAGGCGGACATGGGATACTTTTTATCCCGTTCACAAACAAGTGCAAGACACAATTAGAAATTTTATTAAGATCAATGAAATCATTTAAATTATTTTCGTGAACCAACCCAAAATTTCTATGTAGGTATAGACAGTAATGCGTAACTCTTTGCGCGAGTGAAACTTTTATTTTTACGCTTTTCTATTCACGCCTTTGTATTCATACCTATCGCTTTATTTGCTTGTGAGAGGACGGGTGAAGAAAAATGTGTCACACCTTATTTTCCCGTGGGGGTCGTAAAAATCGGCTAATCCGTTATCCGGCGAATGCTTTGCAGCACACACCTGGGAAATATTTATGACAACAGCATAACCTCGCTCAGATAGACCTGCGTCAAGTTGATGGCTGTTTATTTGTATCTTTATAGATTAACAAAAGTAAGTTTGTTATAAGTTCACAAACTAAATTATATTACGAGTAAGCTAAAGTTATTATTACTAACTAACCTTTGCTTTCTTTAAAGCAAAATGATTTCGCAAATTCACAAGTGTGTAATGGGAAAAAACTTTTAAGCCCATATAATTTTCATTGTTGATGGCTATTATTATAATACATAGTGATCATATTTATGTCTTAGAACCACACTGTCGATAGTTGTCGGTCTACAGCCGTAGGCTGGTCCGGACGGGGTAGTACCACATACTCGGAAAATCAACGTCTGAGTAGTAGTAATTTGTTACTGCCTTCGTTTGGTGAGCGAAAGAGCCGGCAACCCGAACAGTGTATGCGATTGGTGGTTTTTGGGAACGAACCTCATTGAATGCATTCACACTCCCTTCACTTTCATTAGGGTAGGCAGTGGCCTAGCAAATGTCCATGAGCAATAGTGTCACTTATCATCAAGTGTGCTGTTTGCTAGTTTGTCATCAACAGCAATAAAAAAAATTAATTAGCATATAGTTTTATTGAAAGTTTTCTCATCTTATGGTGATGATATTTATCTACATTCTTTAGACATACTTTAAGATGGTGCCGACCTGACGCTGTCGAGCATCGCCCTGGCGATGGTCGGCAGCCAGGAACTGGGACTCGGTCAGAGCCTTCTGCGAGGCAGTAGTCTCGCGGAAGGAGGCAGCGGAGCGCGTGCGCGAACCGCCGCCGGGGACTGCGGCGGCGCAGGCGCGAATTCCTGCGCCTGATGCCGCCCTAGTCGAGGCCGCGGGGGACTGGACCGGAGAGTTAGTCCGTCACCCACTAAAAGGCCGACCACGTGAGGAAAGACCGACGTCACCGGACGATAGTCCGATAGTAGTACTCCGATAGTCGGTCCAACGACGAAGGTGACGTGTCACGAGTGGGATACGGGTGTGCGTGCTTACGCCCCTCTGTCGCCCTGAACGGAGTGGAGCGAGGAGTGCGCCGACCGAAACCCACGCCAAAAAAAATCATACTTACGATACCCTAACGAAAGGAAGGGGTAGTGAATTGTATGCTTACTATATAATTAAAATACATTTTTGGATTATTTTAGGCTATTTGTATATACGAAAGACAGCCTAGTCTATCTGCAGATCAAAAATAAAACAAAAAAATCCAATTAAAGGTCATCATCATCCTCTTAGCTCATATTCATCCTACTGCTGGGCTCGAATCTCCATCATAATAGGATATTGGTCTATACTATACCATGCTGGTTAGACATTTAGACAGGCTGCTATATGATTTTATATCATTCATGCCCAATCATAGAACGAAACTAACACAATGCTTTTAAAAGTCGGCTTTAAAATTTAATTTCAATCATTGTATAAACACCGGAATAAGCAAGAGATGGGCTTCAGGCTATTAGTGTTATCTTTTATCAGCTTTATGTTGCCGCTACCGGTTGTTGAAATACCTTTTATTATTTGCTTATAAGACCTTACCAAATATTGTTAACAGTGCCCTGTATCGCTTAACGATTTCAATACTATGATCTTTTTTTCTTGGGTACGGTCTACTGTTCATATATGTAGTTGGAAGAATTTTAAGGTTATACTTCTTTAAACGTTTAGGAAAAAAATATTTGAGTAAATTTTTATGCACGCGCACACCGTCACGCCACATCGACACCCTAAAGTTAGCTAATCAAGTTTTTTGCGATGCGCGCGCACACCGTCACAAATGTCAACTAGATAATCCGTTATAATAAAACTTTAGATGTATTAAATGGAGACTTTTGACGCGAATGTCAAAATGTCATGTAGCGCTTTTATATTTTTTTCATTATTTTAGTGTTTTACTGTGTTATATTAAATAATTTTGCTGATATTTTATATAATATAATGCGGGCAAAATGTTGGAATATAGTGAATAGGATATAATAGTGAATTGCGTGTATTTTTATATTCTCCCAAAATTCTCAGAGGAACCACGGATTAGTTCTCAGCACCTAATCAATGGTAACGACTTAGAATAATAACGTATAGAAGGTAAGTTCACGCACAAAAAGTGAAGCATTTAAATTGGAGCCTAATGGAGCTTACGCCGGAACCGTTCCGTATGTACAAGGTCACTGTACTGCACGTACGTACGCAACTCTTAAATAATAAATAGGCAATTATGACGGTTTGTACATTCAAATGGTGTCACAACACATTTGAAAAACTTAAAAAGGTTTTTATTTAACATTACTTTTAAAATTATTTCGACGATTTATGTTAATAAAAACAAAATTTGATTTCTTAATTTATATAGTGGTGTGCGTGTGTACGTGTGCAATCGTCTGCGCGCATGTAGTATTTTTGGATTCATGTTTCGAATGTTCGAAGGAAGGACACTATCCTTCTATACGTTATTATTTTAAGGGTAACGACTAAGACTTAAAGACGAAGACTGAAGACGTGAAGAATATATGTATATTATAACTCGACACTGGCACCAATAACTCATTAATTGTAGCTTATTGCCATTACTCAAAAAGAAGAAGAAGAAATGTATTAAATAGCTTTTTTTCAATCATTAGTGTCGTTTTTCTGCAAACGTAGGATAACGTGAAGGATATAATTTTTAGAAAGATTTTTATCTTGTAACGCCAAAAAAGTATGCTTATTCGTACACTTTTTTTTTATATAAAACTCGTCATTTATCCATATCTAATAAGTATTTCACACGTGATGTAATTTTAATATTGTCTCAACTCATACATGTCCCATTGCTGGGCTCGAACCTCCTCCCTAATAGGAGGGCAATTGATCTACTATAGGTACCTTGTTGGTAAAACATGTTGGTTAAAATTTTCCTTTGCACATATTTCATCATACTAGCTGACCCAACAGACGTTGTTTTGTTCAAATAAAATAAAAGGAATTATCCTTGAAATCGATAGGTGAGCCACCTACCGGGTCCAACTGTGAATCTGAACCATTCTCGAATCCCTCACATGCAAAAAAATTCATCGACAGCGGTCCAGCCGTTTCGGAGAAGTTCAGTGACATACACACGTACACAAAAAAAATTATATATTAAGATTATATCTCTTAGTTGTCTTTTAAGAAATCCACGGCCAAAATAGGGAGTGGTGTATTGTATTGTTACTCCGTCATCTCAAAGAAAATTTTAGTATACAAAAATTCATTACTAAACAAAGAAAAGCTATAACTATATAATGTCATCATATTAAAATAGCAAAAATAAAAATTAAAATAGCAACCCGCCCTCGCTTCGCTTCGGTTTTAGTCGTTTTACCCGCGTAGTTTCCGTTCCCGTGGGAATACCGGGATAAAATATAGCCTAGTTTACGCCCTGATATTATAGCTTTCCATTGGTGAAAGAATTTTTGAAATCGGTCCAGCCGTTTTGAAGATTACCCGGAACAAACAGACGGACAAAAATTTTTTAATCTGTATTTTAAACATAGGTGTCGTGCAAATAACCGTGAAAGCCTATTATTTTGACATAACAAACAGACACTCCAATTTTATTTATTGGTATAGATTTAGTAGAAACTTGTTACGGCTTAAATCCGTCGCGAAGTTGCGTAAAAAATAAAAGTCAATTGAGAGTAAGTGAATAAGTTTATGGCCACGCTGGTTTTGGTGGCAGTTTTTCACCTAAGCCGAAAATAAATATATACCAATAAATACTATAATATAATAAAACGGCCTCAGCTATGAGGCCGTCTTACGTCGCGCCCGGCGGGAGCTTGACGTCTCCGATTTAGGAGGCGTCGAAGCCAGGACCCGCAAGGCCCGGACAGGGGCTCGGATTTTAGAGTTTCCTGGGGCCGAGGGCGCCAAGACGGCCGATAGCATGGCGGCCAAGTTGAGGGGTTTGTTCGCAGAGGAGGGTGGCGTCAAAATCGCCAGACCCGTAAAGTGCGCAGAACTACGTGTCGCTGGTCTGGACGACTCCGTGACGGTGGATGACATCCAGGAGGCCATCGTCTCGAAAACCGGGTGTCCCGTGGACACCGTCCGAATTGGCGCCATCCGCTCTGGTCCGGGCGGCGTCGGTGCTGCCTGGGTGCAGTGCCCGGTGGAGTCGGCCAAGCAATTGGCCGACTCAGGCAGGCTCCTCGTGGGCTGGAGCTCGGCGCGGGTGACCGTGCTGGAGTCCCGGCCTGCGAGGTGCTACAAGTGCATGGCGGTCGGACACACTCGGCCGACATGCACTAACTGCTTTGACTGCAGCGACCTTTGTTTCCGCTGCGGTCAACCCGGGCATAAGGCGGCATCGTGCGCCGCCACTCCCCACTGCCCCGCGTGTGCGGCGGGCAATAGGCCCGCCAAGCACCGCATGGGGGGCAGGGAGTGCAGACCCCCGGCTTCGGCCCCAAAGGGGCGGAGCGGCCCGACGACCCCGGCCGCTCCCGCCCCTAGCGCGACCCGATCGCCCGCCAGCGTGGAGGAGGTAATGGATACGGCCCACTAATGGCGGCCGAATCTTACCACCTCCTGCAGGCCAACCTCAACCACGCCGCCGAGGCACAGGACGTTTTCCTGCAAGCCATGGCGGAGTGGTTGATCGGTGCAGCCGTAGTCGCGGAGCCGTACGTGGTTCCTGACCGGCCCAATTGGCTGGGCAGCAGTGACGGCTCTGTGGCAATCGTCGCCTCCACGTCGTGGCATTCCCCGCCTTTGTTGCTCAAGGACAGGGGCGACGGGTATGTCGCGGCGGAATGGGGAGAGGTCACGCTATTTGGTGTTTACTTCTCCCCAAACAGGAGCGCGACGGATTTCGGGGCCTTCCTCACCATCCTTGGGGCCTCGATACGGCGACTGACACCGCGCCAAGTCTTCGTTCTGGGGGACTACAACGCCAAGTCCACGGCGTGGGGGTCCCCCAGGACGAATGACCGCGGGCGGGCGGTCGAAGAGTGGGCGGCGGCACTGGGCCTCTGTTTGCTGAACAGGGGCTCGGTGCAAACGTGCGTGCGGCAGCAGGGCGGGTCGATAGTGGACTTGTCGTTCGCTAGCCCTAATGTCGCAGCACGTGTGAGGAGCTGGTGCGTCCAGAAGGAGGTTGAGACCCTATCCGACCACCGATATATCCGGATAGAGGTCTCCCGGACCCTCCTGCAGCCCAGCAGGGGTCACACGGCGGACGGAGCTCCTGCGTTTCCGCGGTGGGCTGTGGGTCGATTGAATCGGGACCTGTTGGCGGAGGCAGCCATCGTTCAGTCGTGGCTGTCCTCACCGCCCCAGGCGGACGGGGTGGATGCCGAGGCTGGCCCCATCCGCTGTGCGTTAACGCAGATCTGCGATGCGGCTATGCCCCGTGTGCGGCGTCTGCCCCCGAAGAGTGCGGTCCCCTGGTGGTCCCGAGAATTGGCGGACCTTCGGGCCGCGTGCATACGTGCCCGGAGGGCCTACACCCGCAGCCGAGCGCGTCACCGCGACACTGAGCGGGAGGGCCAGCTGTACGAGGCTTACCGCAGTGCGCAGTCTGCCTTCAGGCTGGCCGTCCGTACCGCCAAGGACGTTAGTCGGCGGGAGATGTTGGACAGTCTCGAGCGTGACCACTGGGGTCGCCCCTACCTCGCGGCGCAGAACAAGCTCCGCGAGCGGGGACCCCCCCTCACCGAGACTCTCCAGCCCAGCCTCCTCACCAGAGTTGTCGAGGACCTCTTTCCACGGCGGGCGGAGCATACGCCCCCGGTCATGGCTTTGCCGGACAGCGACCGGGAGGCCGACGATGAAAGTGCTCCGCCCATCACGGAGCCGGAAATGGGGGCGGCGGTGGCGCGTATGCGAGTGAAATCCACCGCCCCCGGGCCCGACGGTATTCCGAACCGTGTGCTGGCCCTGGTCCTCGAGCATCTGGGACCACGCCTCGGGGGACTGTTCGACGCCTGTTTGACGTCCGGGCAATTCCCTGGGTGCTGGAAAGAGGGGAGGCTGGTTCTCCTGCCGAAGCCGGGACGGTCTCCCGAGTCGGCCTCGGCCTACAGACCCATCGTGCTGCTCGATGATGCGGGCAAGCTGCTGGAGAGGATGTTGGCTGCCCGCATCGAGCGGCACCTCGTGAGGGTCGGGCCCGATCTGTCGGACGCCCAGTTTGGTTTTCGGAGAGGGTGTTCGACGATAGCGGCCCTACTGCGCCTGAAGGCCGTGGTAGCGGAGGCCGTCACCGGCGGAGGAGTCCTGTTGGCGGTGTCCCTGGACATCGCCAACGCCTTCAACAGTCTGCCATTCAGCTGCATCATGGAGGGGCTGAGGTATCACGGGGTGCCCGTGTACCTCAGGCGGCTGGTGGCAGACTACTTGGAGGGGCGCAGCGTCCTCTACGTTGACCGAGTAGGGGACGTTGTGCGAACGCCCATGACGTGCGGTGTCCCGCAGGGGTCGGTTCTGGGTCCGACCTTGTGGAACATCTGCTACGACTGGGCGTTGAGAGGAAGCCTCCCACCCGGGCTGGGCGTAATTTGCTACGCCGACGATACACTCGTCACAGCCCAGGGTGGGACGCTAGAGGAGGCGGCATGCCTGGCAACTCTCGGCACCGAGGAGATTGTCAGGCGGATCGAAGCGCTAGGGTTGAGGGTAGCCCTGGAAAAGACGGAGGCCCTTTTGTTCCATGGCCTCCGTACCGCCGGGCCTCCCGCCGGCGCTTCAATCACCGTGAAGTCGGTCACCATCAGCATCCAGGCCCACATGAAGTACTTGGGCCTGGTGCTCGACGGGCATTTTTGGTTCCGGGAGCATCTCCATCGACTTGTTCCCCGGCTTGTCGGCGCGGCGTCCGCCCTTTCGCGGCTGATGACGAATGTGGGCGGACCCAGCGCTACGTGCCGACAGCTGTACGTGGGGGTGATCCGGTCGATGGCCCTGTATGGCGCACCGGTGTGGGTGGGGTCCCTGACCGTCCGTCTTAGGGCCCTCCTGTGGCGACCACAGAGGGTCATGGCGATCAGGGCCATACGGGGTTACCGCACGGTGGCGACGGAGGCAGCGTGCCTCCTGGCCGGAACTCCCCCGTGGGACCTGGAGGCGGAGATGCTCGCCGACACTTATCGGCGGGTGTCGGAGACGCGCGCCCGCGGCGGCATGGTCTCCGTCAAAGAGATCACCGCCTGGCGAGTTGACGCCCGCCTAGAAGTCATTGCCCGTTGGGCAGTCCGGCTGGAGAGTCCTCGGTACGGTGTCAGGACCGTCGAGGCCCTCCGGCCGGTGCTGATGGAGTGGTTGGAGCGGACGCACGGGGTGCTTTCTTTCCGACTGGTGCAGGTGCTGACGGGGCACGGTTGCTTCGGGAAGTACCTGCACAAGATTGTCAGGAGGGAGGGCACACCGTCCTGCCACCACTGCAGTTACGACGAGGACACGGCGCAGCACACGCTCGAGGAGTGTGCTGCATGGGAGCGGGATCGCCGTGAACTGGTCGCAATTATCGGTGCCGACCTGGCGCTGCCGACCATCGCCAGGGAGATGCTCGTCAGCGTCAGGAACTGGGACGCGGTCGCCGCCTTCTGTGAGGCCGTAATCTCACGGAAGGAGGCGGCGGATCGTGTGCGAGTAGAGATCCTATTCGGCGACACGTTCCGCCGCCGGCGACTCGGGCGGCGCAGGCGCGAGTATCTGCGCCTAATGCCGCCCTAGCCGAGGCCGCGGGTGATCGGACCGGGGAATTGTCCGTCACCCGCAGAGAGGCTGACCGCGCGACGGCGACCGACGTCCCAGGACGTCGAGAGGTAAGGTTACCCCAAAGGGTATTCCGTCAGGCCGATCACTGACGACAAGTTACATCTGCTCCGGTGGTCGGCCCAACAACGAGGTGACGTGGGTACGGGTGGGTTATGGGCCCGCGCGCCGTCCTTTCATCGCCCCGGACGGACTGGACCGCGCGTGCGCTTACCATAGCCCACCCATAAAAAAAAAAAAAAAAAATACCAATAAATAAAATTGGAGTGTCTGTTTGTAATGTCAAAATAATAGGCTTTTTTCATGCTCACACGGTTGTTTGCACTATACATATGCCTAAAATACACTTTATATTTATTTTGTCTGTCTGTCTGTTTGTTCCGGGTAATCTTCAAAACGGCTGGACCGATTTCAAAAATTCTTTCACCAATAAAAAGCTATAATATCAGGGCGTAAACTAGGCTATATTTTATCCCGGTATTCACACGGGAACGGGAACTATTCAGGAAAGACGATCGAAACCGAAGCGAAGCGAGGGCGGATTGCTAGTTGTAAATAAAACAAGGTATAATTGATAATAAAAGCGAAACTCACATAAAAGAAGTTATGGCTAGCTAAAAAATAATAGTTAATTAGAATTTTCGTCATCAGCATCATCATTTGAGCTCATATATGTCCCAATGTTGAGCTCGAGCAAAGGATGGAAATTTGAGCGACAATAATATGCTGATCAGACCGATTGGAATAATTTTATTTGGAGATTTTCATGTCTTGCAGTAATGTTCCTTCATTTCGTCTTATATACGTCCCACTGCTCCAGCCTCCTGCTCGATAGGAATGAAATTGGCTTACCATGCTGGTCAGATAGGTTGGTATAGGAATTCATTTCTAGTTTACCTTTTCTTAACTACATATTACGGCATCCACGGGCAAGATATGGAGGTGGTGAATAGTATTCCTACACCGTCACCACATGGCAAGTACAATAATTTTTTTTCACATCCCATCCATCCATCCATCAGCCTACAGACGTCCACTGCTGGACATAGGCCTCCCCACGAGAATGCCACTCGGAACGGTCCTGCGCCACTTGCATCCAACAGTTCCCTGGGACTTTGAGAATGTCGTCAGTCCACCTGGTGGGGGGGTCCTCCTACGCTGCGCCGTCCGATTCGTAGTCGCCACTCAAGAACCTTTCTTCACCAACGGTTGTCGGTTCGACGAGCGATGTGGCCTGCCCATTGCCATTTCAACGTGCTAATTCTGCGGGCTATGTCGGTTACACCTGTTCTTCTACGGATTTCCGTGTTCCGGATTTTATCACGTAGAGAAATACCGAGCATAGCCCTCTCCATAGCACGCTGAGCGACTTTGAACTTTTTTATGAGGCCGACATTTAAAGACCACGTTTCAGTGCCGTAAGTCATCGCTGGTAATACACACTGGTTATAAACCTTTGTTTTCAGACACTGCGGAAAATTGGTAATATTTTTTCACATATTCTCATATTATATCCCTTAGATTAATTTCATGATATCCATTAGTTCCGTGTGGTGACGGAGTAAGAATACAATTTACCACACCCTCTCTTCCCCGTGGGTATCGTAAAAGTCGACTAAAGGATATCATGTGCATATAACATATATGCAAGAGAAGGAAAACTGGAAATAAAAACCTATGCCAACATGTCTGACCAGCGTGGTTATAGTAGGTTAATTTTCCTCACCTAGTGGAAGAGGCCCGAGTTCAACAGTGGGACGTATTTGGGCTGAGGTGAGATAATATCCCTTAGATGTAAAATAAATGATTTTCAAAAAATGATATTTTTATTCTATACTTTTATTACTATCACGAACCACAATGAAGTTGATTAATTGCATTTTTAATCAATCACCACGCGGATATATAATTTGCATAACGCAACACATATAATGTCAATGTATTGATAGAAAGATATCGAGAAAGTTTGATTGATGTCTAGAGTATCACTATCGCTTAGGGTTGCCATGTTTTATAATAACATGGGCACATTAATAAAAATAAAGTTGCCAGTATTTTGGACTAGACTATCTTTTATATGCTTTTCGATGCTCTCCATCTGAATCCGATTTCGCAATTTAGTTGAAATTTAAGTCCAGTGGAGTAAAAGGGCCTCCGGATTCAGCTTCGGGAGATCGAAAAATATATAAATAACTTTTTTTCATGTGACATTGTAATATATACAATTATACATAGGTACTTACACTAAATAATGATAATTAATATATAATGGTAATATTTTGTACAGCTACCCACCAAAATTGAACCACCAGTTACAGCGCGCAAAGGTAACACACTTAAAAACTTTTACATTTATAATATTGGTGTGATGTAATATAGACAATGAAGTGCGCAAAAATGCTTTTTCTTCAATCATAAAGATTGCTAACTAAATAATTCACTTATACTTACACTTATAATTATTTCTTTATAAAATGGCAGAAAAGGAATAAATCGTTCATAAATTTAATATAAGGTGTAAAGAGTATATATAACTTCTCATATATCTCCCACTGTTGGACTCGAGTCTCCTCCACAACAGGAAGGGAATTGACCTGCTATACCACGCTGATGAGACACGTTGATGTAGGATTTTATTGCGAGTTGCCTCCTCTTCTACGGATGTTATACGCATGTTGTATCCCTTAGTGGTCTTTTACGACACCCATGGGCAAAAAAGGGGGTAGTGAATTATATTCTTACTCCGTCACCGAATAAAAACGCCATATATTAAAAAAAGACTTGTGTTTCAAACACTTTATTCCTGAGATTTAACAATATGTTTTCTCTACACAAGTGACAACCCTTTTTTTTTGGGGGTGGGTTACGGTCAGCGCACTCTTCGCACCACTTCGTTCGGGGCGACAGAGGGGCGTAAGCACGCACACCCGCAACCCACCCGTGACACGTCGCTTGCGTCGTTGGGCCGACCACCGGAGCAGGGTGACTTGACGTCAGTGGTCGGCTCGACGCAATACCCCCTTGAGGGGTACCCTCTCATCGACCGACGTCCCCCCCTCGGGGAGGACGTCCGTCGCAGGTAATCGCGCCTACGCCGCCCCAGTCGCCGGCGGCGCGGTGGTTCGTATCGTCGAAGTGACGCTCCTCGCGCACGCCCTCCGCCGTCTCCTTCCGCGAGACTACTGCCTCGCAGAAGGCTAGTTCCTGACACTGTCGAGCATCGCCCTGGCGATGTTGGGCAGCGTCAGGTCGGCACCGATGATTGCGTCGAGTTCACCACGCTGCTCTGCCTAGGCGGCACAGACCTCGAGCGTATGCTGCGCCGAGTCCTCGTCGCAATCGCAATCGCAGTGGTGGCAGGACGGTGTACTCTCCCTCCTAACGACCGAAGCATCCATGCCCCGTCAACACCTGCACCAGTCGGAAGAAGAGCACCCTGTGCCGCCGTTTCAACCACTGCATCAGCATCGGCCGCAAGGCCTACACGGTCCGCACCTCGAACCGAGGCCTCTCCAACCGGACTGCCCAACGGGCAATGAGGTCTCGGCGGGCGTCGACGCGCCAGGAGCTGAGCCCTCACAGAGACCACACCGCCCTCCGCTCGCACCCCCGACACCCGCCGATACAAACCGGCGAGCATCTCCGCCTCCAGGTCCCACGGGGGAAAGTGACAACCCTATCGCTAAATCGAATATTATTACACGATATTATACTTATTTTTAGACTCCAAAAATACGAAGGTTTGCAACGTAAATCTCTCAGTAGGTATTTACTGCATACTCTCATAACCTTGAACGAAACATATGTATAGAAATAATCAATAAATAATCAATAATCAAATAGGTACACTATATTGATGAAATAAGAAAATTGTAATGACACAATGTGACTGACTGAACGACAATACTTTATCAAAAAACAAATAAAAAGAAAAATGTAATAATTTCATAATTTTCTCTTTTCTTATATATTTTCAGCCCCTATGCTATGTGTCACTATTGAGTTCGCACAGAAAATAAAGTTACTGCTGGCAAAAAAATATTGAGTAGAATAATCCATAGTAATATTATAAATGCGAAAGTAAGGATGTTTGTTTGTTTGTTTGTAACGCTTTCACGCTTAAACCACCGAACCGATTTCAAAAATTCTTTCACCAATGGAAAGCTATAATATCAGGGAGTAATATGGGCTATATTTTATCCCGGTATTCCCACAGAAACGAGAACTACGCGGGTTTAAGTGACTGAAACCGAAGCGAAGCGAGGGCGGGTTGCTAGTAATCAATAAATTACTACAGTTATGTTTAACTAATAAAAGTAATTTATTGACAATGATAATGTTTTATCATCATCGTCATCCTGCTCTTCAACCAATTAATTGGAGTCAATCCAATATATACTTCAATCGTTCATATTTAAAAGGTTTTGGCAATAGTTTTAGACCGGCCGCCTGCCTAACGTCAGCCCTCTTTGGGAATATAATTGTTAATACGGCATCAGATGGACTTTAAGAACTGGTCTTAATCATTTTTTTAGACTTCCATTAGCAATGTAAGGATTGGTAATATTCGTAGTTACTACTACAGAGCAACGCTACTACAGCTAAACATGTCGCTAAATTGAAAAGCAAAAAAGACAATAAAAATGAGTTCAATTCCTTCCTCGGCAAATCTCTTAAACCTTCAGTATAGCGATTTTTTTGTTACATTGGATCAATTAATAATGTCCAACTTCGTTATTCTTTACAGACGCCTTACGCTGGATAAATGCTTACACTAATGGAACTTGGAAAAACATAAAAGTTTAATCCAGTATTTTCTTTAGATATCAATTAATTTGTCATTTCAGATCAAATCATTTGTTATGTAAAGGCACATATTATTAATTTTACATTTCCTTCGAAATTAATTCTAATAATCCACTACCGAATTGAAACGCGGTAAAAGCTAAGAAGAAGATCTGGCAAAAAACTAAGCCAGCTAATTAAAATTTAATTGTATGTATATAACATGTTTAGTATAAGTTTCAGCGTAATGGCTTTCAAAATATAATACGTTTTCTTTGGTAATATAATACAAAAACGAGGACAAAAAAATATGTCTGAACCCGATCCCACAAGCGGCACCTATTTATGAAATGAATTCTAATTTCGAATCCGATTCAATTCCAATCTCACCAAACTTATATTTGGTACTCTTGAACAAAATCGAGAATGAATTCTTCACGTTTGCCGTTGTTATTTTCACCAAATGTGCCGTATTTTCTTACTTTTAATTAATAACGTTATCGAACTCGATTACCACAAAGACGCTTTCTTGAAATTGTCCAAAATTAACGATTTTAAACTACGTCAAAATCATGTCGGGAGTAGCAAATATTTGATTTAATCGACGAGAGTTGAATTCATTTAGTTTAAAAACATTCCACCGAATTTGATTCCAATCGTGCGCTAGTGTCGCTTTCAAGAGTACAAAATGTGTTCAAATTCGAGCTGCGATTGGATTTAGGATTGAAATCGAGATTCAAGAGTAGGCACACTGATCAAGAGTAAACTAATTCTTCACCTTTATTCAGTCGTCGTCGGCACAGCTCACACACATCCCACTGGTGAGCTCGGGCCTCCTCCACAATAAGAGGTAAATTATCCTACTATACCACGCTGGTCAGACGGGTTGGTAAAGGGTTTTATTTTCAGTTTTCTTTCTCTTGAGTAGATGTTATCTCCTAATTATAATCTCTTCGTCGTTTCTTACAATACCCATGGGCAAGATAGTAGTGAATTGTATTCTTACTCCGTCACCACACGGAAAATAGATAGAAATTCAATGTAGGCTTGAAAGTAGAGCAAGTTTAGCATTTTCAATTGAAAGAGATATTTTTAAAGCAAACTAGAATGTACTTAAAACTACTGCATACGTTTAAAAGCGAAACCATGTAGTCATTTATCACGTTAGACTGGAATTTTAGTTACACTAAACCGATGCACTGAAAACGTTATACAGTATATAAGAAAGGAAAAAATATAAAATATTATTTTACTCTTTTAAATATAATTTAAAATATAGAACTCTCTAGCATTAACACACAATAAACTGATATAAAATACTGATTTCTTCTTCCTAGAAGAAGAAATATACACTCGGCAAGCCAGTTCTTAATATATTCACTATTCATCTCGGCTATAAAGGCATCAGAATTTCTCTCCATCATACGTTTCCTAGCAACAATTGCTTGTCTTAAAATATTTTCTAAGCCTTTTGACGGCTAGTAAACCGAGCAACGGGCGGCATTCCCCGTGTGGCGACGAAATAGAATACAATTGTCGTCACCCCTTGCTTGGCCGTGGGCGTCGTAAAAATCGGCTGAGGGCCTCACTAGGAGAATGGGCAGCAGCTATCTCCTAGGAAAAACTTATTACACCTACTGCGATCGCCAACCCGTCTGCCAAGCGTGGCGATTATGGCATTATACCTCCCCTAAAAATTAAAAATGGATGGAATTAAAATGATGGCCCCCAGTCACGGCAGTTCCTTCTAGTCACGGGCTTATCTTGGTAGCGGGCCCGTGGATGGCGGGGCAGGGGGTGCTAAGAATCCCTGGTCGCGATCCGGTCGCTGGGAACCATTGGATGCAAGTGGCGCAGGACCGTTCCGAGTGGCATTCTTGGGGGGGAGGCCTATGTCCAGCAGTAGACGTCTGTAGGCTGATGAATGAATGGAAACCGAGCAAACTATAACAACACATAACATTAATGGTTGTATCATTCAATATGTAACATCTTTCAGCTCTTAAACTTCCTACTGCTGGGCTCGAGCCTCCTCGAAAACATAAGGGCAATTGACCTACTATACCATGCTGATCTGACGTATTAGTATAGCGTTTTATTTCGAGTTTTCCTCTCCTGCATCATTGTTATCTGCGTAGATATTATATACATTTACATCCCTTATTCATCTGTGGGTGTCAAAACTCTTGGACAAGATAAAGGGGTGCTAAATTGTATCCTTATTCCATCACCACATGGAAAATTATAACATCGATGTTTAATTTTAAGTATTACTTTCAATTTACGTATTCATATAAAACCTGTTTTCTATTTATAACGTTAAAATACTATTTATAGAAAGATTATAAACTAATAATAATCCTAAAACACATTCCTAAAGTAAAAAGATATCCAGTATCAAGGAAGTCAACATTTTTCGATATATTGCCTTATTTTAAAAATATTTCATGTGCTATGTTTCAATATAAAATAAATTTCAAAACAAAAAAAAAACTAGAATAAACAATAGTCCAATAGAAAAGGCAATATCAATATCCTAAGCTAAGTCTATTGGGGATAAGAATAGCATCGGCTAAGACGAGACTACAAATTGAATGCCTTAATTTGAAGCGCACCTCTGACTTTCAGAAGCTAGGTATTTGATATTATAGCTTCTTTGTTCACTAAATTTGAATTAAAGATAAACATCCTAAAAAGCCTTATTTTACTAAAAGTTCTTTGTAATGTCCGCGAAAATATGTATAAGTTGCGCTTTAGAGATAGGTTTTGTAGTCAGTACAAACTCTTATATAGATATTTAAAAAAAATCGATAAGGATAATTGTATCAAAACTATTTTATTAAATACTCTGATCAAATTCATAATAAGGTTACCAGAGTTAAATTAGAATCGCTTCGTGGGAAAATACTCTGTCGAATTTGCTTAAACGAGAAAGCAAACTCAAAATAATTGTGAATAAAAACTCCACTTTGATGATGATGATATATAAATATCAACTTTTCAAAGTTACCAATTATGTTAATCAAAAACTGGACCAAACAGTACCTCAAATTTAGTTTCGACTTGAAATTTTGTCAAAACAGTGGGTGCCGCAGTGCGACGCAATAATTCGGCAACCCTTATTATAAAATGGGCGCAATCTTACCGCATGTTTAATAAGTAACCTTCGCATCTCTACTAACATCTTGGTCTAATAATTTCTCTTGATGTAGAAGCGAATACTACATATATGTACTTTGAACTTTATTTTCTGTAAAAGAGATTCTTGCCTAGTTTCAGAAACAGTTCTAGTACATATTGTTAAAAATATTTATAGCTGGAATTTTAAAACACTCTTGCAATATTTCTTACGACTTCTATTTTATGTATCCTTATCATCATCAGCTTATACTTACGTCCCACTGCTAGGAACCTTCTCCACAATAGGAGCGATATTGACCTACTATAGCATGCTGATCAGACATGTTGGTGTATGGTTTCATATCAAATCTTCCTTCGCTTGCATAAATGTTATATGAACATTATATTCCCTTTTTTGGGGTGGGTTACGGTCGGCGTACTCATCGCCCGACTCGGTCCGGGGCGACAGAGGGGCGTAAGCACGCATACCCATAACCCACCCGTATAGCACGTCGCCTTCGTCGTTGGTTCGACCACCGGTGCAGAATTCCTTGACTTCAGTGGTCGACCCGATCATTATATCCCCTAGTCGTATTTTACGACACCCAGTAAATAATATGTACAAAGTAAATAATGTGTGAATAAACCCTTTAATTTACTCTTAAAAACGCTTTATATAAATAATCCTAAATATACTCGATACGAAACCGTATTTTTAGTTAACATTGCGTATATTAATATTTATAAAGGTTAAAAAACAAACCAAGTTCATTGCCACCATAGTTTCTTCACCTTTGATACTAAATTTACATTATATTTTGGTCAATCCTTTTCACTGAATCTGTAAGTTGACCTGTTAATGCTTTCCTCGCCACTTAGAGTAAAATTATTAGGTATTTAATTAACAAAAAAAATATAAAATATTCAAAAAAGGAACACTCGAAACATATATCGAAACATATACCTGTTTGACCAGCATAGTATAGTAAGGTCAAATTCCCTCCTATTGTGCAGGAGGCTCGGACCCATCACTGAGCCGATATGATATGATGATGATGATTTATAAAAGATTATGCCACTCCGTAGGTGGGGTATTTAAGAGTGGTAGCTCAAGTGTAAACACTTTGAAATATCCACCAAAACTGGCATTAAGAACCCCAATCCACCGTTCAGTACAAATCTAAAATAACTAATAAAAGAATGCCTTGAAATCTACTGCAGCGACATTATTGGGTCCCATTATTAAGTATCCCGTGTGGCACGCCCGTGCGACTCGTAACAATCGGCTAAGAGTTCACCAGAGAATGGACAGCAGCTCTCTCCTGGAAAATGTATAAATTCTCACTGCGATCGCCAAGCTGCCTGGCAAGCATGGCGATTACAACATTACCCCCTCTTACACTGGCTCACATCCAGCAGTGGACGGCGGTAGGCTAAAATTATGAATGATGATTAAGTTAAACCTAGACTAAAAAGTTGATCAAAATCATTTCAGGAGTTTAACCCATATATGCCCATAGGATCGATAACGACCAAAAATTACTTCACGAATTCTAATGCACGTTAGTCACGTGCTGTTGTATTAATTTAAATTATAGTTCCATCTTTCGATAGATCAAAAATTGTTTTGAAATACCACATAGGTTTATAAATCATCTATAACAATTAAAGTGACATTTAGGCACGCAAGTTCTAACATTTTCATTTGTGAAAAAAGTTTGCGACCGAGTGCACAGAAATGTAAGTATTTTTTTTTCTATTATATTAATTTACTGAAAAAAAATATTTTTTATAGTCAATGACATGTGTACAGAAAATCACAAATTACTATTTTGGCCTTATATACAATCATTGATTAACAATATACATAGTTGAAAATAATTAAAATTGATCCTTTTTTTTAAAAAAAGTTCTGCGCATATAAGAGTTAAGAGGAACATGTGATGGTTATTGCCTTGCATATGAACTATGAAAGAAAAGTACATATTAAGGCAATCCCAAATAATTATGATAAGAGCAGTGTGATGATGATGATGTAGAGGAGGCTTAGCAATGTGATGTATATGAGCCAAAATGATGATGATGAATATAATGTTTAGGAGTTTAATCGTAACACACGTACATTCATTTACTCATTCATCACAACTCATATACATTCCACTGCTGGGCTCGAGTCTCCTCCTCAAGGGGAGGGCTACTGACCTACTCATACTGATCAGATCAATTGGTATAGGGTTTTATTTCGAGTATTCCATCTTTTTTTTGCAAACGGTAGCAAACGAGCAAACAGAACACCTGACAGTATATGATGCTTGCCGCTCATGGACCGACGCTTTGCTGTGCCGCTTTACTAGGCCGCTGCCTACCGTGAAGAAAGTGAAGGCGGTGTGAATGTGTGCAAAGAGGGTCGGTGATACTAAAGGCATTACCAAAACCCACCACGCGCAAACACCCAATATCCCTCAGTCGTCTTTTACGACACCCACGGGCATGTTAGGGGTTGGTGAATTATATTATTATTCCGTGACTACACGGAAAACACACGTAAAGAAGAATTGTATGTATAAGAATAAGTCATTAAATAATTACTTTTTAAAACAATCTGAGGGAACTTAAACGAGATACTGCATAATTTGAAAATCAGAGGAATAAGAATACAATTCACCACCCCCTTACTCGCGGGTGTCATAAAAGCCGACTAAGAGATACAATATGCATATAACATCTATGCGAAAAAATTCAAACTTGAAGTAAAATCTATGCCAACACATCTGCCAACATGACATAGTAGGTCAATTTCCCTCCTATTGTGGAGGAGCCATTAGTGGGACGCATTTGACCCGAAATAATGAGATGAAACGATTTACTGCAGATATTATGCCAGCATATTTCAGATAAAATTAAAAATAACTTCTAAATAATAGTTCGTAAAATTTACGATTGCATTGTATCGAGGCATCTGGGATATTAAATTCCCAAGCGAATTCTTTATAAATAAAGCGATCTCATATATCGTAATACATCTTCTTGTAAGCCTATATATGGCCGCACCTCTTCTATCATTATCATCACAGCTCATACTTCCCCAATGGGAGGGAGATTGACCTACTAAACTAAGTGTAGTTTAGTGACCAAGTGGGTCAGACGGGTTGGTATAGAGTTTTATTTCCAATTTTCTTTATCTTGCATTGCTGTTATATGCATATTATATCCCTTAGTCCTCTTTTACGACGCCTACGGACAAGATAGGGGTTGATGAATTGTATTCTTACTCCCTTACTTATTTTACATTAGGAAAAAAAAACTTTATTATACTCATCACAGCCCACATATGTCCCACTGTTGGGCTCGGTCTTCCTCCACAATGGGAAGGAATTTGACCTACAATACCATGCTGGTCAGACATGTTGATATAGAGTTTCAATTTGAGTTTTCCTTCTGTTGCATAGATGCTATGTGCATATTATATCCCATAGTCGTCTTTTACGACATTCACGGGCAAGATAGGGAATGGTGAATTGTATTCTTACTCCGTCACCATACAGAAATTATACTATGCTATTGCTAATGAAATTGCTTAGTATAGGGATTTATTGGGTGCTTTCATTCTCTCGCAATGTTTTACGACACTAGTGGTAAATATAGGTTAGTGGGCATTGCTTTTTTACCTCAATTCCTTCTACTTTTGGTGAATCTACTTTTGGGGCATCAGTACCCCGTAGAAATTTCTATGCAGCTGCTTGCCCTACCTTTCTTCTCACAGTCCTTGGTGCTTAGCACTGTCTACTTCAGTTCTCTTTACCCAACTTATCACAGTTACTGCATCAAGATGTACACCACTTGTCATCTTAAGGAAATAATCCTAGAGGTCACCTTCATGGCGGGTGTCGGAGACGCGCGCCCGCGGCGGCATCGTCTCGTTGAAGGAGATTGCCGCCTGGCGGGTCGACGCCCACCGAGACGTCATTGCCCGTTGGGCAGTCCGGCTGGAGAGGCCTCGGTACAGTGTCTGGACCGTAGAGGCCTTCCAGCCGGTGCTGATGGAGTGGTTGGAGCGGTCGCACGGGATGCTCTCCTTCCGACTGCTGCAGGTCTTGACGGGGCATGGTTGCTTCGGCAAGTACCTGCACAAGATTGTCAGAAGAGAGAGCACACCGGCCTACCACCTCTGCGATTGCGACGAGGACACGGCCGCAGCACACACTCGAGGTGTGCGCCGCGTGCCTGAGCAGCGCCGTGATCTCGTCGCAATCAACGATGCGATCTGACGCTGCCGACCATCGCTAGGGAGATGCTCGGCAGCATCAGGAACCGGGACGCGGTCGCCGTCTTCTGTGAGGCAGTCATCTCGCGAAAGGAGGCGGCGGAGCGCGTGCGGAGGGACACCTCCACGACGATGCAATCCACCGCCGGCAACTCGGACGGCGCAGGCGCGTGTATCTACGCCTAATGCCACCCTAGCCAAGGCCGCGGGTGACTGAATCAGATTTAGTCCGTCACCCGCAAAGAAGCTAACCGCGCGACGGCGACCGACGTCCCCGAGGGGAATGTCGAGAGGAGAGGGTATCCCGCAACTGGGGTATTCCGTCGGGCCGACCACTGACGACAAGTCACCCTGCTCCGATGGTCGGCCCAACGACGCAGGCGACGTGGCTACGGGTGGATCATGGGGCCGTGCGCCGCCCCTGCATCGCCCCGGACGGAGCCGAGCGGCGTGTGCACTGACCATGGCCAACCCCTAAAAAAAAGAAGTAACCTACATACATAACGATTATGAAGGTCTTTGGCATTTAGATAGGACCATCCTCCACATTTTTGTATAAAAGTTGGAATTTGTATACTTTGGTTATTTCAGCCCGTGCCTTATCAGTGGGTGTCGTAAAAGGTGACTAAGGGAGCAAATATGCGTATAACATCTATACAAGAGAAGCAAAATTCAAAATAAAACCAATCCAACCCGTCTAACCAGCGTGGTATGGTATGTTATTTCACTCCTATTATGAAGGAAGCTCGAGCCCAACAGTGGGACATACGAGTATATGAGCTGAGATGATACAACCCCTTTATTTATGAACGAGGATGATGCGTCCTATGTAGATTTATTACATATTATTATTACTCCCATTAAGTTAATGGAATGCAAAAATTATTATAATATTCTTTATTAATTCAATTATAATTATAGAGGTTGATTTTCTAGTCTAACCGGTTTCGATAGGTTTTTTTTACGAAGCGACTGCATTCTAACTGGTATTAAGAGGACATCGTTATTGTATTGTTAAACAGTATTCTGTATATTATTATATTTTCCGTGTGAGGACGGAGTAAGAATACAAATTACCACCCCCTTCCATGCCCGTGGGTGTCGTAAAAGATGACTAAAGGATTATAATATGTAGATAAAATCTATGTAAGAGAATGAAAGTAAAAAAAACTCTACTACCAACCAGTCTGAATAGCGTGCATAATGAGTAATTTTTCTGCCTATTGCGGAGGAGGCCGTTGTCCAACATTAAAGCGTATATAGGATGAGATGAAGGTGGTAATGATGACGCAAGTATTAAACATTTCGTATGTTTAATCTATATCTATACCAATAAATAAAATTGGAGTGTCTGTTTGTAATGTCAAAATAATAGGCTTTTTCATGCTCACGCGGTTATTTGCACGACACCTATGCCTAAAATAGCAATTAAAAAATTTTTGTCTGTCTGTCTGTCTGTTTGTTCCGGGTAAACTTCAAAACGGCTGGACCGATTTCAAAAATTCTTTCACCAATGGAAAGCTATAATATCAGGGCGTAAACTAGGCTATATTTTATCCCGGTATTCCTACGGGAAGGGGAACTACGCGGGTAAAACGACTACAACCTATATCCGAAGCGAAGCGAGGGCGAGTTGCTAGTCTTTACTAATTTTATTACACTTAAATTAAACTATTTTTACTAATTTTATACCATTTTCATTTTATTTTTACTTTGCCGGCGTTTCCATTCGTAGTCCCCCCATAACCATAGCTGCTGAAAAGAGTCTGAAACATTGAAAATAATAATGAGAGACAAACGCGATAAAATCCATAAAAAGTAGTTTTGTCATTTTTATTTTTTGGTGATCTATGGTCTGGACGCAGCCGTCCGTTTCGTTTGGGGTGACAAAAGTGCGGCGTGCGGCCCCATCATCGTCATCGCAGCTCACATACGTCCCACTGGTGGGCTCGGACCTCCTCCACAATGGAAGGGAATTTTGACCTATTATACCATGCTAGTCAGACATGTTGATATAGGGTTTCATTTCGAGTTTTCCTTCTCTTGCTCAAATATTATGTGCATATTATATCCCTTAGTCGTCTTTTACGACATCCACGGGCAAGATAGGGATTGGCGAAATATATTCTTACTCCGTCACCACACGGAAATATGGTGCGATGCGGCACCATAACCCGCCGTATTCTCCTTTATCATTGGGCTGACCACTAATACCGAATTGACGTTCGTGACCAACCCGCTAGTTTACCTTTTCGGACACCATCCATGGCGTGTTGACTTTAAAAATAAAATAATATGGCTTGTCTTATGGAGATATGATGACTACAACCATGAACTTATCCGTAATGCACTTTTTCTTAACAATTCAACCAGATTCAAAAAATATATACCCATAAGCTAACCAATAAACTCCAAATAATCATTTATTATGTAAATGATAACTACCCGACCCAGCTTAGGACGACGCTAAGTACCAACTGCCGGGTGTTATATTTTTCACCCTTAAGGGCTTATTTACAATCTGGGCAAGGGTATAATAACTTTACAAATATTCAACCTAATCCAATTAATAATTTTGTAATATTATACATAGTTAACGATTACACACATATACATTTATATAAACAAGTGGTGTTTGAGATAGAATACCTATGAATGAACTTCCAATCATCGTTCAAATGATTATGATTAAATTTTACGACCATCGTCAGCTTTGCTTACGAACGCAATACTCGACTAAACGTCACCAAATGTAATTGGCCCAGAATGATGTAGAGCTTTTGCCGTGTGGTGACGGAGTAAGAATACAAATCACCACTCCCTATCCTGCCCGTGGATGTCGTAAAATACGACTAAGGGATATTATCATATAACATCTATGCAAGAGAAGGAAAACTCGAAATAAAACCCTATATCAACCTATCTGACCAGCATGGTATAGTAAGGTCACTTTCTTTTCTACTGTGGAGGAGGCTCAAGCCCAACAGTGGGACGTATATGAGTTGGAATGATGATGTAGAGCTGTCCGTGTAGTCATGGAGTAAGAATACAATTCACCACCCTATTTTAACCGTGACGCTCTTAAAACACGACTAACGGATATATGCATATAACATCTATGCTAGAAAAAGAAAATAGGAAAAAAAACTTATACCAACCCGTCTGACCAGCGTGGTGTAGTAAGTCAATTTCACTTCCATTGTGGAGGAGGTGGTGGGACGTATAATTCGTTGGCCGTCAATTTTCAGTATGGTGACATTGTAAAAATACAATTAACCACCCTCTCTCTCTTGCTCGTGGGGTGTATGTATAAAAGATGACTAAGTGATATAAAATGTAGATATCTATAATCTACATATCTGTCATCTATACCAATAAATAAAATTGGAGTGTCTGTTTGTAATGTCAAAATAATAGGCTTTTTTCATGCTCACACGGTTATTTGCACGACACCTATGCCTAAAATAGCAATTAAAAAATTTTTGTCTGTCTGTCTGTCTGTCTGTTCCGGGTAATCTTCAAAACGGCTGGACCGATTTCAAAAATTCTTTCACCAATGGAAAGCTATAATATCAGGGCGTAAACTAAGCTATATTTTATCCCGGTATTCTCACGGGAACGGGAACTACGCGGGTAAAACGACTATAACCTATAACCGAAGCGAAGCGAGGGCGGATTGCTAGTCTATAATATAATCAGACATAGAGAGACAGATAATGTAAAATAAGGACAACTCGAAAAGGATCCTTATATCAACCCATCTGACCAGCAGTATTATACAGGACATGCGAGCCCAGTAGAGGGATGTAAACAAGCTAATTATATATATTACTATATATATAGCTTTCCATTGGTGAAAGAATTTTTGAAATCGGTCCAGCCGTTTTGAAGATTACCCGGAACAAACAAACAGACAGACAGACAGACAAAAATTTTTTAATTGCTATTTTAGGCATAGGTGTCGTGCAAATAACCGTGTGAGCATGAAAAAAGCCTATTATTTTGACATTACAAACAGACACTCCAATTTTATTTATTGGTATAGACTAGCAGCCCGCCCTCGCTTCGCTTCGGTTATAGGTTATAATCGTTTTACCCGTGTAGTACCCGTTCCCGTGGGAATACCGGGATAAAATATAGCCTAGTTTACGCCCTGATATTATAGCTTTCCATTGGTGAAAGAATTTTTGAAATCGGTCCAGCCGTTTTGAAGATTACCCGGAACAAACAGACAGACAGACAGACAGACAGACAAAAATTTTTTAATTGCTAATTTAGGCATAGGTGTCGTGCAAATAACCGTGTGAGCATGAAAAAAGCCTATTATTTTGACATTACAAACAGACACTCCAATTTTATTTATTGGTATAGATTAATCCTTCAATATATGGAATAATTTCTGCAATTATAGATTGTATATTCGTGAGTGATTTGACCGCGCTGCACGTAGTTCAAAACTCACTATGCTCCTACTCTTCACCTCTGATAACATAGATATTCAATTTCAGAGAGAGTTTACCCTATGAAATTACTGGGACGCGGTCGCAGCCTTCTGCGAGGCAGTAGTCTCGCGGAAGTTGGCGGTGGATAGCCTGCGCGAGAAGCGCAGCCTTGATGAGGCGATCCGCCGTCGGTGACTGGGGCGGCGTAGGTGCGAATACCTGCGCCTCATGCCGCCCTAGGCGAGGCCGCGGGTGACGTGACCGGGGATTAGTCCGTCACCCGCCGAGAGGCCGACCGCGTGAGGAAAGACCGACGTCCTCCGCGAGAGGGAGACGTCGGTCGATGGGAGGGTACCCCACTAAGGGGTATTCCGTCGGACCGACCACTGATGACAAGTAACCCTGCTCTTGTGGTCGGTTCAACGACGGCGATGTGCATCGTGGGTGGGTTGCGGATGTGCGTTCTTGCGTCCCTCTGTCGCTCCGGACGGAGTTGTGCGAGGAGCGCGCCGACCGCAACCCACCCCAAAAAAAAAAACCTTATGAAATTAGCTAACTAACGCAAGTCGGCATAAGTGCCACAGTATAAAAATGACTATCATATCATCTCAGTTCATGTATACGTCCCACTGTTGAGCTTGATCCTGCTCCACAAAATGAGGGCAATTTACCTAATACACCGCGCTCTTCAAATGTGTTATAATAGGATTTTTACTGTTTGATAGGAGCTTTGCTTCCTTGCATACCTATGCATTCGTCATCATCATCATCGTTACAGTTCATGTATGTTCCACTGCTGGACTTGAGCTTCCTCCACAATAGGAGGGTATTTGACTTATTATACGACGCTAGTCAAACGTGTGGTTACGGGGTCTTATATCGAATTTTTCTTCTCCCGCATAAATGTCATCTGCATATCATCCTTTAGTCTTCTTTTATAACACCCATGGGCAAGTAATGGTGTGGTGAAAGATTTTCTTATTCCCTCTCCACACGAAAAATAGATATTATCTTATATCTTTAAACGAGCAATTCTTGTATATATATATATAACTATATAACATTTATGCAAGAGAAGGAAAACTCGAATTAAAACCTATACCAACCTGTCTAACCAGCATGGTATAGTGAGGTCAATTGCCCTCCTATCATGAAGAAGGCTCGAGCCCAGCAATGGGACGTATATGAGCTGAAATGATGAATGAATAATTATTTTTTTCAGGATCTCGGCAACGGCTCCAACGATTTTGTTGAAACTTGGCATACTAGAGGATTCGGGTTCAAAAAATCGATCTAGATAGGTTTTATTTATAGAAAATGTTGTTATGTCCGTGTTTTTAGCTAATCAATACAATGACATAAAATATCAATAGAATATGGATTCAAATTAAACCGTCAACGTCATGAGTTACGATAGGTATTGTTTTGTCATTCAAATAGCGTCGGATCGAATCTCGGTGTTATTATTATTCTCTTTTTGTAATTTTTTTTATATAATTTTCATTATTTATTTATTATTTTTTATTAATATATATCTAAATAAATTCGACAAAAATATTCCGAGCGAAGCTCGGTCAACCAGATATTAATTATATTATATCTCTAAGTCGTCTTTTACCACCCGCATGAATTAGTGGTTAATTGTATTCTTAATCCATCACCACACGGAGAACTATGTAAAAGATCGTGTTAACTATTCAATAGAAACACACCTCTTTTATTTAAAAGACATACATATTCACAAACATCCAAGTCGTGACTTTAAAAATATCACGATAAAAAAAATTTATATTACCTAAACAGATTATAAATGTCTTATCAAATATTTACATTAATCTGAATACGTAACATTTGTTTGCACGAAAAAGTGATATTGAATAACACACCCCCATATATGTGTGAATTATGTCTATTAGTTTAAACGTGATATTTACAACGTGTCTGTGGTTTTAATGTAAACAAAAAAATACGATATCATTATATCTCCGACGTCAGATGTTGTCGGTTCGCATTATAAAGCTGTCGGTAATGCAAACTGACGGCTCAGAAACCTATATAAAGCGTTGGGAGTAGCGACGCTCCGTAATAGTAACACGTTACACTCCAAAATGTACGACAGGATTCCCAATCATATACTGAGTGAGTTCATTTTATCTGCAAATCATGAATATAAGTAGTATAGTTCGGCTAACGTCTGTATGTTGTATATTAAAAATAAAATATCTTTCCTTTTCCCTCAGCGTAACTATCGTCTATGACTAAGAATTATACGCAAAAAAGACACTACAATACATACAAAATCTCGTTTTTTCTTATGCTGAACCGTCTAGCCAGCGTTATTTAATTATCTTATTTTTAATATCCCTTAATAGTCTGTGGTGTCTCGTAATATAACTCTTGGAAGGCTGTATTGAAAGAATATATATAGATATTTATGCCTAATACTTTACACATTTGTAAAATAAGATAAAATTCGATTTGTTTAAGTGAAAAGCATATTCTTATTGTATTTAACAAACTTAGTCAGGTATTATTAATAACATCAAATTAAAAACATTTTAATTTGATAAGTTGCCTTCATAAAAAGAAGATTCATTCTCAAAGTTTATGGAGAATATTGTCCAAAATTAAGTCATCAAATCAATACTAATAGACGAATATAGTCTTCAAGCAAAAATATAGCGTAAATATGAAAAATATTGTATTTATATTCGCAAAAGTTAAAATTTAAATGAGGACAAAGTTATACGCAAATCAGTGAGGTTATTGTCAGAGGGAGTTACTTTACTTATTTATAGTTAACATGAAATACAAGCATAATGTTTGAATTTCATTATTTTTTTGCAAACTTTATAATATGCCCGTTCCGAATTCATTCGGTCCACATACCAACTGAATGACAATTTTTTTTAATTTTTTATTTCTGGTATTGCATAAGAGGAAGTCTAAATTTCTGAGCATGTTTGCTTATGATAGACATTTAGTATCTCTGAACCTAATTTCACACATTCACGTTGCTTTCACTTTCTTCACGGTAATCAGCGGCCTAGCAAAAGTCCATGAGCGACTTACCATCAGCTATGCTGTTACTTGGCTGCGGCCAACAGCAATTAAAAAATATATAGGCCATACGCTATAATAGTTTCAATTATAACAATTTCAAGTAATCCTTTTCTTGCAGCGACGTATCTAACAACTTCTTTTAGTCTTTTCTTACGACCATTATGGATGATAAAGATAGTGGTGACATTTTATCCTCGATTGAAATTCTCCCTAATATGACTAGATCACAAATTTCTGTGTATTATATATTCTAGAAAACGTTTTCCCTTAGGTATCTCATTATTGTTGAAAGAATCCTATCAGCAAGTGCCAATAATATTTATAGGACTCATAAATCTATTTTGATATTCGATTATAAGATGAAAATAAGTATAAAATTAGTGAATAGATTTATTTATAAAAATCCAGAAACATTATTTTAACAATTCTCTATGTTAGATATTGTTAAATAATATCATTTTAGATCTAATTAAGAGTGCCTTGAATATAAATGATTTTTTTAACTTTGAATAAATTTATTGTTGCATAAAAAGGGCAATACAAATAATATCTTAATATGTAGAGTACCTACTTCCTTGCCCGTACGAGTCAGAACTTTTTTTAATACGCATTCTATATTAACAGAAATATAGACGGGTTAGCGTTTTATATTTCTCGAATTTTCCTTACAAGAATGCACTAATGCTGATGTCTTAAGTGGATTTGTTTGCGAATCTTCTTGTATGACAACCGAGAGTAAGAAAAAAGTAATAATATATTTACTCCCTCATTACTCGGCAGAATATAACTACTAAATTCATGCAAAAATTGGTGTGACAAAGCGATGGTTATTTATTTTGTAAATATACATTGTGAAATAATTCCATCACAAAAATAAATATTCATTTAGTATTTGATCGTAAATGAAGACGTTACCTACGTGTCCTACGACATTAGATAATTCAAAAAATACATTATTCTTTTTAAGCGTAAGCTAACAGAATTATATGAATTAACTTACTTTGAAGAAGTCGCTAGAATGTTACATATTTATATTGTTTCTTACATTAAATAACTAAATTCTAGCGTTACGGACACACCTTTTTTCATGGGTCCATTGTCTGTTACGATTCATTGCACTTGTGAGAGGCGCCATTTTCATTAAAAAAGTGTTCGAAGGAATGTGTACGATGTCTCGGAATCCAGTTATCGGACTAAAACAATTCGATAGTAATATAATGCGGGTTATCACTGAGAAATAAAACCAGTTACGAGTTACTGTTAATAGCGTTTAATTAAGCAATCATTGGCCTTCTAAATATACGGTCATTGGCACGCTAGTTTTATTTTTCGTCATTGAAGGTCAATACTGCGATGGGTCTTTATTTTTTTTAACAAGTTAAAACTGGTATAAACTAGAACAACAAGTGTGTTTTGAATTTTAATTAAAACAATGAAACAAACACAATCGTTATACCATAAGTCTATTAAAATTATATAAGCTTTGTCTTTAAAAAAAAAATTAAATTACAAATTTTACTCCATATTGCATTTCAGCTCATATACGTCCCACTATTGGGCTCGAGCCTCGTCTACACTAAGAGGGTAATTGACCTACTATAACTATGCCGGTTAGATGGGTTGCTAAAGGGTTTTATTTCAAGTTTTCCTTCTCTTACATCGATGATATATGAAAATTTAATCACTCAGTCGTTTTTTACGACACTCACGGGCAAGAAAGGGTGTGGTGAATTGTATTCTTACTCCGTCACCACACGGAAAAAACTCCACATTAGTTTACGTTTTTTTAAAGAGAATAACTCTGCTAAGGCAATAATCATTGTATTGTGGGGGACTTCATAAACATATATTTAACAGACATAAATTACAAGCAGACACAAAAGTACTTGTGGATCGCACAATGTATTTTACATGGTAATCAAACCCACGACACTGGCGGAGTAAATTAGTCACATAACCACTACGGCATCTGCGCAGTCGATTATATCAAAGTCTAATAATTAATTAAATATTTTTCATTGTCATATTCGCTAGAAGATTACTTTATTCTAAGTTCCAGTTTAATTATATTCCGCCATCACTCACCGGCAAGTAGGTAGCCAAGAAGAAAATCTCTTGGGAGAAAAACTGTTTAATTATTCAAGCGATCTCAGGTTTCTGCCTTCGTTATTCAACGTAACTATATTATACTTGTTCTATTACTTAAAAGTTACTTTTAACTAGACCATAATTATTATGTTATCGAGCTTGAAATGAATTAAAAAATTATTTTGTCTAATTTTTTATCGAAAATATTCAACTATACCTAGTACTCGTTACAATTCTGTTAATTTCTCTAAAAAGTATTTTTACGATAAAAAATAAAGATATCCATATACCTAGTGACGGAGTACGAATACAATTCACCACCATTCTCTTACCCGTGGGCATCGTAAATCATAACTATGGGATATAATATTCATATAACATCTATGCAAAACAAAGCAAACTCGAAAGTAAACCCTATGCCAATTTCCCTCCTATAATGGAGGAGGCTCGAGCCCACTAGTGGTAGGTGTATGGGTTAAATGATGACAATGACGATGAATATACAGTCTTTCATTTATTTTGTTACTTAATTTCATTATCATCAAATATGTGCTTCTCTCTATATATATATAAAATACTTTATACTGAATGACTGACTGACTAATAAATCAACGCACAGCCTTAACCGCTTATCGTAGAGTCCTTAAACTTGAGGGTGTCTCCTTTGTATAACATAGGCATTACATAAGAGCGGATTTTCCGAAATTCTTTAGGGGTAAAGGGGTTGGGCGGCGTAGGCGCGAGTACTTGCGTCTCATGCCGCCCTAGCCGAGGCCGCGGGTGACGTGATCGGGGAGTTAGTCCGTCACCCGCCGAGAGGCCGACCGCGTGAGGAAAGACGGACGTCCTCCCCGAGGGGGGGGACGTCAGTCGATGGGTCGATGGGAGGGTATCCCAAATAGGGGATATTCCGTCGGGCCGACCACTGATGACAAGTAACACTGCTCCGGTGGTCGGCCCAACGACGAAGGCGGCGTGCACGTGGGTGGTTTGCGGGTGTGCGTGCTTACGCCCCTCTGTCACCCCGGACGGAGTGGTGCGAGGAGCGCGCCGACCGCAACCCGCTCAAAAAAAAAAAAAAAGAACAGGGGTGAATGGGTGAAAAAGAGGGTTTGTCCCTCTTCTTGTTTGACAACGTTAGGGTTTGTATTTGACAACGTGATTCCTAAACCCAATCTACTAAAAAAATTTGCATGAACATTCTTTAACGAAATTAATACAAGATTTGTTTCGTATTTTATTTAAATTCAGTCATAAAATATAACAAAATTTTATTTCATTTTCATGTTTATTTAATCTTTAATTCGTACACTGTAATAAAAATTGTTATATTTTATAACTATTCAAATATTTAAACATTAATTTATATATTACAACAAAATTACTATCCTAAAATTTCTATTAAAATTTCGGTCGAAGTAAACTAGTGATTTTATAAAAAGATAAAATTTGTATATAGAGCTTAGAGTAAGCAGCCATCATAAATTTAAATAAGTATAATAAAAATACTTCAATTCCTTATTAGATTCATAATTATTCTAGTTAAAAACAAATCATTTTATTACGAGATTCATTTATTTTTTGTTTATCTAATATCACGATGCTTTTCACAACATAATAATTTTATGGCTGTAAATAAAACTACTTTACGGATTTTATCGCGTTTGTATTTGATTTTTAATTGTGTCGTGTGACGTGTCGAACACTGCAGCGTTTATGGTCACGGGCGGACTAAGAGGTCTCACGTCCAACAACACATCGTTATTACAGAGATTTATAACTGAGATGAATAACATCAGAAATCATTCATTTTAAGGTTTTTATGATCAATCCTCAAGCTGAGCAATCTAGAAACTCATTATTCTAATTCATTCAACAGTACATTCAAACCGTATTTCATCGAACTCCGTATATGGTTACGTTAGCCAAAATTGAAGTTGACAATTATTAATATAATAATTTCTGATGTTTACGCGGGTATTACAGATTATAAATAAAACTATTTTTACGGCTTTTATCACATATCGAAATTTAATAACTAATTTTATAGTAGGTAGATATAAATCTCATTGTCAGTAATAACAAAGACTTGTTGGACGTGAAACATCTTAGTCCTCCCGTGTCTATGTACGCTGAAAAATATTCGACGATAAATGACCGAATAACGTCGGGCAATTAAAAATCAAATATAAACGCGATTATCCTGGGTCAATTAAAATTGATTTTGTTTGACCCAGTATAATGTTTGTAACCAGAGCTGACGATGATCGTAAAACTTAATCGAAATCATCTGAATGATGTTTCCAAGTTCATCCACATATGTTGGAGAAAGAACACCTTCTTCTTCTAAGTGTTAATGCAGGCTGTCAGCTAATTCTCTATGCCAAATATTATCAAAATTGGTCCCGTCGTTACGGCGAAGAAAATTAACAAATATACATACAAACCCGTAATTTTTCGGCTTTATAATGTTAGTGTGATATGATACTTATCTCGTAATAATACAAAACAGTATAATCAATAAATAATTTTATGCAATCAGTTGTTATTACAACAATAATGAAATTAATATCAATTTCAATTTATCTTGAGAGTAATCAGCTACGTGGATAGTAAACAGATTACATGTAGGATTAAATGATAACCGAGGTTAAAATACAATCCTTTTAATATGTGAAGGTCTACGTCTTATCTTGAATATCAGACATACCAGTGAAGTATCAGACATTCCGCGTGGTGACCGATTTAGAATACAATTCATCACCCCCTCTCGGACGTATATGAGTTGTAATAATGATACGTTTTTATTCAATATTCAATAGTGGTAAGACCACACTGTTGACAGTCTACAGCCGAGGGCCGGTTCAACCGGAGTAGTACCACACTCTCGTAGAAAATCGACGTCCGAGTAGTAGCAATTTGTTACTGCGATTCGTTCGGTGAGCGAGAGAACCGGCAGCTCAATTTTCTGAGTGTGTTTGTGTGTGGTGGATTTTAGTGATGCCTTTAGTATCACCGAACTTCATAGCAGGCATTCACACTCCCTTCACTTTCTTACTTTCTTCGCGGTGTGCAACGGCCTTGTAAAGGTTCAGGAGCAGCAGCAACACTTACCATCAGATGTACTATTTGCTCGTTTGCCATCATCTGCTATAAAACATTAAAATAATTTAATTATCCCATAGCAACATGGGTCAACCGCTGCAGCGAAGACTTAGAATGTTTGGATCTAGAAGAAGAGCAACCACTAGCAGAACTCAGTTCAATGCAGACGGACAAGTTGACACTATTCTTCACAGAGCTACTCGACCACGATCGAGATGACGTCATCTGCGACCAAGATTTCGACCAGTTCTTCGAGGTAGGAAGGTATCCACTTTATGATATCATGATTATGCTCGAACCAATATGTACTTTGAACTCAGGATTCTTTTAATATTCATTTAAAAATACGCATAACCTAGAACCGATTTTGTTTAATGGAATACAAACAGCAGTTTAGTAATAAATTGCGTGAGGAAAGACCGACGTCCTCCCCGAGGGGGGGACGTCGGTCGATGGGGGGTACCCCAATAGGGGGTATTCCGTCGGGCCGACCACTGACGACAAGTTAACGCTGCTCCAGTGGTCGGCCCAACGACGAAGGCGACGTGGTTTTTGGGTGGGTCGCGGGAGTTGCGTGCTTAAGCCCCTCTGTCGCCCCGGACGGAGTGGTGCGGAGGCGCGCCGACCGCGACCCACCCACAACAAAAAAAAAATTTAGTAATAAATTTCCTCAATTAAGCTGCTTTGTTTGGATATAGAGTAGATAACTCTTATAATAGCTAGGTAAATACCAAAAAAATACCAATCAGAATAAAATAAATAATAAAAATAATTTCGCGAATATATAAACAGAGATAGTAAATAGAAGAGAAAAGTTTAGGTATTAAGAAAAAATCATTGCTGGTATGTTTATGAGTTATAGAGATTAAAAAAAACTGTCATAAAATCTTGATCTGAATTATAGCTAAATGTCAGCCCCTGTATAGACTGTAGGAAATTTCATAACATCACGTGCAAAGTTCTTTAAATAAATTAGTAGCAGGGTTTTAAGCGCCAAGGAAAATAGTGAATAGTGGGCACCAACACGTCTTACCTAGCAAATAGACCGACAGGTGAAAGCAAATATAGCAAATTAATATTCTAAATTCAACATTAAGTCATTTCAACCTTACATCACTAACACTGGAATAATGAAAGAGAATAATTAAATTTGTTTCACGTCCTAATTTACAGAGGTTGGCGCATTTTGCTGACTGGTCGCCCAACTCGTCCGAATTTCACATATTGCTCGAAGTGAAGAGAGAATTCATAGAACACTTTATCAACCCGTTGCCCGCCAAGTAAGTCGATTTGTTGACATATAATACGAAAACGTGATAATGAATTATCATGATTAATCAAGCTTAAAGTTCCTTTTCGGAGATTAAGAGCTACAGAGTATAAACAGCAAGGTCTATTAATAGTCGTGTCGTGGGTATTAGAACCCTTGCTAAAAATAACTCTTCCCAAATCCTTATTATACATAAAAAAATCATAAGGCTCAAACATAATGCACTACTTAAAGATTTCTTGTTTTTAAGAATTCAAAAACTAAATAAATATAGTTAAAGATCAACCTGTAATTTATCTAAAATTTTGCATATACCCAGGTATTGTATAGAATTAAAGCCTCGACAATAATGTCCGTGTGGTGCAGATGGATTGGATGTCGTAAAAGATGACTAAGAGATATAATACGCGCAGACGGCTCAGGGATAATAAGACTCATATAACATCTATGCAAGAGAGGCAAAACTCGAAATAAACCCCTGTCTGACCAGTATGGTATAGTAAGGTCAATTTCCCTCCTATTGTGGAGAAGAGCTGAGCTTAGCAGTGGGACGTTTATGAACTGAAATGATGACGATGATTTATTATTATATAATATTTCTGTGTGGTGACGGAGTAAGAATACAATATCGTAAAAACGACACAGGGATATCGTAAAAAACGACTAAGGGATATAATATGCACATAACATCTAAAAAAACTCAAAATGAAACCCTATACCAACATGTCTGACCAGCTATCCCTATACCCTAACCCTATACCAACAATACTATATTGTAGGTCAAATTCCCTCTCATTGTGGAGGAGGTCTAAACCCAACAGTGGGACGTATGTGGGCTGCGATGATGAATGATAATGATGATTATATAATAATATAATTATTTCTTATTCAGCCCACGTTAGGTACTGTCCACTATTGCGCACTGGCTTGCTTTACAATAAGGGGGCAATTGACTTATTATCTCACTCCTTCCCTTCTTTTCCTTCTCTTCAGCGCCCTTATTAGTTAATAACCTTAAAATCTTCTATCGTAGCCGTCAGTTATGACATTCAAAAGCAAAGAAGCACAATCGTAGTAACAGTGTAATTATCTACAATAACAATCCGCCCTCGCTTCGCTTCGGTTTCAGTCGCCTGACCCGCGTAGTTCCTGTTCCCGTGGGAATACCAGAATGAAATATAGTCTACTGGCAACCCGCCCTCGCTTCGCTTCGGTTTCAGTCGCCTTGTCCGTGTAGTACCTATTCCCGAGAGAATACCAGAATAAAATATAGTCTACTGACAACCCGCCCTCGCTTCGCTTCGGTTTCAGTCGCCTTACCGGCGTAGTTCCCGTTCCCATGGGAACACCGGAATAAAATATAGTCTACTGGCAACCCGCCCTCGCTTCGCTTCGGTTTCAGTCGCCTTACCCGCCTAGTTCCTGTTCCCGTGGGAATACCGGAATAAAATATAGTCTACTGGCAACCCGCCCTCGCTTCGCTTCGGTTTCAGTCGCCTTATCCGTGTAGTTCCCGTTCCTGTTGGAATACCGGGACAAAATATAGGGTATGTTACTCCCTGATATTATAGCTTTCCATTGGTGAAAGAATTTTTGAAATCGGTTGGGTGGTTTAAGCGTGAAAACGTAACAAACAAAGAAACAAACTTACTTTCGCATTTAAAATATTAGCAAGGATGTTACTCTCTGGTATTATAGCTTTCCATTGGTGAAAGACTTTTTGAAAACGGTCCAGTAGTTTCGGAGCCTATACAAACAAACAAACAAATTTTTCCTTTTTATAATATTAGTATAGATCATAAAATATCACGATAACTTCTTCCAAGTTTAATAATTCAATTTTAAATGGGTTATGTAACCGTCATTATACGCTATGATATACCATAAAAATGAATGCTAACCAACCGGGTGCCGACATTTCATGAAAGTGTCCCAAAAATACGAGCTCTCTGTAATGTAATATGCAATTTGGTAGGCGGTATATTGTCACAAGTGACATTTTCATGAAAAGTCGATCGTTCACACGACGTGTGAATTTGAATGTTTGTAATAATGTATGAATGTGTGTGTGTAGAATAGATAGTGCCACACATACTTAAACCTAAGAGCTTTAATATAGAGCCAATATTAAAATTGTTTTTATGTATTTTTTTCTTTGTGGTGACGGACTAAGAATACAATTCACCACGCTATATCTTGCCCGTGGATATCGTAAAAGAAGACTAAGGTATATAATACGCACATAACAACTGTGCAAGACAAGGAAAACTCGAAATGAAACCCTATACCAACATGTCTGGCCGACCACTGACGACAAGTCACATCTGCTCCCGTGGTCGGCCCAATAACGAGGTGGCGTGGGTACGGGTGGGTTATGGGCCCGCGCGCCGTCCTTTCATCGCCCCGGACGGACTGGACCGCGCGTGCGCTTACCATAGCCCACCCATAAAAAAAAAATACCAACATGTCCGACCAGCATGGTATAGTAGGTCAAATTCCCTACCATTTTGGAGGAGGCCCGAGCCCAACAGTGGAACAGATGTGGGCTACGATGTTGATGATGATATATTTTGCTTTTTGGTAATAAAAAAAATGCTGTGATTCTCGTTCGTGTAAATTTGAATACTTCTACAAGAATCTTTTTTACATCCATTTCCTTACAATAATAACGTATAGAAGGTAAGTTCGCGTACAAAAAGTGAAGCATTTCAATTGGAGCCTAATGGAGCTCACGCCGGAACCGTTCCGTAATGTACAAATCATTGTACTGCAGGTACGTACGCAACTCTTAAAAAAATAAATAGGTAATTATGACGGTTTGTGCATTCAAATGGTCACAACACATTTGAAAAACATAAAAAGGTTTTCAAAATTACTTTTATAAGTATTTCGACGATTTATGTTAATAAAAACAAAATTTGATTTCATAATTTGTATAATGGTGTGCGTGTGTACGTGTGTAATCGTCTGCGCGCCATTAGTACTTTTAGATTCATGTTTCGAACGTTCGAAGTATTGACACTATCCTTCTATACGTTATTATTCTAAGTCCATTTGCTTATGATATATTAAAGTAAAGTAAAGTAAGTAAAGTAAACATTTATTTGTGAAACATGTGTATACATACAAACTATTAGGTGCATGCAAGATGTTACAGTTAAGGTGTTCAGACATGTTTGCCGACTGTGTGGCGTACAAATATAAGTCAGAGAAGATATTATCACAAATCTGGCCAGCTACTAAACATGTAATTAAGAAAGAAAAGTAAATGGTCAAATAATAGCAGCCAATGTGAGAATCAATAAAAAAACATAATAATCAACGCAAACAGAATAATAATAATAAACAATAGTCAAGTTATATAATTGCATAATCAAAACAATATAAATGAAAAACAGTCGTAATAATCAATATGAAGTCAATTAGTAACATATGTAAATGTCAAATAAGTCAATATATAAGCCAAAATAATAATACAGCAATGTTCAAATTAAATCTGGATCCTCCAAAAATTCCGTTATGTCATAGTACGCTCTGTTAGATAAATACGATTTTAGTCTCATTTTTAATTTATTGGCGTTCAAATCCCTCCATTTTTTTGGCAATCTATTATAAATTATAGGCGCCATGCAGAAGATACTCTTGCCCATAAGTGCAGTCTTTGATGAATGCAATCGTAGTTTTGTGTTGTCTCGCCTGTTTCGGACTACGGCATCATCTAAGCGAGGGAATAGGTTTGGATTGCTTTTAACAAAGGTAACCACTTCCAATATGTAAAGCAACGGCAAAGTAAGAATTTTGTACTGTTTAAAGAAAGGCACGCAACTTTCAGTACTTTTTAATAAAAACATGCTTCTAAGGCATCTTTTCTGACCTTTAAAGATGATGTTTCTATCAGCCGAGTTACCCCAGAATATTACGCCGTATCTGAGTGTGGATTCCACTAAGCCATAGTACGCAGCAAGCATCGCATCTGTATTTATTACGCGTGATAACGTGTATAAGGCATATGCACTACTACAATTTTTTTTATTTGTGATGTCTATATGGGATTTCCAATTCAAATTTCTGTCAATTGAAAGTCCCAAAAATTTCGTGGCATTAACTGCCTGAATGGTAAAATTGTTGTGTTTTATGTCAAATTCAAATGGTAATAATCGTTGGCTAAAATGCATAATTAAAGTTTTATTAAAATTAATTTTAAATTATTATTGCTTAACCATGCTATGGTGCTTGTCAATGCGTTATTAATATCGCGTTGATATGTGTCCTTACTTCTACAAGGTATAATGACTGTACTGTCATCAGCAAAGAGTGTCATAGGATGATGTACAGATCTAGGAAAGTCATTAATATAGATTGTGAAGAGTAGAGGTCCCAGAACGCTTCCCTGTGGGACGCCGTTATCAACTATACGGTCTTGAGAAGCATAGATTTCATTCTGTTTACTAACAGTGTTTACTTTATGTATTTCTGTAAATTGATTTCGTCTATGAAGATATGATTGAAAAAGTTTTTGGACATTTCCTCTCACCCCATAAGCATCTAACTTCTTTATTAATATGTCATGTAGGACGTGATCAAAAGCTTGCGTCATGTCGCAAAAAATCGCGCATACTGGCGTTTTCTTGTCCATTTTAGTCATAACAATGTGTAAGAAGTCATATATTGCCATATTAATTGTTCTATTTTCCCTAAATCCTTTCTGCTCATTGCAGAGAATATTATGTTTTTCAAGGTACGTATTTAGTTCCTTATACATAAACTTCTCAAATATCTTTGAAAAAATAGGAATCAGAGAAATGGGTCTATAACATTCTAATAATAATCTATCATGTTTTTTAAAAAGTGGCTTAACTACTGTTGTTTTTAAAGCATCTGGATATATACCTTCACTTATACTCAGATTCAGTATATAACTTAACGGACTGCATATTTGATTGACCACTTCTTTAACTACTTTTGTAGAAACACCATCATACCCAACGCTATTTGTGTTTTTTAGTTTAAGTATGATTTTTATTATGTCGTAAGGTGTACTCGGTGCCATAAACATGGAGTCCTTCTTACTGACAATGTATTTTGTGATATTGTTACTGAAGCTAGTCATAGGCTGAAATTTATCAATAAAATAATCATTAAACAGGTTAGCAACATATTTAGGATCTGTTATAATTTCATTATTAATTTTTAATTTATTTATGTTATTTCTAGGTATATTTAATTTATTTTCATTTATTATCTGCCACACTGCTTTTGATTTATTTAGTGATGTCTTTATTCTATAATTATTTTGTGCCCGTTTTGTCATATTAATAATCTTTTTATACAATCTACAGTAATTTTTAAAACATTTTTTAGTCTCAGTGGAAGGGTTTAGCCTATATTGCCACAACAAATGTCTTTTCTTCTTGCTACATATCTTAATACCACGTGTTCGGTACCAAACATTTTTATATTAGTTTAATAATTAAATCCATGTAGGGTAGTTCTGTTTTTTGTGGTTCGCGGTTGGCTCGGAGGCGGCCGCCACTTTCAATTTGGTGCGCGGATGGCACGGGGCCGGCGCGTCGGCCGGCCCCGGGGTCGTTTTGTTTCCGCCCTTTTTGGGACTTTCACTTTCACTTTGGTGCGCGGATGGCACGGGGCCGGCGCGTCGGCCGGCCCCGGGGTCGTTTTGTTTCCGCCCTTTTGGTTACTGCACTTTCACTTTCGCTTTGTTCGCGGATCGACTTGCGTTGGAAGTAACGGTCGCGTACGCACATATTTTGTAATTGCTATGTCTTTTGTGGACTAAAGCCGTGAAATCGTGGTATTTGTAATATTGCGCGCCACCCTTTGTTTTGTGTACCGCTTATGTACGCGAGTTAATTAGAATTAAGTATATATTTGTGAACATTAAATTGTGTGTACGAGTAGCAAGCCTGGGTCCTTGAAGTGTACGAGGCCGTTGTCATCACCGCGCTTTTGGATACAAGCTAAGTAACCCCTCAGTTAGTTTCTATTTGTCTGGCCAGACCGAACGCTGAGTTAGGTTACGTTATAGCTACCTCCGCGGTATCTACTCGTAAGTGTTAAAATCTGTTCTTGTACTATCATTTAGGAGAACTTAAAATAGCCTTGCGTAATCGCAAGCCAATGTTATTACCCATTTGGTATCCCTCACTGGCCTGGTGTTCCCTTCCACTGCGCATCCTAGGTCAGTAGGGAACGGTAATGAACATACTTTCTGGTAGCAGAGCGTGGTTCTAGTGAATCTAGTAATTTTGTTTGGTATTGATATCTACAAGTGCCCGTGTTGAAAAATAAATCGATATATAATTACTTGAATTTTACGTATTACGGCCCAGTTTAATAAATAGTCTGGTGTATAAAGATACACATTAAATATTTGTGTGATTGATCATTTGTGTACTTATTGTTATTAGTTATTAAAAATATCATATAAATAAGTTCACTGCAACATTTGAAATTTTGAATATCATTGTTTACTTAATGTGCCACAGAGTAATAAAATAATTTGCGTAGTACATTGTGCCACAGAGTAGTGCAGTCTCGTGATTGAATGAACGAATGAATTGAACTGTATAGACAATTAGTTTAATATTATTTTGCGTTTTGTTTATGGTACTTATACAGACAAATATTAACGTTTCCCTTTGCGCAATAATTTAATTGTTGTTCAATTTTGTAATTTGTATTTTTTGATTGTTGTTTCAATTGGTTGATTTATTTAGTTGATTATATATATATTTTTTTTTGTTGGAATTTAATTATTTTATTCGATTATTATGGCTGCTTTTGCTAGCGCTAAGGACTCGGCAGGTAAGCTGCGCTCTGAGTTGAGATGGTTCTCGACTGCAACCGCCTTGGTTGATAGGTCTGATCGAAATGAGTCTCTCCTGGATAGGTACAGCAAATTGGATACGCGCTTACAATTTGTTGATGATGTGTACCGTAACTTCAACACAAAAATTTTAGATATTTCTGATGAAGATTACCCACAAACGTATCGTGACTTGGTACACGCGGATTATGACCAGATCATGGATTATGCAGATCGAATCTCACAGCGTGCTAGGGAAATTTCCGCGTCGAAAAGGGGTGAGTCTCCCGCGTCTAGGGATGTGAAACCTTCTACGTCGGGCTTATTGAGTAAACTGCCCACTTTGGACCTGCCGCGTTTTGATGGTCGTTTGGACCAATGGCTAGGTTTCATAAACTTGTTTGAGAGCTTAGTCCACGCGCGTTCTGACTTAGGTTCCGCTCAAAAATTGGCCTACCTGTTCTCCGTGTTGGAAGGTGAGGCGAGAGGTTTAGTTCAGCACCTGGAGATCAATGATGGAAACTACCTAGTGGCACGTAACCTTCTCATAAAGCGTTACCAAAATAAGCGTTGCCTGGCAGATACACACATTGGTCAGCTCTTGGGTCTGCCAGTGGTATCTAGGGTCTCGGCTTTAAGGTCCGACTTATTGAACCCATTGATGATTGCGATCAACGCACTGGAAAGGTTAGACCTTCCGGTGAGCACTTGGTCATATATGCTGGTGCATATTGTTTTGAAAAAGCTTCCTGCGGAACTTAGGGCTCGTTTCGAGCAAAAATATGGAGGTGATGATGCAACTCACTTGCCTGCTTTTGATGACCTTAAGAAGTTTTTGGAAGACGAGTGTAGGATGGTAGACATGACGGTCGTTGACAGGTCATTTGGTCAACAGTTGCCGCGGTCATCGGCTCCGACCCGCAATCACGCCTTTAGAAGGCCAGAGGTTCGTCACCCACCACGTTTTGCTGCTGTACAGTCGCGACCTGAGTGCACCTATTGCAAGTCCCCGAGTCATAAAGTTGCCAGTTGCTCAGATTTCACTGCGCTGCACGTGGCCTCACGTAGGCGTTTGGCTAAGGCTCGAGGTTGGTGCTTTTCTTGCTTGGGAAACCATTTCCAGCGCGATTGCCCTAATCCTCGCCCATGTACGTACTGCGGAGGCCAGCATTTGAAACTTCTTTGTGCGAATAATAATGGGATTGGTCGTGAACATGAACGTCAAGTCTCACCTACGGGTAGTTATGAGCGAAGGCACCGGTATGAAAACCGCAGTTCGAGACCTAGTCGCTCACCCCCGCGCGTCGTAGATTCTGCCGCAGCGAGGCGCCCACAAGGTCAATGCTCGCCGTCATCGGAAGCCCGTGGCAAGAGTGATAACCACGATTCGCGCCCGTATCGTCACGGGCGGGTACCTACCTTTGATGACGCTTCCCGTGAACATGAGAATCACCCGCTGCCTAGACGACATTAGGAACACGGCGCCTCCCCCCGTCATGCACCACCCCCGTTTGAAACCGTACTCCTACCCACTGCTTCTGTAAGGGTCTGGGGACGGACAGGTGCCTCTGTTGTGGTCCGGGCAATTCTGGACACAGGCTCTCAGGGGTGTATAGCGTCTTCTTGGTTGGTGGGGCAGGTACGCCTAAGTATGCGTGATTTTCCTCATGTCACTAGAGGTGTTGGCAACGCAGTTGTGGCCAATGTTGAAGGCCAAGTATTATGTGCGTTCTCTCCTATAAACTCGTCAAGCCCATTGTTTGAGTGTTCAGCCATTGTTATGAACAATATTTTGGGCACCCATCCGGAGAAGCAGTTGTCTCCGTATGCTATTGGTTTAGCGTCGGGTTTGAACTTGGCAGACCCCAAATTTGGTATACCTGGATCGGTCGATTTGTTGCTAGGCGCCGATGTTCTGGGAAACATATTCTTGGGTAGCATTCAGGTCATGCAACCAGGAGGCATGGTAGCCATCCCGACCATATTTGGCTCTGCACTGATGGGACCGGTCCTCACGGATACCCGTCTTGACATTGGCTTGATGGTAGGCTCTGCTCTCTCTGATGCGGTTCAGAGGTTTTGGGAAGTGGAAGAACCACCACAGGCTCCGCGCACTGATCCGGAGCATGAGGAGTGCGAATTGTTTTACCAAAACAATACGAGTCGCCTACGTACTGGTCAGATTATGACTCGATTGCCGTTTCTCGCCGTACGGCCACCACTTGGCATCTCGCGGCCTGCTGCTGAGAAACGACTATTGGCTATGGAGCGCCGAATGGCTCGAGATGCTCTCCTAAAGGAGAAATACATTGATTTTATGCGTGAATATGAGGAGTTGGGACACATGTCTGTGTCGAAATTAGATTGGCAAACAGTGGATCACTTCTTTCTGCCGCATCATGCTGTAATTAAGGCATCAAATGGCAAATTGCGTACAGTATTCGATGGTTCTGCGCAAACTTCAACGCGTGTATCGTTGAACAATTGTTTGTATGCTGGTCCTAAATTGATCAAGGATCTCTGTGACGTCATCACTCGGTTTCGTCGACATCAGGTTGTATTTGTGGCTGACATAAGGATGATGTTCAGACAGACGATTATTCACCCGGATGACCGTCGGTATCAGTTGATTCTATGGCGTGAAAGCCCCCAGGATCCCATGGTTGTTTATGAGCTCAATACAAACACGTACGGGTTAAAGTCAAGCCCCTATTTGGCTATACGGTCTCTGTGGGAGCTCGCGGACCTGGAGCGCTTAAAGTTTCCTCGCGCAGCCGCGATTTTGAAAGAGGATTTGTATGTCGATGACATTTGTACTGGTGGACCCTCTGAGAAGGAGGCCATCCTTCTACGGGATGAATTGATAGGCATCTTAGCCACCGCGGGCTATGAGTTACGGAAGTGGATATCCAACTCACCTGCGCTTTTGAAGGGACTTCCGGATGAACATCAGCAAGATCCGCATTTGTTCGAGAATATCGAGAACCCTGCTATGATGACTGTTCTCGGCATTCAGTATAAACCAGCCCCAGACATATTCACTTACAATGTTGACTTAGAGTTGCCGCGCATTTGGACTAAGCGTTTGGTGCTTTCCACGGTTGCAAGAACATTTGATCCAAATGGTTGGATATGTCCCGTCATATTTTGGGCTAAATGCTTTTTACAAAGGCTTTGGATGGCAGGACTAGGCTGGGACGAACCTCTTCGGGGAGCTTTGATGGAAGACTGGACCAAATTTGTATCCTCACTTCCTGCGATCAATGAGGTATCGATCCCTCGTTCTATGCTTCCTCCAGGAAAGTACCAGGCAACTCTGCATGGTTTCTCGGACGCCTCTGAACGGGGTTACGCCACTTGTGTATATTTGCGTACGGTGGGTTCTGACAGCCAAGTGAAGATCTCACTGGTCATGGCGAAGAGCAAGGTGGCACCCCTACGGACTGCTTTGACAATCCCTAAACTTGAATTGGCAGGGGCTACTCTGCTTGTGCGTCTTCTTAATCACGTGTCGAATTTGTTGCGTCATACTGTGAACATTAGCACCACTTACGCGTGGACTGACAGCCAAATTGTTTTGTGCTGGTTAAAGGCTTCAGTTCACACCTTAGAGGTATTTGTAGCGAACCGAGTCTCCCAAATTCAGAAATCTGAGACTCCCTTGATTTGGAGGCATGTGCCTGGTGAGCTTAATCCAGCTGATTGTGCATCTCGGGGTTGTACATCCCCCGCCTTGGTAACGCACTCCCTTTGGTGGGGACCGGAATGGTTATTACGCTCAGAGTCTGAATGGCCACTGACGCCGGTTTTGGACGTAGGTCCGTTGCCTGGATTGCGACTGCTCGCTGTTGAGAGGCGTGCTTGCGTATTCGATCCAAATGTCTTATTGAATCGGTATAGCTCCCTCGATAAATTAGTAAGTGTAACAGCTTGGATTAAGCGCTTCTATTACAACTGTAAGCACTTACGGAACAAAAAATTAGAGGCTTTTCTATCACCACAAGAACGACAGGAGGCTTTTTGCCATTGGATACGTGTGGTACAGGATACATATTTTGAAAGGGAGATTGAAATTTTGAAAGCTGGTAAGGCTAAACTAACAGGAACCTTGCGTATGTTGAGCCCCTTTTTGGACAACACGGGTGTCTTACGTGTTGGAGGTCGCCTCAGAAACTCTAGTCTACCCTACGGTAGTCGGCACCCTATATTGTTACCCAAGCAAGGTCATTTTGTGCAATTGTTGGTGACGGACCGTCACATTAGAAATTCTCACGCTGGCTGTAACGCCTTATTAGCCATATTGCAGCGAGAATTTTGGATTTTGTCTGCTCGAAGAACGATTCGCAGTGTGGTATTTCGTTGCATGCCTTGTTACAGGCTGAAGGCTAGTACCATGCAACCTTTGATGGGTGACCTCCCTTCTGATCGTGTCAGAGAATCGAGGCCGTTCGCCGGTGTAGGCACCGACTTTGCAGGTCCTTTTTTGGTTAAGACTTCAACTCTACGAAACAGTAAAACAGTCAAGGCCTATTTGTGTGTCTTCGTATGTCTGTCAACTAAAGCGGCGCACCTTGAATTAGTGTCATCCCTCTCCACCGAGGCATTTGTTGCGACACTTGATAGATTTGTTTCAAGGAGAGGACTGCCTTCTTTGATACGTTCGGACTGTGGCACAAATTTTAAGGGAACCAATAATTATTTGAAAGATGTACATGATTTTTTAGCCAGCAATCACACAAATATTGGTAATAAACTAACCAGTCGTAGTATAACCTGGAAATTTAGTCCGGCAGCATGCCCACATTGGGGTGGTATTTTCGAAGCCGCAGTTAAGGTTGCTAAAGCACATTTGCGACGAGTTATTGGTGAGTCTGTACTCACATTTGAAGAACTCGCAACTGTGTTTTGTAAGATAGAGGCCGTAATGAACTCGCGACCGTTGTGTCCGATCTCTTCAGACCCGAGTGACTTGGAGGTTCTCACACCGGGTCATTTTTTGATTGGTCAGCCACTTAATGCTTTGCCTGAGTACCCCTTTGTTGATGTGAGACCAAGTCGTCTCTCGCGGTTTGAGTTGGTCCAACAGCTTACTCAAAGCTTTTGGAAGCGTTGGAGCTTAGAATATCTTCATGTTCTCCAGCAGCGCGTTAAGTGGACTGACAAGACTAATCCACCTCGAGTTGGTGACCTCGTTTTGATAAAAGATACCAATTTGCCGCCACTGTGCTGGCGTCGCGGCCGAATTTTAAATTTAGTATATGGCGCAGATAATGTGCCTCGTTTTGCTGAGGTTCAGGTGGACGGTTCGGTACTGAAGAGAGCGGTAGCAACATTGTCCCGTTTACCAATTGATTAGCGGCCAGGTAGACCTGTCCGAGGCGGGTAGATGTTCGGTACCAAACATTTTTATATTAGTTTAATAATTAAATCCATGTAGGGTAGTTCTGTTTTTTGTGGTTCGCGGTTGGCTCGGAGCCGGCCGCCACTTTCAATTTGGTGCGCGGATGGCACGGGGCCGGCGCGTCGGCCGGCCCCGGGGTCGTTTTGTTTCCGCCCTTTTTGGGACTTTCACTTTCACTTTGGTGCGCGGATGGCACGGGGCCGGCGCGTCGGCCGGCCCCGGGGTCGTTTTGTTTCCGCCCTTTTGGTTACTGCACTTTCACTTTCGCTTTGTTCGCGGATCGACTTGCGTTGGAAGTAACGGTCGCGTACGCACATATTTTGTAATTGCTATGTCTTTTGTGGACTAAAGCCGTGAAATCGTGGTATTTGTAATATTGCGCGCCACCCTTTGTTTTGTGTACCGCTTATGTACGCGAGTTAATTAGAATTAAGTATATATTTGTGAACATTAAATTGTGTGTACGAGTAGCAAGCCTGGGTCCTTGAAGTGTACGAGGCCGTTGTCATCACCGCGCTTTTGGATACAAGCTAAGTAACCCCTCAGTTAGTTTCTATTTGTCTGGCCAGACCGAACGCTGAGTTAGGTTACGTTATAGCTACCTCCGCGGTATCTACTCGTAAGTGTTAAAATCTGTTCTTGTACTATCATTTAGGAGAACTTAAAATAGCCTTGCGTAATCGCAAGCCAATGTTATTACCCATTTGGTATCCCTCACTGGCCTGGTGTTCCCTTCCACTGCGCATCCTAGGTCAGTAGGGAACGGTAATGAACACCACGTGATACCCATTTTTGTTTTTTATTAATGTTAATGTAGACGTGTATCACTGGAAAGCATAATTGGTATAACAGCAAAAAGATTTCCATAAAAGCGTTAAAAGCGATATTTGGGTCGACGGCTTTATATACGTCTGTATAAGACAGACTGTTCAAATGACTTTTAAATTTCGATACATTTTCATTGCTATAATCTCGTTTAGAGATACGCCATCGATTAATAGCAGCTACTGCTCTTATTGGACACTTTAGTATTTGAGCTGTATGATCCGATAAAGCTAATTCCAGCGCCGTAGCCTCACAAGGCCTGCTGAAGTTATGTGCAAAATTGTCAATGCAGGTTCCACTCTTAATTCGGGTAGGTTGATTTAAGGCAAGTTTTAAGTTAAAATTCAGTAACAAACCTTCGAAGTCAATTGATTGCTTTGAATTTTTCAAAATGTCTACGTTAAAGTCTCCTGCTAAAATTATGTTTATGTTTTTCTTTTTGTTAATTCACATATAATCTTTTCTAATATAGCAAAACATTCATTGAGATTATTTATATTTGGTACTCTATAGACACAAACAACAACAAGCTTGTAATTGGGTAATTCTAGTGCGCAGCATTCTAAAATACTAGCCTTTGACATTTTTGTTATTCGCGGTAGTTCTTTCCATTCAATTCCATTTCTAAGCAAAATACACGTTCCGCCCCTCTTACTCTCTTGACGACTGAAATAAATAGCTAAAACGTAGTTATGTAAATAAAGTTGATTTTCACTACCACTTTTCATAAAATGCTCACTAATACACAAGACATCAATCTGTATATTTTGTTCTATAAGTTCGTGTAAACAGACCGAAAGTGTATCCGATTTTGACAATAAACCTGCAATATTTTGGTGCATTATATATAGTTGTCTACTTACGAAAAAAAATATTATTATCGTTTAATTTGGTATCAGTTTCATGTGGAGTGGACACGTCGAAATGTTGCAAACTGTCATTATTTTGTATGATGTCAAGAGTAAGATTCAATAAATCGTAAAAAATGGTCTGTAATCCGATATTATTACAATTATTATAGTTATACGCATAAAAAGATAAAAAAATTAATAATCTATGCAAATAAATAAAATTGATGTGTCAGTTTGTAATGTCAAAATAATGAGCTATTTTCATGCTCACACGGTTATTTGCACGACAATTATACCTAAAATACAGTTTAAATATTTTTTACCTGTCTGTTTGTTTGAGGTAATCTTCAAAACGGCTCGACCGATTTTTTTACTATCAGGTAGCTGTATATATTTTTTTTTCTATGGGTGGGCTATGGTAAGCGCACGCGCGGTCCAGTCCGTCCGGGGCGATGAAAGAACGGCGCGCGGGCCCATAACCCACCCGTACCCACGTCACCTCATTGTTGGGCCAACCACCGGAGCAGATGTGACTTGTCATCAGTGGTCGGCCTGACGGAGTACCCTTTCGGGTAACCTCACCTCTCGACGTCCTGGGACGTCGGTCACTGTCGCGCGGTCAGCCTCTCCGCGGGTGACGGACAATTCCCTGGTCCGATCACCCGCGGCCTCGGCTAGGGCGGCATTAGGCGCAGGTACTCGCGCCTGCGCCACCCGAGTCGCCGGCGGCGGAACGTGTCGCCGAATAGGAGCTCTACTCGCACACGATCCGCCGCTTCCTTCCGTGAGATTACGACCTCACAGAAGGCGGCGATCGCGTCCCAGCTCCTGACGCTGTGGAGCATCTCCCTGGCGATGGTCGGCAGCGCCAGGTCGGCACCGATAATTGCGACGAGTTCACGGCGATCCCCCTTCCATGCAGAGGTAGCTGTATATATAAGAAGTAACTTAGGCGATATTTTTTATTTTATTTCGGTATTCCCATGGGGATGGAAACTATGAGGGTAAGGTGACTGAATCCGAAACGAAGCGAGGACGGGTTGCTAGTTTATAAATAAACTGCGAAAAAAAATATCTTAAATTTCTTCAGTCCTTACTTTATTTTATATCGTTCCATTTGTTTTTGTTAGCGACAATATTATCAAACGACTTGTGAATATTATTGTCAGTGCTTAATTAGAAAAGGAAATAGAACTTATTTTTTTTTCTCCCACAATTCGTAATGGACACGTATCTATAAAGAGGTCTTCTATCTAGGTATTTAAATAATCCGAATCGCGATTATTTATATATTTTTTAAACTTTTGACTAATATGGTATTTGATTCACAATTAACTTACGAAATAATATGATAGCATTTTGTCAAATTAAATATTTTTACTGATTTTTTTTTAAATTAAACTACAGCATTCATTATAATAGCAGCCTGTTGTATTGTGTGTAATCATATATGTGCTGAAAAATGTTCAATATGTCAAGTGTCAAAACGCATACTTACTTCTGTCCATCTAAGTCCCACTGTTGGGCTCAGGCCTCCTCCACACTAGGAAAGATATTAACCTACTATACCACGCTGGTCAGACATGTTGACATTTTTTTTTATGGGTGGGCTATGGCCATTTCGTCCGGGGCGACGAAAGGACGGCACGCGGGCCCATAACCCCGCGGCGTGGGTACGGGTGTACCCACGTCGCCTCGTTGTTGGGCCAACCACCGGAGCAGGGTGACTTGTCGTCAGTGGTCGGCCCAACGGAGACGTGTTGCCATAAGTTTTTATGTCGATTTTTTTCTCTTGCATCGTAGTTATTTATTTGTTCTCTCTTACAACACTCACTGGTTAGAGAGAGAAAGAGAGTGGTGATTTGTATTCTTGCTCCGTCATCACACGAAATACCGATATTTCATCATTGTTAGCAGCACAGCTCATTAAAAATCAACCTACTGCTACCACACCAGTCAGACATGTAGGTATAGGGTTTTATTTCGAGTTGGCCATCTCTTGCATGGATGTCACATGCATATTATATCGCTTAGTTGCCTTTTAAGAATTGGGGGTGGTGAATTTTATTCTAAGTCCGTCACCACTCAGAATATAATTATCCTTCCATACATTTACATTCTTCTACATACATAGATGTTATATGCATATTATATCCCTTAGTCGTCTTCTACGATACCCACGGGAAGAAAAGGGAGTGGTGAATTGCATTCTTACTCCGTCATCACAGAGAAAATCTATATCTATAGTGCAAATAGTAAAGTTACAAATATTTAATTTAACTAGTAGTCGCCGAGTGGTCGAAATTCGACCATAATTCATTTAAATTAAATTTTCTGCTACACAATTTTCTTTTAATTATATTTATGTATGTATATCGAGCATGCTGTATTTGACTTATAACTAATAATATAAGTACAAATGTCTATTAGACATTGTCATCATAATTATAATTATTTGACATTCAGTTCGACCAGAGACTAAATAAAGATGTATAAGCGCGCGCGTTTGCGTGTGTGTATGTGTGTGTGTGTATCGAATGCATGGTAGCGTGCGTAATGCCTTTTTTAATGAATTTAATGTATTTCTAATCCATTGTTATATGAAATTTCAGTTTTACGCACTTCTCCTCATTATATACATCAATTGTGACAAAATTGATACTTGTCCATCCACGTAATTTTCGTAAAAAGGGTTTTTGCTTCACGTATTAATATATAGATATCTTGTCTAGATGGGCTGATTTGCCGTACTACAGAAGGGTGTGTGGACCAGAGGCAAGCGGAATTAACATACCAGGCCGTACAACGTTAGAGGGTTGGTTGGCGCGATGGGCATTGCATCTCAGTACAATGAAACGTTTTACCGACCTACCGTTGTATCTACAATATTTATGCAAGATATTATTTCATGTGGTCGATAGAGCAGGTAAGACAAGTTTTATATATTACTAGCAACCCGCCCTCGCTTCGGTTATAGGTTATAGACGTTTTACCCGCGTAGTTCCCGTTCCCGTGGGAATACCGGAATAAAATATAGCCTATGTTACTCCCTGATATTATAGCTTTCCATTGGTGAAAGAATTTTTAACATCGGTTCGGTGGTTTAAGCGTGAAAGCGTTACAAACAAACAAACAAACAAACAACCTTACTTTCGCATTTATAATATTAGTAAGGATTCGGAGCAATGTTCCATTAACAAATTTTATCCATTAAAATATTGTGACAGATTAATTGACCCTTTCTCCGTAGTAACAGAGTAAGATTACAAATAAGTGTCGTAAAAGAAAACTTGTTTTTTTTTTTGTTGGAGGTGGGTTGCGGTCGGCGCGCTCCTCACACAACTCCGTCCGGGGCGACAGAGGGGCGTAAGCACGCACACCCGCAACCCACCTACGATGCACGTCGCCTTCGTCGTTGGGTCGACCACCGGAGCAGGGTTACTTGTCATCAGTGCTCGTCCCGACGGAATACCCCCTATTTGGGGTACCCTCCCATCGACCGGAGAGGGGAACGTCGTCGGTGTCGTAAAAGATGACTAAGAGATATGACCAACGAGCAAGAAGGGGGTTCGTCGTCTTCCATTATACATATTGCTAAAGTTATTGCCAATAGTTTTATGGCTGGCCGCCTGCCTGACGTCAACATTGCTTGGGAATGTATTATTGACAAGACGGCATCAAATAAAGTTAGCCCAAGTCTATGTCATTTTTACGATCTTTTCAACATGGATATTTATCATAAATCATCATCATCACAATTCATATACGTCCCACTGTTGGGCTCGAGCCTCCTCCACGATGGGAGAGAAATTCACCTACTATACCACGCTAGGCAGACGTGTTGGTATTTATTTCGAGTTTTCCTTCTCTTGCATAAATGTTATATTCATATATATCCCTTAAGCGTCTTTTACGACACCCATGGACAAGAGATGGGGTGGTGAATTGTATTCTTCCTCCATCACCACACGGTAAAACATATAATAAAACAAACATTTTAGAGAACGGCAGCTTATATAATAGATGACGTCATCGATAACATCACCATAAATAATGTAGAGTATTACCAGAAACATTTTACTATAAATTATTGCCATATATAAAAATATCAAAGACGCCATACTGTTAAAATGTATTTCAAAATTCAATTTCCCCTCTTTTATTAGTTTACCAACTTTCAACTAACCGAGCATATGACAAAGTTAATACACTCATTTGCAAAAAAAACGGGCACCTAAGCAATGAACCATTTCAAATGTTAATATTTCTTTGTTTGATAATTATAGGTAGTTTTATCCACACAATTTGCTAAATTAATAAGAAAATAATCGTTTTCATCAGTATTTCATAAAATTTAGATACAATTTATGGGAAATAATGCTAAACCTCGCTAGTAGTGTATATTCGCTAGTAGTGCATATGCTCATGAAGTAAAAATAAAAAAGTTTTTTTGTTTGTTTTTCTTTAATAAAGTAAAAGCAGATAAATGTTTAGTATCGAGTGTGACCCCCTCTAGCTAAAATCACAGCTTGAATTCGTCTGGGCATGCTAGCGAGTATATCCCGGATACTTGCTTGCGGAATACGTTCCCACTCCGCAGTAATCACATTCTTCAGCTCTCTGATGGTCTGCGGAGCCGGGTGTACTGATCTCACACGCCGTTTCAGAACGTCCCAGACATGCTCTATGGGATTGAGGTCGGGACTTCGAGCTGGCCAATCCAAACGACGAATGCCGACCTCTTGCACATACGCATTAACATCGCGGGATCGGTGGGCGCGAGCATTGTCGTCCATAAAAATCGAGTCTTCACCTAGAGCGGCCAATGCGGGTTGTGCATGAGAAATTAGAACTTCCGTTATGTATCGATGCCCAGTCAGTGAGCCGTTTTCAATGAAGACTAACTCTGTACGATCCATTGAATTTATTCCTGCCCAAAACATAACAGAGCCCCCACCATAAGGTGTGATTTCTTCGAAACATGCCTCTGCAAAGCGTTCTCCTTGTCTTCTTAGCACTCGCCGACGTCGATCTTCACCGAACAGAGATATCCTGGCTTCATCAGAGAACAAAACCCTATTCCAATCGTCTTGAGTCCATGATTCACAATTTCTAGCGAACCTAAGCCTGTGAACTCTGTGCTCACGGAGTAATTTGGGGCCGCGGGCCGGGCGGTGACTGCGTATATTGGCAGCGAGAAGTCTCCTCCTGACCGTCCATAGACTAATATGCACATTTCTTACTTCTTGGAGGTTGTTCTTAAGATCCACATACGAAGATTTGCGATTTCTCAATGCGCGACTCACAAGAAAACGATCATCCCGTGGTTGGGTACATGGTTTTCTTCCAGAACCAGGCCTTCTCTCGACGGAACCAGTCTCCTGATATCGCTGCCAGGTCCTTTGGACTGTCGAGCGACTAACATTTAGCCTCCTAGCCACGAAACATTGGCTGCAACCCTCTTCAAGCAGCGCGATAATTTTGGTAGCTTTTACCACTTTATCTACCATTTTTGATACAGCCAAACAGCATTAAATAAAGCTTTGACAGTCAAGGATATGAAATTAATCGATAAAAATTGAATAAAAGTTATGAAAGTCGATGTTAACTTCTGGAACTTCGCGCCAAAAATGTAGGATAAAAAGGGGTTTTCTGTAAAAATGAACATCAAATGAAAAATTGAATTTAGAACGTACTTTTTTAAATACCACAGCATTTTTAAAACCGGCCAGTAACGTGTACAAACGATTGAAACCTTTTTGGTATTGTATCTTTTTAAATATGAATGAAAATCAAAACCGCCCGTTTTTTTTGCAAATGAGTTTATATATTTCTCAAGAACGTAATATTGTGAAGATTTAGATTATTTGAATTCTAAGACTTATTTCATCTCATCTTCATGAGCCTATAGATGTCCCACCGTTGGGTTTGGGCCTCCTCTTACATAAGAGGGAAATTGACCTACCTTATTATATTTCATATAATTATGTAATCCTCGCGTCGGCAATTTTACCAATTAAATTTACCCAGTAAAAATATCGAACATAATGGAACTCTATGAAAATTAATATATTTTTAACATTATACCTATACTAAAAAACATGATTTAGAGAAAGCCGGCAGCTTATATATATATGGGGTCATGACTTTTAAAAAGGAAATTATCAAATAAATTATGACTTTGGTTACTCTCCAAATATTTTAAATTTGGCAACATACACGACATTTTGTAGCCAAAATCACTAGAAATGAAGCAAGACGACGCTTAGAGGGTAAAGCGACGACTTTACTGCTTCAATTATGCTAATCAATAATACCATTTGTTTCGTGGAGATTTAATTTTCTTGAAAATGTCCTGTAACATGAAATACATATTTCAGCAATAAAATAACATCAGACTTTAAGTTTGCAATATATCAATTAAGAGTCCGTCACGTATATTAAGAATCAAAAGGGTAAAACAGCTTTATCTATTATCTGTACCATCTTATATGTTAAGCCTCCTCCACATGTTAGGCAAGCCTAGGCCAACGCGAGCGTCGGCAAATAGGTACAAAGCAAGTGCTAGCGTCCACACGTTGGCCAAGTGCGTCGAACGCCAACGCGAGTGGCCAACGTAGACGAGTATTTGTAGAGCTGTCCACACGTTGCCCTCGGTCAGTGTTCATTGTGCACTGAAACACTATGGACATTGACATTGACGTTGCTGCAGCTTCGGCTATTTATTTAATGAGCGTATAAAACTATTATCTCAGTGTATACCGCAGTAAAGTGGTAAAAAAGAAGGTGGTTAATACTGAGTGTTCACAGAAATAGAACAATGTAAGATATAAACGTGTGGTGACGGTGTAAGAATACAATTTACCATCTTGCCCATGGATGTCATAAAAGACGACTAAGGAATATAATACATAATACGCATATAACATCTATGCAAGAGAAGGAAAACTCAAAATAAAGCCCTATACCAACCTGTCTGACTAGCATGGAATAGTAAGGTCAGTTTCCCTCCTATTATGGAGGAGGCTCGACCCCAACAATATGACGTATATGAGCTGAAAGATACTTTTTGATACTTTAGGTAACATATAGGATGACTTGGATCTAATTATTTACGTCGCATATCTAGAAGTAGTGGTGCAAATTTGAAAATATAATCATTTATATTGAGCGACATTATCACATTAAACACGCCTAACAGCGATGGATGTCAACCGTGTAATGGCGAGCAGGCCAACATGTGGACGGCATTGGTCGAGCGCAGACGAGCGCCTTTGATTTGTGCACAAAAACCGACACCGAGGCTGAAGTCAGGCAAGTGATCACGAGCGACGGCGAGTGAGGACAAATCAGCTGTCCACACGTTGGCGCTTGTATTCACTCGGCCAACTAGGCGAGCGACGGCGAGCGTTGGCCAACTAAGGCAAATCGGGTGTACACACGTTGGCGTTGGCCATCACTCGCCTACGCTCGGCCAACATGTGGAGGGGGCATTATACATACATAAAACTAACTGGTGAATTAGTGCCCAAAAACGTAGCACAAACCCAAGCGGGCGATAAAGATTCTGCTATCTATATTAGAAATGATTTTGTTATTCATGCAATAAATAAGGTTTTACACGAACCTGCACTTTTCTTAAAGATATTAAACACTCACATTACCTATCTATTTAGCTATTCACCATCCATCGTTTAGTTAAAAAGACGAAGAATGACTTTTAATTATATGATTCCTTTTCCTTATCGTAGGTACAGGAGCTATAACAAAACCAGCGCTTGCAGCTTTTTATCGCTCCGTCATTGGACTGAACTCAAACCGCCTAGAGGAGATAATAGATACAGCCTATGATCGTATGACAAGTGTAAGTATATATTATATAAATCTATGCATGGGTAATATTGAAAGTTATTCAGTTATCTTAGAATAATAACGTATAGAAGGATAGTGTTGGTACTTAAGCGATCAAAAACATGAAGCCAAAAATACTACATGCGCACAGGCAATTACACACGTACACACGCACGACACTAAACAAATTATGTAATCAAGTTTTGTTTTTATTAATATAAATCGTCGAAATTCTTTTAAAAGGAATGTTAATACACTTTTTATGTTTTTCAAATGTGTTGTGACACAATTTGAATGCACAAGCCGTCATAATTACCTATTTATTTTTTAAGAGTTGCGTGCGTACGTGAAGTCTATACTTCAAGGTCATTATCGACCTTGTACACTATGGAACGGTCCGGCGTAAGCTCCATTAGGCTCCAATTTATATGCCTCATTTTTTATGCGCGGACTTACCTTCAATACGTTATTATTCTAAGTTCAGTTATATTATTTAGACATATATCCGCCAACATACGTGCAATCTTTAAGTACCAGTTTCCAAGCAAATGTAAAGAAATTTGAAACAGCCCAAGCTGCAACTTTTCCCTTTCTTGCAATAATATTATTCTCTTACCTCTCATAAACGTGTTTTACGGCATATACTATAAAAGCAGGAATGATTGATACATTGTGTTTTTACGTATGTAAAAGGTTTAACCAAAATCAATACTTAGATACTCTACGCAAATAAACTCAAATCTTTCGGCTATATTCAGAAAAGAGCCAAAGTTTCAAACTTAATTTCCCGAACTTACTAGTCGAAATAATGAAGCTGAACGCAAAAGAATATTTCAGAAGTTCTTACTTACAAAAAACGTTCTGCCTTCGGTTCTTATATTTAGTATCCTATCAAATTAATGTCCAACAAATTCTCGAAAATAATAGTTGAACGATTTATATGCTTGAAAGGCAAAGCGAAAATTACAGTGAACAAAAATAGCCGTGCAATACTGCTTCCAATTATACTGTTGGCATATAAATTTATGCCAAACAATCACCCCCAAAACATATGAAGAGAGATGCCGCTTATTGAAAGTCGTAAATATTATTGTGTATTGTACGTACATACATAAATAAAGAATGAAAATCATGATGTTGAAAGCTACGGTACGATATGAAATGTATTTTATTGTCATCGATCTAAAGCATCCTTTTTTACTACAGCCCCCTTAGTGGCATCTTCTTTTTTCAAGTCATATAAACCTTTCGTATTTTTAAAAACAAACCTATTCTCTAAGAAATAAACAAAACTAATTTACTATGTAAACTTCGAAGACGACTGTAATTATTTTTAGTTCTCCAAATATTATTACTATACAATTTTAATTAACATTATCTTTTATGTGCTACAGAACGGTTACTTAATACTGGACTATGGGACATACGTGCATTGCTTCACTAATTGGTTGATGGGGAAGAATCCTAATGGACCAGGACAGTGGGTGCTCGTGCCTCCAAAAGACTCCCTACCACAACCACCGTTCCCAGTCGATTACAGCGCATTGAACACGGAACCTGCAAAACTTGAACCTTACGCACCAGATAAGAAGACAAACAGACATTCAGTCATAGTCTGAATTATTAATAAGAAATTAGAAAATAGAATTACCATACGGTTTCACGGCTGTTTAAACCGGATTCCTTCAGCACAAAAGCCTGAACTTTTATGATGATAGGCTATTTGTAGGATACAATTTACACGTGGTAGATCTAAGAGTAAGTTTAAGCAGTAATGTTGGAAAATACATTGCAATATCTAAATTACTCCACAATAGGTTTCATTAAGCTACTTATTTAAGAATGGCTATAAAACTTGAATATGCGAACATATAATAAACATTGGAACTGATATAAAATGAAATGAAATGCTATTAAGTCAATTGCTATCAAATAATTTAAAGGCAGACATTCTAGGAAATACACCTGTTCCATTTCCTCTGTAATCTGTTGCTGCTACAAAAATTTGCTGACATTTTTGAAACCGACAAATGAGTGACTAAGAAATTATGTAAAACAAGAACTCAGTATCTCGTTTATAAAAGAATTCTAATCACCATGTTTGAATATGTAAAAACGAGACAGATCTTGTAACTGGTGTAGGAAATATATAAATGAAACTATACTAATATACTACAGTAAAATAAGTCTATTATGAGAAATACTTAATATGAGCAATTAAGTAGTCTATAATTATACAATAGATATACTTGTGTATATTCTTATATATCTAGAGCTCTTCTTTGGTTATTAGTGAAATATTCAATAATTTATTAAAGATATTTCACAAAAAGGGCTTATGTCATTTTAAATGCTTACTACAATGAAAATTCATAAGGTTTTAGTATCTCTTTGTAACAAGCTTAATAGAAATGTTGTTTAAGTTTACTTACCCTAATTTTTTGCTTCGACTTATAAAAATAACGCTTTATCTATTATAAAACATGTAATTTGACCAATTCTCGTCTTTATACATTCTGTAATATAAGTCGATGTATATAGTAGAGTATTGATGCACGGTATGCAAAACTGCCTTAAAATAAGCATATTCACGTTTCACGACATAGCCTTATTTTGTACCTTAGCCATAATGTAAGTAATATTAATTAATTTTAAAATAAGATATATATATTAGTTATCTACACTTTCATTCACAAGTAAACCCTTTTATTTGATAAAACTTTATTTTTATTTAATATAAACCCTTTTTCGTGTGGTTACGGAGTAAGCATAGGTACAGTTCACCATTCCGTATTTTGCCCGTGGATGTCGTAAAGGACGACTAAGGGATATAATAAGCATGTAACATCTGTGCAAGAGAAGGAAAACTTGAAACAAAACCCTATTCCAACACATTTGACCATCGTGGAATAGTAGGTCAATACTCAAACCTCCCTTATGGAGGAGGCCTGAGCCCAACGGTAGGACATATGTAGGCCGAGATGATGATGATGAAACCCTTTTTCGTGTGGTGACGGTGTAAGAATACAATTCACCACCCCCTTTCTTGCTCGTGGGTGTCGTTAAAAGCAACTAAGGGATTATAATACGCCGATAACATCTATACAAGAGAAGAAAATAAGAAACAGAACCCTATACCAACCCGTCTGACTAGCTTGGTTATAGTAGATTGATTTACCCCCAATTGAGGAAGAGGCTCAAGCCCAACAGTGGGACATATATGAGCTGTAAAGATGATGAAAACTCTTGCATCTGGCATGGTGATGTGATAATAATACAATTGTCGTCACCTCTTATTTGCACGCGGAAGACGAAAAATGGGCTGAAAAATTACCATTAGTATGGCCGCAGCTCTTACCTAGGATATGTGTACTTTACTAGGATCACCAATCCGCTTACCAAGCTTGGTGACAATTCCAATACCGCTCCAATAAATGACCATGCTATGTGGCGTTCCGTGTGGGAGATACGTCCATCAGTGGACGGCAGAGGCTAAATAATGATGATGTAACCCTTAACAGTTTCAGAAGAGAATAGTTTGAAAGTCTTTTAAATACAAAAATTCAACATGGAGGTTATGGACACAAAAGCAAAAACATACTGCGAGTTGTTTGTACGTCATAAAAAGTACAGACCTCGTCATAAATTGTGTTGCAGAACAAGGTGTTTTAAAAGGCTCCTTAAGATTAATAGCGGGCGAAAAAGGTTACCGTCACTCCCCGAATGTGGGTGCTACCGTTTTACATTTTGAGCATTTTCTCAAAGCCTCATTAATCATTGTAAACAGTGACAAATTTTACATCATAGGACATTTGAATGGCTTTAGTTGCGAAAAATAAAAATTTCCAAGATTCCAATTCCGCGAAAACTTCAGTATGATAAGCAGCCAGGGCTAACTGGTAAGTAATAATGCTAATAGGTATGTATTTCAATACAACTTTAATAGGTTACATAAATATTTCTTCGTATCTTAAATTTCAGCAAATTTTATTCGAATATCAAGGAGTGTTTTAATAACCCTTTAACAATAGCAAAGATTTTCTCCATATTTATATAAGATAATCCTTGAATAATGCTGTCTAACAACTAACTAAACGAAGCTACTTTTTCTTTTATTTCGCATACTTAAATTTTAGTTTAGAGCTTCAATAAATATTCTATTGTTGCGATTATTTAAATCACCGAGGGACTCATTACATTCAGGCTACGCTAAACAAATAAAGTGCAACTTCGTACGAAATGCAAAAGCAAACCTAATTTACTTGATTTTTAACTTTTTTATTGTTTTGAGCGTAAAACAACTTTCAAATGAACACTAGTCTTACAATAGAAAAAAGAAATGATGGTGTAATGGATGAACAACGTATTAGCCAGATGGAAACTGACCTAAGGGAAATCGGAATCCAAAAAATGTAATTTATTTGCCTACGGTGACAAAAGAGCAAGCAGCACACCTGATGATAAGTGATACTGCCACTCATGAAGCTAAGCCAGTGGCGTAGCGTGGGGGGTACAGAGGGGACAATGGCTCCGGGCGCCATAGGAAAGTGGACGGCGGATAAGGAACAAAACGAAAATATTGCATGATTGAGAAAAGAAATACTTATTCCAAATCAAGTCCGCAATGTTACCTACCGAAAGTGAAACGAAACCGCAAGGGTACGAAAGAGAAGACGATAACCGCCCGGCGGTGGCGCGTGAGCCTTCCCAAACGCGAACGAACCAATAAGTGACTGCGAGTAGGTATTCACTCGGTTCAATCAAACAAAACAATACCTTTTTTTTGGAGAGTGAGTGCGCTGACGGTAGGGCGCACTCGACGTCCGGGGCGACAGAGGGGCAGCGCACGGCCCCGTAGCCCACCCGTGGCATGTCGCCTTCGTCGTTGCGCCGACCACCGATGCAGGGTGACTTGTCATCAGTGGTCGGCCCGACGGAATACCCCTGAGGAGTACCCCCTCCTTGACTGACGTTCCCCCGGGGAACGTCGGTCGTCGTCGCGCGATCGGCCTCTTGACGGGTGACGGACTAACTCCCCGGTCCAGTCACCCGCGGCCTCGGCTAGGGCGGCATCAGGCGCAGGTAATCGCGCCTGAGCCGCCCCAGTCGCCGGCGGCGATTCGCGCCGTCTCCTCGACGGCGCGAATCCGCGAGGCTACTGCCTCGCAGAAGGCTGCGACCGCGTCCCAGTTCCTGTTCGTCCCAGTTCAGGTCGACACCGATGATTGCGACGAGTTCATGGCGCTGCTCTGCCCAAGCGGCATAAACCTCGCGCGTGTGCCGCGCTGTATCCTCGTCGCAAAACAAAACAATACCTAACGCTACAGTTCATTACGCGGAGACTGGATGATGGGAAGCAAATACACTGTAACGAACTAAAAATAAATAATTTTGTTACTTTAAATACTTACAAAGTACTTACTATTTATTAACGTTTTGTGTTTTGTTTTAGAGAAATAAAAATACATATTTTTATTATATATATATATATATATATTATATATAAAAATACATATTTTTATTATATATATATATATATATATATATATATATTATATATAAAAATACATATTTTTATTTCTTCGGGAATGTCGTCAAACAAGTAATCCTGTGGATTAAAGATAAAGAGATAATTTTTTTTATTCTTTTCAAGATTGATTATTGATTTTCAATGCTTTTGTTGTTCGTGATAGATATGTTATACCGACTTCCATATACCTACCACGTTTTTTAAGCCCAGTCTAGTCAAAAAATGGCATTAGTCGTAATACTGCTGCAGTACCTATTGCAATTTTTTGGTCACCTGTAAATTGTGCTAGTAGTATAGTATAATCGGTTGAGATTTAAATCGACTTAACATACCACCTATTTATTAATCTTTGCGTCATGACTTATTAAATTAACCCCATATTGCATAGGTTCCCTTAATCACACAGTTGACTTTTATTTGAATAATTTAAATGTCTTATTTTTTCGAAAGGGAATTCTAAACTCTAAAGTCGGTAAAATCTAACGATTAAATCGTTAGATTTTACCTTTAACTTTAAAATAGATGTAACACTTGTCTAATAGATAAATAATTAAAAAGTAAGGAAGTAGGTAAGTTTCTCGATGCTTGTTACTTACTTTTCTTAGGTTACCATGGTTATCTTTTTTGGGTGGGCTATGGACAGCACACATACCGTCCAATTCGTCCTTGGCGACGAAAGGGCAGTGCGCGGTCCCATAATCCACCGTATTCCTTTCCCATCACCATTGGGGTTACCACCGGTACCGCGTTGCTGGTCGTCAATGGCCAGCCCCGCAGGATAGTCTTTCAGGTACCCTCTCTCCTTAACGTTCCTCCAGGGATATTGGTCACCTTCACGCGGTCAGCCTCTCTACGGGTGACAAACTATTCCCCAATCAAGGCACCTATAGTCTCGGCTAAGGCGGCATTAGGCGCAGATAATCGTGGCTGCGCCGCCCAAGTTGCCGGCGGTGAATCGTGCCACCGTAAAGGATTTCCTCATGCGCAGGCTCCGCCGCCTCCTTCCGTGAGATTACTACCTCACAGAAAGCGGTGACTGCATCCCAGTTTCTGACGCAGTCGAGCATCTCCCTAGCGATGGTTGGCAGTGTCAGGTCGGCATCTATGACTGCGACGAGTTCACGGCGCTGCTCAGCCCACACGGTACACACCTCGAACGTATGCTGTGTTGTGTCCTCGTCGCAATCGTAGTGGTGGCAGGACGGTTTGCTCTCCCTCCTCACGACCGTGTGCAGATACTTGCCGAAGCAACCGTGTCCCGTCAATACTTGCACCAGTCGGAAGGCAAGTAGTGCCCCGTGCTGCTGACCCAACCACTCTTTCAGCACCGGCCGTAAGACCTGGACGGTCCGAACACCGTGCCGAGGCCTCTCCAACCAGACTGCCCAACGGGCAATGATGTCGCGGCGAGCATCTGCCCGCCAGGCAGCCAGCTTTTTCATCAAGACTATGTCGCCTCCCTATTGCATCTACAACACCCGCCGGTAGAGTCCGGTGAGCATTTCCGCCTCTAGGTCCCACGAGGGAGTCCCTCTGCTTCCGTCGCCACCGTGCGGTAACCGCGTATAGCCCTGACCGCCATGGCCTTCTGTGAACGCCACAAGCGAACCTAGGTTGCCATGGTACGAGTATCTCTACTTGTGTATTTTTAATAAAAAAAGGTATGTAAATAGGTACCTACCTAATATATCGCTGTCGAAACTTTTTGATAATTGACGTAAACGTTTCGTGTTTTAGAGCAATTTCGTCATGAAAGAAGAAAATTTTTGGTAGAGCGCCCTAAAATTTCTTTCCTTCATTAAATCTCCATTAAATCTTCATTAAATTACTATAGAATTTGATTAAAGAGGAGTAATTAAAAACTAAAACATTATTTTAGGGCCAGTAAATAATAATTTTCTGTATGGTGACGGAGTAGAAATCCACCACCCTCTCTCATACCCGTGGGTGTCGTAAAAGATGACTAAGGGATATATTACGCATATGACCTCTATACAAGAGATGGAAAACTCGAGACAAAACCCTATACCAACCTGCTTGACCAGCATGGTATAGTAAGATCAATTTCCCTCCTATTATGGAGGAGGCTCGAGCCCAGCAGTGGGAGTGGGAATGTATATGAACCGAAATGATGATGAAATGAAAATAATAATAAAAAGCATTCTATTTTCTTTTCTCTTAAAGCTTATCTCTACCTAATACACTAGGTCCATTGAATATAATGCTTAAAAACTTTAAATGGCTTACAATTAAATAGGGGGCGGCGAATTTTTGGTGGGCCCCGGGCGGCGAAAAGCCACGCTACGCCACTGAGCTCAGTCATTGTTTTAGTGACCTAAAACCATTTTCGCCTTTCCTATAAAACCGGCTTATAATCTAGTCAACATGTTAAAGACCTTTGATGTGAAACATCTATAGGCCAGGGTAAACTTGATGGTTGGCGTGGCGTAACGCAAGCCATGGTGAGCAACGATGCATGCCGTGGCGAGGCTTCGTCACTCTCTATAATAATAAGTGTTGATCAGTCCAATAGTTACAGTAATATCGTCAGAAGTATCGAATATAACTACATATTATATTATTACAGAAATCACTTTTTTTTGTTTTTGATGTTTTTGTTGAAATTGATTTATCCAAATTGAAATATTTTTGAATTTTTAATTTCTTATATTTAATGAAAATAAATGTTTATTGAATAAAAATCATCATTTTCTGGAAAAATCGTAATCTATACCAATAAATAAAATTGGAGTGTCTGTTTATAATGTCAAAATAATAGGCTTTTTTCATGCTCACACGGTTATTTGCACGACACCTATGCCTAAAATAACGATTAAAAAATTTTTGTCTGTCTGTCTGTCTGTCTGTTTGTTCCAGGTAATCTTCAAAATGGCTGGACCGACTTCAAAAATCGTTTCACCAATGGAAAGCTATAATATCAGGGCGTAAACTAGGCTATATTTTATCCCGGTATTCCCACGGGAACGGGAACTACGCGGGTAAAACGAGTATAACCGAAGCGAAGCGAGGGCGGGTTGCTAGTATATAATATGCATTTATGCCATATTAGTTCCTGTCGTAATCTGTTCTTTTGTGCATATACTTGTACAAAATAATGTCGATGTATCACATCTGCCAGGCGTCCTGAGCGATGACTGCTTATAACTTTTTAAATCATTTATCTGCAGGTATGAAACTCATTTTTCTAGACACGATGAGTCCGACAAGTTAATCTCCTTATTTTAAAACGCAATATCAAAAATAAACACGTTCTTTAACTTGTTAATCAGATTGGTTTCAAAGCCTATAACGGACATAGGTAGAAACAATTTTTATGTTTCATCTACATAAGTATATGCATTTATTAATAATAAAATTATGTACGTACACATATATATATAAGTTTTTTAAAAGCTTGCTATATTCAATTAAGTGCAGAGTAAAATATAACTACGCTCTTGGCTTTTAACACCGCGTCATAATTATGAGCGACAGTAATAGGGAGTGTGACATGAAGTTAACAAACTTGTTTATATCTCATATCCCACTGCTTGATACGAGCCTCCTTCACCTTGTATGGGTATCTTCCTTGTTATGATACTTGCCATGCCAAACAGGTGTAAGATAAATAATATTTTTTTTATTACCTAAAATTTGGTGTACCAAATGTTTTGTTAATTATAAGAGAAATGTTAAATTACTAACTCCAAAGAGATTTTCGCCGACGATTGTATGTAATTATTAAGTACACGTTATTAAATTTATAATGCAATCATCATCATCGTCATCATTTCCGCCTATCGCCGTCCACTGCTGTACATAGGCCTCCCTCATGTTACGCCGCAAAGTTTGGTCCTGTGCCGCCTGCATCCTACGACGCCCAGCAGCTCTCGCCAGGTCGTTGGTCCACCTAGTGGGAGGGGGGTGTCATTCTACACTGCGTGGTCCGATACGTGGTCTCCGCTCGAGAACCTTTCTTCCCCAGCGGTTTTCGGTTCGTCGAGCGATGTAGCCTGCCCATTGCCACTTTAGCGTGCTAATTCTTCGTAATATGAGGGTTACATCCGTTCTTCTACGGATTTCCCTATTTCGGATTCTATCTCACTGAGAAATGCCGAGCATAGCCCGCTCCATAGCACGCTGAGCGACTTTGAGCTTGGTTATGAGCTCTACATTTAGGGACCACGTTTCCGTACCCTAAGTCTTCACTAGTAACACACACTGATAGTAGACCCGTGTTTTCATATAATGCAATATAATAAGTAAATAGATCTAGCTATACATTATTCAGGTTACTAAACTGAAAACAGAATTATATTTGAATTATTCAAGCAAGCATCATCGTCTTGCTTTTATCGTAACTACTTGGGGTCGATACAAAATGTACTCTTTTTCTATCGTACATATTGCCAAGTTTTGATAATATATTTATGACTAGATGCCTTCAATCCTGCATGTAATTGTAATTATTGACCAGACGATTGGAATTGACCGAGGTGGATATAAAACCCTAGCCTTGGTCGTCTTTTGCGATATTCACAAGCATTGTAAGAGTTGGTAATGTTCTAAGCCATCACCACACAGTAAAAAAATAAATAAATAAAGATATGCAAATGAAGTGATACATAGAAAAGCGGCTTTCATTAAACATTCAAACAAAACGAGCCATTTCCACATGAAGCCTATATACGAGACTTTTTTAGATTCAGACGAGAAAAAAGTATATAATATAACTGTGAATATTTTTGTTGCGTGTGGGGACGGGTTAAAAATGTATCATCAGTCATCACCATCATCACCATTTACTTGCCCGTTAGGATCTGTAAAAAATCATCCGAGGAATTACCCGAAGAATAGATAACAGCACCTTATTGGGCAATTTGATACACCAACTCGCCAACCTCCTACCTAAGCGTGGTGACAGCGATGCCTAAAGGAAACGTCCATGGCCTGATGAATGGATAGATGAAGGTATCATTAAATTTGCATTCTATTTTAGGACGAAGGGATGAAAATAATAAAAACGAGTTCTATTGTTAGCACTACTATATGGCCGTAGAATTTTTCAAATGCACTAATCCCGATCTCTACCTATCCAATTTGGAATTTTTTTTAGCGTTGCATAGGCTATTTTTCATGAAACGTTAGCCAAAAAAAAACAGAATTACGAGTCAATGGAGCGAAGTATTCGAATTCAGGAGCATGAAAAATAATGATAGATTTTACTTGGTAGGTACCTACGGGCAACCTGCACGGCGAAATGTCGAGTGTATAATCGCAGGTATGGCTAAAAAAGTTTTGTTTTTGTTTTGGAGAGAGTTGGTGAAACATTGTATTTATAAACCATTCTTTACACGGGCAAAATAGTAATACTTCTAAGCCAATCGAGTCTATAGATGATGATGATAAAATATCATCATCATCACAGCTGATATACGTCCCACTGCTGGGCTCGAACCTCCTACACTATGGAAGAGAAATTGACCTACTATACCACGCTAATGAGACGAGTTGTTACAAGGTTTTATTTGGAAATTTCCTTCTTTTGCATAGATGTTGTATGCTTATTATAATCCCTTAGTTATCTTTTGCGACACAAGCGAGCAAGAAAGGGGGTGGTAGCCATAATAGAGACATATAAAATAATAATACATTTCCATTGTCGATGCAACCAATAACTGGATGCATACTGTTGTTTAATCCGGACTCTTTTCCGAGCATCGTTAAAATTCAAATGCACAGAGATTGATTTGTATATAGGACGTGAATTGAATTGAAATGAGTCTTTTCGTTTATTTCTTTCTTCAATTGATTGAAAATAGTGTCAAAAATGATTTTGTTCAAAACAATTTCAATGCTGTTTTTATTTACGAGTACTTAGAAGTCGCGTAAGTCTTACTGAGAAGGCAATTTTTACCTCTTGCCACGAGTATTCTATATGATGAATAAAGCAATGGACATTTGACATCATGTACCTTGAACTACTGTGTAGGACGGCTGCATGCCAAAAAGAGTCTGTATAACACACTTGTAATAAGGCCAAGATATGTTCGGACCCAAAAATCAAAAACAAAGACCGAAAATTCAATGCCGCTTCGAGGTCTTATAAGAAGGCGGAACAGGCAGCCAATAGCGGTAGGACCATACTGCTGACAGTTGTCTGTCTACAGCCGCGGGCCGGTCCGTCCAGGGTAGTACCACAATTTCGCAGAAAATCGACGTCCGAGTAGTAGCAATTTGTTACTGCGCTTCGTTTGGTGAGTGAGGGAGCCGAATATTACAGAAAACCGAATAAAATATAGCTTGGCTAACAAAAATTGCATTCTTGCTCCGTATTCATGTGTTATTTCATGCAGAAGAAGAATACAATTCACCACTGCCTATCTTGCCCGTGGATGTCGTAAAAGACTACTAAGGCATATAATATACACATAAGATCTGTGCAGGAGAAAGAAAACTCGAAATGAGACCCTATATCAACATGTCTGACCAGCATGATCAAATTCTCTCCCATTGTGGAGGTGGTCCGAGCCAAACAGTGGGACGTATGTGGGTTGCAATGATGATGATGAACAAAAGATTAACATAACAAATAAAGATATTTAAACACAAAAATTAAAAAAAAAATACAAGGCGACAATAAGATCTCCATTCGGTAATAATGCTACAGTGCAACATACGCTACAATGCAACGTTGATTTTCAATAGGTACCTCAAAGATGTACGGATTAGACAGACAACCACAGAACTGAAGCGACAACGATAAATAAATATATAGATAAATTGTTAGGTCATCTCATCATCATTATCTTAACCCAAATACATCCCACTGTTTGGCTCGGCTCCTCCACTATAGTCTATAGGAGGAAAAATGACCTAGTATGCCATACTGGTCAGACGAGTTGGCATAGGATTTTATTTCAAGTTTTCTTTCTCTTGCATAAGTTGTTTTGTACACATCATATCTTTCAGTCGACTTTTACGACACCCACGGGGAAGAGAAAGGAAGGTGGCTTGTATTTTTACTCCGTCACCCTACGGAAAAAAATTTATAGGTAATACATAATAATAACTTACAATTGCCATTGTCGTTGATGGTCATTTTAATACTTCGTAATATTTGAAACATTTCAAATAAAACTACTTTACGGATTTTATCGCGTTTGTATTTGATTTTTGATTGCCCGACGTTTCGAACACTTCGCAGCGTTCATAGTCACGGTCAATATTGACCCACATTTTGTAAATGTGGGTCAATATTTAATAACTATTTTCTGTATCGGGTAGATAATTATAAGTTTTCTGCAATAACGATGACTTGTTGGAAGTGAGACATCTTAGTCCTCCCGTGACCATGAATGCTGCAAAGTGTTCGAAACGTCGGGCAATCAAAAATCAAATACAAACGCGATAAAATCCGTAAAGTAGTTTTATTTAAAATGTGTAATACTCGCGTAAACATCAGACATCATTATGAAGCATATCGTTAAACATCGGGACCATGAGTGATCTGCGTAATAATTATTTATATAGCAAATACATCAATAGCGCCTCAGTTTCAAAGAGTATAGTTTGGAAAGTCCAAATCTCTGAGACTATTGAGATACTCGGTGTCGTAACATCCAGCAAAGTTCAGTTTCAGAGTCTCTTGGCAAATAACCCTAATTAATGCGCAAAACGTTAACCGTACTGAACAGAGCTAAACGATACTTAACGCCGAGAGAACGATTCATCTCGTACAAAGCACAAGTTCGTGTACACGTGGAGTACTACTCATGTCAGTAGACCATAGACCCACTTGGCTCACTACAAAGACGTTCTATTCGAATTGACGATGATCTTGGGATCACCAACTTATGGACGAATTAGAGTACTCCATCGCGAATAAATGATTACATGCATAAGGAGAAAGTGCATTGTTATAATTTTACGAATGAGTGTATATTTCAATTTTCCCGTTTTGCTTTGTGGTGGTGGATACGAATACTACCAACCTTTACATTACTGGGTGTCGTAAAATACGGCTAAGAGTTCTATGCCAATCTGAGCTAACGCCATCTGATGCCCTCTAGTCAACAACTACATTCCCAAGGAGGGTCGACATCAGGCGGGCGGCCGGTCATAAAACTCGCCAAAACTATTCGCAGTATCGACGAAGGCAGAATGTACATATTCCGTCGACCTCAAGTGATAGAACCAGGATGTGAAGATTTTAATTAAAACTTTAATAAAACGTTAGTTATTAAGGCATGGTAAGTACTTAAAACAAATATTAAAACATTCATCACAGCTTAAATGCGTTCACTACTGGGCTGGAGCCTCCTCCTTAATGAGAGGAAAATTGACCTTCTATACCACGCTGATCAGACGGTCAACCCGTCTACAGGGTTTTATTTTGAGTTTTCATTATCATACATATATGTTGTATGCAAATTATAACCCTTTAATCGTCTTTTACGACACCCACGGGCAAGAAAGGAGGTGAATTGTTTTCTTACTCCGTTACCACATGGAAACCATGACATATTAACTGTAAAACATTTATGCGGACGAAGTTAGGTCGTATGTCGTAAATGTTTTAAAAGCTGGCTATGATTGATGACGGGCAAAAAAGAATTTCTGCGATACACAGTTTATACTGGTAGCGTGGTTGCTACATCAGTTCTGCGTTTTAGGACAGTTTCACAAATATTCATTAATCATTTCATATTCAGACATTTTTTATATTTAAGTTTAATATACTTACCTACTTTCGGCCATGTTTATTTTTTTATCAAATTAATTATCTTGTTTATGAACACCTCGGCAACATTTTTAAAGTAAATAGCCCGTAGTACAGATTAAAAATATTTATCGCAGAACACTTAAATATCTTTATTTATACTCGGGGTAATATCGCGGTGGTGGAGCATTCATGCGCTCAACGTGTGCAACTGCTCTTCATCTTAAAGGACACGATAGGAAATGCTGACTGAAAGATGGCCATTTTTAGTTAATTTTCGGCCCTACTGTTGAGCACGCGATTTTTCTTTAATGGGAGGGACCTACCATACTTCATTTGTCAAATTGCTAAATGATTTTACAGTTCTCTCTCTAAAAACCTGCCCAATATAATTTGCTTAATTTTTAACGCATCACGACGTGCACCATTGCCGTTACAATAGGGTGACCAAACGGAAAATATGCCTTTAAACTGCCTGGGGTCCAGACCACGCACAAGAGCAACCTAAAAGCTATAATTAATTATTTTAATTTCTAATCAATTTGAGTTAGCTGCTAACATAAAAACATACACAAATTCATTATTCTGCTCTTTGCCCAATTACTTGGAATCGACGCAATATATAGGTACTTACTCATCTACATTCGTACATATTGTAAAGATTTTGACAAGTTTTATGATCAGCCGTCTGGACGTCAACCTTCCTTGGGAATGTAATTGTTGACCAAGTAATATCATGTGGAGTTGGCTCAAGTCGATATAAAGCCCTTAAACATCTTTTATGGCACGCACGAGCAATGTAATGGCTGATAGTATTCATAGCCGCCAACACACAGCAACATAATAATAACACACAAACTATTAAAATAAATTTTACGTATTTTTATCACATTTTAAGAAAAATATACATGTTAGTCTTATAAACTCATTTGCAAAAAAAACGGGCGGTTTTGATTTTCATTCATATTTAAAAAGATACAATACCAAAAAGGTTTCAATCGTTTGTACACGTTACTGGCCGGTTTTAAAAATGCTGTGGTATTTAAAAAAGTACGTTCTAAATTCAATTTTTCATTTGATGTTCATTTTTACAGAAAACCCCTTTTTATCCTAAATTTTTGGCGCGAAGTTCCAGAAGTTAACATCGACTTTCATAACTTTTATTCAATTTTTATCGATTAATTTCATATCCTTGACTGTCAAAGCTTTATTTAATGCTGTTTGGCTGTATCAAAAATGGTAGATAAAGTGGTAAAAGCTACCAAAATTATCGCGCTGCTTGAAGAGGGTTGCAGCCAATGTTTCGTGGCTAGGAGGCTAAATGTTAGTCGCTCGACAGTCCAAAGGACCTGGCAGCGATATCAGGAGACTGGTTCCGTCGAGAGAAGGCCTGGTTCTGGAAGAAAACCATGTACACAACCACGGGATGATCGTTTTCTTGTGAGTCGCGCATTGAGAAATCGCAAATCTTCGTATGTGGATCTTAAGAACAACCTCCAAGAAGTAAGAAATGTGCATATTAGTCTATGGACGGTCAGGAGGAGGCTTCTCGCTGCCAATATACGCAGTCACCGCCCGGCCCGCGGCCCCAAATTACTCCGTGAGCACAGAGTTCACAGGCTTAGGTTCGCTAGAAATTGTGAATCATGGACTCAAGACGATTGGAATAGGGTTTTGTTCTCTGATGAAGCCAGGATATCTCTGTTCGGTGAAGATCGACGTCGGCGAGTGCTAAGAAGACAAGGAGAACGCTTTGCAGAGGCATGTTTCGAAGAAATCACACCTTATGGTGGGGGCTCTGTTATGTTTTGGGCAGGAATAAATTCAATGGATCGTACAGAGTTAGTCTTCATTGAAAACGGCTCACTGACTGGGCATCGATACATAACGGAAGTTCTAATTTCTCATGCACAACCCGCATTGGCCGCTCTAGGTGAAGACTCGATTTTTATGGACGACAATGCTCGCGCCCACCGATCCCGCGATGTTAATGCGTATGTGCAAGAGGTCGGCATTCGTCGTTTGGATTGGCCAGCTCGAAGTCCCGACCTCAATCCCATAGAGCATGTCTGGGACGTTCTGAAACGGCGTGTGAGATCAGTACACCCGGCTCCGCAGACCATCAGAGAGCTGAAGAATGTGATTACTGCGGAGTGGGAACGTATTCCGCAAGCAAGTATCCGGGATATACTCGCTAGCATGCCCAGACGAATTCAAGCTGTGATTTTAGCTAGAGGGGGTCACACTCGATACTAAACATTTATCTGCTTTTACTTTATTAAAGAAAAACAAACAAAAAAACTTTTTTATTTTTACTTCATGAGCATATGCACTACTAGCGAATATACACTACTAGCGAGGTTTAGCATTATTTCCCATAAATTGTATCTAAATTTTATGAAATACTGATGAAAACGATTATTTTCTTATTAATTTAGCAAATTGTGTGGATAAAACTACCTATAATTATCAAACAAAGAAATATTAACATTTGAAATGGTTCATTGCTTAGGTGCCCGTTTTTTTTGCAAATGAGTGTATAATAAAACTATTAGCATTAACCTTTACTGCATGAAATGAGGATTTCTACCGTTTGTCACAGGCATTAAATAGTATCGTGAAGCCACCGACTATAATTTACTTGCAGACTAGATAAAGGGGATCTTTTCTCTCTCAGTCGTTCATATCTGATCCACAGATATACCTATGTACAGTATGTACAGGTACTATAAATATTATTTATCTCCATTATGTTAATACTATTCGGGTTTATTCGCAAAACACAATAAAATTTCATTGACGCAAAAGCACGCTAAGCGCACATAGAGACACTTAAAAAACAAACAAAATGCATATCTATTAGTTTATGCAATAAAATGTAATAATTTTGTTTTTTATATACCTACATAAATATTTATATTTACAAAACGTAAAACATTAAGATATCTTTCCAATTGTCTTTAATTTTGAAGACCCACAATTTTGTAGCCAATTAAAATAAGTCGTACTTAATTATTTTTGTAATCTCACTTCCTTTTATCCCCGAAAGAAAAAGGAAAATCACAATATTGTTGCCAGACTCAAGATTACACTAAGAACTAATACTTATAGTAGTTACTTATGCCCACTATGTGTATGCGTACTACACATATATACTTATGTCATTCGGCTTTTTTGGTAAGTTATAGTTTGTTTGGTAAGTTATAGTTTGGACACACGCCATCCAATCCATTCAGGGCGGCGAAGAACGGCACGCGCGGCAGAATCCAACATATCGTTGTGTGAACGAAGCACCGTGATCTGCCGCAAAAAAAAAGTTGTCTTTCCCAGCCTAATGGTGCTGCCCAATCTTCACCCTCGCACAATCAGCATCAGTGAACTGAAAATCGTTGAAAGGCCGATCCGAGAATGGGCATGATGACAGTAACTAAAAATCACTAAAATAATGTGTTTATCTACTGTAACTCAAAGAATATATCTTGAAATAAATATTTATTTTCTTTTATAAGGTGAGATTATTAATTTATTTAATAAAATAAAACTACAAAATACACAAGTCCGCCATGCTCAGCTAAACACCAAATTGAATTACGTCACTCCTATGTACACCTGTCATTATCATCGCAAATTTTGTACGAAACTACGATCGTTACACTTATTGTTTTAACTAGCATTTAAAGAGTATTTCGTGATTTTTATCGATCTCTTGCTTGCTTTTGTGTTCTTACTAAAAATGTAAGTCATGGAAGGATTCACCAAATAGCTCTAATTTGCCTAGAGTTGACTTGTTAATGCTGGGAGAGTACCTAGTATCAAACAAAGACTTCTGTTCAGCAGAATTTAGAAATATTAAAACTACGACAGAAGTAAAATATTGATTTAATAATTTTTTAACACCAATAATTTAAAATCTATTTAATAATAATACCACTTGAGATGTTAGAGGTTATGTTATTTAAATAATGATTTTGTAAACTTAGTATTAAATAAAGTTACACACCAAATAAAATACACGATATAAAGTAATTCATCATCATCATCTCAGCCCATACACGTCCCACTGTTAGGCTCGGGCCTCCACCATAAGAGAAGGGTAATTGACCTACTATACTACGCTGGTCAGACGTGTTGGTATAGGGTTTTATTTCGGGTTTCCCTTCTCTCGCATAGGTGTTATATGCGTTTTATATCCCTTAGTCATCTCGTACGATCACCCACGGGTAAGATAGGGGGTGGTGAATTGTATTCTTACTCAGTCACCATACGGAAAGTAATTATATATATTAATTATATATAATTATAAAGTAATTACTTACGTCAAAATGATCTTCACAGAAATAAATAGTCTCCTATTTATTTTTTATAATTATTTATTTAAATTTATGGCTTTTGGAAATTTGGATCTCGCCGTGCGAGATTAAGCCAGTCATATCTTATTGTTTTATTGTGTGGCACATAAACAAACAGTTTGTTAACTGCTTTTATTTATGTATTAACATTGAGGATCCGCACACCACTTATAGACTTTCGCATTCATGTCTAAATAAAATATATCAGTTTTTTTGCTTTAACTCCCTTACGTGTACAACTCAAGTGAATAGACGTGACGTCACAAGCAGACGCCATGACACTAGGCACCGTTTTGGCGCTATATAATTTAAATGCATTTAATTAAAATAGTATTTATTTATAAAGAAACCGTACTTATTGCAAAAATAATATTTTCTGATAATACTAGTTATTTAAGAATATTATAAAACAGTTTTCAAAATTAGTCATCATGCCTATTAATGAAACACTAAGCGAAATTATGATAGACTTTATTTTTATCAACAAATCAATTCTTAACAGAATTTTATACACTAAAAGCTATTTTCATTATAAAAAACTATTAATATCATCGTCTATAAAAAGCAAAACCTTCGCAATTATTACAAGATCGTCAACTCGGTCCCAGATATTGTTTCCTCGAGTAATAGCATCATTAAACGAGAGCGTGCCGACATTTTTCCTACGCTGCGTACCGGTTTGATAAATGGTGCGGGATATTTATCGATGTTTGCTTGCAGGATACTACATTGCAGGTACTTTATGCGGTTGAAGGGTGACTAACATATGGTTCGTTTTATAAAAATAATCGGAATGTATAATGGGAATGATTCGAAGTAAATACCTACTAAAATTTCATCTCAGCCTATATGAGCCTAACAGTGGGACTTCCCACTGTTAGGCTCAGACAACCTCCGCAAAATGGGAAGGGAATTGACCTACTATTCCACGCTGATCACGTGTTGGAGTAGGATTTTATATCGAGTTTTCCTTCTCTTGGAACTGAAGATATTACCTGCATATTTCTCTTAGTCGCCTTTTACGATACCCACGGGCAAGAGAGGGGTGGTTAATTGTACTCTTACTCCGTAACGAGACGCATGGAAACATATCAAGCATAACAATAATTACGTTAAGGCATGAAATTTTTAAATCCATCCCCAATATAAAAGATCCAAGTTTAACATCCAATATCAGAGTTTTTGCGTGGTGACAGAGTATGAATACAATTGACCACCCCTTTTCTTGCCCATGGGTGTCATAACAGACGACTAAGGAATATAATATATATATATATATAGGCAATGCCTATTAGGCATATAACATCTATGCAAGAAAAAGAAAACTCGAAATAAAACCCTATGCCAAAACGTCTGACCAGGCGCGGTATATATAGTAGGTCAATTTCACCCTAATTCGGGTGTAGGTTCGATCCAATAGTGGGACGTATATGAACTGTAATCCAAGTTTAATTTAAGATGGAAAACTCAAAATAAAAACCTATGCCAATGTACCTTCATAATAGGCAAGACAATCTGTCTCTCCCCTTATGGAGGAATCCCTTACGGAGAAAATGATTTGATATTTGATTCGTATATGAATTTAAAAATTAGTTTTAATTTAAACCCTACATACCTAGTATTAAATTTATGGATGGTAAATTAGCAGAAGCATTCATTTTTAAGTGGACTCGTGAAACTGTTGCGTCGGAATTGTATCTAGTCTTGCTTTACTTTTGTCAAATTGTAATCACATAGGATTATAAGAACTAAGCACAAGAGTATAAATGAACTGACAGTGCCTGAATACGAGCGCCAATGGAAACAAACCCCTTAATCTTGTAATAAACTAATTTACACGTTATTGAAATTACAAAAAAAAACCTGATTGGTGATGTCGCCAAAATCATAGGAAACAGTCTGATATATCCAAAGAAGTTACAGCAGAAGCTATAAGGAAAAGGACCACTCACGATAGTGAAATACTTTGACTTACTTTTATGTGCATAATGTCCATTTAACATACTATCTACTAATTATAATCCAATAAAAACAAAGAGTAGCTATTATTTTAAAATACAGGGTGTATCAGGTTATGGGGCAACTGTTCGAGTATGTTGTATACCAGCTATAGATCGTAATTAAAATGTATATTACACAAAAAACAATATAACATAAAAGTTATAGTGATTTCTAAAATGTGTGTCTAACAGTCTACGCCTTAAATGTTACGTATTATGTAGGCATGGATAGACAGGATACATGTACGCATGTAAAGCTTCGACAGTATAATTTCATTCATACATACCTAGAATTGCGCAAACGCTTCAATGGTACGTAGGTACAAACGTGACTCGGCGACGGTAATTGGCTGATCAGCTGATTTAAAGCGAAGTTCGTTTTGCTTATGCGAACGTAATCATTGGTTTTTTCAATTTCTATTGAACATTTAACAAAGTACGAATATGTTGCAGATTAAGTATCACTGACTTTATACATTTCAATCAGATTTAAATGAAAAAAACAATGACAAAATTGAAAAATTTACATGTCTCTGATTCATTAACGAATTGATATTTTTCCTTCAAATTTTTTTTATGGGTTCCTCCCACCATTGCCTACCTCCCGTTTGACCAGTTGCCCCATAACCTGATACATCCTGTATAAGGAAGGAAGGGAGACCCACTATTTTCCCACGGTTAATATACCACACATCACAATGGAATGGAAGGAATACGAGATAGAACTCTCACGTGGGGAGCATCATCCAGTGTGCTTACTCGTGAATCTCGATTCCAATCCTAAATCCAATCGTAGCTCGAATTTGAGCAATTTGGTACTATTAAAAGCGCACGATTGGAATCAAATTCGGTGGATTTTTTTTTTTAAATAAATGAATTCGATTCTCGTAGATTAAATCAAGTATTTGCTACTCCCGGCATGATTTTGACGTAGTTTAAAATCGTTAATGTTGCACAATTTCAAGAACGCATCTTTGTAATGATCGAGTTCAGCAACGTTAATAATTTAAAGCCATAAAATACGCCACATTTGGTGAAAATAACAACGGCAAATGCGAAGAATTCATTCTCGATTTTGTTTAAGAGTGCCAAATATGTATTAGTTTGGTGAGATTGGAATTTAATCCGATTCAAAATTAGAATTGATTTCAAGGCATTTAGCCTTGAAATCAATTCCACAGAACGTCAACTTGCAATTTTCCGCAGAGTTCGAATATTTATTCGACAGATGTTTCGACTCTAAATGAGGCATGCTCAGAACGGATCGGCTTCAAATGCGCCGCAATGCGTGAGAGTAAGACTTCTTTATTTGCTATTTCACCTTGATCCTATCCCGTATTCCTTCCTTTACATTGCGGTGTGCGGTATATTGATTACCCGCGAGAAAGTTGTGGGTTTCCCTCCCTCCCTTCCATTTTAAAATAATATTGGATTGCCGCCATGTACCGGATAATTCAATCCAAAATAGCTATTATTCATTATGTTCATCAAAATTCAATTTCATAGCTAATACAAATTGTTTCAATTCCCTGACCATATTTTCGTTAGTTACCCAAAGGTATTCACTATCACCCGTTCCCATATTCAACATGTTTTCTAATTTTGGTAATTGCCTAACAAGTTTACAAGAACTGTGGATAATCTCACATCCCATATCAATGAAGATCTTTGCATTCTTGATATTAATACCTGCTCCTGGCATTATCTGTACCTGGTGTCCAAAATTTTTAATTAATGATTCTATAACTTGAACAGCTTCAACGTAATTTACTGAAGGTTTCTGACCGCTGGTAAGAAGTCTATTGAATCCCAGGTCAGCAATCTTATTAAGAGCTTCTAAAGGATCATTACACATATCAAATGCTCTATGAAATGTGACAGGGATTGGGTAAGCTTTTTGTATTATTTTAGAACAATTGACCTCGTCTATATCCTGTGAGATAGTGAGAGCGCCAAATACGTATCTATCGACACTTATTTCTTTGAATATCTCGATATCTGATAACATAGTGTCCATTTCTTCCTCCGTGTAATTAAAATCAGAGCCAGTACGACATCTGATCATTACATTCACTTTTGGTTTCTGGAACAAATATGCTAATTATACTCGCAGATCTCTGATGTTATCCAAATTATGAATTTGTTGAGTCAATAAAAAGTTTAAGATCATTTCTTGTGATGAATCATGAGCAATCATCAATCAAGGATTTTATATTTTTTTGTGATTACATAGACTGTGAGAGACACTGAAGTGAGACTACATAAGATCTTTAAGACCTATATCATGTAAACTCGGAGTTGGTATTACGGTCTCAAAAACTTAAATAATAATTAAAGTTAACACATGAATCACAAGAAAATTAAAATGTTTCATCAAAAAAATAACCTTATAAATTTATATTATATTATTATTTCCGTGTGGTGTGGTGACGGAGTAAGAATACAATTTACCACTTCTTGCCCGTGGATGTCGTACAAGACGACTAAGGGATATAATATGCACATAACATCTATGCATGAGAAGGAAATCTCGAAATGAAACCCTATACCAACATGTCTGACCAGCATGGTATAGTAGGTCAAATTCCTTCCCATGTGGAGGAGGCACGAGCCCAACAATGGGACGTATGTGGGCTGCGATGATGCGATGATGAATAAATCCATTCAAATATACATAAAGAAGTTTATTTCATAAGTAATTTAAAAAAATAATTATATAATAATTATGCAATTATTTTTGTTTTTCTTTATTAGGCCTTGATTTTAATCACGTTCACTTGACTAATATTTAGCAAACAAACAAGTGTATGACTTGTATATTGAATAATACTATAATTTTTCTAATGTAATCGGGTGAACGACTCGTATCTGGTTTTAATATTTGACTGAGACTACTCTCATGAGAATATGTTCACAGTTCTATGAAATATGATAAACAAATCTAAATGACATATCTGTTAGATTATCTAATGTACCTATATCTTATATAGCCTACGAGAGCATTGTCTGTCGAGCCAGCCTGTGAAGCAAAATATCGAACATAATAGATTTTAGATATAAAAAAATTAAAATACTAACTACGATACTCCATTAATTCAATCACTCACCTTAGTTAATTTGTCACAAGCACAATCGCGACACGATTTATGCATTGGTTTGATCATCAATGGAGATGAAATATTGTCGACCTAAATAAAAATATAAGTGTTATTAAAGATAAGACACCATAATCCATAAACGTTTATAAAACGTACTTAGAACCTAAGCCGTCTTGGTTCATATATACATATATCCCATTACAAGGCGCAGACCTGCCCCATAATGGAAAGGTAATAAATATTTCACTGACTACACCACGCTGGCCAGCGGCCTTGGCATAGGTTTTTATTTCGAGTCTTCCTTAACATGCTCTCATATTACTTACCTACTTTATATAAGTAAAATAGCATAGTAAAAAATTATGACACCCACGAGAAAAAAGTGTTGATAATTTAGGACTTAGTCAAACAGACAAACATAAAACATACAAACTCAGTCAATATCGATCATTCGAAGGTAACTACTCATTATAAGACAAAATTTATGCATTAAATGACTGAATCTTAGAATAATAACTCATAGGCTCAATTCGCGCACAAAATTTGAGGCATTTAAATTGAGCCAGAAGTGGCTCCCTACGCCGGAACGTGACGTTGTATACAAGGCCACTGCGAACAAGGCAACTCTATTGTGTGTGGTAAACGTGTGTACGTGTGTAATCGCTTGCACGCTTGTAGTGTTTATGGCTATACGTTTTTCGCTTCAATACCGACACTATCCTTTTATACGCTAAGGACTGAATACTATAAAATTAAAATATTGAAAACATTTTAGCCATAAAACTTGAATCCTAATACCTGATTGTAGATAGCTATGTAGGTAGGTCCATTCTAAACGTTTTATCTAATTCATTTAAATAGAAAACACAAACAGCTGGATTTACCCATTTAAGTATCAGATAAGATAAGTCGGGAGTTAATATAAATACAACACTTGCAAAGTTTCCGCTGCGGAATAGGGAATATGCACGAAACTCCAAAATGAACAAATTATTTATATTTGTAATCTTTATTCCTTAAAAAACGTACCTATACAATTATTTTTTAATTTTATCATTATTTAATAATTAAATTTAATTATCAAAAAGTGCCTTTTTTGAGATTCGCGCGCAAAATTTCTGAAACACACCGCATTGGTTGGAGGACTATGATGTCATGTTTTGAACACGTGACTCCCGAGTCTTCTAGTTAGGGCTGTCGATATTTAAAAAAATTAGTTTTTCGATATATTGATACTTTTAAATATATCAATATAACGAAAGTTCGATATAACGAAAAAAAAATATCGATATTTCGATATTTTCCCCATGACCACAATTTAACTTCGTTCAAGTCGGTCGCCGTGCCGAGCTTTTTTTTTATCAAATTCTAGGCGTAAGTGATAATTGATCATCAATTTCATGCCAGCGCTTTTACAGTAGATTAAGTTTACGGTGATTTTGTAGAATAAATACTTTACAGCAAAAGATAAATCACCAAATTTATTCAAATAAATATCGACCCTCGATACTTACTTTTTACTATCGATATATCATCCAAAAAAAGTTCAGTATTAAGTATCGATATTTTTAAATAATAATATCGATATTTTGACATATCGATATTTTATCAACAGCCCTCCTTCTGATATTAAGTTTTTGTTTGTATGTTTCTAGTGATTATTTTGTATTGTTACCCAGTTATTTCATAATAAGTTATTAGTTTTCTGTGTTCAAGTATTAATCTTTGTGAATAAAAGTCTTATTACAATGACTGAAACCGGTTTCGTCAAAGTACAGTCAGATAATCTTCCTAAAATAGACGTGTATATAATGACAACGTATTTCGCGTCTAATTCAGATTTAATGTCTGTTAAACTCGGAGGAATAAAAGCTGCAAGGTAAATAAGATACAATATATTTAATAATCGTAATAATAAAAATATCGATATATCGATATTTTTTTCCGATATAGCGAACCCCGATATTGATACATTGTAAAATATCGATATGTCGAAAAACGATATTTATAAAAATATCAACAGCCCTAGTTGACAGCCCTAGCAGCTTGTACGAGTATCGAGGACTCTGGCGTCACAGAATACGCGCGCCGAAGTAGTCGCGTTTACATCGCCCATAATGTATAGCGATTAAAAAAAAATTTTTTTAGCGTAATGGTTTATATTTTGGATGTGTTATATTTATTTCTAGTAATGTAATAACTAGTAGAAACGTTTAAAAAATAAAAAAAAAATCATGCATATTCCCTATTGTTGATATGTTACTTTTTAATGAACATAAAGCAACCAGTCGAAACATTCTCACAGCCGTGAATTTTTGATTAATTACAACCAAAAATGAGATTATAAAGGTAATATTTGTTACTGCTGGCTAAATGAAAAACATATTACAATCACAAATTATTCATCACCTAAATCGTAAATTTAATTTACATAACATACAAATAGCTCTAATTATAAATACATATCTGGTATATTTTTGTTGTACTTTTGTTGAATTTATTTAGATATAGAAAAATGTATATTAATAAAAAATAAATAATGAAAAAAATATCAAAAATTACAAAAAGAGAATAATAATAACATCGAGATTCGATCCCACGTTGTTTGAATGCCAACACAAAACAAAAAAAACTGGACAACTTCCTAACTGAGCTATCGCCACTCTTGACGTTGACGGCGAAATCTGAATCCATATTCTATTGACATTTTATGTCATTGTATTGATTAGCTAAAAACACCGACAAAACAACATCTTCTATAAATAAAACCTAGCTAGATCGATTTTTTGCCCCCGAAACCTCTAGTATGCCAAATTTCATCAAAATCGTTGGAGCAGTTTCCGAGATATATATATATATATATACAAGAATTGCTCGTTTAAAGATATAAGATTATAGATAATCGTGAAATTATTAACGCGAAAAATGTAATCACCAGGTGGAATGGCATCTTAAAAGGCGCAAGGAACTGTTGGAGGCAGAGACGCGGAACCGTTGCGAGTTGCTTTCTCGTGAGGAAGCTTACATCCAACAATGAAGTCTATAATATAATTCATGTTTCCTAACGAATGAATGGAAACGTGAATTTATGTCTGGTCGTTTGCTACTCAATCGCGATTTAGACTAAATGCTTATTCTTCGTCTGTTACGTATCGAGGTACCAGCCTACTTTACAACGGGAAGCATATTGAAAGACTAGGTATAGATATTCCGTTAGCCAAATAGGTTTTCTTCGAGATTTCTTTCATATGCTTTGTTCTTGCGTACTTTAATCATGTCGTCCAAGCTCCAATATTATGGAGATGTTAGATAAAAAATGGAAAGTTTATTTCATACCTAAATGCTGGCCTGGCCTTTACCTGTAGGCTTAGCATGAATATTTCCGTCAAAGTATTCGTAACGTTATCGAGACCAAACTGTATGCATTTGAAGCAGTCTCACTCCGTCGGATAGAGGCGCTGCTCCAAATCTAATACAAATTCGTCTCGATAACTTTACGAGTATTTTGACACAAATGTTCGTGCTAAGGCCACTGTACTATACCATATATGTAACTGTACTTACTATATCTACTAGCAACTAAACAAAAAATTGTAACTTACCATTTGCCGAATCTGTTTAACCAAGCCAGCGGAAGGAGTGAGACCACCTTCCACAAGAGAACTACATACTTCTAATTCATCTGCCCCTCCATGGATTGCATTTATTGCAGATTCTAAGCTGTCTATACATACCTCCAGCATTTTCTGTAAAAAAAAACATCACCAAGTTAAGCACATTGCCCAAATTACTATGCTCTTTAATTGGCATATGCTCTCTCTGCCCACGCGGCACGTCTCCGCCTGTAGGTTCCAAAGGGAGCCCCGGTTAACAAGCATGCTGCCTCCGTCGCTACCGTGCGGTATCCGCGTATGACCCTGACCACCATGACCCTATGTGGACGTCACAAGAGAGTCATTTGGGTGGTCAGGGACTCTGCCTACACGGGTGCGCCATACAAGGCTATTGGCCGGCACGTAGCACTGGGTCCACCCACATTCACAATCAGCTCGGGGAGGGCGAACGCCGCGGAGCGAAACGGTGGCACTGCCGAGCACCAGGTCAAGTTTATATGGGCCCGGATACTGATGGAAATCGACTAGACGGCGATCGAGGCGCCGATAGGTGGACTGATGCGAGGCCTATGAAACCATAAGGCCTCCGTCTTATCCAGCGCCAACCTCAGCATCAGCACCTCGATCCACCCAACAGACCCCCAGTGCCGAGATTTGCCAGGCGTGCCACCTCCTGTAGTGGCCCACCCCCGGGCTGTGACAAGTGTATTATCGGCGTAGCGAATCACGGCCAGCCCAAGAAAGAGCCTCTCTCTCAACCACCAGTCGTAGCAGACGTTCCGCGTAGGGTGGGTCCCAAGGCCGAGCCTTGTGGGCTACCACACAACAAGGACGTTCGCACAACGTCCCCCAGTCGGTTCGTGTAGAGGAAGCTGCGCCCCTCAAAATAGTCGCCAGCCGCATCAAGTATATAGGCACCGCGTGATACCGGAGCGCCTTCCAGATGCAGCTGAATGATAGACTATTGAATGGATACCGCCTTCCGGATCTTGGCCCTCAGGCACAACAAAGCCATGATCGTCGAAAGCCCCGTCCGATAACCGAATTGAACGTCCGACAGATCGAGGCCGACCCTGCCAAAGTGCTAGCCAATGCGGGCAGCCAGGATTCTCTATAACAGTTATCGTCCAGTAGCACGATGGGCCTATAGGTGGCGGCCGATTCTAGAGGACAGTCAACAGGACCACCAGCCTCACCTCACCCAGGGTACCGCCCAAACGACAGATACGAGTTGTGCAGCTCCCTGAGGCGTGGTCCTAGGTGCTCAAGGACCAGGGCCAGCATCCGACAGGGACAACACCCGGGAACCGTGATTGTGGCAGACATTCGCGGCAACAAAACCACCGTGTCTGCGACGGATGGAACGCTTTTATCGGTCACCCGGTTGTCGCCCCGCATAGCCATTACCGGGGGCGTGTGCTACGCCCGCCGTGCGAACAGGTCTTTGACCACTCTGGTGAGCATGGCTGGCTGGCGTCTCGGTTTGTCACTCGCGGCACTTACTCAGCGCAATCGCATCATTAATATCAGCAATTATACTAGGAAGGAAATAGAATACTTCATGGTCATATCTAAATAAAATCAATTTGCAATAGATTTGGACCTTCATTATTTCATCATCATCATTTCAGCCTACAGCCGTCCACTGCTGGACGTAGGCCTCCCTCATGTTGCGCCACAATGTGCGGTCCTGTGCCGCCTGCATCCAACGACGCTCAACTACTTTCACTAGGTCATCGGTCCACCTAGTGGGGGGGCGTCCTACACTGCGTCGTCCGATACGTGGTCGCCACTCGAGAACCTTTCTTCCCCAGCGGTTGTCGGTTCGTCGAGCGATGTGGCCTGCCCATTGCCACTTCAGCGTGCTAATTCTTCGTGCTATGTCGGTTACACCCGTTCTTCTGCGGATTTCCGTATTCCGGATTCTATCTCGCAGAGAAATCCCAAGCATAGCCCGCTCCATAGCACGCTGAGCGACTTTGAGCCTTGATATAAGGCCTACATTTAGGGACCACGTTTCCGTGCCGTAAGTCATCACTGGTAACACACACTGGTCGTAGACCTGTGTTTTCCGACACTGAGGTATGTTGGATGAGAAGATCCTCTTAAGTTTCCCGAACGCTGCCCAACCGAGTTGGATTCGTCGGCTGATCTCTTTCTCGAAATTGGATCTACCTAACTGGACTGTTTGTCCGAGGTAAACATAGTGATCGACAACTTCGAGAATCGCATTGCCAACTAGGACCGGTACAGGAATGACATGGGCATTTGACATGACTTTCGTCTTATCCATGTTCAATCGTAAACCCACTTGGGATACCCTGCTGAGATCATTGAGCATTGTGCCAAGGTCCTCCATGGATTCTGCCATAACGACTATATCGTCCGCAAATCGAAGGTGAGTGATGTATTCGCCGTTAATGTTGATGCAGAGTCTAGTCCAGTATAAGAGCTTGAAGACATCTTCCAGTGCAGTGGTGAACAGTTTCGGAGAGATGACATCTCCCTGTCTCACGCCTTTCTGCAACTGGATCGGTTTCGTACTCCTATCCCGGACACGGACTGACATTGTGGCGTTCCTATACAAACACTTCAGCACTTCGATATAGCGATAGTCGATTTGGCACCGCTGAAGGGACTGCAGCACCGCCCAAGTTTCGACTGAATCAAAGGCTTTCTCATAGTCCACAAACGCTAAGCACAGGGGCCGATTATACTCCTCGGTCTTTTGTATAATCTGCCGAAGCGTGAGGATATGGTCTATGGTGTTATAGCCTTTTCGGAAGCCGGCTTGTTCGGGCGGCTGGATGTCATCGAGCTTGCGCGAGAGTCGATTGGTAATGTCCCTCGAGAACAACTTATAAACATGGCTCAGGAGTGAGATGGGTCTGTAGTTCTTTAGAAGAGCTTTGTCACCCTTCTTGAAGAACAACATCACCACACTCCTGGTCCACGACTCTGGAACGTCGCCCCCGAGGATAACGGAATTAAATAGCTTCTGAAGGGCTATTAAGATTTGGACCTTATCCTTTTAGAAAAATATGTTCTCATACTTCAAATAGCATTATTTCCTAAATAGTTTTAGAACCACGAATGTAATAATGTTCCAGCTATATGTGATACATCTAGAGTCAGCAAGTTGAAGCTGTCAGTTTGTTAAGTTTAAAATCTTAAGTATAACTTTTTTATCGCCTGGATTATAGCAAATAATCACCCAATTAATATTTTTAAGCCCTTTGGTATGTTGTATACCAAACCTCAAGATGTTTACGGAAATGCATAAATAATTATCTCGTTTGTCGGCTAGTAATTACTGATCGTATTAGGACCTTGAATAAGTTTTCGCTGTTTTTTTTACAAATTAAAAATTTTATTTAAAATATAAGGAACAAAAACGTTTTATTGAAAGTACTGCTCAACACTAGAGACCACTTTCTGCCATATTTCTGGCAGTATATGAATTCCGCGTCAGAGAAACAACATATCTTTTGAGGCTATCCAAGAAATGACCCATTTTTTAGTTTCTTCGTAAGAATAAAAACTGAGCTGAGCCATGTGCCATCGAACAGAATAGGTGAAAATCAGGAGGAGCTATGTCAGGTGAATACAGCGGGTGGGGTAGAACTTCCCATTGAAGCGTTTCCAGGTTGGTTTTCACTGGTTTTGCAACATGAGGCCGGGGGTTGTAATGTAACAAAATCACTCTGTCGTGTCTCTTCTCGTATAGCGGCCGTTTTTCTTTTAGGGCTCGACTCAAACGCATCATATGAAGTCAATAGCTATCCCCGTGATAGTTTCATTTGGTTTGAGCGGCTCATAATAAATTAAACCCCGCCGATTTGACCAAATCCAGAGAAGAAGCTTCAAATCATAGGTGTTTGGATTTGTGGTCGATTTCGATGCATGGCCAGGATTACCCCATGATTTTTTACGCTTCGGATTATCATAGTGTATCCATTTTTCATCGCCAGTCACGATAGAGTGCAAAAAATCTTTTCTTTTCTGCCGTTGAAGCAGTAGTTTACACGTTACCAAACGCCGTTCGCCGTCCTTTGGCTTCAATTTATATGGCACCCAATGTCCTAGCTTCTGGATCATTTCTTACATTTTTAAACGTTTTGAAACAGTTGATTCAGCAACTTCTTATGTTTTTTCAAGTTCTGCTAACGTTTGTGATCGGTCTTCATCGAGAAATTCCTCCAATTCTGTCTTCAATTTTTTTTGGTGCGGCAGAACGTTCTTTACCCTCCAGTTCGAAATCATTATTTTTGAAGTGCCCAAACCAGTCTCTGAATGTCATATCCGACAGAGCATTGTCACCATAGGTCTCAACAAGAATTCTATGTGCTTTAACTGCAGATTTCTTTTAAATAAAGTAGCGCAATAAAATTCCCCGCAAATACACTTTAGTGGGCATAAAAGTAGACATTTTCCAAAATAATAAAAAATTACTTTGTTTACAATACAGTGAACTATCATACACTGAAATTTTAGGTTAGATACAGTACTTCCTTTCAAATGCGTCAGAATTCGAAATTCCAAGCACGGAGTACTGCTATTGCCATCTTTGATGAAACAGCGAGAACTTATTCAAGGTCCTAATAATATATCAGTTGCAATTGTAAATCAGCTAAAAATGTTTGATGATTTTCTACAACTTTTTTCAGAAGAAAATTTCAAAGCTCAATAAATAAGCTCCGAGATTTCAATTGGTAAACTGCAATAGACTCGACCACCATAACGTGTGTCATAAATTATATAGCTGATGTTTCCTTCTATTTGCCCCTCTGAAGTAAAGACATAATAGGGGAAAGTTGGATAATACCGCGCGACTGATAATTCCGTGCCTCAGCATATTTCATGAAATATTCTCTAGTCGTGCAATCCAGTGCCTAAACATCATAGTCGAACACGTGTACACCCCCCGTGCGTTAGGCCAGGATGATCTGAGCAATAACAGGGAAATGTCGCGTTGTGGAAGGTTTTGAACTCATGCGGTATAATTTTGTGGATACTTTCGATAAGAGGCAAGCCCTAATATATTTAAAATGTAATATATTAAACCTGTACATTTTTAAGGCTAATACATTGTAAAATTAGTACCAGAATATTTAAAAAAAAAATTGAGATTTCTGTTTTACTTCGATGTTATAAAATGAAATGATCAAGTTCGACAATTCCGCGCCTGTAGCGCGATATTATCAAACGAAGGCGCGATATTGTAAATTATGAAAATATATATATTTTTTAATTATATTAACTTATTTTTGTGAATGTTATGATGTATAGATTAATTGAAACACCTTGATTATATTTTCATTTTAGATGAATGTTTCTACGCCAAAAAAAGGAAGAAGTCAGAAAATGTTAAGAAAGCACTTGAGGATATATAAAACGGTGTTAAAATAAAGGCAACCACTAAAACCTTTAATATACCAGAATCTAAAATTATAGATCGACTGAAATTGGCTGATAATTATGATCCTCCAATGGGGAGAAATTCTACATTTTCAAAAGAAGAAGAGAAAGAAATGATCTCATTTATCGATGTATGTATGTAACATCAACCCCGTTAAAGGAGCAGTTAAAAGAAAAAGAACGAAAGTGACACAAAATAGATACACAAGATAAAAAAGACAAGAACATTACAGAGAAATATGTCAAAGAGAAACAAGCGAAAAGAAAGTTTCTTAAGAGGAAAGTTTTGAACAGCAGCGAAAACAGTGAGGATAAAGACTATAAAAATAAAAAGAAAACTCCAAAGAGGAAAAAAGAACGCTTAAGTAAGGCCAAAGAATTGCATGAGCAGCAGTGAAGATACTGAGGATGATGTGCACCTTGCTCAGAAATGCGATGATGATGAGGATGACGATATTGAGAGTGATATTTGCGCCGTATGTCAAGAGGTTTGGTCGTGATAGAGATATGTGATTCCGTTGTTGTAATGTTCAAATTGGGCCCATAAGGAATGTAGCGAGAAAGACACTGCCGAAAATTTCTTATGTAATTTTTGCGTTGATTTATCCAACCTTGATAGATGATTTATTATGGTTATTTTTGAGACTGACTATTATAAACATTTAAAGGGCCACTAAGACTGCTAGTTATTAAGAAAATTATAGATGGAGATATAAGTTAGGTACTCATGTTATGTTGATATAAAAAAATTAACTTTTCTTAAAATATCGTAATTTGTTATACATATAGTTGATTTAGCTTGTTGTATGAGAATATTTCTGGAAATAGATAATAGTCAGGACTCTATCTCGCGCACTGGTTTGTGTAAACTTAAAATTGAATTGTTATTTTTTTAGTCACCCACCGAATTACACGAAATCAATGCAGGCACGGTATTATCAAGCCTAGGCACAATATTAGCCTCCTGCCGAGGCCGACCGCGTGAGGAAAGACCGACGTCCTCCCCGAGGGGGGGACGTCGGTCGATGGGAGGGTACCCCAATAGGGGGTATTCCGTCGGGCCGACCACTGACGACAAGTTAACGCTGCTCCAGTGGTCGGTCCAACGACGAAGGCGACGTGGTTTTCGGGTGGGTCGCGGGAGTTGCGTGCTTAAGCCCCTCTGTCGCCCCGGACGGAGTGGTGTGGAGGCGCGCCGACCGCGGCCCACCCACAAAAAAAAAAAAAAAAAAAAAAGGCACAATATTAGCCTACTAGTTTGACAATACCGCGTTTTCCCGTTTTTGTGTAATTATGTTATTATTATTTTTTATTTATACTTTAAATTTTTTTAACATACTATGTACGTAACTTAATAAATTTCTAACTAATTCCTACATTTTTGTTTTCATAAGTCAAACTTTGTCCTAATTATAGGTCTAAGTCCTTAGGGGCTCGGTAATATCCAACTCTCCTACTACTATTATGCGAAAGTTTGGGTGAATGCATATTTATTACTCAATTCCGCCAGAATCGCTGAACAGTAGGTACGGACACCGATGAATATTGGCAGATATAGATTATAGTCTGGAATAACATATGGGTTACGACTAGTACTAAAAAAATTACGGTTCCACTGGAAAAGATTTCGGTAACAAAATCTATATCCTCACGATCGTAAAAACCGGTTCTTTTGGCAGACAATGATCTGGACAGCCGCTATCCATTACGTACGGGGCAGATGAAAGGGTGACGTGCTGCCTCAGGCTCCATAACCCACTATATTTCCTCCGCATCGTCATTGATCCGAACACTGGTACCGACGACATCGACGCGACGTCCGTGACCGGCCGGGCGGGTTCCTCTTACGTTCGAAATAGCGTGCGTTACTTTTAGAAATAGACTCGGAGTAAATATGTTACTCTAAGTATGTAATACATCTGCCGATCACTAAATACCAATCAGATTGTGTCTCCCACTTTATCATACACACTCACCATAAACGACATTGGCAGTCCTACGCAACTGAAGTTTCAACTGTAAATTCGTATTTGCCAACAGACAGAATTAGATAACAAACAAAAGGTAAACTAAGTACAAAATATGATCCATATGAACCGTCATACTTTTCGGATAAGGAAATTTTACCGCCACCCCTATCTACTTTTCCCATGCAAACAGAGCGCCTGGTAAGAGTGTGGCTGAGTGGCCGAATTTCTAACTGGCCATGGCAACTTCAAAGTTAAATTATTTTCTTGTAAAATCGTGTTGTAATTATGTCCATTCAAAGCGTTCCCCAGAACCACCCGAGGGTTCAACCTCGGTGTCACCTGGGAAGACCATAAGGGATCTTAGTTTACAGGAGTTACAATGGCGGGAATGTATGATGAGATTTGTCTCAAAAAAACAAAACGTAGAGAAAGCAGCATCCATCCATCAGACCATTGATATTTATTGTTACTGGACATAGACCTTGCCTTAGTTATGACCCTTTTTTGACCATCCTTTTTTCTGGATTTTATTGCTTGGACACACAACGTCCAATACGGCCGGGCGAGAGAAGAGCCTCGTGCGGCCCCATAACCTTCCCTATCCCCTCTCCATCACCATGGGCTGACCACTGGTACCGATTTCCCTTGACCTAGATGACCAGCCTGGCAGTACTTAGAAATGGCAGATATGATGAGGTATATAGTTAGTATTTCAAGCTTCCCAGATAAGTTTGTTGTAAGCATCTTGCGATGAAAAAATGAGAGACCCTTATGTATGTCTCTCCACCGTGACAGTATAGAAGACTCTCAGTGCAAGTAACTGCTAAGAAGACAGTGCTCCTGCCAGGTATCTATTATTAGGGAGTGAGGGCTGTGCTTTTAACATTCCTTTCTCCTCTCATAGCAGGTAATATACAACATATTTATATTTTAACATATTTTTATTTACTATATACATAATATGGGATATATACAGTGTTCTTATAGCCTTAGGTCAACATTATTCCAATGATTATAACCAATCAACTAAGCACAATAATTACAGCATAAATATGTGTGTCTGTATGATTGATAATCAGTATTCACATGTGGTGACAGATTAAGAATAAAATATACCATCCCCTGTCTATCCTATGGGTGATCATAAAAGATGAGTAAGACATACAAGCAGTTAACATTACTGCATGAACAGGCAGGAACCCAAACTAAAACCTTACACCAGACCATGTGACGAGCATAATGTAGTAGGCTTAGAATAATAACGTATAGAAGGACAAAGTCAGTACTTCGAACTTTAAAAATTTGAATCTAAAAATACTAATGGCGCGCTGACGATGACACACGTACACACGCAAACCACTATACAAATTATGAAATCAAATTTTGTTTTTATTAACATAAATCGTCGAAATAATTTTAAAAGTAATGTTAAAAACCTTTTTAAGTTTTTCAAATGTGTTGTGACACCATTTGAATGCACCAACCGTCTTAATTACCTATTTATTTTTTAAGAGCTGCCTATATTCGTGCAGTACAATGACTTGTACATTACGGAACGATTCCGGCGTAAGCTCCATTAGGCTCCAATTGAAATGCCTCACTTTTTGTGCGTGAACTTACCTTCTATATGTTATTATTCTAAGGTAGTAGGTCAATTTCTCTCCGAAAATGCTTAAGCCCATCAGTGGCACATATGTATGTGAACTGAGACAATAATGATGATGACAAAGAATATTACACCTCAACAAATATAGAAAGTCATCATTTTATATGATTTAAGAATTCTGTAACTACTACTCACAAACCATATTGAAGTTATACCTAGGCAAATGAGACCATGCCAATTCCAATCCCTATCAAGAGCAGAGAAAAAGAAGTTATACCTTCTTATCAACTTAATGTAAATCATCATCATCCCAACTCTTATACACTACTACTGGACTGAATCCTCCTCTACAGTGGACAGTAAATTAAACCAGTATATCATGCTGGTCAAATAAATTGGTATTGAGATTTATTTAGTTTTAAGCCTACTCTTAAGTCATGTTGAATGCTTGCCAAGTGAAAGGAAGGGGTGGTGACGAATACATTCTTACTCCATCATCACATCCATTTATTTAAATAAAACAAACTTCAACAATATATGCAAGCAAGCCTGCTTTGCATTAAATTGCTGAAGTTTAATAAAAATTAGGCTTTCTTTCAAGTTGAATCAAACAACTAGACACATGGCAAATAATTCCAGTCCCAAATATACTCTTGCGTGCAATAATTTCGGCGATTAGCGTGAATCAGCATCGTGTCACGAGATTCTAAAATATATATTTCAGTAAATTAATAAAATAAGTATACAATAAAAATGTTTTGCTGAATTTCTTTGCCTCGATATTTAGCAGGCACAAGAAATAGGCAAATCATAGGCTAATTTAAAGAGGCTTCATAGAACTTACATGAGAATGGGACGGAGTAAAGTTTAAAAAAATGGTTTAGTAGATACGGTATGAAATTATGAATACTTTGTTTTGACTACTATAATAATAATAACTAAATGTAACTTAAAATTACTATTTCGATCACAGTAAACGTAATTATACAATTACCAAATACCAACATAATTTGATATTAAGTTTAAAAGAATATAATATTATCTGTGACTTTATTAACCTTTCTCTTTTGGCTTACAGGTTCTACTTAGGGATGTACGATATTTATCGATATCGTTGAAATATCGATATTAACCGCCGAAATATCGATATTTCAATATCGATATTTCAATATCGATATTTATAACTTTGAAATATCGCCATATCGATATTATCACGATATCGATATCGCTTTTTCAATGAAATACAAAAAATATTAATAAAATAATTTTGATAAAAAGTGTGATGCCCAGGCATCCGGACAAATTTCCTAAAAAAAAACAAAAAAAAGCTCATCAAAATTTGTCCGGAGGATTTTATTTCGTCGTAAGTCCCGTAGTATCTTAATACCGGACTTATGTCCTAAAAAAAAAACAGCTCATCAAATTTTGTCCGGAGAATTATTAGTTTCGATCGATATTATAAAATATCGATATTACAAAATATCGATATTACAAAATATCGATATTTTGTGGTCGATAGATATTATCGACCTTATCGATATTTGGCTATCGATTTCAATATCGATATTTTACTAATATCGCTCATCCCTAGTTCTAATCACGGCCAGGAATCACCGTACATTTCTCTTCGACCGTAAGAAACTCGTCTATAATATATGGTTCCACACTTCCATATATTACTTGACGTATAAATTGTTTTCCATCCCGCCTCACTTCTGTACTTTCCTCTCGTCTCTATATATTAGGACTGTCAAAAAATATCGATATATTGAAAATTATATTTCAATATATCGATATTTTCAAATACATATATCGTAATCGGAGTACGTATATCGAAAAAATATCGATATTTACATTTATGAGCTCTGTATTAAAAAAATGTATACCATCCTTTCCGTGTGGTGACGGTGTAAGAGTACAATTCACCACTCCCTATTTTGCCCATGGACGTCGTATAAGACGACTAAGGGATATAATATGCACATAAGATCTATGCAACGGAAAGCGGAAAATTTGAAATGAAACCCTTTACCAACATGTCTGACCAGCATGGTACTGGAGGTCAAACCCATTATTTATACAGTAGGTCCTCCCAGTGTGGAGGAGGCCGGCGCCCAACAGTGCGACCTATATAGGCTGCGATGATGATGAGACCATCTCAAAAATGTTTGATCTGATGATGATGAGACCATGGTGAAGCAAAACCGACGAAACGAACGAAAATTATTTAGTCAAATTCATTGGGCTTTAACTATGATTTTTATTCAAATTTGGGGAGTAACTTGTTAAACTTAGGAGCATCAAACTATAACATATATCTATACAAAATTAGATCTAGTTTTAGTGATTACCCTAATTTAAATAAGATAATAAGTACATTATAATATCAATAAACTAGGAAAAGTGAAAAATCATAACATAATGTTAATAAAGTTTAGTAGATTAAGTTTACGTTGATTTTGCAGATGAAATAATCTACAAGAACAAATAAAATATATTAAAATTAATATCGGATCTCGATATCTTTTTTCAATTTCCAACTATCGAAACGTCCAAAAAATATTATTAATTTGAGAAAAATAAAATAAAATTCTATTAAAATATTAGGTATTTTGAAATAAAAATATTGATGTTTCGATATATCGATATTTCGCCGAATACAAGAACACCACATGACACTTCATATTCCCGCCAAAAACTCCTCAGTAATAGTCTTCTTCTTTTTTTGTCTTGGCAATCAGCTATTAATACAAGCCATTTTTGCCAGTGTCGAGTTATAATTTTCTTTTCAAATTATCAATTTCTTCATGTCAGTAATGGTCCGTCAGTAAGTCAAAGTGTTTCCTCCAACAGTGTAATGGCCACTGTTAGGGGTATCTTCTGAGAATTTTGGTGGAAACAAAAAGGTATGTATAGCAGTTTTATATCATATTCACTACACCTCAGCAGTTCTGTCGCTATATATTACATAAAATATCATCAAAATTATTTAATATAACACGTTAAAACACTAAGATATCGTATATAATACACGAACACCACATAATACTTCCAGACTACCGCCAAAAACTTTCTCTTTAATTTCTCTATGGAGGACAAAACATATCGACAAATCAAAATATCGATTTTTTTAGAAAATTCTCGATGTAGGTATACGTCATCGTTATTTTTAACCTCAAAATATCGATATTCAATACGAATAAGAATTCATATACTTATTTCGGATCTGAAGGATAATGCTAATATAGAGAGGGAGCGTAGGGCAATCTCTGTTCGTGCTAATATGATAATTCGTAGACTTGTACGTTGTTCGAGGGACTTCAAAATCACTTTGTTTAGAGAATTTTGTGCGTCCATCTATATGTGCAGTTTGTAGGAGAGTTATTCGCAGGAACAGTACAGAGCACTGCGGGTACAGTACAACAATACGTTCAGGGTGCTGTTGGGGCTGCCTCGGTTCTGTAGTGCGTCGGGCATGTTTGCCGAAGCGCGTGTTGGATTGCTTCTACGCAACCATGCACAAGTGGTGCACGTCCCTGCTGCGTAGGGTTCAAGCGACAAGCATACTGAGCGCATTCACAAAACGTTTTGACTGTCAGTACTTGAATCACTGTAGCAAGATTCATGTACGGACTAATGTAAAATATCATTTTAAGTTATTGTATCTATATCTATCTATTTCAATTTTAATTAATGTTATTTTGTGTTCTTATATATATATATATATATAATTCATTAATTTAATTTGTAAATGATCCTGGTTGGTCGAATAAATAAGAGAAAAAGAGTAAAAAAATATGTATTTATTTTTCAATTTCACATTCGATTTTTTGAACCACCTGATTCTGCTGTCAACTTATATCAATTCATAGCAGATTAACGAGGAAATATATCAAAGAGAGAGTGCTTTTGATGACTTTATATATAGTATTGGTTTAACTAAGAAACAATGTTTCACTTGACATTTAATATCCTTTTTATCGTACTAATAATACGTAAATATGTATTCTATTAATAAGTAAAACGACTAAATATCTGCAAAGTTTTATCTCGTTTGACTAATTTCACAATATTTCAGTAATTTTATTGTGCTCCTGCAAATAAAAGTATCGAAATATCGATTTTTTTACTCTGCATATATACTGTCCAACAATATCGACACGATATATTATTTCCGTTTGCCCATCCCTAATCAAAATACATTGGGAATGACATTTTAAAACAGATTAATCGAATTTTTTTAGACAAAAACAGGTCGTAAAAGGATTTAAAGAATCGATGCCCATATAGAGTCACTAACTTGATATTTATATTTCTATCTGAGGTGAAAGTATTAGTAGTACTCAACATTTATATTAAAAATTCTCACTTCTACTAAACAACTACCGGAATGACTGCATAGGTACCTTTTTTTTGGAGGTGGGTTACGGTCAGCGCACTCCTGGCACCAATGACTGTATACATACCTAGTTTTCTTAATCTCTCTATAATAAAATAATGCAAAAACGACTGGTCGGGAATGTGGAAGTGTCACGTGATGATCTTGTATTTTTTTCAACATTTTAATAGTTTAACGTAATACATTAAATAATTTTGAGGCCATTTTATGTATATGGTGGAGGAACTACCGGGGCTGTTGTGAATATGATATAAAGGTGTTTTACACACGTTTTTGTTTTTACCTAAATTTCCAATGATTAACAATGTAAACGTGGCACTGTTGAACGCGACGATTTGACTTACTGACGAACAAGGACTTTAAATGAAGTGATAATTAATGTATGATGATTTTATAATGTCAGTCAATAATATGAAGAATATTTGAAGATATGACGACTTGGCTTAAATTTAAACAAGCTGAGTAACATGTGTTGTCCATGTGGTGATGAAATAATACATCTGTCGCTCTTGCCCGTGGAAGCCCTTTTATATCATATTCACTACATTCAAGCTCTTCCTTCGCATCACTTCATATAAAATGACGTTAAAATGATTTAATATAACACATTAAAATACTGACATATTGAATATAATATAATACAGTCTAATATGGTAGAATTAAATGCTTTTCTTTAATAATTTGAAGGCTGTGTAGAATTTCTAATAGCTTTACTACAACATGACGACCTTACTAATAGTCAATATCTCAAAAAAAAGTATTCCTAACGAAAAAATTGATTTATCATTAAGGATATGTTGAAGAATTGGCTGCATGCTATGTTTCCTTGCTCTAAGGGACTGCCACTTGGCCAACTATGACTAACTTCAGTTAAGTTTGTTCCTTTTGACATTTGAGGTGGATGTAAAAGGACACGCGAACGACGGCAAGTTTTCGCCAACGTTCGCTTTCTTTTCAGGTATTTAAGCTTTTTACTACTTATTCACGGCATTTAATCTAAGCAACTATACATAAAAAGTGTTAACCGAACTGTCATTAAAAAAATAAATTATTCTTCTATAGTGATTGAGGTTATATCGATGTCTGTGCCACATATCGTTAGAAAGTTTTATTATATATTATTTTAGGAAACTTAGTTTTATATTGTGTTTTGATATACAGTTATGTCACGAAATAAACAACATGAGGAGACTGACAAACTTACGCGTATCGCTATTGTGAATGCTGATCGCTGTAAGCCAAAGAGATGTAGGCAAGAATGCAAGAAGAGTTGTCCAGTGGTGCGTATGGGCAAGCTCTGTATCGAGGTTACTCCCAATGATAAAATTGCTACTATCTCCGAAGAGCTATGCATTGGATGTGGTATATGTGTGAAGGTAAATTTATTTCTAAATTTTATTTATTATTTAGATACACAGAAACCATCTAAAATTATATTTCATTTAATTAATAAGTTATTTGTCTTCCATATTTTTCTTGACAAAGGTTATAAAGTAATGATAGATCCCATGTCAAAATATGGACCACCATATGGAACTAATTTAGGTATATTATTATTCATTATTTCACAGAAATGCCCGTTTGATGCTATCACCATTATTAATATACCTTCTAACTTGGAGAAACATACTACACATCGCTACTCCAAGAACTCATTCAAGCTTCATCGGCTGCCAATTCCAAGGCCAGGAGAAGTTCTAGGATTAGTTGGTCAGAATGGTATTGGAAAATCTACTGCCCTGAAGATTCTTGCTGGCAAACAAAAACCTAATTTGGGGCGTTATGCTGTAAGACATATGTTTAATATTTACTAAAAATATTTACAGATTATTTTCCATTATTTATTTGAATGTTATAACAACTTTAACAGTGATTATTATTATTAAATTGCAATACTTGATAATATACTATCTATGTGATTTATCATTGCATCATAAACCATTGTGTTTTGCATTATAAGTAGTTATCTACGCTATATTACGACATTGGACACTTATAATAAGAATTGTAATCTATATGTATAGTAAAATCCTTATTCCTTAATCTCAACATTAGCTAAAATCTTGAAGAAATTTAATGTTTATTTAATTGTTATATTATTTATTTACTAGGACCCACCAGATTGGCAAGAAATCCTCTCTCACTTCCGTGGCTCAGAGCTCCAAAATTATTTCACAAAAATTCTTGAAGATGACCTCAAAGCCTTGATTAAACCTCAATATGTTGATCAAATTCCAAAGGCTGTGAAAGGTACTGTTGGGCAACTTCTCGATAAGAAAGATGAAAGGAAAAACCAGCCTGAAATTTGTAAAATGCTTGGTAAGTAAAATAGTAATAAGAAAATTGTGAAATGATTAACCCAGAATATTACAAAATTTTACTTTAAAAGAACTTTCTAAGTGCATAGTTGTAGTTTAACTACTGCAACCATGCACTTAAGTGTGACTATAAATACTAAAAAAGAGATAAGCTAAATATAGGGTTGTTATATATCTGTATCCTATCAGGAATATGCTCCGTAATGGGAATAACCTGGCTGCATTTTTCACACCCTCCTACCAGATGTCATCTCTGTGTTCCCTTTTTTATTCATTTAAGCCCCTTATGTTTTCTGGAGTCTTCTATTAACTTAATACTTTGACCACTGCCTACCTGTCATCAGAAGTAAAAGTGTGTTAATTAATATCACCATCATCATTTTGTCTTATATATGTCCCACTGTTGGGCTTCAGCCTCCTCCACAATAGGCAGGAAATTGAGCTACTTTACCACACAAGTCAGACGTGTTGGTATAGGGTTTAGTTTTTAATTTTCCTTCTCTTGCATAGATGTTATATTCTTATTATTTCCCTTAGTCATCTTTTACGACACAAGAGGGTGAATTGTATTCTTAATCACTACACAGATAAATTAATGTATAAAATAAAATCTAGTTTAATTTAACATTGCCATATTGTCTTGCCTTAGATTTATCTCATATCCGTGATCGTGAAATTGCTGCATTGTCTGGAGGAGAGTTGCAACGCTTTGCCTGTGCCATGGTGTGCATTCAGGATGGTGACATATTCATGTTTGATGAGCCCTCTTCTTACTTGGATGTCAAGCAGCGACTCAATGCTGCCCGAACCATTAGATCATTGATTCATCCTGACAAGTAAGTCAACTTAAATATGTATTTTTAGAAACCCACTCTTGCTTCGGTTCCAGCTCCTCTATCCCCAGATTTAAATCTGCAATATCTCCTAAGATATGGCCTTGGGATCGAGTTCCGGTTTGGGCAAAATTTTAAAGGGTTATCTGAGAGGAAAAATAGCAGTAAAATAACAAGTTATTCCTTATATAGACAGATGGTAATGAAATGTTAAAATTGCTCTAGCTGTTTTGAAGATCCTGACCTAAAACAAACAAACAGATGCAAAAAACTTTTTTAAACTGGTTTTTAGCATAATTAACATGCAAATAACCACGAGAGCATGAAGAAACAACAACACAAACCTATTAACACATAAACCAACAACAACAACATAAACCTATTATTTGACATTACAGATAGACACTTCAATTTTATTTATCTGTATAGATTAACAATGTTACAAATTATTGAGAAATTAAATTTACTAGTATATATCTTATCTTTCACAAAATTATAAGTGGTTTTTATTATTTAAGTATACAACTTAAAATTTTTAAAATCTTTGTTTTAGGTTCATCATTGTGGTAGAGCATGACTTGTCAGTGTTGGATTATTTATCTGATTTTATTTGCTGTCTCTATGGATTACCTGGTGCTTATGGTGTTGTGACTATGCCCTTCTCTGTGAGGGAAGGTAAGTAACATTACTATGTATGCCTAAGAAATAATATGTGATAAAAACTGTATTCATTACTCTCATATACATAGTCTTGAGAAATATATTGCCTGTAAAAATATGAAATATTGAGAGTAAAAGTAAAAATTTATATGAGTGTCATTAAAGATGGCTTAAAGCTTTATATTAACCTGGGGGAGCTTGATCTGCTGCTGTCTGGTCAACAATACATTCCCAATGAGGCCCTGACCCTCCTTGGGAATGTATTTATTGACATCAGGCAGGCCGATCACAAAAACTATTGCAATATGTACTATAAAAGTTCTTATGCTTGCAAAATATACAGAAAAGATTATTAATATTAGGTCTTTACCTATGAAATTGCCGTTATGTATGAAAAAAATTAAACAATTTTTTTTCATGTATTTTTTATTTGTATTAATCGAAGTAATCACCCATGCAATCAATGCATCTCTGCCAACGCAGCGCCAGTTCATTGATGCCCTTCTTAAAGAAATCAGCTGGACGGGAGGCAACAAATTCTTCAAAGGCATTTTGTACTGCCTCTCGGGTATTGAATTTCTTGCCCGCCAAAAAGTTATCCAAATTCTGGAAAAAGAAGTAGTCTGTAGGCGCAAGGTCTGGTGAGTATGGCGGATGACAGAGAGCTTCCAACCCCAGTCCTTGCAATTTGGAGACCGTCTGCTGTGCAGTATGAGGTCGCGCATTGTCGTGCAGGAGCAGCGGAGACGAGCGATTGACCAATGCTGGTTGGAGATGTGCCAGCTTCTCCATCATTGTGTTCAGTTCTTCACAGTACACATCTGCAGTAATGCTCACCCCGTTTCGTAAGAAGCTGTGATGAATCACACCGGCGCTAGGCCACCAAACTGTCACTGTTTGGTGGCCTAGCGCTTTTCTAGGGGTAAGTTTTCGTTTAGGGCATTATTTAGGTGCTGAACCAGGATCCAACCAACTTGCTGAGCACTTGCGGTTATCAAACAGAATCCATTTTTCATCGCAAGTAACAATGCGTTTCAAAATTCCTTCCTTTGTCTGTTGAGCAATGCAAGGCATGTCTCGACGCGTACTTCGCGCTGGCGATCATTGAGTTCGTGGGGCACCCATTTGTCAAGCTTTCTTACCTTGCCAATTTAACGCAAATGGACCAATATTGTTTTGACGCTAACGTCGAAAGCTGCTGCTAATTCAGCCATAGATCGTGTATCATCGGCTTCCACAATCGCCTTTAATTCGTCATTGTCGACCAAAGTCTTCGGACGACCGCGAGGTTCGTTTTTCAGGTCGAAATTTCCAGAACGGAAGCGAGCAAACCAATAACAGGCGGTGCGTTGGTTTGTAGTGTTAGCTCCGTAAACGTCGTTGATGTTTTGTGCCGCGTTGCTGCCACGACGATACTCATATTCCATAATTACTCGAATTTTTAACGTATCCATGATGACGAAAAAGATTGAAATGCGATGAAAACGTAACACTAATCAATAAACAAATGACTACTTTTGGAAAATGAATTCCACGTTTTAAAATAAAATTAATTTGAAATTAGAATTCTTAGCCAAACAAAAATTATTTTGATTTGAAATGGCCAGTACTGCAGAACGTAAAGACCTATTATTTAAATTTTGATTATAATTAATTTACTGCCACAGATGGGTAATGTATTACATTTCATTGTCATAAAAGATTCAGCTAAAAATACTGTCTAGAAATATGTAAATAATAATGATCTTTGTTTTCCAGGTATTAACATATTTCTGGATGGGTTTGTACCTACTGAGAATATGAGGTTCAGGACTGAGTCTTTAGTATTTAAAGTTGCAGAATCTGCTACTGAAGAGGAGGTAAGTTAGCATATATTACTCATTCTGTACCAAACTTAATTACTTTTACTGTGGTTTTAATTACCCTACATGGAATCCTTAATGACAATAATATTTTTCCTTATACAGATTAAAAGGATGAACCATTATGAATATCCTGAAATGTCTAAAAAAATGGGGGACTTCAGCTTAAATGTTCAGGCCGGTGAATTCTCAGATTCTGAGATATTAGTATTGCTTGGTGAAAATGGTACTGGCAAAACTACATTCATTAGGATGTTGGCTGGCAACTTGGAGCCTGATATTGGTAATTTGTTTTATGCATACATGTCACTATAATTATTCTTAAAGAGTATTGAAATCAGGCAGTAAACCAGTCATAAAATTCACCAAAAACTGTTACAATGTATACTACTTCATCTGTGACTAGTTATAGAGGATATGCAACGCCTATTATTAAAGTAATATACATGTGTCGGTCAGTCATTTTCTGAGATCACGGTTGTTTGCGACCGACGTGGCAAATGACCTATTAAAAAGATCGATCAAAACTTTGGTTATCAGTCACGGCAGCCATTTTCCCTTTTATCTACATAAAGTAAGTTGAATTGATTATTGCCACTTTAGAGGGCTCGCAAAGAGTTCTGCCAAGTATTAATTTTGAAGAATTTTCTCTTAAACAAAAAATTCGGGGTATTTTAATGTTTTCATATTGGTATTAAAATCGAATTTAGTATATTTCATGTGTCACATCGGGATCGTATCGCGATCAATCGGGTTTCGTCAGCTGTTTTCGGATCGACCGTTCAATCGTCATTGTATTTGTATACTAATTACGGTCGCGAATCGCTGATGATACATCGGTTTTTCGATTCCGGTTGGTTGCCAACTGTCGGACGTCAGTCACGAAAGATCCAGGTCTCTAACGGTCACGTAGAGAATGCGATTCGATCTTTTTGATTCGTTTAATTACGAACGGCACTGATATATTAAGTAAGGACAGATCTCAATAATCATAACATCCGTTCTTTGTAAGCAATTTACGAGCAAACAGCACCTTAATTTTCTTACAACTATTTAGTAGGAATAACAATTTGCTGTAAATATTATTTAATTACTACACATGACAGAATGATCTAAGTATTGACTTTCCATGCTGAGTATCATGTATTCGATTCCATGATACTGCAGCGATGATTGCCATCATCATAGGTGAGAATATTTTAGTATGGATATGGCATTCTCTTACCCATAATTTATAAAATAATAATTAAAAGACACACACTAAGGGTGCTTAAAAAATAACAGTACAGATAGGTGTTGATTTTTTGGAGAGTGAATCACGAAGGGCTCCAACAAAAGAGTAAATTATTGTAGAGGCGCCCAAGACGCTATGAACCTTAGATTTGTAATCAGGGTTCATGCTATATAACCTAAACGTGATCATGAAAACTATTTTTTTTAGGATAAAATCAAAACAATGCGAACACCAAACTCGATTTACAAAATGTTCAATGTTAATCGAATATCCAAACAAGGTATAAAATATTAGCAATGGCAACACCGGACGTGTGTTGTGAAGTGTCAAATTTGTGAAAGTTGTCAAATTGCCTGAATTGGCTTGGTTTTGTCGTAAAAACAATATTTTTATAACATATTCATGATTAGTCTGATTAGTTGCTGTGATAATAACTCAAAAATAACCGATTAATTTGAATCTCTAGTAAATTCACGTTACATAATGTAAATGTCGTTTTAGAAATGAGGTTATAGATGTATGCAATAAGTGTGTTCTAATGAATTTAAAGCTATTTAAGTCTTTGCAATGGCTAGAACTGAGTTGTTTGATTTATTTTTTCATCCTGTGTTTCAAAAATGTTTGAGACATGCGGAATCTACCGCCACAAGCGAAGGTATGTTAAAAAGTAGTAAGCAGTAGTTTTGTACACAAGTCAATATTTGTATATTTTGTTCCCTTGTCTCTTTCACTGACATTATTAATTATTGTTGTATTTATATGCTATATTTTTATTATTTTTACTTATTTATTTGCTTATTTTGATGAAACTGACCTATATAACATTTAGAAGAACAAAAAGTAGAAATTTAAATCTGATTGCAAAAGCAATGACAACATTCACTACCAGTCAAACTTAGTTGGGGTAAAACGTAAATAAACAAGTATAAATATACCAATGGTTCTATTATTATTGAAAAATACTATTGTACTAGTATTGTATATTGTAGTAGGTAATACTTATTGTTTGAAACGTGTTACTGTTTGTTGAGTTTAATATTTGCTTAATAATTAGATTTGTTCCACCTGTATAATTTAAGGTAGATATTAATAGTTGAAAACCATACCAAGTGAAATACTTTAAAGTTAGAAAGACTATAAACTATTTGATAACATGATTATAGCATAGTACTTTATTTTAATTAATTGCCTTCAAATGTATTTAGTATAAAGGGGGAAGTTTACCAAAACTACTTACAGCCTAAAAAAGTAAGCTTTATACAATATTAATGCAATAAACTTGACTATAATTATAGCTAATAGACTGCTTATAAGAGTTATACAAAACAAATAAGACCTCTATATTTATTGGGGTTAATATTTTTAGTTTACTTTTAGTCATAACTTATATAGTTTCAAGTGTCAGTGCAACATTTAATAGAATGCACACTTTCAAAATTTAGTTAACCTCATTAACTGCATACTAGGACTCGATGATATTTGATAATGAAATATTAGGCAGAAACAAAGCCATATACATTGCAGGCATATGAACTTTAACATACTGATTTATTATCTTTAGTAGTTCTTAACTGAATACCAAATTATGAGAGAACATTGAGTGTTACCTCCCTGAACCCTCCTATTGTTGTAGGTTTTAGCACTATTTTCACACTTATGGAAATTTAATAATGCAACAATAAAATAATTATTGAGGATGGATTAAATTAAATTTACAATAATTATATATTGTATACAGTAAAACCTGTTTAAGACGATTTCACAGGGACCTGACCAAAAACGCGTCTTAAGCGGGAAAGCATTATTATGCAGGAAAGAGAAAAAAATGTGCCATTATTATTTATTATATTCTATTATTATTTTGAATACCTACGTATTGAATTTAACAATTACCTAAAATAAAATGTTTATTATTATTAAAAAATTATTTTAGTTTGACAAAAAGATTTTGAGACATTAGCAATTACACGATTTTCAATGTATTTTAATTTTCGCAGTGCGTCTTCGCTTTGATTCAAAGAAGTTACCAGGCATTATCAGCACTTAAATCATTAACTGCTGATAATGCCTGGGCGTGTGACAAAATCGGAGTTGACTCATCTTCTTCTTGGTCATTATAACTTAGGATTGCTTGACAGTCGTCACTTCGATAGTCGCTGGCGGCGGCTGCCGCAAAGGGTAATATGTGTATTTGAGTGACACGTGTTGGCGTATTAAACGGGGTGACGAATCGTATTAAGCGTTAAGAAATGTATGAAAACTTGCCTCAAGTTGCTGGGACTGACGCAAAATGGCGTATTAAGCGAGAAATCGTATTAAATGGGTTCTACTGTACAGGTATTATAAAGATATATTGGATATAACTCTAAATCTCTTAGACTAGCATTCAAATTTGAAAAAATTGGCTAAGTGCGAGTCGCACTCGCGCACGAAGAGTTCCGTACTATTGAGCAAAAAAGGGCAAAAAATCGCGTTTGTTATATAGGAGCCCCCCTTAAATATTTATTTTATTTTGATTTTAGTATTTGTTGTTATAGCGGCAACAGAAATACATAATTTGTAAAAATTTCTACTGTATAGCTATCGCGGTTCTTTAGATACAACCTGGTGACAGACAGACGGATGGACAAACAGCGAAGTCTTAGTAATAGGGTCCCGTTTTTACCCTTTGGGTACAGAACCCTTAAAAACTTACTAATAGTTTATGCTCAAGTGCAATATTAGAGAAATTTGTAATTCCTGCTTTATAATATCCATCGGAGTGTGGTATACTGACGTTATATTCTTAAACCACAGTCATCATATGGAAGAAATATCACTAAAATGTTGTTGAGCTAAAGTTATGCACTAGGCTGTTCCAAGTAAAAGAGGCTTCTCATTAATTTCTATATTATATTATTACAGGCTCGGGTCAGCTGCCTCAACTGCACATTAGTTATAAGCCACAGAAAATTTCACCCAAGTCTCAAGGACTTGTACGTAGCTTGCTTCATGACAAGATTAGAGATGCTTATGTACATCCACAGGTAAATAATAGTGTAATAATTATTATATGCTCTTAAGTTGTTATGTAACATCTATGAAACAGAAAAGGGAAAAGATTTAAGTTACATATTGCTGTAGGAGTGTTATAATTATGGTTTTGACAGTGTGCTTAATCTAAATAAAATAGTGATAGGACATACTGTAGCACAGTAGATTATTCATACTCAAGTTTAATCTCTTACTCCTATACAGATTAAAATGGCCTCTGGTTTATCCTCAATGTGAATTTTCGAATCAATGTGTATTTTATTTGTCATTACAAAAAAAAGACATTATACATAAAAAAAAAGATTTTATTCTTCCTCAATTTGAATTCTCAAAAGCTCTGTGACTAGTAAAGAGCCCAAAGATCTTTCTTTACAAAGGGGTTGCCATTGTTCCATATATCTTCTGTATCAGTTTCACCCTCCAAAAAAAAATCGCCACTCTTAATTATCCAGAGATATCCATGCCTAGTAATTACGTTAGTCTTGCATAAATGAATCACAGAAATCTCTAATACATACATTATTTTATTAAGTGTCGTCAATTTTATAATAGCTACTAGATCATTGACTTAATAGCTATTACTTATTAGGAGTGACATACTAGCCAGAATTCACCTACTTTGCTACTTTTATTTATATAACATAAAGTAAAACCTATATAGATAGATTTTATTAAGTTGTTATTTTTTATTTTGAGTTTGAGGTTGATGATTTTGAGTAATTGATTAATTCATCAAATTAATTTATTTCATAAGTATTATAATATAGTACTATATCATATTTTTCTATTTTAGTTTATCACAGATGTGATGAAACCAATGAAGATAGAAGAAATTATGGACCAGGAAATTCAGAATTTATCTGGAGGTGAATTGCAGCGAGTTGCTTTAGTACTTTGCCTGGGCAAGCCAGCAGATGTATACCTAATAGATGAACCTTCTGCATACTTAGATTCTGAACAGCGTCTGGTTGCTGCTAAGGTTATCAAAAGGTAATTACTATTGCTATCGTCTTACCTGTGCCTTACACAACAGAGCAGATATATTAAAACCTACAATATATATATAGTTGCACATTAATGATTTAATTGCATTTCGATATTTTCATATCATGATTGAAACTGAATGTACTAACAAACAATTGCTACATTTACTTGATTTAAAGCTCATTTCTATATGATGATGACAATTTGTGTTTGATTCCGACGTGCCAATTGGGTTGACTACTATAATAATAGTAATGTCCTACTATTATATTACTATAATTTGTTTCTCTGTAAAAGACATTCATGCACGATATTGACATGTATGTATATATGGAGTGAATGTAACTATGAAAAAGAAAGGAGATAATCGAATGCAGCAAGTTGTCAAATGCAATATAGCAATTGAGAAGAAAGTTTTACTCAATCCATTATGTCTTAATATATATTTTGAACCATATGGCTGCAATCGTTAGGTACAAGTGTCTCCATGTGCATAATTAAGCAGGGCCGGATTATCCATAAGGCAGACTGGGCAAGTGCCTAAGGGCCTCGAGCATGCACACCAAGAAAAAAACTTATTGATTTGAAGGATTTTTTTGACAATTTGCATACTACCTCAATAATATTAATTTTTTTATTGCTGTTTGTGGCAAAAGAGGCTGCTTATGGACCTTGGACCACGGACCCGAGAATTGCATTGCCTAGAGGCCCTAAAAGGGTTATCCGACCCTGTCATTAAAATGTTTTTGGTGGAATAATACATCATTTAGCATAAACCAGAACCAACAAAGCTTACTCTCTTTCTTGGTTATGAAAAGTGGATCTATAGTTTTGTGTTCTTTTTTTAATAGAGCGTTTGTAAAGTGTTCTGCTAATTCTGATTTGTATTATTAGCTTACAATATAAAAAATAGTTCTGTATATATTTATTTCATGAATTTAAACTTATTTTACAGAAAACATTACCATTCACACAATATTTAAATCCTAAAATATAAATAGTGTACCAGAATCCGTTTTAAATTTTTAGGTTTATCCTGCATGCGAAACGCACAGGTTTTGTTGTTGAGCACGACTTCATAATGGCGACATACCTGGCAGATCGTGTGATTGTATTCGAAGGCACGCCGTCGTCTAACGCCACTGCACACGCTCCTCAGTCATTGCTGAACGGCATGAACCGCTTCCTTGAACTATTGGGAATCACCTTTAGAAGAGATCCTAACAACTTCCGCCCCAGGATAAACAAACATGCTTCCGTTAAGGTATATTTTTTTTAACTTTTAGTTTTTAGAATAAATATTTACCATGTTACTTTTCCAACTAAATATTTACCATGTTACTTTTCCAACTAAACTTAATCCGAACTACTACTGTTTCCGAAAATATTTTGTACAAAATGTTTAGTTAAATTTTTTAAGAATACAAAACTGTCTCAAAGCGAGTCTCTTGCCAATTTACAATAATATTTACTTGCACTACACTAAAGATGTGTAACTTGTTATTAACTAGACTACATATATATTTAAATATATAACGTTGGCTGGCTATCAGGTCAGTCTTTAAACTATCAATAATAATACAATAAAACTCATTATTCTTTTTTTTACAGGACATGGAACAGAAAAGGGCAGGCCAATATTTCTTCTTGGAGGATTAGAACAGAAAAACAAATTGTATTTATGTATATTAAATATATGTCACAACAATGATGGCCTGCCACATATGTATTTCCAATTAAATGTATAACTGTAATAAATCATGTTTTATACAAACACACATTCAAATGTTATTTGTTACATTCAGCAGTTAAACTCAATTCAATATATGCCCATTATTCAATTAAATAAAATAATAAACCCAATGTTTATAATCTAACAAATAAAAATATTGTTACAGTTGTAAATGTGGGCTCATTTATTAATTATTTCCTAAATTAAATAAAATCACCATCAAAGCTCACCTAAACCCACAGCTGCGCACAAACCTCTGCAATAGCAAGTAAATTGACCTGTACCATGTTGGTCAGGCGAGTTGGTATAGGATATTTATTTCGAGTTTTCCTTCTCTTGCATATGCATATTAAATACTTTAATCGTCTTTTGCGACAGCCATGAACAAGACATGCAGTGGTAAACTGTATTGTTATCTGTCATTACTCGGAAATTACATCCACAAATAAATAATATCCAATCTTAGAATTATTTTCAGAAAGACATTATGTATGTTATGCGATGCGAGGAGGTTAAAGAAGTGTTGCTATTCTTTTCTATCATGCGAGTATTACAAGAGGAAATTAAGTCGTAAACATATAACAATTGCAAGAAAACTAATAAAACTTTATAGCAACTGGTGGTGTTGATAAGGAAAATACAACCATTAAAAATGTTGTATGAGGGGGACTTCTATGAAACAGATAATATGACTTCATCTACTTATATACAAGTTATTGACGTCACTGACTTAAAAATACAATTACAAACGTAACTATTAGGACGATTTATTATAACAAAGTAGAGCTAAAAAGTTAAATAATTGTTACATCTTTTTTATATATAAATTTCTTGTGTACGTCACTGAACTCCTCCCAGACCGATGTAGATGAAATTTTTCGAGTGTGTTCAAGGGCATTCGAGAATGGTTTAGATTCACAATAAGAACCGGTAGGTGGCACTGCTGTCGATTTCAAGGAGAATTCCTTTTATTTTATTTGAATGTAACGTCTGTTGGGTCAGCTAGTATTATTATGTCTCTTATGCCGCTCGATGTTATCTGAAAAAATAATACTTTTTTTAATTACTCTGGCATCCTTATAACAAACAGATATTATTTGTGGATGTCGTATAGTGGCAGCTAAACTACTGACCGATTATTACTAGCTGTGTCTTCAATGGCACTGTCTCAAGGGTTGTTGATAAGCTGCCTGCCGGTTATAAAATTTACGCCGATTCACTTTTATGGTAAGAACAGAAAATGTATTGCCATCAAAGAAATTGAAATATGAGAAAAGGATTATGATTTCATATACTCGAAGTATAGATAGATAATTTGTGTATTGTTTAAGTATAGGTGCATAGATGTTAAAATAATCTAATAGATGCTGTTACTGTCTGACGCCCTAAATGATTGACTGCACAGATGGCGTAGTGGTTAAGATGCTGACCTACCGTGCCAAGGGTCACGAGATCGATTCCCACACAGGATAATACAGTACTCTCTCGCTAATCCGCCACCATAAAAACCTAACCATCGGCGGATTACTGAAAACGGCGGATTATAATATACAGGAACAAATTGAAAAAAAAAAAACAAGGAATGTATCATTTATTTGTATATTGTATTTAAGAAATCAACAAACATGAGTATTTTATTAAAGAAATTACTCATATTTCGGAAATAATTGCTCTAATTTTGTTTGTTTTTTACCAAAATATATTTTCTTGATAACTTCATCGCGCATTTTACGTAAATTTGCAACCATATCACATGACTTAACATTTTCTTGGGCCCATTTAATACAAATATCTACGCTATTCAGGGCATCTTCAGATTTCACAGTGGTGACAGCATGAAACACGACTTCTTCATCTGATGAGCTGTCCGTTTGAACGGTATCATTTAAAAGTTCATCATCAGTTAAATGAGTCTCATACATTTCAGGGTTTTCTTCAAACCAACCTTCAAGATCTTCGCGTGTTAAGCCCGCATTTGGAATGGTTGCTAATCGTATTAGTTCTTGTAAAGGTATCAGTTCTTCTTCCCAAGTCTCGTCATCTTCGGTAATGGAAGGCCACATTTTTTTCCAAGATGATTTAATAGCTTGTTTTCCTACTTCATCCCATGCATCAGAAACAGTTAAAACTGCGTCTTTGATATTCAATTGTTTCAAAGTTTCAGAAATGTTTGCCTCTCGACTTATCGCATTGAGTAAAATCTTCTTTTTATAATTGTTTTTTATCATTTGTATAACGTTTTGATCCATCGGTTGGATAAGAGGCGTACAGTTCGTCGGCAGAAAAATTGTTTTTATAGAACCATCATTAGATGATAATTCATCGTTTGGGCCGTGTCCAGGTGCATTATCTAGGACAAGAAGCGCTTTTTGCGGTAAATTTCGTGACTTTAAGAATCGTTTTACGTCAGGCACAAAATCATGGTGAAACCAGTCGTAAAACAATTCCTTGGTTATCCATGCCTTATTTTGACTCTTGTAAACGACTGGAAGGTTGACATTCTTGAATGACCTAGGGTTTTTAGACTTTCCAATAACTAAAAGCTTCAGCTTATGACTGCCAGTTGCATTGGAACAAGGCATAACAGTTATCCGTTCCTTGGACACTTTTCTACCGGGAGCAGACGTTTCACCTACGTGAACGTATGTTTTAGTTTGTAAAAGACGCCAAAATAAGCCACTTTCGACAGCATTATAAACTTGATCGGCTGTCAAATTGAGTACTTCAATATTATTCGTAAAAGCTTCTATAAATGGTGGAACAGCAGCCTCATTACTGGACAACTTCGTTCCAGTTACAGTTAGCAGTCTGATGCCAAATCTTGCTTTAAACTTAGAAAGCCATCCTTCACTGGCTCTAAAATTATTATTTTTGTAAATTTTCTCATAGAAATCAAGTGCTTTCTGCCGCAACACATCAGCTGTTATCGGCGTGTGACGTTGACGCTCTTGCAAAAACCATGCAAAAAGCGTTTCTTCTAACTGCGGGTATGCACCAGTCCTCATAGTTTGACGTTTCTCTATTCCAGATTCTGCTGTAGTGACGTAATTTTCAATTCTATCTCTGTACTTATGAATGTCATAAACCGTTGACCGCCCTATATGAAAATGATTTGCAATGTCTGTAAAAGACATACCACTATCCACTCTTTTCAAAATTTCCATCTTTTGCACTAGAGTTAGAGTTTCATGTTTTCGTTTTGTGGATTGTTTGGGTAATGACGACGCCATTTTGGACGCTTTACCTCATGAAACGCAGCGTGCAATGCACACGCGACCTCTCACCTCTGATGTCGAGGGCGGACTAAAGAGTGGTTGCTAGGGATGTGAAAAATAATCGATTAAAAATCGATTTTAGAGGCGATTTTATTTTTATGAATAATCGATTATTTTTATATTATTACCGATTTTTCATCAGCAGCTCCCCGACATTAAATTTGGTCTTATGGCCCGGAGGCCGAAACGCGTATCGTCAAAGTATTATTCATCCATCAGCCTACAGACAGACATCCACTGCTGGATATAGGCCACCCCACGAGAATGGTCTTGAAACGGTCCTGTGCCACTTGCATCTAACGGTTCCCCGCGACTTTGAAGATGTCGTTAGTCCACCTAGTTTGGGGTCGTCCTACGCTGCGTCGTCCAATTCGTGGTCGCCACTCGTGAACTTTTTCTTTTTTTTCTCCAACAATAGCCGGTCCGACGAGCGATGTGGCTTGCCCATTGCCATTTCAACGTGCTTATTCTGCGGGCTATGTCGGTTATACTCGTTCTTCTACGTATTTCCGTATTCCGGATTTTATCACGTAGAGAAATACCGAGCACAGTCCTCTCCATAGCACGTTGAGCGATTTTGAGTCTTTTACTGAGGCCGACATTTAAGAGACCACGTTTCAGTGTCGTATGTCATCGCTGGTAACATACACTGGTTATAAACCTGTTTTCAGACACTGCGGAATATTGGACGAGAAGATCCTCTTAAGTTTCTCGAACGCTGCCCAGCCGAGTTGGATTCGTCTTTCTCGAAATTGGATCTACTTAATTGGACTGTTTGTCCTAGGTACACATAGTGATCGACAATTTCGAAAATCACATTCCCTACTAGAACCAGTATAGGAATAACATGGGCATTAGACATGACTTTCGCTTTGTCCATGTTCATTTTTAGACCCACTAGTTGAGAAACCCTGCTGAGGTCATTGAGTATAGTGCCAAGGTCCTCCATGGATTCTGGCATGACCACGACATCGTTAGCAAATCGAAGCTGAGTGATGTATTCGCCGTTGAAGTTGATGCCGAGTTCGGTCCAGTCTAAGAGCTTGAAGACATCTTCCAGCGCAGTGTTGAACTGTTTCGGAGAGTTGACGTCTCACCTTTCTTGAAAAACAGCACCACCACACTCCTGGTCCACGACTCAGAACCCTCGTCCCCGAGAATGACAGAATTAAACAACTTCTGTAGGGCAATAAGGACTGGCTTACCGCCTGCCCTCGGGAGTTCTGTGGTAATTCCATCATCTCTCGGTGCCTTCCCGTTCTTTAATTGTTTCGGAGCCATTCTGATCTCGTACAAGCTGACGTCCGGGATTTCTTCGGTGTAGTGCCGAGTTAGCTTGGATCTGGGGTCTTGGCCCAAGCCGGCGACAGGGTTCTGGGATGATCTATACAACTGCCCATAGAACCTTTCGATCCCAAGATCTTATACTGGGATGAAATAACAGTGCCGGCTTGATCATTTGGCTGTGCTCGATAGACAAATTGCGTTTAGAGCTACGGTTTCGCTCTATTGCCTCTTCAATACACTGTGTATTGTATCGGCGAACGTTGCGTCGCCTAGACTTTAAGATTTGTCTATTTAGCTGCCTATGTGTGAACCACAGTCAGCTGAAGATTGCACCGTTATTTCCTTTCTCCGCTCCATAAGCTTGTGAGTCTAGTGTGAAAGTTTACTTGGTCTATTTGTGCGACGGGCCTTAAAGAACTTCGACCCGACCGCGTGGACAGTTTCCACGAACCTGTTGCTTATATCGTTCGAGGATTCGCACTCTTCAAGGCATTAGAAGCGATTATGTAATTCGTGCTGAAAGCTCTCCGAGTTCTGGTATTGAACAGGTGTAGGTCGGAGTGAAAACTTCATCAAGCGAAACGCGTTTTAAAACTTTAATTTGTGTTGATTATATAAAAACTGACTATTTCTGTTGTTTATTTTTAATTAATAAATCTATTGATATAATATTTATAGTGTTTATTTAATTGACAAATTAGGAAAAAATACGATTAATATAACAAAATCGATTATTTTCTTCCGAAAACCGATTATTTTCTTAAGAAAAATCGGTTATTTATTAATCGATTTTTCATGCTGAAAAAAATCGATTAATTAAATATCTATTTTTTTAGTATAATGTCACATACCTAGTGGTTGCTCAGCAAGTTAGCACCGTGCGGCGGAGTATAGAACTCAGCTCGTCTTACGTATTATCTTTGGTCTTACGCATGAAAGAGAGTTAAGATGGTGGATTATCAAGTCGAAAACATTGTGTCTGCGGATTACAGAGTTTAATTAAGACCAATCTCCTGTCCAAAAACGGCGTATTACCTATATAGTACATGTCGGATAATTGAGCGGCGGATTAGCGAGAGAGCACTTTGTCATCATCATACCTTCAGGTCTCATACTTCTCATCATCATCATCACCTCAGCGCTCATACTTCCCACTGTTAAACAAGAGCCTCCACAATAGGAATAAAACTGATCTACTACACTACACTGGAAAGAGGTGCATAGCTTTTGGATGTTTACGCAAGTATTACACATTGTAAATAAAGCTGCAGGCTAGTCCGCCTGTGACCATGAACGCTGAAATGTTTAAAACGTCGGGCAATCAAATAAAAACGCGATAAAATTCGTAAAATAGCTTTATTTATAAGTTTTATTCTAATTTTCTACTCGTGCATAAATGTTATATGCATATATCCCTTAGTCCTTTTTTACGACACCCACGGGCAAGATATTGGTAACGAGGTAAGGGGTGGTCAACGGTATTCATACTCTGTGTGATCCACAAATTATTGTTCCGAGTCTGGAAGTATTCCTTAACACGTTGAACGCCATGGGGGTCACCATGTGACTCTCACTTATCTAGTTTATAGAGCCAGCATAAAATCGCTCGTTTCTAAAATTTTAATAATAGTTTTTTATTGCATTAAAGGCTTTAAATGTGCTGAATCACGTAGTAAACATCGAAGAAAAGTAATTTGTGACCTTATTTTCTTAAAGTCACCCCTGGTTTGCGGTCACATGGTGTCCAAATGGAAAAATTGAAATATCAGGCCGGCGTTTAATGTTTTAATTGTATATTTGCAGTCTTCCGCAATACAAGGATTACTGCGTTATCGAAGATGTTGTATTTTGACAAATAAAGAAAAAATAAATACATGTGGCACTCGGGGACTGCCGCGGTAAAGCTATTGCATAGCATTTTTTATCAACCTATGCAATTATAATTATTTATTTATTTTTTATTTATGCAGTATTTTTTTTCTTTGATATTAATTCAAGTTACACTTTTTGAGCGTGGTGACCGATAAGAAAACAAATGTACTATATGTATAACAATAAAGGCGGTTTGGATTACCACTGTCGTCCGCTTAAGATCGTTGGGACCGTTAGAAAACGCGCGAAAATACTTTTTGACTTAAGCTACGCAAAGCGGTGGCTCGTGTATGCATCGAGACGGACGAACGCAGAATGTGTCGACGACCGTACGCTCGGACGAGCCGCCGCCACCCGCCTACTATGTCACTCGTTCCGAGCTACATTGCCCGAGTTACATGGCACGGGGGTGTGAGGTTTTATTTTCGTTAAGAAATTTCTTGATTCGGTCCCCGCGCCAAGCTCGCGATAAAAGCTATGCAATAGCTTAAAAAAGGATTGTACACTCAATTCTATTGTTAAATATACATTTAATATGTGCAAGAATACAATCACCACCCCCTTCCTGTCCCACGTGTTTCGTAAAAAAGACTCGAAAGTTCGTAAGAAGACAACTGCAGTAGAAGGAAAACTCGAAATAAATCCTTATGCCGACCCGTCTAATCACTGTGAATATAGTAAATGATAGACGTATAATGCAGGATATGTGCCTTCTGTTCGACATTTTACGCGGTGGTCTTGACTGCCCATCACTCGTATATTGTATAAGCTTTAATACGCCTAGAAAACGAACCAGGAACACTCCATTGTTTACTGCACCTCATCAGCGCACAAATTATGCATGTAACTCTGTTATCCCAAGAATACTTCGCCTCATGCCGCCCTAGCCGAGGCCGCGGGTGACGTGACCGGGGATTAGTCCGTCACCCGTCGAGAGGCCGACCGCGTGAGGAAAGACCGACGTCCTCCCCGATGGGGGACGTCGGTCGATGGGAGGATACCCCAATAGGGGGTATTCCGTCGGGCCGGCCACTGATGTCAAGTAACCCTGCTCCGGTGGTCGGCCCAACGACGAAGGCGACGTGGTTTTCGGGTGGGTTGCGGGTGTTGCGTTCTTACGCCCCTCTGTCGCCCCGGACGGAGTGGTGCGAGGAGCGCGCCGACCGCAGCCCACCCCAAAAAAAAAAATCCCAAGAATACTTCGCACTTATAACAACAGGTTTGACAACGTTGACATATTCCAGTTGCCCAAAAATAGTTTCAAAAAACATATTTTTCGAGACCTAACCACCAATCCACAATCCAAGAATAGGTTGTAGGTATACATGTATATATTTCTATTTTCTTTTTGATTATGTTTAGTGTTTACTTTTTTAATCTGTTGTTTTTAATTTTTTTTAATAATTATTGTAACTAACAAATTGCTGTATGTATCACCTTAAATAGTTTTGTCGTGGAACTCTATAATTGGCTCTGCTTATTGTTAATGCAAACAGCTGAGTCTGTTTGCATATTTATATATGTGAAACTGTGTGTGTTAAAAAGCTGTTGAGTTTTCTTAAATAAACAAATAAATAAATAAATCAACTTTCCACCTATCGTGGTCCTTGTCTAATATTGAAAAGTATACGATCCGAAGATATTTATAGGACTTACCCGGTAATTACTAACAGCGTTGTTAGTGATGTTGCTCTTGAGTAGCAAGGCAAGACGGTGTGTCGGATCTTGGGCCATTTGCGGTGTGGATAATAGAATCCGAACATTACAACGATGAGCCCACGCATCTCCTAACGCACCAACCACTGATCCGCCACTCAAACCCACACGAGTACTCATCTCATTAGTTAACACCACCTATTATACTTAGTAATTAATATTAGGGATTTTATATGTTTGCCGTGTGGTGACGGAGTAAGAATACAATTCATCACTCCATATCTTGCCTGTGGATGTCGTAAAAGACGACTAAGGGATATAAGATGCACATAAGATCTGTGCAAGAGACAGGAAACTCAAAATGAAACCCTAGGTCCCCTACCAACATGTCTGACTAGCATGGTATAGTATAATGGTGGGCAAACTTTTTTAATGGCAGGCCATAAAGTTTAAGAAATTCTAGAGGAGGGCCAGATTTATAGAAAAAAATGCATTTTGTATTAAAGCTTGTTAATAAACAAAACACTTTTAGGCCTTGTTAGGCGTGTGAGACATATGGAATTATTTTTGATTTTCCATAATATTTTCGATAGTGAAAGCTTTGCAATTTTAAACGTCAGATTTTATTTTTCGCGGCATTATGCTGACTAGAATATTTAGGATGGATGGACTCTCGGCGGGCCGAATTAAGTACTTTCGCGGGTCGTACTTTGCCAATCACAGGTATAGTAGGTCAAATTCCCTTCATTGTGGAGGAGGCCCGAGCCCAACAGTGGAGCGTATGTGGGCTGCGATGTTTATGTTATGGAGCTCCGTAACCGAAATTATCGGATATCCGAAATGAAAATATGTATAACCGAAACCAATATAAAAGTTTTGGATATTTTCGGATAACGTCGCTGTATTAGACAGGTTATGGCAGGTTTTCTATCTACCAGCTGACCTGATAGCCTAAACATAAGCCTCTCTAAAGGGGATAATACAATGATCACAGCAATTAGCTAAACCCTTTTACAATTCCCTATAAAATTAATATCGAAACTTCATAAGTATCTATCTTCATTATCATTTTGGCTACGGGTTGAGAGCCCTCAGCGCTCACCTATAGTCCGGATAAAGCTGTGAAAGCCATCTGCGGCTAATAGCTATAGGTACACACAACAAAAAAAAACATTTCGGCTCGTGTACGTTCTAGTGCTGGGATCAAGCCTCCTCCATTAGGAAAGAAATTGACCTACTATAGTACGCTGATCAGGCGATTTGGTAGACGGTTTTATTTCAAGCTTTCCTTCCCCTTTTTTTTTGGGCGGTTTAGGGTTGGCCCACTCCTCGCCCGGCTCCGTCCGGGGCGATAGAGGGGCGTAAGCACGCACACCCGTAACCCATCCGTGACACGTCGCCTTCGTCGTTGGGCCGACCACCGGAGCAGGGTGACTTGTCGTCGGTGGTCGGCCCGACAGAATACCCCAAGGGAGTACCCTCTCCCATCGGAGCTTTCCTTCCCTTGCGGTGATGTTATCTGCATAGATATGATATAATATGCTATCTTTTGCGACATCCACGAACAAGAAAGGGTTGATGAATTGTATTTTTACTCCATCACCACGCAGAAAATCAGTTATTAACATGAAATTAAGAAAGCGAGGAGAGCGTGTCTCTCTCTTTTCAAGTTCGCGTGAATAAGAGCTTAAGCGACTACTATATCACGTAGTTAAGCATTTCGTCCTACTTTGTTTCACGATGTGTGACGAAGTTCCTTTTTTTCTTACGAAACATTATCCTATAAATAAAATCAGGTTCAACTTCTTTCATCATTCAGCCGTTCGCTGTCCACTGCTGGACGTAAGGCTCCCTCATATTTCGCCGTTAAGTGTGATCCTTTGTGACCCAGGGAATAGTGACTAATCGTCAGGCTTGATAGGAGAGTTGGCTATCACAGTGCGGCATTATACTTCTCTCAGGAGAGAGTTGCTTCCCACTCTCCTGGCGAACCCTTAACTAATTTTTACGACTTCCATAGCCAGGTAAGGGATGGCGAGAATTATATTTGTAGGATGGCGTGAGGAAATTAACCATCCTACTATAGTATTGAGGTCGGCGCAGGAAGATGTGAGAAGAAGGCGAACAAGAATGAATAGAGTTGTTTATAGAACTGAAGACTTAATTACATGGTTCTAAATTATATACAATAAATTGATAACAAACTAGTGACGACAGTACAAGGGTGCGAGCGAATATCGAATGAATGAATAGGCAGCCAAAAGCGGTATATATACTAGAATTCAGTCTGTCTGTGGTCCGGACAACACACGTGCAAAAAGCAGGTGTCATGTTGTATGGCCCAATATTCATTAGCGAAGCGGATTGCTTCGCATGTTGGGTTGCGGTCCAAGTTGTCTTAGTGGCGGATAGTGCCACATATTCTTATCTCGTCATCACACGGGAAGTTACAGTTGCGGATCGTTATTTCAAAGCCTGCTGTGAGGCATATCACACTTGGTTGTCGGTTTGGCAATACCTATTGGTGTTATAAGTTTAGAGTGCTGCTGCCCACTCATTCCCTTTACCATCAGCCGGTTTTAACGACTCCAATAACACCAACTTCGATTGCCAACCGAGGCAAGTATATTGGTCTCTCTAGAGGACCTATGTTCAACAGTGAGCGTTGATAGGTGATGGACGGATGGATATTATAATTAATATTATTTAACTTACAGCAATTTGGTTTTGTGTGGCTATCCTTTGTAGCTCTGCCATCTGTCTAAACAATAAACCAGTCCTTTGTTTCGTTGTTATTCCAATCTTGAAAGGATACGCAATGGAATCTATTGCTATTAATTTTATCTGAAATCCAATGGTATTGACTACTGAGTTAACGTAGTGATTAAGATAGGTACGATAACGATTATGACAGTATAATGGGCTCGATTCCCACGCAGGACAATACTTGGTGCGGTCCGATCCGATCGACAGATTGTTTGTATAGTGCCCCACAATACAAAAATTATTTCCTTAGTGCAAGGTCTTTATAATTAAAAAAAAAAAACAGTAACTAGTAGCAGAACCGTTGAAATCACACACTCGCTGTCGGTTGAATGCGGCAGGGACCGATCCCTCCAAAAGTGCGAGTACCTCGAAATAATGATGAAATCCATAAGCAAGTAGTTACATTCACCATCAAGTGTACTACCGGATCGGAACGCGACCACTACTGAGAAGATCAGGCAAGAAACTCAGCGGGCTTGCTTATTATTTTTTTTTTGCATTAACAGTATTCATCCATCTCTTTTTGGGTCTCACACGCTTTTTTCGTCCATCCACAATCATATCGACAACCCTTCTTGTCACACGCCTTTCATCTATCTTCCTCACATAATATAATTGAACTTACATTAGGATTATCAGAAATAAACTCGGGCAGCCTATGCATTAAGGCACAATATTTTTCCAGTCCAAACGCATTAACATAATGCAACTTCTTGAGAGCTTCGTCTTCTGTTATTTGCAATGGTTTATCTAATATATTTTGACATGTCATTAAACTTTCACTGAGTATTTCTAAAAAAAATAATTAGGTATACGTGAATAAGGACAAACGTTGTGTTGCAAACAAGGGCTGTCATGGCGGTTACGAAAACTACCAACCCCTAAACCCTTTTCTTTTGGGGGTGGGCTATGGTTAGCGTACCCGCCGCCCGGCCAAGTCCGGGGCGACAAAGGGGGGCGCGCGGCCCCGTAACCCACTCGTAGCACGTCGCCTTCGTCGTTGAGCCGACCACCAGTACTCAGCAAGGGTTGATTCTTAAACCCTAACCCCTTGTGGATGTCGTAAAAGAGTTTAACATCAGACGGAGCTGTCCCAGGTCTAGGGTCAACTCTGTGTGATGCCAACATGTTGGTCAACAATTACATACTTACAGAACATAGTAATACATATATTGTTCGTATGTACAAAAATGAAAATAATAAATATTTTAATTTTCAATGTAAAAAAAGATAAAGGAAAATCTATTGATCCAATCGCTAGTTTAAATGGTTGATCTCTGGAGTATTCAGAAGATTTCCTGAAAATTTCATCAAAATTTGTTCAGCCGTACGAGAGTACACAGGGAACATTGATTTTTATTTTGGTATATATTTTTATATATGTGCCAAATTTATTATTTTTGGATATAATTATAGTTGAGAAAGGTTCAACGTAACCTACCTCTAAACCTAGATAATGTGAAGTTTGTGTTTGTATCAACATACAATGCTTCCGCATCCAGTCCGCCAAGTTCTTTTGGTATTTGTACTGATGCACATAGTTGTAAACTGGAACAATAGTGAGTGAAATGAAGAAATGTAGCATGATAATTCTGGAAGATGGCATAGCTACCACCGCATCGGCCGATACACAGGAGTCGCTATCGTTGTATTAATGATACGGAACCGCTAGGCTAGGGCCCTGAGAGTATGGGGGCAGGAAACAAATCTAGAAAAACTGAAATTGACTATGGACGACTTGATAGATAAGTTGGTCGAAAAAGATGCATCTTTAATTTGAATTGTTTGATAACTTAGCTACTCGGAGCGTTACAGTTATAACTTGTAATCGATATATAATTATTTAAATTTATAAAACTTATTAAGTTTAGGCGACAAATATTTTTATACAGCGCCCGTCTAAGTTACATTATACTGAACAGAGACACACAAATGAGTTAAGAAGAATATATGTTGAAATGGTAATGGCATTTGTAGAATTGGCAATGCTAATTGAGCAGTTACAGACGGTGTGAGAACAATTCATTCCTATGATCTCAGGAGTACCGACTCCATCCATCCATAGCTCATAGACGTCCACGTACATAGACATCCGCACGAGAATACCGCTCAGAACGGTGCTGTGCCACTTGCATCTAATAGCTCCCTGCGACTTCCAAGATGTGGTCAGTCCACCTAGGGGGCCATCCTACGCTCTCGTTCGATCCGTGGTCGCCTCTCGAGAACCTTTCTTTCAGAACGGTTGTCGGTTCGACAAGCGCTGTGGCCTGCTCATTGCCATTTCAACGTGCTAATTCTTCGGGCTATGTTGAAGATTGACTCAATATTACTGTTATATCCCATTTATTGATTGAATAAATATATTGGCGAAGAATGTAGTTTAATATTGGGAGAAATAGGTGCGTCATACATACCATAGTTGTGTTTTTCCAGAACCAGGTAAGCCAAGCAGTTCAGTAATACTGCCAAGTTTTATACCATCACTACCTAGCATGTTATCTAAATTTTGACTGAATGTTGGCACTGAAGGTAAGCTTGTCTCTTTCTAAATAATACAAGAATAAATATGTATATGTTAAATAAGTACAAATTCAACTTTTACATTAGCTGTAAATACTAAAGACAAGATTATATAAGAGTTACAGAATTATGTCTAGCATATGGAGTTCACAGACGTCCATGGCGGTCAGAACCAGACGCGGATACCGCACGGTGGCGACGGAGTCAGCATGCCTGTTGGCCAAGATTCCCTCGTGCAATCTGGCGGTGGAGATACTTGCTGAGCTTTACCGACGGGTGTCAGAGACGCGGGCGTGGAGCGGCTTAGTCACGCTTAGCGAAATGGCCGCCTGGCGGAACGATGCCCGCCGCGACGTCATTGCCCATTGGGCAGTCCGGTTGGAGAGACCACAGTATGGCGTTCGAACCGCAGTGGCCTTCCAGCCGGTACCGATGGTGAGCTTGGGTCTGCAGAACGGGGTGCTTTCCTTCCGACTGGTACAGGTATTGACGGGGCATCATAGCTTTGCTAAGTAACTGCACACGCCGCAGCACACGTCCGAGGTGTATGCGTGTGCGCGGGGGCAGAGCAGCGCCGTCAACTCACCGCTAACATCGGTGCCAACTATCGCTAAGAAAATGCTCGACAGAGTTAGGAACTATGTTGCGGTCGGCGCCTTTTATGAGGCAGTCATATCCCGGAAGGATTATATCGGATAGCGATTTGGGCGGCGAAGGGGTGGAAATACGGTGGATGATGGCGTTGCGTGCCGCCCCTGCATCTCCCCGGACGGCATGAACAGCGTGTATGCTGACCATGGCTCGCACAAAAAAAAACATAGTAATATATCCTTGTGCAAATTGATAACAGCAAATTTATTTCCATTTTCACTAATATCCCTGAAATTTTAGGTAGTGCCTAAGGAAACATCAGTGATAACATAAATGTTGCATGTAATTTCTATTGTGTTAAATGTTGGCTAAAGTTGAATCTGTTAAGCTTTAATTTGTGTCTGTTAATTATATATGTATTTCTAAAGTCCTGTATTGTGGTGGATTATTTCCTAAATTTATTGTCTTCTAAAACAAAAAGATTTATATCGCATTAGGTATTCTAATAATTTAGGGGTCTCGGTGAAAGCAGATATTAGTCCACCGATAGACACCATAACAGCAACACTAGAGTGTGTCACCACCTCGCAAATATAATTTGAGACGAGTAATATATAAGCAGATCATAGCAAGAGGGAAATCTTGAAAGAATACCCCATAAACATCTGCATGGACAGGATGGTACAATAAGTAAATTTCTTAGAAATTTGTACATATACTCAACAGTGACCAACAAAGAAATGTGTCTTGTTGGGCTTGAGCCTCCTCTACAATGAAAGAAAAATTGATCTTCTATCAATGCTGGTCAGATATGTTAGTATAGCATTTTATTTTGCTTTATCCTTCTTGTATGTTATGCATTCTTCTTTATGCATATGATATTCTTTAGTCTACTTTTACGACAGCCACAATCAAGAAATAGGGTTGTAAATCTTACTCCAACACCACAGAGTATAGTAATATTTATATGGAATTAATTTTGATATAATTGTTATATTTTGTGACTAATACAGGTAATTAGATAATCCTCATCTCAGCTCATGTAAGTCCCACTATTGGGTTTGAGCCTCCTCCACAAAAGGAGAGAACTTGACCTACTATACCATGCTGGTCAAACAAATTGGTAGAGGGTTTATTTAGTTTACCTTCTCTTAAAGTCCTGTTAAATTCTTACTTCCCATCATTTTGCATTTTGGCTCATATATGGCCCACTATGGGCCTTGAGCCACCTCCACAAAAGGAGGGCAATTTACCTACTCTATCATGCTGGTGAGACAGGTTGGTAGAGGGTTTTATTTCAAGTTTTCCTTCTCTTGCATAGATGTCATATGCATATTGTATCGCTCAGTCATCTTTTATAACACCCACGGGGTGATGAATTGTATTCTTACTCTGTCACCACACAGAGAATTATATAATGAATATGATATATTAGTAAACACAATATGTCAAACTTTCCAAAAGTTTTTTCAAGATATTAATTAAATATAAATAATGACTTACTTTCCATACATCAGTTGCATTATATATTTGAAAACTCATATTAGCATTAAAAGTTGTTGGCAGAGGCTCATTGCAAACAGCTCGAAGGAAGAAACATAATAACCTCCAGAAGCTGAAAGAGAAGATGTAAGTGAAGGAAATATTCATTATCTCATCTCAGCTCATATCAAGCCTCAAGCCCCCTCCACAATAAGGCAGAAATTGACCTAGTCTAAACCTAGCAGAAGTTAACACTAGTCAGAGGGCTTGGTTTTATTTCAAGTTTTCCTTTTCTTGCATAGTTGTTATAATCATATTACCTTAGTTGTCTATTATGACCCCTGCAAAAAGGATTGTATTCTAGTAGTAAGGGGTGTTGAATTGTATTCTTTTTTATGTAACCATATGAAAAAAGGAGATATAATAAAAAGAATAACCTAATTATCATATAATTATATATCTATCATATGCCGGCCGCCTACCATCAGGTAGTTGACATCATTGAACACTTCTTGGGAATGTTGTTGACCAGACCGCAGATGGAGCTCGCCCAGGTCTATGTCAAGCTAAGTCATATTTTATGACACCCACGAGCAATGTAAGGGTTGGTTGATATAGAGTTTTATTTAACGAGTGTTCATTTGCTGGCACTGTTATCTGTTTCACTAGGGGTTCTTTTCGACACCACTGGCAATGATGCAAAAGCTGAAAAGGCAGTGAATTGTATTCTCATACATTCTGGTACGCTAAAATGTTAAGTATAAGAACTAGTAATTACAGATTTATAATCAACATACATATCTAAGATTACAATATCATCATACCTATATGTAGGATTTAAACCTAGAAATTCCCCAAAAAAACGCCACACAATAAGAAGTACTCTTACAGTACAGTAGCAAGTTACTTAATCTTACACTAGTATACTAAACTATTACATATTAATTTATTTGCCTTGTATATTGAACAAACATATTACAATACAATTTTCGCACAAAGAAGTTTAAGAAAAGTTAAATTTTAGAAGCTACAAACTTTTAATTTGCCCGCCAAATTATGACAACACTTTTTTTTAATTTCATTCAAGCTTTGGCAGAGAGAAGACCAGTGGACTTATTACGAATATTTGCGTCAAAGTATTCTTAACGTTATCGAAACAAATTTTTATTGAAAATTCACAAGCTTTCTACAATAATTTCTTGCACATTTTATAAAATAATTTGACACTTCATATCGAGTACCTTATTCAAAATCAATGTCGGTCAGTAAGGGAATTGGTTACTATTAATTTAGAGTGGACCTGATAAATGGCTGAATATGATAATGCAAGTATTCCACTATTATATCATAGTCACTACTTTTTGGTATTGTATCTGTATTACATTATAGAAAATACCACAAATATATTTAATAAAAGGATAAACACTCATTATTTTTCATATTCTCACCAAAACTTCTGCCTAACCATGATTCTCGGCATCATATTGCATCTACATTAATATAAAGGTAATAAATAATTTATTTAAGAATATTAATTACTTATTACACTGTATAAACCAAAATATTAACTATAATTTAAGTGCACTGTCAGACGGCACAGAACCGCACTTTATGGCGAATCATGAGGGAGGCCTACGTCCAGCAGTGGACAGCGATAGGCTGAAACGATTAAGTGCGCACTTTTATATTCCCACTAATGCTTTACGTATATTTTCGCGTTACACAAAAATTATCAGACGAAACCATGCACGTCACAAGAGTTTTTTTGTCATAAAAGACTTTGTAACCATTCCATATAATTACTTAACAGACGTAAATATTAAAAGAAAATAGAGTTCCGGCGCAAATATGGAAAGGAAATGTCATGTTGAAGCTCATATTCATTTTTTGTGTTTTATAGTGTTATATTGAATAATTTTGCTGAAGTTTTATGTAATATAATACAATTTAGGTGCTGAAGTGTGGTGAATGTGATATAAGAGTGGTTTACGTGTATTTGCATATTCTACCGGAATTCCCAGCGAAATCATTTAATTAGGTTTTCAGCGCCTTATTAATGATAACGACTTGACTTACTGACGGATAATGACTAATAATAAGTTATACAATATGAAGTAGTAAATAATATGGAAAGAAAATTATTTGTATGCTACGTAAGACAAGGCAGTATGGTCGAAATGACTTTAGCCTGCCCGTAGGGGCGATCCAAACAAAAAAAAAATTAAAAGAAAATTAAATGTTTATTCAGTGCTGCCAACTTAGGAGTTTTCCCCCCTAGTTTAGGGGGTAAATAAGTAGAATGGGTTTTTTTTAGAGGCGTTCTATTTTTAGGGGCTATTTAGGAATTTTCTGAATAAAAAAATAAAAATACTAGCGTAGTGACATCTAGTATCCATCAGACCAATATCAGGCTTATTCGCAACAATAGTCCTGTCCGTGGTGATAGACCGGGCCCAGTAGAGCTTGGGGCTTACTTAATTATTATTATTATTGTTTATTAAGTACCTATGTCTCATAAATGTCACACATATGAGGCATATTTCTTTTTTGCCAGGATATATATTTATTTTCAGTGCGGGTACTAATTTATTCTTATTTTAATGAAATCATTTTTAGGGTCATTTTCGTGTAATTGTGGCAATTTTAGGGGTTTTTAACTATGATTTAGGAATAAATATTTTAGGGAGTTGGTAACACTGTGTTTATTGTCATTATGTGATAAATTGATAAAAATAATTTTCATGCATTCGATAGGACGCCTAATTATGTTATGAGGAAACTTAATTTGTGAAAGGAAATTAAATTACTCGGAATTGAACTCTAATTTCGATTTAACGTAATATTAACCATTTCTATGACCTTATAGCAGCTATTTATACAAAATACTGTTATTACTGTCAAAATAAATTAACAAAGTTGGGTTTGGGGTGTAATTTCGACAACATATAAATTGTATAAATCGTAAAACTAAACTTGAATGATGAATATAAATCAAATGAACATGCACGTTCCTATGAATACGGTTGGTGCAGCTCCAAATGTAGGCATGCAAATGCCTGTACCAGGTACAATAATGCAACAGCAATCACCACAACAAATGCAAGTGCAACCGCAACCGATGCCACAACAAACCCAACAGGATAAAATGGATAATATATCAAAAGTGAAAACGCTAATGAGCTCTCTTCGCGAATCAATTCCTGTAAGCGCATGCAACGTAAAAGCTTTATTTTCTTTGAAAATTACCATTTATTTAACCTTCTTAATAACTCTTTCAGATGACCCTGAAATCAGCAGCACAAATTCTACACCAAAATCACAATGTCGATTCTAATTCGCAGTAAGTATCTTAATAAAGAAATTGCCCCCATATATAGAAACATATTTTTCCATCTGGTGGCGGAATAAAGATACAGTTCATTACTCCCTTTCTTACTTACAAGTGTTGTAATAAATAACTAAAGGATATGATATGCAGATAATATCTATGCAAGAGAAAGAAAACAACTTAAAACCTTAGAATAATAATGTATAGAAGGTAAGTTCGCGCATAAAAAGTGAAGCATTTCAATTGGAGCCTAATGGAGCTTATGGCGGAACTGTTCCGTAATGTACAAGGTCACTGTATTGCACGTATGTACACAACTCTTAAAAAATAAATAGGTAATTATGACGATTCGTATATTCAAGTCGTGTCAGAACACATTTGAAAAATATAAAAAGGTTTTTAACATTACTTTTAAAAGTATTTCGATGATTTATGTTAATAAAAACAAAATTTGATTTCATAATTTGTATAGTGGTATGCGTGTGTTATTACACACGAACACACGCAGGCTATTGCCTGCGCGCATGTAGTATTTTAGATTCATATTTCGATCGTTCGAAGTACCAACACTATCCTTCTATACATTATTATTCTAAGTTAAAACCCTATACTAACACATTTGACCTATATGATATAGTTGGTCAATTTCTCTTCATTCTGGAGCAGCATGTATGTGAGAATGTTTATTGCTCTTTCACACAAAAACTACTGAATGGCTTTTGATAAAATTTAGTAATAATATAGCTTACATATCAGAATAACACATAGGCTATAATTTATTCCGATATTCCCATGGGAAGGGGAACTATGTGGATAATACCGCAGGGCGGTGCTAGTTTAAAATAAGTATCAGTATGTTAATTTGGGAAGGAAATTGACCTTCTATACAATTCTGGTCAGATGTATTAGCATAGTTTTATGTCGAGTTTTCATTCTCTTGCATAAATTTGATATGCACATCATATCACTTATTCATCTTTTACAACACCCACGGCAAAATGATGAATTGTATTCTTACTCTGACTTCATATAGAAATATTAACCATATTCACCTTTAAAACAAGCAATAGTAAAAAGGTTTTAATCTCAATTATGTATATTTTTCAATTTTAGGAAAGGCATTGATAACCCAGTACCTAGATTTGATAAAAATTTGGAAGAATTTTTCTCAATATGTGATCAAATGGAACTGCATTTGGTAAGTTAAAATTATTATAAGTTTCCCTATTGAGCTAACCATTGTTAACTTTTGCTGCCGATAAATTGTCAATAGTAGCACATTTTTGAGAATTGGATAATTGATTATTGGGACACTTCATGTGAAGCAAGCAGCAGAAATGACACGTTTTAGATCTTGTTCATTTTTGGAGTAAAGATAGGTACTATTATAAGACCTGAATAGAAATACATCATTATTTTCTTTTTATGAAGCTTATTTTCTACATTAAAGAATTGGCGAATCTGAACAACAGATTTTTCGAAAGGTTTTTTACATCATATTAAATTTTATAAAAAGCTATGTGTTCGATATTTTAGAATAAAGAAATATATTTTTCTTGCCATTTACTACAAGTACCTACCAAAAAAAAACTTGCCCTTTTTTGATTGAAACAAATGCTTTTGGTAATAAAGTAAATAATTAATAATGCACATTTAAATCTCTGAAATAATAATGACTTGTTGGACACATGACCGTTTTTTCCTTTCCCCATGATCGTGAACGCTGAAAGGTGTTCGAAACTTCGGGAAATCCTAAGTCCTAAGTCTATAAAGTTCTTTATATGTGTTATATATACACCGCGATGAAATGCCTAAAAATAATTTAGTTTATAATGAGCAACACCCGCCTAAACATCAGAAATTTGTAAATCGAGTTTTCGTCCTCTTGCATCAACGTTACCTGTATCACGAAAGTAGTTTTTTACAAAACCCATGGGCAAGAAAGCATACAGTGAAACATATTCTTATTCCGTCTCCATCCGGATGTATAATGAACACGAAATATTAATATCAAAATGACATTTGGACATCTAGAAAGAGCATTTGTCATATTACTTAGTATTGTTTGTGTTCAAAGTAAATATCTGTATCTATGCCCAACTATTAACTTATTGACCTGGCAACTGTTTCTAATCACTATTATTATTAATGTTATCTCTGATGTACGTCTTATATAAACATAGAATAGGGTTACAAATAATTTAATATATAATAGGCGCGTGTTACGTTATTATCTCAATTAAATGTTTATTAGGTAAATTACTATGTAGTTAGACTTAATTATCAATTAAACGATAATTGACCGTGTAGTGACGGAGTAAGAATACAATTCACCACACCCTATCTTGCCCGTGGATGTCGTAAAAGACAACTATTAGCGACAAATATAATACGCATATGACATCTATATAAAAGAAAATCGAGAAAATTTCCGTGCGTTCATGCGTTTCTGCCATACCTATTGTAGCAATCAATCTTAACGCTCACATATAGGCCCCGTTAAGCTCTTCCGTATCCGTGGTGCCGTACTGCTGCGCTTATCGTAGCTTTACACCTCTTTACTTATTGGCTGACTAGTCATTCTGTTTTCCTGTCTCCCGCTCTGCCTAGGAGGGAAGTGGAATCTCTCTTTCCAATTCCTCCTCTTTAATCTTTTCTAATTAAATTTGTTGCGGGTCCCAAGACAATTAAAATCATATCCCGGGACTGCTTGAGGGTCAAACCTCGGTATCATTTATGGAGACCATTGTGGATTCTGGCTTACAGGAGTTACAATGGTGGGAATGTGTGGTGGGATTAGTCCCAAAACCAATCTATATAAAAGAAGGAAAGCTCTGTCTGACCAACATGGTATAGTAAGGTAAATTTTCTTTCTATTGTGGCGGAGGCTCGAGCCCAATAATGGGACGTATATGAACTAAAATGATGATGAAATGATGAAGGAATAATTAAAAAAATACAAGCAGCAGCTATTGGATATTTTTACTGAAGGTTTATTCAGATTCGATGGTAAATTGTGAGATAAATTTATATGTAAATGTAAAATATAAATATGAATATATGAAAATAAGTACGACACCTACGAGCAATGTAAGGGTTTGAGGTAATCGTGACCGTCACCACACAGTAAAAAAGCGACTAAGGGATAGAATATGTGTATGTAATATCTTTGAAAGAGAATGAAAACTCGACATAAAACTATGGCCACACATCTGACCAATCTGGTATAGTAAGTAGGTCGGTAATACCTTCCTTTGTAGAGGAAGCTCGAGCCCAACATTGAGACTTATGTATATTGAGATGAAAATGAAGTATGGTATGCTCGTAATAAATTATTTACCTTATGATGATTGAATATTGACCACCGATTTCTTGCGCGCGAGTGTATTGAAACGTGTCTAAGGGGATGAATTAGATATTGCAAGAGAAGGCAAATTGCATTCAAATTTTACTTTTCCAAAAGACACGGTGCTTAAGCAAATAGTGTAGCAACTAAGAGAAGGAGAAAACAATTTTTTTGCGAATACCACAGAAATATTAATTTTCTTTGGCCCAATCAGACGGATCAGGCAATTGTGTTTCGTGGACCGACGAAGATATAAATAAAAAACCCTTTACATGGCTCAGGAATCGATTCTGTTTTTGAGTAGACGCATTGTTTACTCGCCGTGCGTCAAAAGTACATAAGATAAAGTTCAGACACGTGTAAAATGATAGCAATCTATGGGATTCGGATACGCTAGAATGAATAATTTCCAAAGTTTGGGAAGAATTCATTTCTTTCGTCGAATTCAATCGTTCCAAAATATTTCTTTCATTACCTTATCTATACCAATAAATAAAATTGGAGTGTCTGTTTGTAATGTCAAAATAATAGATAGGCTTTTTTCATGCTCACACGGTTATTTGTACGACACCTATGCCTAAAATACAGATTAAAAAATTTTTGTCTGTCTGTTTGTTCCGGGTAACCTTCAAAACGGCTGGACCGATTTCAAAAATTCTTTCAGCAATGGAAAGCTATAATATCAGGTCGTAAACTAGGCTATATTTTATCCCGGGATTCCCACGGGAACGGGAACTACGCGGGTAAAACGACTAAGCGAAGCGAGGGCGGGTTGCTAGTATATAAATATATGTATATTGGGTTAAGGGTTGACGAGTGTTATGTAATGTAATATAGCCCAGATGATGAGATGATTAACATATCATCTCGGCTCATATACTTCCCATTGCTGATCTCGAGCCTCCGCCACCATAGGTGGGAAATTGACCTACTATACAATGCTGGTCACACATGTTGGTATAGGGTTTTGCTACGAGAAAAAAAATTAAATTTTAATTTCTAAAAAATTTTTGTCTGTCTGTTTGTTCCGGGTAATTTTCAAAACGGCTGGACCGATTTCAAAAATTCTTTCACCAATGGAAAGCTATAATATCAGGGCGTAAACTAGGCTATATTTTATCACGGTATTCCCACGGGAACGTGAACTACGCTGGTAAAACGACTAAAACCGAAGCGAAGAGAGGGCGGGTTGCTAGTGATTAATATATAGATTAACTAACTTTTTTTAATCTGTATTTTAGGCATAGGTGTCGTGCAAATAACCGTGTGAGCATGAAAAAAGCCTATTATTTTGACATTACAAACAGACACTCCAATTTTATTTATTGGTATAGATTATCTATAAATCAGTAACTAAGTAATAATTTATACTGTAATGCCGACATTTATACTGAGTGCCGACACTGTTCTCATTAACATAGGTTGCTTGCAAGTTAGCAAACAGAATAGGCCCAACTTCCATCCCTCAACCGATCGACATCCGCTAATGGACATAGTTTTCACTTTTTCAAGGGGGCCGGTTACGGTGCAGTCTCCTTGTCCTCCTTCAGGGCAACAGAGACAATAGCATGCCAATTTATAACCTGTAATAGACTAGTGTTGCCAGGGCGGCGTTCTAACACGGTGAGCATCTCTATGGCTGGCGGATTATTTCTCGTTCATAGACTATCATAGAATAGATAGCTTAGCTTAATTGGTAGCTTATATGAGAGAGACTTTCCTAAAGGATGATCCACGGCCTGGAATTTGGACCAGGCTAGGCTTGAAATTCCGACGATGCAATATGGACGCTTCACTTATGGCGACCGCACTTTGTGATTATAAATAGGCAATGCACCCCAAGACGCTGACGGCAAAAGCCTAAATGATTTTGATTGGAATTTCGATTGGCGATTACAGTTGACGTTCAGCTGGTTTTTATGACTCATTGGCATGTGAGGGCTGGTGATTGTGTTCTTAATCCGTCAGCACAAACGACGCCAGGACTCACTAAATGGTCTAGATATACAGGTCACGTACCTGTTGAAAGGGAAAGGGGTCTTCAGAAATACTACGCCTAAACAAATTTATTTGGGGCTTTGTCGTATACTACGAGTGTAGTAGTACGAGAATGGATTATATTTTATGGATATGTTCCCTAAGAGGCCATGCCATGTTGCAGTGGCTCTAACATTATTTACCACGTGCCAATGAAGTCAAGAGATAGGTTTTGTAGTCGCTTCTCGATGAGGAGTAATACGACAAGTGATTCGCGCGCCACCCGCAATGAGCCCGAGCGTATCTCTAGGAAAAATAGTATCGGTAGTATTCGTAACCGCTACCCTGGGCTTTGATGCCAATCCAGAAAAAAATATTTTGAATATAGTAAGCACTAAGAAATATAAGCTTACACCCGCGGGGGACTTACAAACATACAATTAATGAAACTCCATTATTTATTTCTTTTTTAGCAAGCTATGGTCTGAGCGCACTCCGTCCACTTAATCCAGGGCGACGAAAGGGCGGCGTGCGCCTTCATAACCCACCGAGTCTCTTCCCACCGCCCTTAGGCCGACCACTGCTATCGTTTCCTTGAGATATGTGGCCGGCCTGAATGCAAATGACACCTAGATTAAGAGCAATTAATTATTTATGGTCAGAACTGTCCTGCGTGGAGTTTACATCCTAGACATTCGACATCGGGCCGACCACTGATGACAAGTCACATCTGCTCCGGTGGTCGGCCCAACAACGAGGTGATGTGGGTACGGGTGGGTTATGGGCCCGCGCGCCGTCCTTTCATCGCCCCGGACGGACAAGACCGCGCGTGCGCTTACCATAGCCCACCCATAAAAAAAAAAGACATTCGACATAGGAGTTTATATATGTGCAAGCACATCAATATCATCATTCCGCTCTTATCCCAATTGGCGTCGACGCAATATGTCCTCGACTTTTTCTTCCATTGTATATAGTGTTGGCAAGAGATCTACGACCGGTTACCTACTTCACGTTAACTCTCCTTGAGAATAATTGTTGACGGGGCAGCATCTGATGGAGTCGGCTTAGTTCGATGTCAAACTTTTAGACGTCTTTTACGACAGCCACGAGCAATACTGAGGATAGTATTCCTAGCGGCCACAGCACAGCACATCTGTGTAGTCTTGTGTTTTTAATATTCCTGTGTTTTATGTGTACAGCGCACGGCAGTAACATGTATCCAACAAGCTCAATCAGCTGCCCATTATCTGCCGCTATCGGTGATGCCCTCAAGGCTCGACTCGGGACCAACCACACAAGTAAACATCATTATCTTATTTTTTTTATACAAAAACATACATGACATATTTTTAATGGCTTGTGTTTTTATCAAATCGGAGCTCTGATTCGCTATGCCACCGGAGATAACGTGTCAATAATGAATGACATTGTAACACTTGTTTAACCTAAATGTGAAAAGAAATTTAATTCATTTCATGCAAATGACATAACGTGAACGCGCTAAGAGTTTGGGTGATCATAGCTAACAGAGGCTTGGATTATTTTACTAACTTTTGTACAAATTTTTGTAATATACCTGGTATTGCCATCATTCTCATAGCCTGTAGATACAGATTTCTACCATTGTAACTTCCGTAAGTAATGGATTCCAATGGTTCCTATGGATAACATCGAAACTTGAACCCCAAGAAGTTTCGAGAAACACTTTTAGTCAGGGACACGTAATAAAATAAATGAACAATATGAAAACTTTGCAATTTAATAGTAAATTTTGAGTTAAAAGTGTCTATTGTCTTTGGTGGTAGATGAGCAAGCAGACTTATTGAAGTGCTGCTCATGGACTCTAGCAATGCCATGGCATGACGGTCGCTTGCGCAAGAATATACATATAAGCCTCCGGCTCTTTCGCTTACCGAACGAAGTGCATCAGCAAATTGCTTTGAATCAGACGTTGATTTTCTACAATATTGTGGTATTACAACACCTATAGACAAGTGAGGAGGGTGAATTTTTTAGGATAACTTTTATAATCAACGTGATTATGTGACATTTGATGTCTGGACATATTTGCGAAGTAATAATTATGAATATTTATCCAATTACAAAACAAAAGTTGCACAAAAGTTTGGGAGCTCATTAGCTATAATTAACTTGTAACTCTCCTTGCAAATGCTAACATTATATATTTTTAAAATTACAGGAAACGACATTGAGCTACCCACAATATTTGAACACCGTACGGCTGCAGATCTCATACGCCAAAGATATTCATGATACACTGGTCGCTGCCGCTCAAAATATTCCTCCAACTGAATGTGGCACATAAATATAAAATAATTAGCATAGTGTATTAAATAAATATTTTGTCACATTTTTCTGGTTTTATTATTATTTGTTTTGTGACATTACTAATGTTTTCTTCCTAAGTTCACAGAAAATCGGTATTTGCACCAACGCATCATTTATCAGTTATGATTATTTCTTTAATAATAATTATATCTTTTAATAATCTTATCTTTTTAATAATTTTGACATTATATCGGACCACGGCTTTCACAGACCTTTTCCTATGATCGTAGGCTACGTCTGAGAATGGTTCCTGGTACTTGAATAACATTCACTTACTGGGAAATTTTGATCGTAACATTTTGATAGTAATAATAAAAAAATTAAGTAAGTAAGTACAAGATCCGGCTGCAAAATCACTACGTTCATCGCGTAGTTAATCAAATTCAGATTCTTACATACATTTATGATTAGGAGAATACATTGATAACAGGGTGCCACTCAATAAGTGGCCGCAAGTAATTTTAATTAAATTAATGTTAATAAATTTTCGGAAAAATTTCGTTCACTTGTTTTTTAAATAAAATATCATCCACATCATAGCAATGTATGTAAAGAATTCGAAAATCGATGGGTGCCGTTGCACACTTGGCCGCAACTACTTCGCAGCCAGGTGTAAACAGGTAATATTTTGGTGTATTTATACGTTCATGACGTACACACTTGGTTTTTATATCAAACTAGCAACCCGCCCTCGCTTCGCTATGGTTTTAGTCGTTTTACCTGCGTAGTTCCCGTGGGAATACCGGGGTAAAATATAGCCTAGTTTACGCCCTGATATTATAGCTTTCCATCGGTGAAAGATTTTTTGAAATCGGTCCAGCCGTTTTGAAGATTACCTGGAACAAACAGACAGACACAGACAAAAATTTTTTAATCTGTATTTTAGTCATAGGTGTCGTCCAAATAACCGTGTGAGCATGAAAAAAGTTTATTATTTTGACATTACAAACAGACACTCCAATTTTATTTATTGGTATAGATTAAAGCAATTTTTTTAAATTTAATGATATATCGCTACATGTAAACAAATGGCCGCAAATTAGGGCTGCTAGCTGTTAAACATTTGAGGATTCGAGATAAAGAGAAAGAGAGTTAGCGTGAAACCCCACTTGTTAAAAGAGGATGGCGTGTGTCAGCAGTGCGAGTATTTAAAGCAATTGCGCATGCATCAATAGAAAGGGTTCTCAGCGATGGTAACAGTAGTAGGAACGATTTGACACGTACTCCAAAATTGTAATTAATATTCTGAAAAAAAAAATGAAAATAAAACATTCATTACATACCTAATAAAAAATTGTTGGTTTTTACTTCACTATCAACTGTTATAGCAAAGTTCATTGCGTGATTTTCAGCTGGGGCGAATTAGAGTTAGCCATGCCAATTTTTACTTATACGACACTATAGTAAACTACTTGTCTCGCGAGGGAACTTCATAAACAAAAAGAATTGTTCTGTGTTGGGACGGCAGAACACACATTCGGGACGAGATATCGATATTTGAATGCGCAAATGTTTTTTTTTTTATTGCAAGCAGTGGCAAACGAGCAAACAGTACACCTGATGGTAAGTGTTGCTGCCGCTCATGGACCTTTACAAGGCCGCTGCCTACCGCGAAGAAAGTGAAGGGAGTGTGAATGCGTGCATTGAGGCTCGGTGATACCAAAGGCACCACCAAAATCCTGCACACGCAAACACCCTCAGAAAGTTGGGCAAATATCAGAAACTACGCTGACCATTGCCATGATACTGCTGAAAATAGGATATTATTAATTCATTACTATAGTTACAGGACAACGTGGGTGTAGCTACAAATAATATCGGAGATATGTAAGTAATCTACGGCACAATTCCGTGTTGTAACGGACTAAGAATACAATTCACCATCCCCTATCTTGCCCATGGGTGCCGTAAAAGACGACTTAGCTGTTATATATGCATACATATAACATCTATGCAAGAGAAGGAAAACTCGAAATAAAACCCTATTCCAGAAAATCAAGCAATTATCTGGGGGAGGGGAGTAAAACCCATTTTGTACGTAATATTTTACAAGTCTTTCATATATTACAAGCCACAAAGAAATACGTATACTAGTTATGGTGTTATACGCCGTCCCACCTGCCGCCTTCCTACCCTGGACAGATTGGATGGGCTGTACTACAACATAGTCTGTCCCCAAAACAAAAAAAGAACGATCAACCATTTGTGGATTGCACAAATAATATTTATACTGAGTAGTTACGTACGGATATTACCAACACCTAGGTATATTGCTCCTGGGTGTTGTAAAAGGCAACGAAGAGATAAAAATCAACTTGGGCCAACTGTATCTGATGCTCTCTGGTCATCAATTACATTTCCAAGAAGAGTTAACATCATAAACCGATTGCCAAAACTTTTGCAATATTTATAATGGAAGAAGAGTACCAACTATGTCCATCCCAAGCATTGGGATAAGCACAGGATGATGAAGACAAATAATAGCTCTGCATAGACATCTAACGTATTCAGCACTGCAAGTCCTTATCTAGACTAGTATGCAGTCAGTATTTATATTAATACACTCGTTAAACGGTATTGGTTATTTCTATTTAAACATTTCGTGATAAAAGAAGTGAACGTGACAGTTTTGAGCAGAAATTAGTCTTTCTACCCACAAAATATCATTTATGTCAACAGGAACGGAAGGATACAGATAAAATAAAACATACATATTATTACTAAAATATATTAAGTAAATTATACGGATACAATAACAGGAAATATTTTTATCAGAATTACATTATTTGCATAATACGAAATATTAAGTGTCGTCTTATTGACTATATATTAAGATTGTTTATTCTAATGATATAGCAAGCGAAGTAGAGGTATACACAAATTAGATATTCTAGTTTTTGTTTTTATTTCTCTGATAGAAAATGAGCTCGTGTTGTAAGTTGTTAAATCTTGTCAAGAGCCTTTGAATAGCTTAACAACAACACTATGTTACATCCTTGAGCCAGTGGACTGCCTAGACTTTTTTATAAAGTTCGAAGACGCTTCGTTAACCATTAAACAGAGAGAAAGAGAGTCTTATAGAGGCTAATACGAAAATCTTGCTTATTCCTACCAATGCATAAGAATCAACTTTTAAGCAATTTTAATCAAAGAATTCATTACCATCACTTAAAATGAAGTTCAAAATAATCTTAGAAACAGTCGTACTTAAATTAAAAATCAAATAATATCTAATTACTTAATATATTAATAACAAATTTATTTAATTTTTATTATGTTTCTAACTTTTATTTATATAACAATGGGATAATAAACTGTAACTCGCATCATAGCTACTGAATCTCTCTTGTATTTTTTTCTTTTGTACAATTAAAGCCACAGACAAACATATTAATCAAAAAAATTCACGTTCGAATTTTGAACATATTTGAGATCATAAAACATATTCATTTCATTTTTTAAATGATTTCCTACCTGGTTGATTAGTTAAACTTAACATTATTTAAAACTATAATGAACGTTCGCTACCGCAGAGTTTCCAACCATTCGACGTTGCAGGTGTGATGAAAATGTGACTTAGAATAACAATTTTAAATAGAATTATCACAATAGAAAAGAAAGTATAATACTATCAGTCTTTAAATTAAAGTAAGACAGCAGAATCTTCGGCCTTATCCAATCCACTATAGCTGTAACAAAGAAAACATAGCTTACTTAATTGTATTAATCAATTAAAATGTTATCAACCTTATAAACCTAATTAATTTTATTATTGATATAAGGAAAGTAACTCAAAGTAAGGTTGTCTGTAAAAAATGCAATAAGTTTCCTTCGCTTTGTTTAGAAGACTCGTGCGAAATTGTGCGTTTATACGTTGAGAACACGGAAATCCGTAGAAGAACGTGTGTAACCGACATAGCCCGCAGAATTAGTGCGTTGAAATGGCAATGGGCAGGCCACATCGCTCGTCGAACCAACAACCGTAGGGGAAGAAAGATTCTTGTGTGAAGACCACGAATCGGACGGCGCATCGTAGGACGACCGGGGGGTTGTCCTACGCTGCGCCTACTAGGTGGACTGACAACATTCTCAAAGTCGCAGGAAACCGTTGGATGCAAGTGGCGCAGGACCGTTCCGAGTGGCATTCTCATGAGGCCTATGTCCAGCGGTAGACGTCTGTAGGCTGATGGATGGATACGTTGAGAAGATTAAAATAATGCAACAGATACTAATTTTCCATTCCTTTGTTTCCCATATTGTAAAACAAAGGAAATTCAAAATATTTCAACTTGCGGAGATTTAGGCATTTAGGACGCCCAGTGCGGTGACAAGTTAAGAATGCATTATTTCGCTACCACTTTTTAAATAGGAATTGTATAACCCTCTAAAAACCAGCTGCAATAGGCAACACGGGCAAATTATAACATTAAACTGTCAAAATGTAAGCTTGTGTTCAATAGTTCAGATCTATGGGCTGACTTCCGTTAGCTAGGCGCAAATGTTTGATTTTGCGATTTCGCAAATGTGAACCAATCGCGTGCCAAGTCTGCAAGCGTAGTGAATAACAAAACAATGAACGGAATAAAAGTTAAAACTACATAAAAACTACTTCTCAACTATAAAAAATATACATACTTATAACAACTATGCAAGAAAAAGAAAACTCGAAATAAAACCCTATACCAATTCGCCTGACCAGCGTGGTAACTTGGTAAGTCAATTTCCCTCCCAATGTGGAGGAGGCTCGAGCTCAGTAGTGGGGTGTATATAAGCTGTGATGAAGCGCGATTCACAATCCCAGTTTATATAGCCACGTATCTTCAAGAGCTTGCTTATAAGTTAAAAAACTCTAGTCTGTATGTAGTTTGAAACTAGCACTAAATCGTCTATGCATTCGAAGTATTGAATTTAACTATCTGTATCCAGAAACTACTAGTACATTTCCGTGATAACACGCCTGGGGGGGTTCAAATAGTAATGGAAAGGACACATCAATCGACGTTATCTACAGTAAAGAGAAATACAGCCCTCGGCTCGGATGCATGTTTATGCATCGTGACCTCAGATAAACTTATTGTGATGACATAAATAGTATTGCCTTTAGCACTATGGAATAATACAAGTTCATATAATTTTAACAGTGCTTAGGGTACAAGGGTTCTTCGGTTATTAAAAGGACAACATCCTGCACTAAGGAAATAATACTTGGGGGACTTTACAAATATATAATTAACGGACAAAATTTGTGAATCGCACGAAGTATTGTCCTGTGTGGGATTACAACCAACGACATTGGCACCGTAGGTCGGTATCTTAATCACTACGCCATCTGTCTGCATTGGTTTAAGTGATAAGCTTTTTTGCCCCATATGAGTTTGAATTCTATCCAGGCGATTTTATGTTTTTTACGAATGAATGTACTGGGTATGAGAATCATATTGCCCGTGTGGTAATGGAGTAAGAATACATTTTACCTCCCCTAAATTGTCCGCGGGTGTCGTAAAAGACGACTAAGGGATGTAATATGAATATGTCATCTATGCGAGAGATGGAAAGCTCGAAATAAAACCATATATCAACACGTCTGACATGCATGCAGGTCAATTTCCCTCCCATTGCAGAGGGGGCTCAAGCCCAGCAGTGAGACGAACATTTATGAGGTAGTGATGATATTGCAAGGTATGTTTGTAAATACTTCAGGATTGAAATATTTTTCCAGGGTTAGCGTTAGGGGTAGAGATAAATATCTCATAGTGTTGATGGGAAAAAATGTTTATACTTCAAGTTTGGCAATATTATAACTTTAATTTAATCATCATTTCAGCATATCGCCATCCACTGGTGGACGTAGACCTCCCTCCTGTTACGCCACAAAGTGCGATTTTGTGCCGCCTGTATCCAACGACGCCTTAGCAATTTGCACCAGGTGGGTCCACCTAGTGGGAGAATGTCCTACACTCCGTCGTCCGATACGTGGTCGCCACTCAAGAATGTTTCTTCCCCAGCGGTTGTCGGGTTAATAAATTTCACAAATAATTATTGTCTTGTAAGTTTTACAATCATGATAGAACAATATGAACAAAACAATATGAACAAAAACATTTACGAATTATCACTAGAAATAAAAACAGTGCCACAAATAACATTAAGTTACAAATACTAGCGAACCCTAGAACGTTCTTTGATAAAACTTAATAATAAGGCTACGCGTTTGTGGAATATTTTGCCAAATATATACAATTGCTCTTAACATTATCAAATATAAATGAACTGTGAGCAAAATTATGAATAGAAAGACTTGTGCGAGACTAAAACACTGTTTCAAAATTGTTTTTTATACCATTACATCCACATTCATAATCTGAAAACTTATAATTTACAATAGAATATGTATCTCTGCTCATATACGTCCCACAGTTGACTTTTACACAATAAAAGGGAGTTGGCATATTACAGCTAGCTAACCTAGTTGGTTAATGTTCCTCTTTTGCAGATGCTTAGGTACTTTAATCGTCTCTTACATCATTATCTTCACCATCATCATCATACTGACATACGTCCCACTGCTGGATTTAGGCCTCCTCCATAATGGTAGGAAAATTTACCTACTAACTACCCTGTTCCGAAGTGTTGGTATAGGATTTTATTTTGAGTTATTTCTACTGCAAGGAGTGATAAATTGTGTTCTTACTCCATCACCACAAGGAAACACATTCTTAGTACAACAATATTAACGGATAGAAAAATAGAAGCTAATATTCCTATAATAATGGCTATAATAGCGACTATAAGAGTCGCTTATCTAAATGCTGTTAGTAACACACGATAACAGCTCATTCACCCTGCAGCAAACGAATGAACTTATGTAAGTGCAAAAAGTTACGTGATATTAGATGACAATAACATATTAATTTTTGCTTTCCGATACGTTATCGTTGTCCAGCCCCTACATAATTTATATGCTCCTGTAGAATTTTCCATTGCAATACTATCCCTGGCCTGCTGCGAGTATCGATAAAAATAAAAACAACCAGATATCGAAACTAAATGATTTTTATATAATTAGAATGTGATATTGTAATGAATTGTTTCTATATGGACAATAATTTCGTAACTGCCAGAAAGAGTAATAAGAAGTCCCTTTAAAAATGCCAGTGTTATTAAGATCTGCCTAGTAGTAGTAATAACTAGACAATATACGTCCCAACGTGTTCCGTGTGGTGATGAAGTAAGAATATAATTCACCACTCCCTAATCTTGCCCGTGGATGTCGTAAAAGACAACTAAAGGGTATAATATGTTCATAATATCTGTGCAAGAGAAGGAAAATTCTAAATAAAACCCTATACCAACATGTCTAACCAGTATGGTATAGTAGGTCAATTTTCCTCCCATTGTAGAGGAGGCCCGAGCCCAACAGTGGGACAGAGGTATGTGGGCTGCGATGATATGTCCAAATACTGGGCTCGAGCATTACAATGAGAGGGAACCTGTTATGCCACGCCGTTCAGGTGGGTTGATATAGGATTTCATTTAGATTATTTCTTTTCTTTGATAGATGACATATGTATATTACATCGCTTTTTTTTTCGACAAACACCTCGCACTAGTCCGTCCGGGGCGACAGAGGGGCGTAAGCACGTACAGCCGCAAACCACCCGAACACGTCGCCTTCGTCGTTGGACCGACCACCGGACCAGGGTTACTTGTCGTCAGTGGTCGGCCCGACGGAATACCCCCTGAGGAGTACCCTCCCATCGACCGACGTCCTAACCTCGGGGAGGACGTCGGATATTACATCCCTTAGTCACCTTTTGCTAATTCCTCCTCCATAATGCGAGATAAATTGAACTACTATACTATCCTGGACAGACGTGTCGATATATAGTTTTATTTCGAGTTCTCCCTACTGCAGGGGGATGGTAATTGTATTCTTACTCAGTCACTACACGAAAAATATTACTAGATCTATTGAATATAAAATTTAAGGAAATTTTAGGAATTGTTACACAAATAGAAGTCGCTTATGAAGGTTTCCTCATGAAGGTGACTTAATATTTAATTTTTTTATTTATTAATTACGGTTTCAGACCCTATGTGATTCTTTTCCTTTTTACTATTTGCGTAAAGTCAGAATTGGCGCACCTGTTTCGAACTTAAAACATTGTTCCCCGAATCAAGCTACTTATACCCTTATCTGCGTCCAGTTCTAAATGATAAGAACAATAATTGAATTATGAATCAACTATTCTGACCTGAGACATAAACAATATAAGTTATACATAATTAAGTTCCTATACCTACATACATAATTCGTTTTTATCAGTACTTTATAATAATGGGACGTCCATAAATTAATGTTTGTTTTTCTCGGCGACAATATCACAGACTTTGTTGCAATCTATAGTTATAATTATAAATGACATTTGTTGTTATACGTGTATAATAATTGTATATATAAATTACAATTATTAAATTACATTCATGTAATAATCAATAATTTGATTGAAATTGAAACGTCTGTTTGTTTAAATGCGTTTTGAGGAATTAATAGCGGAATTTGGGATTTTTTTGGTCTTACGTTTTTATCATGAAACGTACTAAAATTGTTGGAATAGCATAGTGACTATAAATGATATGAATAATTATTGTGCTACTTCATAGTGTACTGATACGTCGAGCCAACTATTTTTTACCGATTACGTTATTCCTAATATTGTTTCGTAGAGAAATTCAGAATATTTAGATGCTGTGTGGCTACGAATGCTACCAACTCTTACACTGTTCGTAGGTGTTGTAAAAGATAACTAAGAACTTTACATAGATCTGGACCAACTCAAACTCACGCCATATGGTCAACTATATATAACACTCCCAAGGAGTTTGACGTCAGGCAATATGGTGGAATAAGAGTACATATTGTGTCGACCCCAAGTAGTTGGGCTCATCCCAAGCAGAATGGTGATAATGAATGAAATCCAGAGCATAGCAACATAGAACATATGGAGAGGTACATAGCTCGCTGAGCTTAAGCTTAGAGAATACCTGCGTTTCTTTTTTGAAAGTTATTACTGTGGGTTCGAGCCTCTTTCCCAATAGGAGGGTAGTTGACCTACTATACCATGCTGGTCAGACATGTTGGTACAGCGTTTTATTTCGAATTTTCATTCTCTTGTACAAATGTATGCAAATGCATATTATATATAATAGTGATGAATTGTATTCTTACTCTATCACCACACGGAAAGTTATTTTATATACTTATTGCAAAATATTTGACGAAAGGATTTTCCAAACCTTCTAGATTATTTAACAATCAACTGACCTCTTGCCGAACTTGGATCTACCTAAATGGATGGTCTGTTGTCGATATAGTTATCGACGACTTCAAGAAAAGTATTTTTACTAGGAATCGTAGTATTTCTAAATAAAAAGTATTTCTAACTCCAATACTAGAACAACGTACTTTTGTGGAGTCAGTGGGTCATAGGGAAATCCTCTTAAAGTCGTCGAGTACAGTACTAGAATCCAATAAAGCTTAGACAAATATTATTACTGTACCATCCGTAAATTGAAAAGAAGTGATTTATTCGTTATTGACATCGATGCGAAATCTGATATTTTTAGATATCTATATATATATATAAAAGAAAATCGTGTTAGTTACACTATTTATAACTCAAGAACGGCTGTACCGATTTGGCTGAAAATTGGCGTTGAGGTAGCTTAGAACCAGGAGAAGGACATAGGATACTTTTTTCCCGTTTGACCGCGTTCCCGTGGGACGTGACATAAGACGTCAAGAGAATACAAGTCACTATGAAACGTGGTATAACAAAAGCGCATTTGACATGTATTAACCAAACGCAAATGACAGCTAAACGTAATTTTGTTTATGATTCAGTAAGGTTGAAAATTTGATAATTATAATTTTGTCAGAAATCAATAATCAGTAATTTGTATGTTCATTGAATTATCATTAACAATACCGCGACTTCTTAGTCTTCTTCGTCTTCCATCTTCTTCGTCTTTCCCATCATGCCCAAAGACTTCCATCGTCTTCGATGGAATCTTTCCTGACAAAGCCGTAATGGTTCTTCTATTAGAGAATATATCTTAGGAAAAGAAAAGATATTTACGAAAAAAAATATGGCAATACGAAGTTCGCCGGGTCAGCTAGTTACCTAATAAATACCTATATACTATAGTTTCCTAAAACAATTATAACTATACATAAAGCTAAAGAATTTATTTGTCTGTTTGAACGCGTTAATTTTAACGATTTTGATGAAACTTAGCATACTAGAGGTTTCGGAGCCAAAAAATCGATCTAGCTAGGTTTTATTTATAGAAAATGTTGTTTTGTCGGTGTTTTTAGCAAAACAATACAATAACATTAAATTTTAAAAGAATATGAACGCAAATTTCGCCGTCAACATCAAGAGTTATAATAGTTCAGTTGGGAAGTTGTCCAGTTTTCTTTTTGTTTTGTTTTGGCATTAAAACAGCATGGGATCGAATCTCGGTGTTATTATTATTCTCTTTATGTAATTTTTGATATTTTATTCATTATATAATGTTTATTTTTTATTAATATATCTATACCAATAAATAAAATTGGAGTGTCTGTTTGTAATGTCAAAATAATAGGCTTTTTTCATGCTCACACGGTTATTTGCACTATACATATGCCTAAAATACACTTAATATTTTTTTGTCTGTCTATCTGTCTGTTTGTTCCGGGTAATCTTCAAAACGGCTGGACCGATTTCAAAAATTCTTTCACCAATGGAAAGCTATAAAATCAGGGCGTAAACTAGGCTATATTTTATCCCGATATTCCCACGGGAACGGCAACTACGCGGGTAAAACGACTATAACCTATAACCGAAGCGAAGCGAGGGCGGGTTGCTAGTATCTAAATAAATTCGACAAAAATACAACAATAATATACCGAGCGAAGCTCGGTCAACCAGATATTAGGCTATAAAACGTAACTTTGCAACGTGTGTAGTGTTCGAGCTGTAACTACCAATATTAGTAAATGGGATAGAAACAATAACGACGGAGTTAATGCTAGCTAAACATTGTTACCATAACAACAGTCGTAATAACAACTTAGTATAATTTTGAAATAGAGTACAGGAAGTGAGACCTACGATTTTTCTACGGTTATTCATTCATCATCATCATCTCAGCTCATATATGTCCCACTATTGGGTTCAGGCCTCTTCCACAATGGGAGGGGAATCGACCTACTATTCCACACTGGTCAGACGTGTTGGAATAGGGTTTTGTTTCGAGATTTCTTTCTCTTGCATAGATGTTATACGCTTATTATATCCCTTTGTCGACTTTTACTACATCCACGGGCAAGATAGGGAGGGGTGAATTGTATTCTTACTCGGCACTTAAATATTGTTATGGAACTTAAGTATTGTATTGGAACTTAAATATTGTTTAACAATCCTCAGAAGTCTAATTAGTATTTTATAAAATATTTGGGGAACATTTTTTTTAAAAACAATATTTATGCCAAATCATTCAGATAAACGGCTAAATAAATACCAATAAATAAAATTGGAGTGTCTGTTTGTAATGTCAAAATAATAGACTTTTTTCATGCTCATACGGTTATTTGCATGACACCTATGCCTAAAATAGCAATTAAAAAATTTTTGTCTGTCTGTCTGTCTGTCTGTCTATCTGTCTGTCTGTTTGTTCCGGGTAATCTTCAAAACGGCTGGACCGATTTTAAAAATTCTTTCACCAATGGCAAGCTATAATATCAGGGCGTAAACTAGGCTATATTTTATCCCGGTATTCCCACGGGAACGGGAACTACGCGGGTAAAACGACTATAACCGAAGCGAAGCGAGGGCGGGTTGCTAGTTTATAATGAATTTAACTTTGACCTTGAATAACTTATGAATTAGTGGATTCATCGAAAAATGATATCAGAACTATTTTGTAGAGTGTTCAATTCTCTACAAAAATATTTAACGGAAATTGCAGAGCAATGTATGGTTCATTAGTTACAAAAATAAAAAAATACTAAAAATTTTCCGCATTATTCTTATGGGAAATCGAAAAGTGCGACGCGGGCAACCTTAATATTAATATTAAGTAGTGTTGCCCAAAAAAGTCTTGGTCTTGCGGTCTTGGTCTTGGTCTTGCGAGAAATGCGAGACCGAGACCAAGACCAAGACCGCTTAATTTTTGCAAGACCAAGACCAAGACTGGCCCTGCAAGACTTGAGCAAGACCAAGACTGAGCCTGCAAGAGTCTCGCGGTCTTGCATTTAATTCAAATCACTATTTTAGCTTATATACGGCCAACTGTTGAGCTCGTGTCTTCTATATAATAGGAGGGCAATCGGCCGTGGCCGGAGGGGAATCGCCACGGTGATCGGCCGTGTTGTTACAGGGTTTCATGTCAAGTTTTCCTTCTCTTGCACCGATGTTATATATTATAGCCCTTTTTACATGCTGACATATATCCTAGGTGAAGTTTTACATGCTTACATATATCCTGTCTGTACATACCTACATAATGCGTAAAATTTAAAACATGAACTCTTAGACACATATTTTTATAATCACTATAACTTTTATGTTATATTGTTTTTGTGTAATATACATTCTAATTATGATCTATGACCGTTGAACTACAACATACTCGAACAGTAGCCTCATAACCTTATACACCCTGTGTATATAACATACGTGGAAGAGAAGTGAAAATAGAAATAAAAGCCTATAACAACATGTCTGACCAGCGTGGTATCGTGGTAGATCAATTTTCCTCTTACTGGAAGGAAGCTTAAGCCCAGCAGTGGCACTTTTATGAGTTGTGACGATGACGACGAATATCATACATTTGGTGACCCTCTTCATAGGTATATTACCTATTAAAAACTATTATTATCTATACTACTACCTACTTATTATAAATCGGATGAAATTGTATATTTGAACGCCCTTATCCCAGATAATACCAGTTGTATTTCAAAAGAATGTTATCTTGTCAGATAGTCTGTTTATCCAGAAAAGTTTTAGGCTCTAATACATAACACTGCGACATATTGGTAAATTGGTCTGGAGCAGTGTCTATTAAGGTTAACAAATCGGACAAAATCTTGAAGCAATGGCTGTCAAGCGTTGTCCGTAGTAGCCATTGTTACGGCAACTATCTACTTAGATAACAAAAATTGTGATTAAAGTAAGTAGGTATGTTATGGATATTACATATAAATAGTGAAATTAATTTTAACGCCAGGGGGCGATATGGGTATTTAAACGAAATAATAGCATTATATGGATACGTGAGTCAAGCAAGCGAAGCTGGTGGAACATCTAGTATTAAATATATCTAGAGGCAGGTAGGTAGAATTATAGGTATAAATATCGTCATTAACATTGCTGTGTGGTAGCGGCTTCGAATACTACCAACCCTTGCTTTGCTCGTGGGTGTCGTAAAAGACGACTAAGAGCCCTAGATTGACCCGGATCAACTCCATCTGGTACCATTTGGGTCATCGATTACATTCCCAAGGAGGGTTGACGTCAGCCAGGCGGCCGGTCATAAAATTCATTGCCGAAATTTTTTGCAATATGTCAAAGCAGATGACATATTGCGTCGACCCCAAGTAATTGGGATAAGAGCAAGATGATGATGATGATGATGATCGTCATTAACATATCCCTTTTTATTGCGCAACTATTAGGTATGGCGGATCTCTTGTAATGCAGCATGACTCTTTGTCCTTGTAGGTGAATAGATGTATACGAGTAAATATGTCGAATAGAACATAGCTCTGTGAACATGCCGAGATCTATAGTTTCAAAATAAAACAAGTACCTATTCTAATGAAATAAATACTTATAAGTCGTAAATTTGTAAGTATGCATAGGTACCTAAGTTAGTGCGCGGGTAGGTCACTCTTTATCTGAACCATCTGCAATGACGTAAGAGCGACGTGCGACCCCTAGAACTCAACTTACTTTGCGCCCATTATTAATTAAGCGATCCACCGGCATTGATATACATATATTTAAAAAATGGCGTTCTATATCCTAAAAACTATTCTTTAAGTTAAAATTCTGCCTTGTATTTTAAATTACATATATAATATATGTATTAAAAAAAGAAATAGATGATTATGATAAATAACCATTTTTCGCTATCATAACTCGTTTTTAACCGACTTTTAAAAAGAAGGAGGTTCTCAATTCGAATACTTGTATATTTTTTTATGTTATTTCGTGCATAACTCCGTCGCTTTTTTTTATAGGTGGGCTATGGTAAGCGCACACGCGGTCCACTCCATCCGGGGCGACGAAAGGACGGCGCGCGGGCTCATAACCCACCCGTACCCACGTCGCCTCGTTATTGGTCCGACCACCGAAGCAGGGTGACTTATCGTCAGTGGTCAAATAACTCCGTCGCTTGCCAATCAAATTGAAAAAATCTTTTTTATTGGAAAGGGGGAATGTTAAATGACATAAAATTTATTGTATCAATTGCTCCGTGTGGTGACGTCTTAAGAAAACAGGGTCGAAATTCCTTCCTTTGCCATAGGAGTAGTAACTCTGTCTAATGTAATACCAGAGGAATAGGAGAGTAATTTTCTCCAGTGGTAAGGGTTATATTCAATAGTGGACTATAGGCTAGCAGATGGATAGATAGAATAGGATGATATTTGATTAATTTAGTTAGAATTTTCATTGTCATGATAAATGACTGTTACGTTATTCCAACTGCAAGACTTGCAAGACTATGCGAGACTCTTGCTGCAATACCAAGACCAAGACCAAGACTCCAGTGTGCAATACCAAGACCAAGACGAGACCAGGTGTGCTGTTGCAAGACCAAGACCAAGACTGGTCCAAGTCTCGTCTTGGTCTTACATTTGGGCAACACTAATATTAAGGCCTCATATTCGGGCTGGAGAGGCCTCGGTTCGGGGTGCGAACCGTGGAGGCCTTCCGGCCGGTGCTGATGCATTGGTTGGAAAGGCGGCACGGGGTGCCCTCCTTCCGACTGGTGCAGGTTTTAACGAGGCATGGGTGCTTCGCCAAATACCTGCACAAGGTCGTTAGGAGGGAGAGTACACCGTCCTGCCACCACTGCGATTGCGACGAGGACACGGCGCGCCATACGCTCGAGGCCTGCGCAGCTTGGGCAGCGCAGCACTGTGAGCTCGTCGCAATCATCGGTGCAGACCTGACGCTGCCGGCTATCGCTAGGGCGATGGTCGACAGCGTCGGGACTTGGGACGCCGTCGCAGCCTTCTGCGAGACAGTGATCTCGCAGAAGGAGGCGGCGGATCGCCTGCTCGAGGAGCGCAGCCTCGATGAGGAGATCCGCCGCCGGCGACTGAGGCGGCGTAGGCGCAACTACCTGCGCCTCATGCCGCCCTAGCCGAGGCCGCGGGTGACGTGACCAGGGATTAGTCCGTCACCCGCCGAGAGGCCGACCGCGTGAGGAAAGACCGACGTCCTCCCCGCTGGGGGGCCGTCGTTCGATGGGAGGGTACCCCAATAGGAGGTATTCCGTCGGGCCGACCACTGATGTCAAGTAACCCTGCTCCGGTGGTCGGCCCAACGACGAAGGCGACGTGGTTTTCGGGTGGGTTGCGGGTGTTGCGTGCTTATGCCCCTCTGTCGCCCCGGACGGAGTGGTGCGAGGAGCGCGCCGACCGCAGCCCACCCCAAAAAAAAAAAAAGGCCTCATATTTTCAGAGGCCTTTTTTGGCATCTAAACGAAACTTTTGAGCCTGGTTCCGAAGGGAAAAGATTATTTTTTTTGAAACGGCCCATTATATACCTAAACTAGCAAACCGCCCCCGCTTCACATCGGTTTCAGTCGCCCTGCCCGCATAGTTCCCGTTCCCGTGGGAATACCAGAATAAAAAATAGCCTAAGTTACTCCTTATATAGACAGCTACCTGGTAGTAAAATATTATCAAAATCGGTCCAGCCGATTTGAAGTTTTTCAGACAATTTTTTTTAAACTGTATGTTTGGCATAGGTGTCGTGCAAATAGGCCTGTGAGAATGAAAAAAGCCCAGTATTGTGACATTACAATTTTATTTTTTTGTATAGATAAATATAAAATTTAAAAATAAATCGATTAGTAGGTACTCAAAACAGTAAGTAATAAATTATTAATTTATTCTAGTGAAACTGCGAGGACAGCTAGTTCTAGATAAGTATTCTCTCAACGCACCCTTGAAAATGTATTCACTTTAATTAAGTATATCTACCTACATTGACCTGTAAAGATAGATGTTATTCGTACAGGGTTAAATAATAATGTAGCAATGTCATTCGTTGTGATATTTTTATAAACATTGCTCTTAACGTTCAGGAATACAGATAGAAAATTCTTAAATTAGAATCGGATGATAATATTTGATACATTTTTTGCATGTTTTTAATGACCGAGATATTTGATCACTTATCAGTTTCGTAATTATACTCGATTAGTTAAATTTAGTACAGTAATTAGGGAAATAATAATTTATTGTATAAATATTATTTATCTGAGGTTGAGAAGTATTTTAAAATATTTGTTATTTACTAGAACATTTTAATTGTTACCATAAAAGTTGTTTCTGGTCGCTTCAGAATATGATCTGTCACTTTATCTTACTTGTCTGTAAATATCATCTTCTTCTTGTTTAATGGCAATAAGCTACAATAATATGAGATATTGGTGCTAGTGTCGAGTTATAATAGTGACTATTAACGTCTTTAGTCTTCATATTTTAGTCAGTCGTCACCATTTATTTGGTGCTGACAACCAAATCAGCTCCCTCTGGGAATTTTGGCAGAATGTGAAAATGCGCGCAATTCGCTATTATATCTTATTCACTACATTTCAGCATTTTATTTGCATTATATTACATAAAATATCACGGAAAATATTCAATATAACACTGTAAAGTAAAACACTAAAATAATGAATAGAATTTAAAAGCGCTACATGTCATTTTGACGTTCTCGTCAAAAGTGCCTATCGTGGCAAATATCACTTTCATCCTTTTTTTACCTTATAGTTTTTTATCTATTTTTAGCTTTCAGACTCCGCCCAACTGACGCGACAGAAGTTTGGGGACGGCACCATAACCTGCTGCGTTACCCCTCACTTTAATTGAGGAAACCAATTGCTTGATTACCTACCCCAGTTGATGCTTTAGAAACGAAACACTCAGTTCGGAATGCCCGACATTTTCAGATAGTTTTAGTTATTGATATTTTTAGGGGATTGTAAAAGTGAAATTCTATGCGTGGGGATTATTGTATTATTCACATTTGAAATGATTTAATTTTGTCTGTCAATTCGGCTGGTTGAAATAAAACTTATCGTAACCTGCCTCGTACGGTTGCCCGATCCGAAATTATTTCACTTTTATACCGGTTTCTATTAGTATTTTCGATAGTTTCCGTTACGGTTAAGCAGGTCCACGACATCTTTAGATACAAGATTGAATATAAAAAAACTTACAAAGTGTTCATCCAAAGACCTGCTGTGCGGCGTATGTAATGTGTAGATAGCCATCTTTGTGGCGGAACTGTTCATACGCTTGCGCCATTGTCATACTGTGACTCGCTAGCACCTTGTCGTTCACCAACAGATATAGAGCCTGAATCAATACGAAAATAGTTATATTATTTTATTTTAATGAAAATTTTCAGGTCACATGTGTCATGGCTGCCAACTTTTAGTACAAGAAGTATTTTCATCATCATCATCACAGCTCACATCGTCATCATCATCATCATCATCGCAGCCCACATACGTCCCATTGTTGGGCTCGGGCCACCTCCACAATGGGAGGGAATTTGACCTACTATACCATGCTGGTCAGACATGTTGGTATAAGGTTTCATTTCGAGTTTTCCTTCTCTTGCACAGATGTTATGTGCACATTATATCCCATAGTCGTCTTATACGACATCCACGGGCAAGATAGGGAGTGGGGAATAGGGAATATGCATGATTTTATTTTATTTTTTTAAACGTTTCTACTAGTTATTACATTACTGGAAATAAATATAACATCCAAAATATAAACCAATACGCTAAAAATATTTTTAAACATCGTTATACTTTATGGGCGATGTAAACGCTACTACTTCGGCGCGCGTATTCTGTGACGTCAGAGTCCTCAACACTCGTACAAGTTGCTAGGGCTGTTGATATTTTTATAAATATCGTTTTTCGACATATCGATATTTTACAATGTATCAATATCGGGGTTCGCTATATCGGTAAAAATATCGAAATATCGATAAAAATATCGATATTTTTATTATTATTACGATTATTAAATATATTATATCTTATTTACCTTGCAGCTTTTATTCCTCCGAGTTTAACAGACATTAAATACACGTCTATTTTAGGAAGATTATCTGACTGTACTTTGACGAAACCGGTTTCAGTTATTGTAATAAGTCTTTTATTCACAAAGATTAATATTTGAACACAGAAAACTAATAACTTATTACGAAATAACTGGGTAACAATACAAAATAATCACTAGAAACATACAAACAACAACTTGATATCAGAAGGAGGGCTGTTGATAAAATATCGATATGTCAAAATATCGATATTATTATTTAAAAATATCGATACTTAATACGGAATTTTTTTTTTGGACGATATATCGATAATAAAAAGTAAATATCGAGGTAAATTTGGTGTTTTATCTTTTCTTGTAAAATATTTATTCTACAAAATCACCGTAAACTTAATCTACTGTAAAAGCGCTGGCATGAAATTGATGATCAGTTATCACTTACTCCTAGAATTTGATAAAAAAAAAGCTCGGCACGGCAACCCCGCAATGAACGAAGTTAAAGCGTGGTCATGGGGAAAATATCGAAATATCGATTTTTTTTTTCGTTATATCGAATTCCGATATATATTTAAAAATATCGATATATCGAAAAACTATTTTTTTTTAAATATCGACAGCCCTAACTAGAAGACTCGGGAATCACGTGTTCAAAGCGTGACATCATAGTCCTCCAACCAATGCGGTGCGTTTCAGAAATTTTGCGCTCGAATCTCAAAAAAGCCACTTTTTGATAATTAAATTTAATTATTAAATAATGATAAAATTAAAATAATTGTATAGGTACGTTTTTATGCAATAAAGATTACAAATAAAAATAATTTGTTCATTTTGGAGTTTCGTGGATATTCCCTATTGTATTCTTACTCCGTCACCACACGGAAAGCACAGGTTACAGCTCACATACCTCCCAATATTTGGCTCGAGCCTTCTCCACAATGTGAGGATAATTGATCTACTACACCACGCTGTCAGACATGTTAGTAGGGTTTTATTTCGAGTTTTCCTTCTTTTGCATAGATATTACATGCATATTATATCCCTAAGTCGTCTTTTATGACATCCACGAGCGGGTCGTCTCAATATGTACTTTTTTTTCATAGTACATACTGTAACAAACGAAAGCTGACTTTTTCTTCATCAACAACTCGGCCCATATACGTCCCACTGTTGGGCTCCTGTTTTCTTCATTGTGGGTAGAAAATAGGAAAATGGGGTGGCAATATTAATTGTGCTAAGCAAAAAGACACTATTTTTTAATCCACTTGTCACTATACTATTCAAACTTCACAGTCAGGCACATTAACACAAGGAAGTACATTGTTCCTCTATAACCACGTTAGTAAGACAAGGGATGGTATGTAACATCACTTGAACAATAAAGAGGAATTGGAAATAAAATCCCCTTAACTACCCGTATGGTTAGTACGAAATAGTAGATGAAATCTTTTCCATCAATGTGGAAGGTCGTGCTTAACAGTGAAGACTATAAAATCTAAAAAAGAGAAATTAAATGCACCTGTGATTCTCGTAGTTTCATCTTCGTCCGTATTATATACAGGAACTGAGACATGGTCAGCTCTTGAGGCACTAGAAATTTATTTCTGCCCAACACTGGTACCTCCCGCTCTCTCACATATCTCTCCACGTATAGCTGATAACAATAATTAATTATTATTCAATTTTTGTACAATACTTGTCATACACTGTTTAAAACCCAGTATATAAACATAATGAATAATTCCGAGTACATTAATAATAGTTTCTTTTTTTAATTTTTACTTTTAGAGTATTAGGAGCATCCTGTGATCAAAATTTCCTTCGGCAAGTACTTGCGCACAGTCGCAAGGAAGGAAAGGGCTCCTTCCTGCTACCATTGATATTGTGACGAGAACATGGGCAGCAACGCTTGAGATCTGCACGATCTGGGCAGAACGACACCGTAAATTCGTCTTAATCATCGGTGTCGTTCTAACGCTGCCGACCATTCCTAAGACGATGCTCGACAGCGTTAGGAGCTGGGACACGATCACAGAAGAAAGCGGCGGAGGGGGTACACGAAGAATTCCTCTACCACGACACGTTTCACCGCCGGTCCTTCGGACGGTGCAGGTGCTAGTACCTGTGCCTGATGCCGCTCTAACCTAGGTGACAGATGAACGGATTGGAGATTAGTCCGCCAGCCGCAGCGAGGCCGACCGCGTGAGGGCAACAACAACAGTGTTGTTGGGACTTCCTCGTTTGTTGCTGGGGCGTCGACGGATATATTACAAGATGTCGACGAGGATGGACAATGGCGACGCGGAGGGAATATGGTGGGTTATGGGCTGCGCACCGCCTTTTCGTCGCCCCGGACGGAACGGACGGAGTGAGTTTTTTTTTCACTGCTGATAGTGGCTTACGAGCCAGTAATACACCTGACGGTAAGTAAAACCGCTGCATATGGACCTTTGCAATACCAGTGGGACAGCTAGGCCGTGGTCTACCGTGAAGAAAATGCTCTTCTTAAACTGGGTTTGAAAAAGGTCATATCATAACGCTCGGGCAACACAGCAGCTGGTAGTGCACTTAAGAACCTGCAGGTACGTGGGAGAAATTATTGCTGGAAACGCACAGTTGAAGACCATAACGTTTCCAGATGAAACGGATAAACACTGCTACGGTGTCGAGTGTTAAGTTGGTAAAACGGTGACCGTGGTACCAAGTCAAACAGTTCCTCAAAGCACTCCCCATGAAAGAGTCGCTAGAGTACACAAAATGACCCAAAGCCTGTGACTACCAAAGGCTATGGTCTGGACTGACGGGACTCAGTCCAGACCATAGTCTGCCAAAAAAAAGTACTAATCAAAATCATGAACTCTCAAAATAAATAGTGTAAAGATTTGTATGTATGTTATGAACCTAGTTATATAGGTACCAATATTATCGACCTATTATAGCGAAACTAACAATTATTATCCGAAATATTTGTTATTATGATTTTAGGACATCCATAAATAAAATGTTTATTGTTAGCGACGTCTTTTTAGTTATTAGCCACTCATCCTATCGGCTCCCAAGTTGGACATAGGCCTTCCCATAAAGCGGGGATGGTGATACAAGCTTAATGGACGAATTGGATCACAGTTAGTTAATAACTCCTTTGGTGCTCAAGTAGCCAGTTTTTAGGAATTCAGCAATAACGAATGTTTTGTATTTTTAACCCATCACACGGACAAAGTTATACGTTGACTAGTAAAGTAAGTTAACTTTAAAAATAGCATCTAAAATTAACACAGTACGATAATAAATATTGAATTAAAACTTACCGGTACTTTATTAGGGAACCTATGCCTTATGGCTTCCACCTCTTGATTAGACACTTGCGCGTTCATGTCTGTAACAAAACGAATAGATGTTATAACTATATACGTAGGTACTTTAAATACGTTGAGATCAAGAACTTATCGCTTGAAAACAATAAAATGTCTTTATTTATAAATAAGAAGTCTTTTCATACTTATTATTATAATGTTCTCCTCTGTTAAATATGAATAAAAAAACATTATCTAATATCGTATATCAGGGGTCTACAAACAATAATAGATATGTCACATTGACAACATTTCACACAAAGTGAAAAAAACACTTCATGAATCATATGAAATACTACACCGACAAAGAAGGCTTAGAAAAACAAGAAAACAAATATTTAAACATGTAAAAAAGCTATGAATCATGTTAGATCTTCTCTAGCCTACGTTATTTATCAATCATGGATGGACGTATAAAATTTTGTTTTTAAATGACGGACATGGCCAATTTTGTTGGTAATTAAACGGGACAAATCCAAGTTTGTTTTTAACGTATTATATAGGGAAGGATTTTGTAATCGATACCCACTAGAAATAAATACATATTAAATATATGTACAAATAAATAGTTGGGGTCATATTCGGTCATAATACGACGTAACTATTTTTTGCAAAATAAATAAAGATTTGGCTCTGTATAATTGTCTAGCTTCCCTCTCTTTCTTCGCCACATTTGCCTTCCATTTTTCGGGTTGTGCTTGCTTTTTCCTAGCTTTATTTTGTAATACTTTGCAAGGCTGTTTTTTCATATTATAATAATAAGGAAATCTTATTGTAATTTGTTAACTATTAAAAAACGTATGCGTGGCCACTGTAAATGAAGCAATTCCATTGCCTGAAGTGGACTTTACCAGTTTTGTTAGTTCTTTCTAGGGACGATGTAACCAAATATGTTTCTAAACTGTGATTTCAATATAAAATATCTAACGACGTAACTTGGTAGGCTCGTAAGTCGTAAGTTAATTTGATTTTAAAATAAGAATCACAGTTGATTGTATTGGTATAAAAATCTAAAATTTACCCATATAGGACGTATCTACTTTTGTTTGTAAACCCCTGATATATAGATAAGAAGCTACTTAGAATTAACACCACCTTTTTTAAAGAATGTCAATACAATGTCAATAAACACTTTAAACACGCGACAAGCTTGAGTTAACGAATTTTTATTTCAAGTTTTATTTAACGAACATCTAAGCAGTCAAATAACTTTGAAATTAATAGAAAAGGATAAATATGCTTTAAAAACTACTACAAATGTAAATACAATTTACTTACAAATATACTGATTTCACTTATTTAATAGCTGTATTTATGAGTGTGTAATGCAATCAAATCACGCTCCTTTTAATATTAGGATAGCTGTAACATTGTACCTAAATACCAAACTTCACTGAATGAAACTCGAATAATTCAACAAGTGTACAACCGGGGGTAGTTACATATTACATTATTTTTACGCAAGGTCTCCATTTTGTCTAAAGGTCATTAACGAATGAGAACACGGCGAAAAAAGAGACAGTCTTTCTTTCAGCAGAGTTGTTTTTCTTTATTATTTTTAAACAAATCTGTATAGGTAATTATTCGGTAAATAGAAATTAAAGACCAAAAACTAGTCCCAGTGCGATGCATTTCGGTCAGCATATAATTGTTAATAAAACATTATAACTAAAATAACTAAAATACAAACAGAGTTGAAGACATGCATGATTAGTTTTAAATACACTCCATCCATCTATCCATCCAGCCATCAACATGTAGACGTTCACTATTGGACATAGGCCTCCCCACAAAAAAGCCACTCAGAACGGTCCTGTACCAATCGCATCCAACGGTTCCCCGTGACTTTCAAGATGTCGTCAGTCCACCTAGTATCCCTACTAGGTGACTGTTATCAGATTCGTGGTCGCCACTCGAGAATCTTTCTTCCCCAATGATTGTCGGTTCGACGAACGATGTGGCTTGCCTACTGCCATTTTAACTTGCTAATTTTGAGTGTTGTATCTGTTACACCCGTTCTTCTACGAATTTCCGTATTCCGGATTTTATGACAACGATATTTCTCATATCGAGCATAGCCTTCTCCATAGCGCGTTGAGCGACTTTGAGCCTTTTTATGAGGGCGACATTTAGAGAACACCTTTCAGTGTCGTAGGACATCACTGGTTATTAACATTTATTTTCAGACACTGCGGAAATTAAATTAAATACGTTGCTAAAGAGCAACTTATATCATTAGAAAGCTAAGTACTAACCATCTTTGTAGCCGAAAACTTCTTGTGAAGCATATGTAATGTAAAGGAAGCCATCTTCATCACCATAATTCTCGTAAGCCTGAGCCATTGTCAAACTCATACTTAACATTGACTTGTTGTTTATTATCAAATAAAGAGCCTGCAACGAAATAATTAAATTAAAAATGTTCCTAGAATAAAACATGCCATTCATTAGCCTACTCATGTCGATTATTGGACTAAGGGCATCTCACGAAAGGAAATACCGCAATCGCTCCATTTGGAAGATAAATTAGCGATCGCAGTTTAACTTATATTATAATTTTTTTTTTATTGCAAACGGTGGCAAACGAGCAAACAGGACACCTGATGGTAAGTGTTGCTGCCGCTCATGGACCTCTACAAAGCCGCTGCCTACCGCGAAGAAATTGAAGGGAGTGTGAATGCGTGCATTGAGGCTCGGTGATACCAAGGGCACCACCAAAACCCTCCACACGCAAACACCCTCAGAAAATTGGGCTTCCGGCTCTCTCGCTCACCGAACGAAGCGCAGTAACAAATCGCTACTACTCAGACGTCGATTTTCTGCGAGAGTGTGGTACTGCCCCGGACGAACCGGCCCGCGGCTGTAGACAGATAACTGTCGACAGTGTGGTCCTACCACTGGTAAAGATAGATAAATTATCTAGGAGAATGCTACCTCCCGCTACTAGTGCTCCCTCAGCCAGTTTTATTGCTTTCAAACACGTGTCAAATCTACATCATCACAAAATTGCACCTTGAAACTCTGGAGACAACTCATCACATATGAATAAGAACGATTCCTTATATCCTATTCCGTAGGGATCACTAGGAAGATGAGAAGTAGCATTCTCATAGGAAACGTATAATACCTCACCGTGATCACCGATCCATGTCAGTCAAGGGTGGGTGATCGGGGAATTAGTCCGTCACCCGCCGAGAGGCTGACCGCGTGAGGAAAGACCGACGTCCTCCCCGAGGCGGGGACGTCGGTCGATGGCAGGGTACCCCAAATAGGGGGTATTCCGTCGGGCCGACCACTGATGATAAGTAACCCTACTCCGGTGGTCGGCCCGACGACGAAGGCGACGTGCACGTGGGGTGGGTTGCGGGTGTGCGTGCTTACGTCCCTCTGTCGCCCCGGACGGAGTGGTGCGAGGAGCGCGCCGACCGCAACCCACCCCAAAAAAAAAAGGGTGGCAATTATGGCCAAAAGCGTACTAAAGAATAATTTAATGTACCGTTACTAAAGAGTTAACGTTTTGGAATTTGTAGTGCTATTTTAATGTGACCGTATAAATAGCGTAGGTAGTGGTTAACACCGCAGTTCTTACAGTACCGAATGACAAAGGTTCGATTCCCACACAGGATAATATTTTGTGTGATCCAAATTTTTTCCTAAGTCTGGATGTAATAAATGTCTCTTAAATTATTTTTGTAGTCTTTCGTAATCCTTATCCTTGCTAATATTATAAACGCGAAAGTTTGCGAGTATGTGAGGATGTGAAGATGTTTATTGCTCTTTCACGCAAAAACTACTGAATGGATTTTGATGAAACTTTACAATAATATAGCTTACATATCAGAATAACACATATGCTATAATATATCCCGATATTCCCACGGGAAGAGGAACTGCGGGTGAAACCGCAGGGCACTGCTATTATAAGATAATTCTTTAGTCTGGGTTTTCGAAAAAATAAAATAAAATGAAATGTGAATCGGCCCCTTATACAATCCTCAGCGACTTAATGCGTATGTCAGACAGTCAGCATTGGATATTAAACTAAATACGATTATTTAGTCTCAAGAATTATCAATAAACCTGTATTAATTAACATTAATCTTTATAGATCACTAATTGAGTAACCGTTGAGTACATAAATCATACTTTTACTTGAAGATAGTTTATATTAGATAAGCAAGATTATACTAAGTTGCATTAATTTGATTCTAAGGTTGGATCTGAGCGAGATAAAATGGATAGCTAATTTACATGTGCTAAGAGTATAATTATCGAAGTGATATAACTTGCGATATGGATCATCATCATCATCTTCCTTATCTATACCAATAAATAAAATTGGAGTGTCTGTTTGTAATGTCAAAATAATAGACTTTTTTCATGCTCACACGGTTATTTGCACTATACATATGCCTAAAATACACTTTATATTTTTTTTGTCTGTCTGTCTGTTTGTTGCGGGTAATCTTCAAAACAGCTGGACCGATTTCAAAAATTCTTCCACCAATGGAAAGCTATAATATCAGTGCGTAAACTAGGCTATATTTTATCTCGGTATTCCCATGGGAATGGGAACTACGCAGGAAAGACTGAAACCGAAGCGAAGCGAGAGCGGGTTGCTAGTTAATATTATAAATGCGAAAGTAAGTTTGTTCGTTTGTTTGTTACGCTTTCACGCTTAAACCACCGAACCGATTTCAAAAATTTTTTCACCAATGGAAAGAAATATCAAGGAGCAACATAGGCTATATTTTATCCCGGTATTCCCACGGGAACAGGAACTGCGCGGGTAAGACGGCTGAAACCAAAGCGAAACGAGGGCGGGTTGCTATAGTCCATAAAATATAGCTTGACCTCTGTGACAGATGTCAACGAAACCAACGATGTAATTTTGAATGAGCGACATGTTTACAATTTCATTTTGTATTAAATATATTTTCATTCTTTTCGTGCCAGTTTTATTGTAACTGAATTGCAATATATTATAAATATTAAAATATTAATATTCATGCCTAAAATGTACCTCGTAAGTACTGAAATACCTCAGTGGTCGGCCCAACGACGAAGGCGACGTGGTTTTTGGGTGGGTCGCGGGAGTTGCGTGCTTAAGCCCCTCTGTCGCCCCGGACGGAGTGGTGCGGAGGCGCGCCGACCGCGACCCAGCCACACAAAAAAAAAAAAAAAAAAAAGTACTGAAATACCTAGTAAACATTTTAAATATAAATGACGCTTACGCACGTACAAGGTCGTACTGGACTGAAAATAGAAAAGAGATGGGACAGTCGATATACGTAAATCGATAACCGATCTTTATTAAATCATTCATAACAGAAATAAACCCAATACAGTACCTATATAAAACTTTCAACATATTTTTAAAATTTGAAACAGACAGTTTCATTATGAAATACATAAATTGACTTAATTAAACACTAAAATACTACTTTTCGTCTCAGAATAAATGATAATATTATGTACGCATTATTGACATATAGACATATTTATTTATAAAACAGTCATAATTGATCGATTGATCTAGTGACCGTCCCTGTTTTGGCAAAAAATTAAAAATGTTCTAGCAGGAACGCTCCAGTGATGACGATAATAGTGACCTAGACCTTGTTGTACTCCTTTTGAATAATTAAAACAGTCAAAAAACAGTTTTTGTTTGAAATAAAATAAAAAAGATTTTCATTGACTGTATTTTAATTATAATAGAAAATCACAATTATAAAAATAAAGAGTTAGATCGTTAAAAAACTACGGACTTTATCATAAGCGTGACAGCACTAGGGACAACTGTCACAGAAATCATCCTATATTTTATGGACTATAGTACATATAATTTATAGTATAGGGTATAATGAGTTAAGAGTGCGAAGGGAATTTGCGTTGGTGTCGTATTTAGTAAGGCTACTCAGAGGTCTGCAACATAATCCGGGTGTGTTGCAAAATTTACGTCTGTAAGCACCGGATCGTTATGTCTGGAGGCGAAGGCGCCCACCACTGCTGGCCCTTCCAACGGCTAGAACAAACCTATTAGCCATAACGCCAATAACGCGAGCACTTGGTACCATAAATGAAGTTCACACAAAAATTGATATTTTTACATGTCAATTGAGTGAATTTAATAAGACACTTCTTTTTATACTATGTTATAGATTAAGTTAAAAGTAGATTAATGGTAAATTAGAGAAGTAAGCTTAGAATTAAGTTTAGTGTAGCACTATCGCATTGGGTTTTTAACCTATAAATAGATAGTAATAAATAAATAAATAAATTTCAGCTCAAATATGTTTCACAGTTTGGGTTCGAGCCTCCTCCACAACAGGAGGAAAAATCAGGTAAATTGACCGCGCTGGTCAAACGTGCTGGTATAGGGTTTTATTTCCGGTTTTCTTTCTCTTGCATAGATATTATATAACATACTAGCTTATGCCCGCGAGTTCGCCCGCGTGGAACAGTTACTTAAGGCTAATGCAAACTTTTACCCGCGACTTTGTTTACGTAGAAGGTGAAAATATTTTTAAATAATACGATTCTGTCACAAATGATTTTTGCGAAACCGTTTATGTAGTGCAGCGGAAGCTCTCAAAAGGAAAAATAACACGATTCTGAAACATTTTTCATTGTTGCTCCGCACCAGCGTGATGATATATAGCCTATAGCCTTCCTCGTTAAATGAGCTATCTAACACTGAACGAATTTTTCAAATCGGACCAGTAGTTCCTAAGATTAGCGCGTTCAAACAAACTCTTCCGCTTTATATATTAGTATAGATATAGATTTCATCTCTTAGTCGTCTTTTACAACACCCATGGGCAAGCAAGCGGGTGGTCAATTTTATTTTTACTCCGTCACCACACGGAAACCACGCAATATAGATATTCAGGCGTTTATAATACTACAATATCAAACAAAAGTATTGCTAAATAAATTATTATAGCAGGGTGATTTACCCTGCAAGCCGCCATATAATCATCCTCCGTTTCCTCTATGATTTTATCTAGCGAGATTTTAACAGCCCTTTTTTTTGGGGTGGGTTACGGTCGGCGCACTCCTCGCTCCACTCCGTCTAGGGCGACAGAGGGGCGTAAGCACGCACACCCGCAACCCACCCGTATAGCACGTCGCCTTCGTCGTTGGGTCGACCACCGGTGCAGAGTTCCTTGACTTCAGTGGTCGACCCGACGGAATACCCCAAGGAAGTACCCTCTCCCGTCGACGTCCCCTACTGGGACGTCGATCGTCGTCGCGAGGCTAACCTCTCCGCGGGTGTCCGGTCTAAATCCACGGTCCGGTCACCCATTTTATTTGCCCTTTCGTGTATGCTAAGTATTGCTTTTGTAACTTACTTGATTTGGTTTGATTTTTATCCTATTCCTTATTATAACTAGAAATTGCGACATAGTTATGTCTTCGGGTACTAAGAACTTCGATTTGTCCAGTGTTGGTAGATTTCTTTCTTTGTGGTACCTCTCGACTATTAGCTGCAATATAAGAAAATCATTAATTATGTTATTAAATATGATAGGGGTTTCAATATAAAATTGCGGTTTTAACATACTAGCCACTTTGAATTAAAATTAAACCTGCATGGTGTCAGATATCAATGTGAAACTGTTTTCAAACGAAAACTATAACATTCTAAATTTAAAAAATGTATAAGTACGTCATCCTCCGTACTCACCAGACCACGTCCCAACCGACTACCATTTAAAAAAAAATTCTTCCTTTCCTTTCTTTCACACAGTTTGTGGAGTCCAGGACTCCAGAATTCTATCTCAAAGGGTTAAATAATCTTCCAATTAGATGGCAGAAATGTATAGATAACGAGGGTAAATACTTTAATTAAAGGAATCTGTTTTATAAACAAAAAAAGGTTTTAATTTATCAGTACGAAACGGCAATTTCGTATTTTAACCCCTAATACCACGAAATATGATACTGTCAGATAATTATAAAGTAAAGTTTTACAGTAAATCTACTAGTAAAAGGACTTGCCAACGTATTGGTGAATAACGGATTTTAAAAACAGACAATTTTTGGAAGTTTTACATTAGAATTAGACACCCGTTAGGATTTAGCAATGACGAATGATTGAATTAATTAACTATTTGACATTTTTAATAAATAACTAGTCACCAACTATATTGGATATTATGGTATTTATTAGCTATTCGCGGGTAGACCTGTCTATTATCCAATTGTGAAATGGTGTAGATCGTATATACCTATACCTTTAGAAGAAAATAGAAGGACGGCAAAGTGGTGCTCCCTTGAATAATGTTGTAAGTAGCGGGGCTACCGATTACAAACAACTCTGCGATTACATGCCGAATATGTCTAATTTCTAAATAGACATAAGTCTATTTAGAAATTATCCTTATCTTATATATAAATTTCTTGTTTACGTGTACTGAACTCCTAAACGGCTGCACTGATGTTGATGAATTTTTTTTTGTGTGTTCAAGGGATTCGAGAATGGTTTAGAGTCACAATTAGACACGGTAGGTGGCGCTGCGATCTATTTCAAGGAGAATTACTTTTATTTTATTGGAACAGAACAACGTCTGTTGGGTCAGAAGTTGTTTTATAAAAATTCGCGGTGGGCCTACTGATATAACTCTTGCAATTTATGTTCTCACTTCCACCGCGTGTTTGGAATCATCATCAACATCATTTCAGCTTATATACGTCCCACTGTTGGGACACACCTCCTCCACAATAAGAAGTAAAGTGACCTATTATACCAAACTGGTCAGACGTGTTGGTATAGGGTTTTATTTCGAGTTTTTCTTGTCTTACATAGACGTTATATGCATATTGCATATGTTCTTTTACGATACCCACGGGAACGAGAGATGGTGGTAAATTTTATTTTTACTCTGGCACCACACGAAAAAGTCTAGTGTTAAGTCGTGAAAAGTCTAACAAGGTCTAGACGTAAACATTTTTGTTTCTTAAAGACTCTTAATACCTAATAAGTGGGCAACAGACACAAGCTTTTGACTAAGTTTATATATACACAAGCAACCCGCCCTCGCTTCGCTTCGGTTTCTATCGCCTTATCCCCGTAGTTCCCGTTCCCGTGGGAATATCGGGATAAAATATAGGCTAGTTTACGGCCTGATATTATAGCTTTCCATTGGTAAAAGATTTTTTAAATAGGTCCAGCCGTTTTGAAGATTACCCGGAACAAACAGACAGACAGACAGACAAAAATTTTTTAATCGCTATTTTAGGCATAGGTAATAACCGTGTGAGCATGAAAAAAGCCTATTATTTTGACATTACAAACAGACACTCCAATTTTATTTATTGGTATAGATAATATATATTATTGTATATATACATATATGTCGCAGCGTCACTCTTAATACTTAAGAAACACTCAATTACGGAAACGTCAAGTGGTATAGTTGGGTGGAGTCGATACAACGATTGGCAATAATTTATGACCTCTTGACATGACCGTTTACCGTTGGAATGTTATTATGAGAGGTTGTTTTAAGTGCGATCCTTTGAATATTGACTTGGGAAAGAGATTCGAGGGCAATCGGTTGTAGTTACTGCCACGTTTCATCGAAATTATCGCGTTTCCCTAACTTGTAATTTATCTGTCGCCATCCACGTAATTATTGGTTGTTGCATTGTTAATTATTGAACACAGTTTAAAAGTAACCATCCGAAGTACTATTTCTATTCCATCACGATGTCTGACGCATCTGATAGTGATGCGGTACGGGACCCCTCGTTATATAAATCTTCAGTTCGTGTGTTTGTAATTGAACTCCTTCTAAACGGCTGGACCGATCTTAATGATTTTTGTAGCTGCGCCGACGGATATGAGAATAGTAAAGATTAATAATTGGAACCTATAAGGGGCGCTACGATAGATTTAAAGGAGAGTTCATGTTACTATATTTTTAGATTTGAACAGAACAACGTATGTTGAGTCAGCTAGCATAATAAAAATAATGAGTAATACTCACAGGTATTTTGGTAGGAAATTTACTTTTAATCGCCATTACTTCTTCTTTTCTGTTCGCTGCAAGATAACAAAAGAATAAATTTAAGAAAAATAATGTTAATGATATATAGTAATAATTGCGGGTGAGGTGACCGGGTATTAGTCCGTCACCCGCTGAGAGGCCGACCACGTGAGGAAAGACCGACGTCCTCCCCGAGGGGGGGACGTCGGTCGATGGGAGGGTACCCCAATTAGGGGTATTCCGTCGGGCCGACCACTGACGACAAGTTAACGCTGCTCCAGTGGTCGGCCCAACGACGAAGGCGACGTGGTTTTTGGGTGGGTCGCGGGAGTTGCGTGCTTAAGCCCCTCTGTCGCCCCGGACGGAGTGGTACGGAAGCGCTCCGACCGCGACCCACCCACAAAAAAAAAATACAGTATTAATAAGTTTTTTGCTCTATTCTTATCATTACTGTATAATGTATATTCTTTGCTTCCATTTTATTGATAGCATAAATATTTATAATAATAATTTCATTCATACATAAGCCCGTAAACGTCCACTGCTAAACATAATTCTCCCCACGAGAAAGTCATGCAGAACGTGCTGTGCCACTTGCATCCAACGGTCCCCTGCGATATTCAGAATGTCGTTAGTCCACCTAGTAGGGTAAAGCTATACTTAGCAAATACTAAATAGTAATTGAGCAGTAAGGATTGGTATAGAAGAATGGACTTGAATGTTCGGCATTGAAAAAAAACGGAGAAAAATGCATGCTATTGAGATCTTAAGATGGCATAGATTAGATGTGAATAGTGAGATTAGTTATGAAATGAGTATATTAAGAAAAGCCTAAAACTGGCACCAGTTTTAGAGACGATTAGGAGATCGAGATTGTCTTGTTATGGAATATGGACATGGTATCCACTAACACGGTTGTAGGATTATTGTATGCACAAAGCGTCACCACACAACTTTTAATATCTGATATTTACAGGAGTAATAGTAACCTTTGAGATTAAACCATTTTTACGGCTTTTACCGTTCATAATTAGTTTCTAATTTACCGACGTTTCAAAAGCTTTTTGGGAGCAAAGTCCTTCTACGATCCACCACTATCATGACTAGGTAATGATACCTAGTCATTTTTAAATACATAATATGTAATATATTCATGATAGTAGTCACGTATTTATTTGTACCTACATATAAAATTAGATCAGTTTAATTACGCAATTTTAGCGGACCGATAACATACAAACATAGATGTCAGCCCATACAAAATCTGGAGGTTCAATGAACTTCGGTTCAATTGGCGTATCGTAGTAATGAAGTACTAATACATATATGTATACCATTTCGCGAAATCCCGCATTTGTTATCATAAATCTGAATTATTATAGTAATTAATTTGTGTTACCATCGGATTACTTTGCTCTACGGAGGAACTAACATTATTCCAGAATTACTTTTTATATTAGCCATTTAAATATGTATGCGAAAAAATCGTTTCGTTATTAAGAGGTTCCGTGTGGTGTATGGGGTACGAAAATAATTCACCAGTCTTTCTTACCCGTGAATGTCGTAAAAGACGACTAAAAGATATAATATACCATCGACGAAACATCGACTAAAAATATAAGATATCATCTATGCAAGACAAAGAAAACTTGACATAAAACTCTATGCCAATCCATCTGACATGCGGAGGCCCGAGCCCAGCAGTGAGACGATCATGGGCTGATACGACAACGAGTAAGAAGTTTTTGCGTATCTATACTAATATTGTAAAGAAGAAAGGTTTGTTTGTATTAAATAGGCTCCAAAACTACTGGACCGATTTCAAAAATTCTTTCACCAATGGAAAGCTATAATATCAGGGAGTAACATAGGCTATATTTTATCCCGCTATTCCCACGGGAACGGTAAATACGCGGGTAAGACGACTGAAACCGAAGGGAAGCGAGGGCAGGTATCTAGTTCTTTGTATTTTTATTTAATACTAGCAACCCGCCCTCGCTTCGCTTCGGTTTCAGTCGACAAACGCGCATAGCTTCCGTTCCCGTGGGAATATCGAGATAAAATATAGCCTATGTTACTCCCTATATGTTATAGCTTTCCATTGGTGAAAGAATTTTTGATATCGGTTCAGTGGTTTAAGCGTGAAAACATAACAAACAAACAAACCTACTTTCGCATTTATAATATTAGTAAGGATTATTTTAAGTTGTGCATCTATCATGTGTGCTGCTACGAATACCTACTAATACCTTTACCTACCTACGAATACCTTTACATTGCTCGTGGATGTCGTAAAACACGACTAAAAACTTTACATCGACCTAGGCCAACTGATACCGCCTGTGAAATCTACTCTTGAATTCAATTCTAATTTCGAATCCGATTCGATTCCAATCTCATCAAACTTACATTCGGTACTCTTGAACAAAATCGAGAATGAATTTTTCGCGTTCGTTTTTGTTATTTTCACCAAATGTGCCATGTTTTCTTACTTTAAATTACTAACGTTATCGAACTCGATCACCACAAAGACGCTTTCTTGAAATTGTGCAACATTAACGATTTAAACTACCTCAAAATCACGTCGGGAGTAGCAAATATTTGACTTAATCGACGAGAGTCGATTTAATTTAGTTTAGAAACATTCCACCTAATTTGATTCCAATCAGGCGCTAGTGTCGCTTTCAAGAGTACCAAATTTGCTCAAATTCGAGCTGCAATTGGATTTAGGATTGGAATCGAGATTCAAGAGTAGGCACACAGGTCATCAATTGAATTCCCAAGAAAGGCTGGTCGGCGACCGATCATAAAACTATTGGCTATAACCTTTGCAACATGATATAAAAGGGGTACATATCGCATCGACCCCAAGCAATTGGGATAAGAGCAGGATGATGATGATGTTATTTGAATCCCTAAGAAGATAAAGATGGTATGGGAGTATGTTACTTTACAGCAAAATCATATGTTTTGAGGTCTCCTGGGAGTAATGCCAGAATGCTGTATGCAGTTACTAAGAACTTATTGCCCAATTGTAATGAATTATTTTCATTAAATTTTTGCACCTGGAGCTGGAAACTCACGTTGCACAGTTGCACCATGCTAAGATCAGCGTAAGCAGATGATCTAAAGTAACTGTCGGCGATCTAGGTATAAACTTAGCTTCTTTAGTTATTATGAAATTTCTATATCCTCCGTATCATAAATAGTCACTGCGATTCGGACTTAAAAGTATGTGTGTCGCTATTTTTTACTTTGCCGAGTCGTAATTAGCGTGTCGGGCAGTACCAGAGAAGTGGGTACGGCCCTTCAGCGAAATTTATGAGACCAATTTTGTTCAACCCGCCCGTCAAGCGATTCTATTATTATGGTATTATTCTCCATTCGTGAGAAGGCGTAGGACATAGGCTCAAAGGTGACCTTAGGCTGATAGATTTATGATTTTAAATATCTATGTATCTATGCTATTAAAAATGTATGATGATTTTGCTTAATTGATTGGTTATACCAATTGTACCTAAATATATAAGTATCTTAATTGATATTTAATTTGTTTGTAGTTGTTGTATACAATTAAAAAAAACAGGGGGTACTTAGTTTTTCGCATATAAATATTGGAATTTATTAGATATTTATTTATTATTTAATTAGAATGTAGATGAAATATGTGTAGTGTAATATGTCACTTTGAGTTTAAAACTATTACTAAAAATTTAAAAATATAAAAAATATATATTATAAGAAAGTAATTGAAAAACAATTGGAATTTGATATTTACACGAGTTTTACATATTTCAAATAAATCTATTTTTACTGATTTTTTCGTGTTTATATTGAATTTTTGATTGACCGACGTTTCAATCATTTTTCAGCATTCACGGTCACGGGAAGACGGTTCTCCCGATATAATCCATAAAAATAGTCTTATTTAAAAAAGGTATTTAATTAAATTATATAAAAAACACACGAATACTTACTAAAAGGCTTTTTAGATTTAAAACATTTCACATTGTGATTCACATCGTGCTTTATTAGAGTTGTTACGAAGTTTAACTCCATTTTAAAGTTACCGAGAGCGCGGTAACTTATCGAGTTATTTTCTCGGGAGGCCATGCACGCAACCCCGATGTGTGAACGACAAATACAGACTGCTGAGACTACATCATCAGTGAACAGTGTAATCGACTTCGACACTTATCAGTACAAACCACTCGTAAACAACAATCTGTAGTCCGTTTATTTAATTTCAACAACATCAACTTAGTTATTACTCATTTCATTGCACTTGGATACTACTAATTCTTGCTTCCCACGAGTTATCAAGATTAAAAACATTTTACCTGCTTTATATACAGATATTAAACCATTACCATCATATTCCGTGTGGTAACGGAGTAAAAATACAATTCACCACTCCCTTTCTTGCCCGTGGATGTTGTAAAAGACGACTAAGGGACATAATATGTATATTATATTTATGCAAGAGAAGGAAAACTCGAAACAAAACCTTATACTTACCAACCTGTCTTTCAGGGAGATGCTTGTCAGCGTCAGGATCTGGGACGCGGTCGCCGCCTTCTGTGAGGCCGTAATCTCACGGAAGGAGGCGGCGGATCGTGTGCGAGTAGAGCTCCTATTCGGCGACACGTTCCGCCGCCGGCGACTCGGGCGGCGCAGGCGCGAGTATCTGCGCCTAATGCCGCCCTAGCCGAGGCCGCGGGTGATCGGATCGGGGAATTGTCCGTCACCCGCAGAGAGGCTGACCGCGCGATGGCGACCGACGTCTCAGGACGTCGAGAGGTGAGGTTACCCGAAAGGGTATTCCGTCAGGCCGACCACTGACGACAAGTCACATCTGCTCCGGTGGTCGGCCCAACAACGAGGTGACGTGGGTACGGGTGGGTTATGGGCCCGCGCGCCGTCCTTTCATCACCTCGGACGGACTGGACCGCGCGTGCACTTACCATAGCCCACCCAAAAAAAAAAAAAAAAATGCCAACCTGTCTGACCAGCACCGTATAGTAAGGTCAATTTCATAGTGTAGGCCATTTCTTCCATAGTGTAGGAGGCTCGAGTCCAGTAGTGGGCCGAATGTGAGCTCTGATGATGATGATACAATTAACGGAAACAAATTACATCCATGCTCGAAACAATTATTTTTGGTTTCACATAAAAAAAAAGTAAAATGTGAGAGTCGAAACTCATGACTAGTCTTGGCCTTCTTTTTTTATTGTTTTGGATGGGCAATGGTTAGCGCACACGCCGTCCGCTCCGACCGGGCTGAATAGTGATGAAGAGGCGACGTGCAGCCCCATAACCCACCGCATATTTTTTATTGCAAACGGTGGCAAACGAGCAAACAGTACACCTAATGGTAAGTGTTGCTGCTGCACATAGACCTTTGCAAGGCCGCTGCCGCTCATGGACCTTTGCAAGGCCGCTGCCTACCACGAAGAAAGTGAAGGGAGTGTGAATGCGTGCAATAAGGTTCGGTGATACTAAAGGCATCACTAAAACCCACCACACGCAAACACCCTTAGAAAGTTGGGCATTCCGCTCTCTCGAATCCGAGTATTTCCACTCCTTCGCCATTGGGCCAACCACCGGTACCGAGTTCCTTGTCCTTCGTGACCAGCCCGGTAGGCTTCCCTGTGGTGTACCCTCCAACGACTAGTCTCGGACTAGTACGCTATCTGTGCAGTAAAAATATAAACTCATTTGCAAAAAAAACGGGCGGTTTTGATTTTCATTCATATTTAAAAAGATACAATACCAAAAAGGTTTCAATCGTTTGTACACGTTACTGGCCGGTTTTAAAAATGCTGTGGTATTTAAAAAAGTACGTTCTAAATTCAATTTTTCATTTGATGTTCATTTTTACAGAAAACCCCTTTTTATCCTACATTTTTGGCGCGAAGTTCCAGAAGTTAACATCGACTTTCATAACTTTTATTCAATTTTTATCGATTAATTTCATATCCTTGACTGTCAAAGCTTTATTTAATGCTGTTTGGCTGTATCAAAAATGGTAGATAAAGTGGTAAAAGCTACCAAAATTATCGCGCTGCTTGAAGAGGGTTGCAGCCAATGTTTCGTGGCTAGGAGGCTAAATGTTAGTCGCTCGACAGTCCAAAGGACCTGGCAGCGATATCAGGAGACTGGTTCCGTCGAGAGAAGGCCTGGTTCTGGAAGAAAACCATGTACCCAACCACGGGATGATCGTTTTCTTGTGAGTCGCGCATTGAGAAATCGCAAATCTTCGTATGTGGATCTTAAGAACAACCTCCAAGAAGTAAGAAATGTGCATATTAGTCTATGGACGGTCAGGAGGAGGCTTCTCGCTGCCAATATACGCAATCACCGCCCGGCCCGCGGCCCCAAATTACTCCGTGAGCACAGAGTTCACAGGCTTAGGTTCGCTAGAAATTGTGAATCATGGACTCAAGACGATTGGAATAGGGTTTTGTTCTCTGATGAAGCCAGGATATCTCTGTTCGGTGAAGATCGACGTCGGCGAGTGCTAAGAAGACAAGGAGAACGCTTTGCAGAGGCATGTTTCGAAGAAATCACACCTTATGGTGGGGGCTCTGTTATGTTTTGGGCAGGAATAAATTCAATGGATCGTACAGAGTTAGTCTTCATTGAAAACGGCTCACTGACTGGGCATCGATACATAACGGAAGTTCTAATTTCTGATGCACAACCCGCATTGGCCGCTCTAGGTGAAGACTCGATTTTTATGGACGACAATGCTCGCGCCCACCGATCCCGCGATGTTAATGCGTATGTGCAAGAGGTCGGCATTCGTCGTTTGGATTGGCCAGCTCGAAGTCCCGACCTCAATCCCATAGAGCATGTCTGGGACGTTCTGAAACGGCGTGTGAGATCAGTACACCCGGCTCCGCAGACCATCAGAGAGCTGAAGAATGTGATTACTGCGGAGTGGGAACGTATTCCGCAAGCAAGTATCCGGGATATACTCGCTAGCATGCCCAGACGAATTCAAGCTGTGATTTTAGCTAGAGGGGGTCACACTCGATACTAAACATTTATCTGCTTTTACTTTATTAAAGAAAAACAAACAAAAAAACTTTTTTATTTTTACTTCATGAGCATACGCACTACTAGCGAATATACACTACTAGCGAGGTTTAGCATTATTTCCCATAAATTGTATCTAAATTTTATGAAATACTGATGAAAACGATTATTTTCTTATTAATTTAGCAAATTGTGTGGATAAAACTACCTATAATTATCAAACAAAGAAATATTAACATTTGAAATGGTTCATTGCTTAGGTGCCCGTTTTTTTTGCAAATGAGTGTAATTATTTTTCTGTACATATACTTAATAGGGAATAATTCCTTCTATAAATGCTTCTTCTTCACAAACATTCAACTAACGGGCTGAGAGCCCTCAGCGCTCACCCAACAGTCCGCGTAAAGTTGTCAGAGCCATCCTAGGCTAACAATTAAGTCACACAAAAAAAAAACATTCAATTTAAGAAGATGAATTATACTCAGAATTAAAAAATTCATTTGTGGATCGCATAAAGAATTGTCCTTCGTTTGTCGTCGAAAGAAGCGTCCGAAACTGCAATATTTGGCAATGAGGGTTACGCTTAGGACTTAGACCACTACGCCACCTATGTAATCATTAAAATAATAATTATTAAAATATTATGCTCAATTACCGCATCGCCATAAAGTAGGTATTAGTAAAATCAGTAGCCGGATAAGATACACTCCCGAAAAGAAAAGGAAGACTTACCTACATAAAGAAATGAAAATGAAATTCTATCAAAGATATAAAATGTTAAATTAAGCTGCTAAGTTTCGTAACGCAGTTCTTAAATACAAAAAGTTGTGAGATCCTATATAAAAACCAATATGTACGTTATTAACTATGTAAGTAGGTAAGTATTAGGTTTATCTAGTAATAGTAGGTTGTTCATCATCATCATCATCATTTCAGCCCATATATGTCCCACTGTTGGGCTCGAGCCTCCTTCACAATTGGAGGGAAATTGACCTTACTATACCATGCTGGTCAGACAGGTTGGTATAGGGTTTTATTTCGAGTTTTCCATCACTTGCATAGATGTTATATGCATGATATATCTCTTAGTCGTCTTTTACGAGACCCATGGGTAAGAGAGAGGGTGGTGAATTGTATTCTTACTCTGTCACCACACGGAAAGTAGGTTGTTAATCTTCTATAAGTAATTATGTTGCTGAACGAGAGCCAAGGTATTACATATGTCTATACCATGTAACTATACCAATAAATAAAATTGGAGTGTCTGTTTGTAATGTCAAAATAATAGGCCTTTTTCATACTCACACGGTTATTTGCACTATACATATGCCTAAAAATCACTTTATATTTTTTTGTCTGTCTGTTTGTTCCGGGTAATCTTCAATACGGCTGGACCGATTTAAAAAATTCTTTCACCAATGGAAAGCTATAATATCAGGGAGTAAACTAGGCTATATTTTATGACGGTATTCCCACGGGAACGGGAACTACGGGGATAAGGGACAGAAACCGAAGCGAAGCGAGGGCGGGTTGCTAGTGTATCATCATCATCTTGCTCTTATCCCAATTACTTGGGGTCGACGCAATATGTCATCTGTTTTGACATATTGCAAAAAGTTTCGGCAATGACTTTTATGACCGGCCGCCTGCCTGACGTCAACCCTCCTTGGGAATGTAATCGTTGACCCAAATGGTACCAGATGGAGTTGGTCCGGGTCAATCTAGGGCTCTTAGTCGTCTTTTACGACACCCACGAGCAAAGCAAGGGTTGGTAGTATTCGAAGCCGCTACCACACAGCACAGTGTATATAAATATAAAATGCTTTGTCTTGAGTGAGGTGACAACGTACAGCCTAAACCGCTGATCGTAGAGACTTGAAATTCCGAGGGTGTGTTCTTTGTGGGACGTAGGCATCCGATAAGAAGGGATTTTTAAAAATTATACCTCTAAGGGGGTGAAAAATCGGGGCAAAGTTTGTATGGGGCAATGTGATTCCTTGGTCCAATCTATTTCAAATTTTCCGTTCTTTACTAGAATTATTGAGAGACGTGTTTTCTATTTTATTGAAATTCATTTCCTAACAGGGTTAAAAAGGGGTAGAAAGATATTATCTATAAACGTTGATATAAAAGATAATAATTCATAAAGAAATTGTTGAGAACGTGCTTCCATAAATACTTAAATAATTGGCTGACTTGGTTTTACATACGTTTTTGAAGTGGCAATCTGCGTGAAGCTTGGATTTTTTAAATTTTATGTGCATATACAGGCTGTTATAGGTTATGAGGCAACTGGTCAGGCGGGAATTAGGCAATGGTGGTAGGAACCCATGAAAAAATTTTGAAGATATCAATATATCAATTCGTTAATGAATTAGAGACACATAAAGTGTTCAATATTGTCATCGCTTTTTCGTGTGAATTAAATAAGTGTATAAAGTCAGTCATACTTAGAAAAAAAGAAAAAGACAAAAAATTCAAACAGTAGATGCTTAATTAATATTCTTTATCTTTATATATAAATTTCTTGTGTACGTGTGTGTCACTGAACTCCTCCTAAACGGACCTCCTGGACCGATGTTGATGAAATTTTCTGCGTGTTCAAGGGGATTCGAGAATGGTTTAGATTCGCAATTAGACCTGGTAGGTGGCGCTGCTGTCGATTTCAAGGAAAAATCCTTTTATTTTATTTGAACAGAACAACGTCTGTTGGGTCAGCTAGTAAATTATAAAATAGTTCTTCTTCATTTGTGTAACTTATTCAATCTTTGACCATCATTAAGTTATTACTTTTAAAACACTGCTGACTATCTCATTAAAAGGTTATTTTAGGTACTTTACTCAAATCTGAAAACATACGTTAAGCACAATCAAAAAGTGTTAGTGTTATGACAGTGATGTATGTACATTCATTACACTTTAACGTTTTTCAGCATTACTTTCCATAAAATTTAAATAAACTTATTTGTTAAAATAACAACATTATATTATGTAAAGCAAAATAGTGTACATGTGATCATAAAACATTATATATTGAGCTAAAACTTAACCTATGATAGTTTATAGTATACTTTAAGTTTACACTTTGACATTCCCCCCCCCCCCCCAAAACTGTTTTTGAACGTTTATATTTTGACAACCATCGCAAACAGTTCTTTTTATGCAATGTTTTTCAATAGAATTAGCTAGTACTAAGAATTTTTTAGATAGTTTCTACAAAATATTGAGATAAAATACGTAGATAATTTTGAAGTTGTACGTGTTTATTGATGTCACTCTTGATATTTAAAAAATAAATATTAATTTATATAGCCTATACGCTATATACCTAGAGAAATATGTTTTTAATTTTGTATTGTAAAACGAAACGTAAGAAGTTACAGAATTTGCCATTTACGATTGTAACATTTGCAACTGAAAAATATTAAAATGCCTATATTAATTTCTTAAAAACACTGCATATCTTGTTTTGAACGGTGCGGTGTAAAAGTGAAAATATTACATGTTGTTGTTTGACAAGTTTTTGGTACAGTGTATTAATTTTTATTTAAAATATAGTAATATTTCGTCGATGGACTTTAGAATCGATAACCCATTTTTATAAAATAAGAGTTTTGCGTTTTACTGCAATATGATGATTTATTATTAAGATTGTGTGGCGGTGTTGTGCTATTTGCGACCATGCTTTTCACGCCAATATATATTGCAATGACCTTTATAAAGACCTGGCGAATTCGCTCATTCAGAGCTCGTCTTCTCGAGTTTTTGAGTGGTAACACGAGTGTCGCTTTTTGTAAGGTGCCGGAAAATGCTGCAGGTTAGTGTTATTTTAGCATAATAAAAAAGTATAGTATCAATATTAATACATTAAATTATGTGGTATAATTTATTTATAAGGCGTAAATAGAACTGCATTAATAAATATTAGCAAACAAATGTAATAATTTTAAGTGATACTCTAATATTAAAGATTTTTTTTTTTCATTTCAAAATGCACTGTAGAGCTTTATAGTTTTGTATATCTCTCATAAATAATTCTTTCAGAAACACCTACACTAAGCTCCAAGTTATGTACAAATCCTAAAAATGCATATCTCTGCGACTTACTGGATTACACAAACGCTACGAGAATCTGCAGCATGAAACCAATGCAATGCATCGAAATTGGCGATTGGGTGTCATGCGCTGGTGGATTACCATTGGGTTCCAACGAGTCATCTCCGATCACTGAACTGGATGTGGAAGTTCTGTTTGAGTGTGAAATGGACCCTCATGAAACAAGCGGACAGGATATTATAACTGTAAGATGTTATTTAATATTTTAAATACATTAAATCTTAACTTATCCGTCCGGCGACGGAATAAGAATACAATTCACCACTCCCTATCTTGCTCGTGGATGTCGTAAAAGACAACTAAAGGATTAAATATGCATATAACCTCTTCGCAAAAGAAGGCATACTCGAAATAAAACTAAACCAATCTGTTTGACCAATATGCTATAAAAAGGTTAATTTCCCTCCAGTTGTGGAAGAGGTTTGAGCCCAGCATAAGGACATATATAAGCTGAAATGTTGATGAATGATGATACCTTGACTCCATTTGTAGAATGCTATAATAAAATTTCATCAGTGAGTATAGAAAAGCTGATAGGTAATCTTAAAAGTTTGCCAATCATACAATTTTTTTCTTTGGCTCACAATTAAATCCATAATATATACATGATATGAATAATAACAGTGATATGAAAAGTAATAATGCCAATCTGCCATCAATGCAGTCAAAAGTTTATCATTACATATAAGATAAGAAGCATGATTCATATTTAAGGCATAATATTATAGTTATAATTGTGTATAATTTGGTAATGATTTTTATATTAATGCCATAATTATTATATTCATGTATGTTGTCCATATGGTGACAAGAGTAAGAATACAATTCACCACTCCCTCACTTGTCCGTAGATGTCGTAAAAGACAACTAAGGAATATAATATGCATATAACATATTTGCAAAAGAAGGAAAACTCGAAATAAAAGCCTATACCAACCTGTCTTACCAGCATTGTATAGGTCAATTTCCCTCCTATTATGGAGGAGGCTCGAGCCCAACAGTGGGACGTATATGAAACAAGATGATGATGAATTATAATATTTGGGTGATGACAGAGCTAGAATGTAATTCACCATCACCCAGCACCATCTTTTCTGTGGGTTTCATAAAATATCACTAGGGGATATGCATATAACATATATCCAAGAGAAAGTCTAAATAAAACCTTATAGCAATCCGTCTATCCAGCATGGTATAGTGGGCAATTCTCCACTAAGTGGCAAATCGCTGTCCCAAGCTAATCTTGTGTATTAAACTTTAATATTTTAGTTTTTTATATCAATAATGACATAGTATTAGGTATTCTAAGTACGCCACAGCTTACTTAATAATTTAATTATGTAATATTTTAATAAATGAACCTCAAACACCTCAAAACACAGTCCCCTGGTATGTCCCAATTCCAGAATAACAAATCTTTTTACCAATATTATTCTTTTTGCCATTGATAACTGAATAAAAATATCCAAATACATAAAGGAAAAGAGTAAGCACCTTTATGCATCGCCATTAAATTTTTACAATTAAATTTTATCATAATATCTACATGCATATGTTGCCCCTGAAATTATTAAAACAGGCCCCTGTTAAAATTGAAAAACCACGCTGAAGTCAAATTTTGTTTTGATAAGAAACATGTGGATCGTGAAACAGAATGCAATTGATTTAAGTTCGTTCAGTTGAGGAGCTTAGCGGGCAGCCGCCATTATTTTAGTGCTACGACAGCGTTTACTAGTGAACTACGGGCCTCGATCATTACTATAAACAGTCCTCTGGTAAGCCTTTTTGTAACCATTTTATGAATTTTAATAACCATAATTTGTTTAAAATAATTGGTTTTATAATATGTCGCCGTACCTGTTTCGTTAATTTGATATGTTTAAATGAGTTTGTTTTAGTAAACATTTGCGTAAAAATAACAGTTCCCTGGTCAACAGTCCCCTGCCATTTCCATAGCACGGGTAACTGTTCAAACTATAGCGGATTGTTTGTTTAGGTTTTGTAGCCTAGGCTACGCTTCTATAACCATTAACACTATCGTCCTTTCATAGGTTTTATTTCAAAATGCCACGTGAATGTTTGAGATATCAAAGGCTTGAAAATTAATCAACCCTAAAAAAAGAAGAAATAAAAGAAAAAGGCAAATATGTAAAAAAAAGAAAGGGCTAAAAGAAAATTAGTTAAAGATATAAGTTGTGAGCACAAAGTTGTAAAAAAGGTTTGGAAAGAGCATGGTTCTAAGTACCTTGCAAAGAAAAAAGCAATTAACGACAACAAATACGTATGTAATGTACGTTACGTAATGTAATGTACGTTACGTAATGTAATGTACGTTATGTAATGGAAAATACACCTGATTCAGATGATCTTGTGGTAGAACTGCCAGAAATTTTAGAATAATCAGAATGTGCATTAGTGACAGCAAGAAAGAAATACGCTCAAAAGATACCGAAATAAAAAGACCTTATGATTCAGAAATATCATATTTTAGAATTTTATCGGCGCATATTACCCATTTACCATTTTATGAACGACAGATCCGTTACACAGTATCACAACATAACTATGTTTCCATTTACTGGCTTCAAGGCTTCATATAGAGGTTCCAAATATACAAAAAAAAATCTAGAACTTTTCACAAAGTGGCCATGCTTATGCTGCTCTTGTGAAGAATAGGGTCAACGTTTTAATCTAGGGGTTATGAACTATCAAGTGACTAAACTTCACATTTAGGATGTTTACACAGACTGAACCCGCAGATGAAACTAGGCTAGACCATAACTCGCAGGATAGTAACATTATTATACAAACTTAAAATTTCATGACCCTGTGATAATTTTAATACTGAACATAAATGTTATTAGCCTTAGGGAAAGTCACTATAATAAGTAAAATATATTTTAATACTGTTAATTTATTCTAAAAAATGATATATGTATGTATGAGGGTCATTACCAATCGACTCACGTGCAAGCTCGATGACTTCCAGCCGCCCGAACAAGCCGGCTTCCGAAAAGGCTATAGCACCATAGACCATATCCTTACGCTTAGGCAGATTATATAAAAGACCGAGAAGTATAATCGGCCCTTGTGTATAGCGTTTGTGGACTATGAGAATGCCTTTGATTCAGTCGAAACATGGGCGGTGCTGCAGTCCCTTCAGCGGTGCCAAATCGACCATCGTTTATTGAAGTACTGAAGTGTTTGTATAGGAACGCCACAATGTCAGTCCGTATCCGGGATAAGAGTACGAAACCGATCCAGTTGCAGAAAGGCGTGAGACAGGGAGACGTCATCACTCCGAAACTGTTCACTACTGCACTGGAAGATGTCTTCAAGCTCTTAGACTGGACCGGACTCGGCATCAACATCAGCGGCGAATACATCACTCACCTTCGATTTGCAGACGATATCGTCGTTATGGCAGAATCCATGGAGGACCTTGGCACCATGCTCAATGATCTCAGCAGGGTATCTCAACTAGTGAGTTTATGAATGAACGTGGACAAGACGAAAGTCGTGTCAAATGCCCATGTCATTCCTATACCGGTCCTAGTTGGCAATGCGATTCTCGAAGTTGTCGATCATTATGTTAATCTAGGACAAACAGTCCAGTTAGGCAGATTCAATTTCGAGAAAGGGATCAGCCGACGAATACAACTCGGTTGGGCAGCGTTCGGGAAACTTAAGAGGATCTTCTCGTCCAACATACCTCAGTGTCTGAAAACACAGGTCTACGACCAGTGTGTGTTACCAGTGATGACCTACGACACAGAAACGTGGTCCCTAAATGTAGGCCTCATAACAATGCTCAAAGTCGCACAGCGTGCTATGGAACGGGCTATGCTCGGGATATCTCTGAGTGATAGAATCCGAAATACGGAAATCCGCAGAAGAACGGGTGTAACCGACATAGCACGAAGAATCAGCATGCTGAAGTGGCAATGGGCAGGCCACATCGCTCGAAGAACCGGCAACCGTTGGGGAAGAAAGGTTCTCGAATGGCGAAGCGTTCTCGAATCACGTATCGGACGACGCAGTGTAGGACGGACTAGGTGGACCGACGACCTGGTGCAAGTTGCTGGGCGTCGTTGGATGCAGGCGGCACAGGACCGCACTTTGTGGCGTAACATGAGGGAGGCCCACGTCCAGCAGTGGACGGCGATAGGTTGAAATGATAATGATGAATGAATATGATAGTTACTATGTCTTGCTGAAACAGAATTTTCAGAGGATAGGACTTTTGTTTGAAGCTGAAAATATTTCAGATGTGTTGAAAATCTATTGGTTATATAAAATACTAGCATCCTGCCCTCGCTTCGCTTCTGTTCCAGTGGCCGTACCTGTGTAGTTTCCGTTCCCCTGGGAATACCGGGATAAAATATAGCCTATATTACTCAGGAATAAAGTACAAAGTACACAGTTACAAACATACACACATACAAAAATACAATTTGCCCTCTTTATATTATTAGTATCATTTTGGTTTATTTTATACACTTACTTTTTTAAGCACATTTAAGACTTGAAAGCAATAAGTAGTGTAAGAAAACAACTTTTTACGGCTGAGACAGCAATTTCTGTATAAATTGTAAGGTCAATATTTATGTGGGAAAAAAATAAATAGTCTATCATAATCAGTAAGTTTTTTTCTCTTTACTAATATAAACATAAAATGAAACTTACAATATTTAACTATAAGAACAAAATAATTTCGATTTATAATAAACCTAGGCGATAAGCCACTCTGGTGTTTGCCTTGTTCCTAAAAAAATGCAAAGACAAAAATGTGATAATTTATGAACTGCATCGCATAAATAGTGTAAAATATACCTGTTTTGAAGTGATTACCTCAAACTGCGAAATTCGCGATGCGCAGACACAAACGAAAGAACTAAAATTGTGAGATGACTATGAGCGCGGAAAAATGACACTTAGTCTCTCGCACCTCGTGCATCGAGCATGCCCTAGCGCAGCAAGAAAACTCTCGTATTCTGTTACTTAACACTTCTTGGAATAAAAAAAAATGTTAATAATCAATACTTATAAAAAAAGACCTCAATAATTGAATATTTCGATTTGGACACAAAGGTGTTATACCACAGCGCTTTCTCTGAAATCGACATTACGCAGCGAGAGAGACGGGAGCTGCAGCTTACAGACTTCCACAAGCCGATCGGGTGGAAGGGCATTCCTGCAGTGGTCCCGAAGACGCCGAGTTGAGCCCTATTTTCACACGCCAAAGGAATTTCCTACGATACTAATAGGGTTTCATTTTCGCGGAAGGTAGTCCATATCCACTCGAACCCAAAAAGCGACACCGGTTGGACACGTCGTTACAGTTTGGATCAGAGTATAAAAGTCGCCGTCGATAGCTCATGTTACGAGACTATGACGATTAATGGTGATGATATAAAGTTGCTTATTTATCCTACATTAGCAACCCGCCCTCGCTTCGCTTCGGGTTCAGTCGCCTTACCCGCGTAGCTACCGTTCTGAAAACCTGTTTCCTATAGGGAAAACGCGCGCTTTTCTTTTTGTTTTTTTTGTGTGTGACTTAGTTGTTAGCCTCAGATGGCTGTGACAACTTTACCCGGACTGTTGGGTGAGCGCTGAAGGCTCTCAACCCGTTTAGAGTTAAGCGACTGATCCCGAGGGCACCCCCTGTGGGCTACAGATCTCGGCTCGGGGGGTCGCTGGCAAAGTGGGCATTCCCACGTTTATGACTCTAACGCGACACGATTTTCGTCCTTGGCGGCGAGGGCGGATTCGTGGATATTTATTTGTCAAGGTCTCGCGGGCTGTGTACGCGTCCGTCTGGGCGAGTGAGACATGTGCGGGACTGAACGCGGTGTTTGAATTTATTTAGTCGCACGGTATTTTAATTTTGCGATAACTCCTAAGATATTAGTTAAAACTGTATGGTGTAAAAGACAATTATGTAGTGCATGAAATGCTTAAGGTAACTAACGTATTTTATTTGATAAGGATTAATATCCTATGCGTCTAAATAACTTTCAAATTATCACGTCATAATGTGGCAATTTTCTTAAACATTAAAATGAGTATTGTACGTTATCCGTAAAAGATAGACATATGCTATTTCGGACTTTTTTGTAGACCTGTAAAAGATACACAATTCCACCATACATTGTTTTGATATATCTCCAACGGATCAGACAGCGTTTTCGATAAAAGCTCCCGGGAGGCTTGACTTTTTCCGGCTTGAATATTTCTGCTGACTTCTTTTATATAAAAAAAACGATTCTTCAAGTTTCTTCACTGTGATGCCCTTCGAACCACAATATAATTCACAAATGTAAGATAAAATATTATAATACATCCCACAAGCGGCAATGGCATCCGATCGCGCGTGAACTAGTAGAGCAGCACTCCCCTGGAATGAACTTCCTAATGCTGGTTTCCTGAACGATATGGCATATTCTTTAAACAAAATTTAAGATCACTTTCTTTACGGTTAGGATTGCCACTTGTGCATTGTTATGAAGTATTGTACGTTTTTCCCGGTAACTTTATGTGAAATTTAAAGTAGTAAAAATTACTTAATTTTCCATGAATTGCTTGGACTCATTTACTCCACGTCTGCAAAGAGCATTTGTTCTATGACGAAAAGAGAATGGCGAGATAAAAGAAACAGTGTTTTTGAATTTCAGAAAATAAAAAAGTACTTTAAATATAGAACATAAAGAATTATTTGTTGAAATTTGCTTAAAGTAATTAAAAATATGTTTTAAAGAAAAATTATGTAGTCATCATCATCACTACAGCTCTATATGAGAGCGTCCCACTGTTAAGCTCAAGCCTCCTCCACAATGGTAAAGAAATTGACCGACCCGTCTGACATAGACAGTTGGTATAGTGCTTCATTTTGAGCTTTCCTTCTTTTGCTATGTTATATGATGTTATCGGATTACACGGGCAAGAAAGGGGGTAGTGAATTATATTCTTACTCTGTCACCGCACGGATAAATGACGTAGTAAATCGTACTTTATTTTGACACTAAGTACATTTCTTTTTACATTTTTTTTACCAACAAGTTGATTTTTTTTACCTTCAATAAGCAATGTTTACTTAAACAAAAAAAGTTGGTTTACGGTATGGTTTTTAATGGTTCTCAAAAACGACTGGTAGATGTGAGTCAAAAGTAAAATGGGACTATAATTCTCTAGAAGAGCTTTGTGGCCCCTTTGTGTTGAACAACAGCACCATAATCCTGGTTTACGATTCTAGTACTTCGCCCTCGAGAAAAATGTAATTAAATAGCTTCGGATGGGCTCTTAAAGACCGGCTTTCCGCCTGCCTTTAGGAGCTTTGCCGTAATGCTATCATCTATCGATGATTTATCCTTTTTTAGTTGTTTAAGAGCAATTCTGATCTCGAGCAAGTTGATGTCCGAAAATTTTTCGGTCTAGTGTCGTGATAGCTTGGATCTGGGATCTTAGACCAAGACGACAACAGTGCTGCGTGGTGATTTATATAACTGCCTATAGAAAAATTGCTGAAGACCGTTGTTTCCTTTTTCTGTTCCATAAGCTTGAGAGTGGTCAGAAAGCTTTATAGATCTATCAGCGCAGCGAGGTTTTTGTGTGTGACTTAGTTCTTAGCCGCAGATAGCTGTGACAACTTTACCCGGGCTGTTGGATAAGCGCTGAGAGCTTACAATCCGAAGCGTAGCGTCCTTTGAAAATTTTCGGGCCAATCACGTGGACAATTGCCATGAACGTATTCTTCATATCGTTCGACAACTAGCACTTGGACACTGAAAGCGACTGCGTCACTCAAGTTGAAAGCTTTCCGAGTTCTGGTATTGGATAGGAACTCTGATAAACTTGTGAAATATTTGTGAGAATACTAAAACCTTCGTAATGTTCTACTCCCAAATTATAGATAAATCATCACATATAGAATATAAAAAAATACTTTCATCATAGTTCATACTGGGCCTGCGCTGTTGGGCCATATTAGAAAGGAATGGATTATAGGGATTTTACTTCTTATTCGTGGATGTTATCTGCATGTTATGATTCCTTAGATGTCTATTACGACACCCACGGCCAGGAAAGGAGTGGTGAAATGTATTTTTACTATGCTATCATAATTAAAGGTAATATAATTCTCCCAAATTATGTTCATGTTACAGCTGGAATCAATGGGCCAGCCAATAGCATGGAAAGCAGGTTCACACTTGGCAATAGTGTTAAAGACTAATATAGAGCATCTCAGTGTTATAGGATTCAATTTTGTTGGTGGGGAATTCGTCATAGATCACAATCTCCCAGTTGTTAGAATTCAAAGTAAGTAACATTTGTGTATAATAATTAGAATAATAAAATAATTTTAGAGCTGCCCCCACACCAGGCGATCAGTGGTCCTATTTAGTGGCCGCCACAAGCTGTGAACACGTTTAGTGAGTGGTACAGGCTGTGGACAAGATCTTTCAATCATTTTGCTAGCATTGATGCAAAATTTTTGTTCTAGTAGTCGCATCCAAGCCACACGCTGTGAGAGTGGACCATATTAGTGGCCGCATTTTGTCGTTAACCTTACGCTCAAACATGGCCACAGGGGCTGGTTTCTACCCGCGTCCAATAACCAGTCCTAATAATACCAGTAGTCTAATCAACGATAATGAAATCAACATCATAACAAATATTTTTAACGTAAAATATATTTCACTACATATTTGCACAATTTTTTTGCTTAGTGCATTCAGGCAGAGAGGTTAAAAAATTTGTTGTTTTAGCTGTGCAACTATCTGGTGAACCAAATAAGGGATTGGACCCATCAATGAGAAGTTTACGTAGTGATGTTCAATACAGTCTAAAACAGCCAGTTAATCAGTTTCAATGGCCTGTTCATGCAGCCTTACTTAGAAAATTGTCAAAAGTTGTCGATATTAAGTCAGATAACAGAAATCCTATACATATGAATGGTAGCAGTGATTTAGTGCTTGAACCCCCACCTGTAAGAAAACATGTAACTTTAGCCGATGTCAGTGTGAATACAGGCAAGTCATTATCAGCTGAAGAAGATGATAAGGTTACAGAACCTGTACTAAAGACTGTTGAGAAAGTTGAAGAGCCTGAACGTCCGCCTGAAATTGATAAGGAAGTTGTTGTTGAAAATGTCACAGTAGAGATACAACATAATATCACACCTAAAAAGTCTAGTTTAAAACTTGATCTGAAGAAAGGCACAAGTCAGCTTTCTACTTCTTTGTTAAACATATCTAGCCAAATAAAGTCTGTTACTACTCATAAAAGGATAGTTAGTACTACAGGACCAAAGAGGCCGCAATCTCAAATGGAATGTTATCCACCAGTAACGGAGGAAAAGCCAAAGAGTTCTACATCACAACAGAGTACTCCTAAATCTGTAAAAAGTTCCCGTCCATTAGTGAATACTAAATCACCAAATGTGTTGATATATTCGGATAGTGTAGTAGCTAGAGATAATTTAGAAGCATCCCTTAGGAAAGTTTTGGATTGTGATAGGTAAGTGTTAAAATATATATCATAGTGATTACTAAGTTTTTTAAATAATATCTTTAATAAAAATAAATAATATCTTTTAAATAATATCTTTTCATCATCTGCATTTGCTAGGCACAATATTTTTAAAAGAGGACGTTTGGCGTAAGGTTTTGATTCGAATTTGCTTTTTTGACGTGATCTCTGCTTATGTTCGTTTATTACGACACCGCGGGAATAGAAAAGGTAGTGCTGCTTTATGTTCTCAGTCCTTTACCATAACACCAAACAGTTTTATTTGCAATCTTTTGAGAGTTTGATTTTTAAAAAGTAAACACTTTAGGCACCTATCACACCACTTGTTGTCCCACAGGTGAAATTTCTAATGAGTCCAGGTTTTCGTTGTTTCACCAGCTCGCATGTAGTAATTTAATCATTACCTCTGTTCATATCATTCCTACCAAAATAACACGCAGATCAGCCGAATTGGTATAGGGTTTGTTTCGAGTTTTCTTTCTCTTTTGTAGATCTTATTTGTAAATTATATCCCTTAGTTACGACACTCCACTCAAGTAAGCTGTTGGTGGATTGTTTTTTTACTCCGCCACATACAGAAAAATGGTATAATTGTTTAGGTATACGTTGTACGTGGTGTCGCGGGAGACGCTTGAGAGTGGTGCATGGGTCGGGCGGGCAGCGTTAGTGGCGGTGGCAGGGTGCGTAGCACGTGCCGCGCCGTTACTACTGGCGCATTTGCTGTCTGGAGGACGCTTGCTCGCGCTCTGCTCCGACCTACTCCATGCCGTGTTGCCCTATTACAAGACTGCTGAGGTAAGCGCGTGCGCCGCTAGGTGTTATATACAAGCAACAAATAATAATATATTCAGGTGGGACGTCATTGGATGACTGGACCGAAGAATGGTCCGTCACCCGTAAAGACCACGCCACGTCGACGCCCCGGCAGTAACCAAAAATAGTGCCGCTGGGGCGTCGACGTAGGGGTCGACGGGAGTTGGTTCCCAAAAGAGTACCCCGCCAGGCTAGCCACGGACTTTAAGGATTCGCTACCAGTGGTTAGCCCAATGGCGATGGGGAAGGAATACGGGCGCCGCCCAGAACAGGCGACGTATATGTTATTTTCGGTGCTTTATGTATTGTTTGAAATTATTTTTACTGAGAACAAAGCTTTATTAGCAGATTCAGAAAGGGTACTCGCAAAGAAATAAATAAATTAATTTGCAATGATTTGTGGATCAGTGAAAAGATGATCCTGCGTTGTCATTTAATCTGCAAGTCTCAGTACGCGCAATCGATACTTATATTAAAACGCTATTGTCGCAAGATATGTTATATCCGACAAAAATATTGAAATCTCTAGATTTATTTTTAGGAGGTATAAAATTTTAGGTTAACACGATGAACGCTATGGGGTCAACATGTGGGCCTCACTTATCTAGTTTATGGAGCAAGCATAAACTCGCTTGTTTCTAAAATTTTAATGATAATTTTTTATTGCTTTAGAGGCTTTAAAATGGGGTGAAATTACTACGGGAGTAAATACCGAAGAAAAGTAATTTGTGACTTTATTTCGCTTAAAGTCGCCCCTGGTTAGCGGTCACATGGTGTTTCCCACGGCTCCATCGGAACAACTGTATGACGGCTACATGGTGTCGCCCCATGACCAAAATGGAAAAACTGAAAAATCAGGCCGGTGTTTAACGTATTAAAAGGATTATGGTCAATCTTATATATAATTTTGAAGAACAGAATTAATTTATTTATAAGTTGTAATAGTTTTTCGAGATTTAGGGACCTGTATTTAAAATTATATTAATGATATAACTAATTAACTATATTGTGCTTATTGTATTCTCAATGTTATATATTGCGTTGGTGGCTGATGCAGAAAAACTTTTATGACCTCAAAGAATTGTTTATCAATAACTGTAACGATTATTAGAAATAACAATAAAATCTTAACGTGTATAATATTATAATTATTTAATAAATTGGTCTATAGAATTAATTCATAATTTATTGTAAACACCTAATGTGTTTATTTAAATTGTTGCATTCATTTTATATAATCGTTAAATTATTTTAATTTGATAAGTAGTTTGTAAGTACATATTTTATATTTGCATGTCATTTGTAATGACTAGATGGGCTTGTAATTTTATATTTTTGATCACATACACCTATAAATGTACCTCATTTAAAGCAAATAAAGACTTTTATTCTATTCTATATGTTCTAAAGTCAGATGAAAAAAAAAGGTATAACTTTAAACGTTCATCTTAATTTTGTTCAGGTTCGTGAGAATGAAATTGTGCAATTCACATACGATAAATGGAAGTCTGTCAAGATGAAACATCACATATTCTGCTATCAAGCATCACCCGCAAAAAAGCAATTTTCCACAGAGAGCGATAGACAGTAAGATAATTTATATTACCTTCATAAATGTTCGTTAATGTGTATCATTGATGTATACATATTTTGTGTGAAATAACTCTTTATAAAATTTTGCAGAGCAAGTCAGGAAAATAATATGTATCGGTATGGAAAACATTATTGCATTAGAAAAACTTTAATTTACAGCCATATTTAGCACAATAGTTATTTCTTAAGACTAATTATTTTTGTATTTTTAAAATCAAAATATTTTGAAGTGAAACTTGTTATGAGAGAATTTAAAATTTTGCAAATGCAAGAAAAAGAACTTAAGCGTATTCATAACACACTAAAGTAGAGATGCCACGAATATTTGGCCACTCAATTTACTTTCACTCAACATATTTGGCGTATTCGCCTATTTAGAAACTTATTTCACTATTCGTTATTCGGCCAAATATTGCGAAGTATTCGGCCGAATACCCAATAACATAACATGAAAAAAATAACGCCTAAATAAAAATAATTGATAAGAATAATTGAATATATCACAATTATTTTTATTTTACCGACATATTACTATATTCCTACTTAAAATCTACCAGTAGTAAGTCATGATGAATAAAAACAAGGTTTTCAGCATTTTTCAGCAAAAGCAAACGATTGCGCTTTATCTCATAAATTATACCTACTTCTGAGCCTAGTCGTTCGCTATATACACTACGACCGGAAGATGATAAATAAATCTTAGCAAATTCTAGTAGACGTCCATATTGTTTAGTATTTGCTGACCACCACTTGGAAGTGTCTGCTATTCGATCTTGGGGAACAGTTATCATGTAATAATCAATTTCATTGGCAACTGAATTTCTCTATTTCACGCCTTCATCTTGGTGTACGTTTTCTGCAGACACTTTCTCAAAACCTTTCCAGAAACTATCGTGTATTTCACGAATGAAACAAAAGAACCTATGTCGGTGTCTTCTTCGCATGGACTTCATTGATGCAGTTTTAACCCGAAAACTGGCCTGCGAAAACTACTAAGTAATCGGGCATTTCGGCCTGGCCGAATATTCGGTATTTGGCCAAATTACTATTCATGGCATCTCTATGCTCAAGTGTGTGACGAGGAAACGTAAACATCTGATGGGTACAGAAGTCGCTTAAGCTCTTTTTCTAGTAAATTTGTCTGTTAAGCTTTCATAATTTTATATAAATAAAGAGATATATTATAAACACAATCCGAGCTATTCAAAAGTGATTGATAATTAAAATGTTCCCTGTTATGCAAGTTTCACTTCTCTCATGTGTCTTTGCGACACCTGTTTAGTTATTGGGTATGCCAATATCCATAAATACAGAATAATTTTTACGGAGTACTGATTTATATTAAGATGCATGCCTTCGTACAATTGTGATGTCTTTATAATTTGTAGTCTTATTTATTATAGAATTATGATTTCGTAAACATACGTACGTACGTACGTACCTTATAGTAGCTTATAAACAGAATATTAAATATTCGTCATGCAATTACGTGATTTCATAATTCTTATGCCTGAAATAGCATCATGGCTAAAATACATAGAATGTGTTAAATTAGTAATATGTTAAATTTTTAGTCAATTTTTAGTTTATATTAATAGATAATTGCTACAAATTACTTACCCATCATCATTTGAATCTGTGAATAAATCACGGACTCAATGTGGTAAAGTTTCTGAATTGCACCTTCAAGATTATTTATAGAATATTACATTATTTACTAATTATTGATTCAATAAATATATTCGGTCAATAATTATAAAAGACTACTCGATCTCCTCGCTTTCATTGTGCCATATTATTAGGCCTGACTTGTAAGTTAGTGTAACCAGATAAAAATGAGAACAATTTTTTCAAAGCTTTTTCAATAAAAAGTTGACCGTAATATAATTAGGAATAATGAAGGATGAGAATATCAAAAAATATTGCATGCAAAACCACAATAATACATTTTATAACACACACACGATTTATGAATATTTTACACTTATGCTCACTTTCGAGGTAAAAAGCTGAGAATAAGTCATTCTAGTAAAGATTGTGTATATTGTTATGTCATATTTTATAAGATATATTTTATAAAATACTATAAATTAGTAAGTTTGGATTGAAGAACTATTAGGTTTAAATTTTGGATCCAGCAAAAAGCTTGGAGTCCTGAAAATTTCTTTAATAATGCTGAAAATTTCTTGAAGTTTTGCTGTGTTCAGTAATAGTAATAGTCGTTTTTTACGTGGGATTAGAAATGCCGCGTCTAAATACATACCTCTGTTTTATTTCTGATTACAAACAAAAATACTTTGATAACAAAAGCCGTGATATAAAAATTGATATAGAGCATGTCAAAGCTTTTAAGAACAGGATGGATGGATGTGCACAGTAGTTCATAAGCTATGTAATACTAGTTTTTAACCTGTTTTGATGAATATAGGCCCTCCAAGTACACGGGGCATCCAGGTCACGAATTGGACATTCAGGTGTTGGCCTCTGAAGAGACTTGGCGGACACCGTCTTTGCTGCAAGCTACTGACCTTACTAATAGCGGGATTGCTATTTTCTCACAGGTAGGATAACTATTATTCATTAATGTATAGGTCGGAGAAAAAGTTTCCTCACATTCTATATAAAAATTCAAGACATGTTTTTAAGTTTAATTACAATAATTAAAATAAAAAAGGGAGGGGGGGGGACGTCGGTCGATGGGAAGGTACCCCAATTTGGGGTATTCCGTCGGGCCGACCACTGATGACAAGTTAACCCTGCTCCGGTGGTCGATCCAACGACGAAGGCGACGTGGTATCACGGGTGGGTTGCGGGTGTGCGCGCTTACTTCCCTCTGTCGCCCCGGACGGAGCGGGCGAGGAGTGCGCCGACCGTAACCCACCTCCAAAATACCAACCCCCCCAAAAAAAAGCGGATTATTGCATTACATTATTGTGTTGTGCAAAGTTTAAAGAAAATCTGATCGCTCAAAGTAGGGCAAAATTGAGCTCAAAGGTGGACGTTACAAACAAATATACAGGTGGAGCTAATAAAAGCGTGTTAAAAGGGTGCAAGGTCAGGGCTATATGGCGGATGTATTAATACCTCCCAGCCAAACTCTCTTCTTGCTGAGTGACTAAAGATGTGTGTGGTCCAGCGTTATCGTGATGAAAAACACCCTTTCTGTTGATTTATTACAGCCGCTTTCTCTTAATTTCTTGCTTTAATCTCATCAGTTGTTGGCAGTAGAGATCCGAATCGATGGTTCTGCGCGGCGTTAAAAGCTTATAATGAACAATGCCCTTCTAACCACCACTATACATACAGAACCACCTTCAGCTACGTCGTACGACGGCGACCAGGCGAGGTGCATCTTTGACATCAAAATTCCCGGATTAAAAACGTTTAAATCAACTTATTGCTACTCTTACTGACACTGCATCCATAAAGGACACAATTCTTTCTGCGGCTTACATTTCATTTTTTTCCTTTTTTGTAATAACGTTTTAAAATATATCGAATTTCTTCATTAGAAAGAAAACAATGAATAAAACGACAGGCAACAACACTTTACCAAATTATTTCTTTTTTTTTTAATGTAATGGTATAAAAACCAGCCAGATAGTAAGTACAACTAGTACAGCCAAAGAGATATTATTAAAAGTTTATACAGATTATAATGCGAAAAGACTTTTTCCGTGATCTATTATATCCCACCAAAACATTAATATGAAAATGAGAGCCATGTTCAATATTGTGATGTATGATATATGATTATGGTATGGTTATCGACTTACGACGACGTCGTAAAACTTAGCCAAAATTGTAGTTTGTCTTTCATTGAGACGAACAAGAATCTATGCCAAACCCTTACAATTTTAGATCATCATAATGGACGCAATATGTACTTCTTCCATCATATATATTACGAAAGTTATTGGCAATAGTTTTATGACCGGGCGCCTGCCTAACATCAACCTTGGGAATGTAGAAATTGACCAAAAGTTGAGTTGATCAAAGTCAATATAAAGCTCTTAGTCGTCTTTTACGACACCTACGAGCAATGTAAGGATTGGTAGTATTCGTAGCGGCTACTAGTGATAAGGTCTGAAGGATGATAATTAAAATTTGTTCTAGATTCATTTAGAAGCGGATCCGAGTGATTATTTGGGCGAGGAGGGTATGCAAAGCAACGAAGCTCGTCTTGGCATCATTCACAAAATCCTAGGAGACATCCTTGGTCTCCATGTGAAGGACCATCAGGAGGTGGCCCAGATTGACTACACGAGAGGGTTCTTCCTAGGAAATCATGTGGTAAGCATATACTATGCTATTATAACGTCATCACTTGTACTTGTTTATTTCATATCACAAAAAGTAGTAATTTTTGACAGATATTTATATTTTGATACATAGGTACAAATTCTACCATTCTTTTACATATATGTATTAATGAAATATTTTAGAGTAATTTAATTTATTCATATATCAAGAAATGAATATAGGTATATGTACACAAATGATACCCTAGCAAATTGTATGTCATCTAACCTCCGCAAGCCAAAGGGGTAACGATACTACGAAAGTTTGTCCTCAGGGTAACCCAGGGTATTAAATAAGGGAACACTCGATTTCGATCGACATAATGGCTAGTACGTCACACGTATTTGAGTAATTGCATAGTGTAGTTCTTGTTAGTCAATATGTGTAAGACACAAAAGGGAGCAAGTTCTTTTTTTAAGACGACACCCTGTACTACTGAAAGTCCCCTTTTATTGAGGGGGACTTTTCAAACGTACGGACAGTGATAACAGACACAAATTACACCCAGACTCAGAACAATAATTCGTGAGTCACATAAAATATTGCCCTATGCCCCTGGGAATCGAATTCACGCTGGCAGTGGTAGGTCATACCTTAGTTACTACGCCAACTGTGCAATCCAGTTATCGCAGACACTAAACAGATTGCCATAATTTGTTTTGATTTTCTCTGCTTAATTTTCTAATATTTTTTATGATCCCAATGAAAAGAAAGGGGAGGCGATGTGACGTATTCTGCCTTAATGCACAGACAAAGAAGTCTAACTACTAAAATAGTAATATTATAATAAATTTCTTATTTATTTTTCCTTATATTAAACAAATAAAACTAATAATTAAAACTTATTCATATCTGAAGTGTTACTATGGTGTAACAGTAGATAACTTATCAAAATATAAATGTCCCCTAGAGAATGTTGACTAGTTGAGTAGATAAATATAATTAGTGATGCATTATCTCAATACATTAGTGGGTAATGTGATTTCTGGTCTTTAGAAGTGAAATAAAACTATTTTTACGTCTTTTGTCGCTTTATCATTATCTTTATAAGAAGTTTATAATAGCTTAGTTTGTAACGAAATGTTTTCAATTCAAAGCATTTCTTGCCTTTGAATTAATTTGAAACTTTGTACACATATCAAGAACAGATGAGGATGTAATAATTTAAATTTATCCTGTTTGCCCCGTTATCTCTACAAGTTTAGCGTTTTTTATAACTGTGGCTCGATAGATGTCGCTATTCTTATTTTCTATATCGCACTTTTTAATTCGGTTATCTACAAAAGCGTGTTTCTTATTTTTTAAATACCTATTATTAGTGTTTTGACGGTTCGGATACATCCACGGGCACGGGAGGATTATGAATCATTGACGTCACTAATATGTTGATACAATATTAATTGCAGCGATAAATAATAATAAATAATATTTTTATTTAAATTGATAATTAACATTAATTCCTTTATCCAGGTAGTAGCGCCCGGCCAATGGGGATGAGTAGAAAATAGGGTAGGTAATTGGGCTGTGCACTATCTTCCGTCGCCTCGAACGGATTGTCCGGGGTGTGTCCAGATCATAGCCACCCAATTTTCGAGAAGAATGCCCCTGCATATTCTCTTCCAAGGCACTGCCTGATTTATCACCTGTTCTCCAGATAACTTAGACGGTTTTTGTAATTTTTTACGTCCCCCGTAATAGAAGGATTTTCCGTGTGGTGACGGAGTAAGAATACAATTCATCACTCCCTATCTTGCCCGTGGATGTCGTATAAGACGACTATGGGATATAATATGCACATAACATCAGTGGAAGAGAAGGAAAACTCGAAATGAAACCCTATACCAACATGTCTGACCAGCATGGTATTGTAGGTCAAATTCCCTCCCATTGTGGCGGAGGCCCGAGCTTAACAGTGGGACGTATGTGGGTATGTTGTCTTTAAAAAAAATTAAAACGCTAATTAAACCGTATAAATAGTTTTATTACTCTATATAATTATAAAAAAATAAATGGTTAAACTTTTACACATTGTGTTAAGCTTGTTAGTGACACTGTTTGAACGTATACATTGGTAGGTATGTACATTAGGTACATGGCATTGTGTGTGCTAGTTATGCTAAAAATATTCCAATTGTAGTGTAATTTGAGTTAGTACACCATGCATCGATATTCAGGTCTTAAATAAAACACTTTTGCTTGATTAGAAAAGTATAACACTTCACAATTAGTTATATTGTTTTGTCAAGTATTTTGAACGTAGACGAAAATAAAGAGCTCTTTTTTTTAGTTTTAAGTGTGTATTTCTGTTTAGGGTATTGTAATTTACCGAATGGATGAATGCATTTTCAAATATATTTACATTATATTCGGCCAAATTTAGTTTAAAAAATACATCGAGAAATGGGTATAATGCAGTTTTTATATGAGAAATCCGACTTTCCAATTCTTAAAAGACTTTATAGCGATTCTCTATTAGAAAACTCTGAATAGTTTCAAATTGTTGGTAGGAATGAACCAGCAGTGAATAGTATTGAATAGAATACCACAAAAAATATATCTACATATTACACTTTATTGAATGTAAGCTTATCAATTTAATGAGCGGGAATGTTTCTGAGCAGCTAATAATCTGTGCTAGAGAATAGGATTGATACGATAAAAGGTCTAAGTTGCACCTCTCCTCAATTTAACAAGCTAAAAACTTACTCGAAAATTGGTTGAGAGTAAATAAGAACTTTAAACTTAACCAGTTTGTTCAACTAGTTTAAAAATATGAAACAATCAATTTAAGTTATTGTTTCTATTAAGAGTTTTTATATTGTTTTTAGTACTAATGTCATAGAGTCCGAGGCTACTAAGTCTATCGTGGTAAAGGGCCAGTATTAAGCTCTCTAACATATATGTATTTAGAGCGATAAATCCCCATTAATACATTATTTTACCACACTTAAATAACTTATCTAATTTAGGAGATATAATTTATTGTCTATGGCTTGCATTATCTATGGTCAGTTAATAATTTGTTTTCTTTTTTAATATTGATATTAATTTTGAAATGTATTTGTACTCGTTACCTACAATTTTAAGATTAATTAAGTCAGTATTGCGATTTCATGCATATACTATATTGGTGAATACAAAGTGCTTTCTCCAAATCACCAAGTCACCTTATATATAGTACGATGCTAAATATACATTTAGAGGGTGTTCTCACTAGGCGGCGTGGCGAAAGACTTCGGGCGGGGCCCCCGGCCACTTGACGGTGTGATGGCCGGTGAGACGCACCACGCTTCACGCACTTTATTCGTACGGACTTAATAATAAGGTTTCACGAGTGAGATGCTTTATATACATTGGTTCCAACTATTACTTCGCATAATATTTCCTTTTAGAGGAAATTGGACCAGTTGTTCAGACAGTAGTGATAAAAGATTACTCGTCTATGAACAAGACTTAAAGATAATTTTGAGAGATTTTTCTAATAAAAGTATACTACGTCATATCATGAAGTGACAAATATAATATTTGAAATGGTTCGATAAAAGTTATTTTATTGACTTTTATCGAAGCTTTTATGGAATTTTAGCAACTTTTGACTATGTCATAATTTGTCGATCAGACAAAGCGGTAGTTTTCCTGGACTAATTAAATCATATTTGATAATTACACTTTACATCTTAATAATTTTCGTAATTGGCATACATTTAATGTTAGTTTTTTGGTTTATTATTATAAAAGTATTGCTATAGTTTATATCGAAACTATTTCCAACTCACTCGTGAAATTTGGTAACAAATAAAACGACGCTTCTAGTCAATGTTTATTACATCAATCACTAAAGACAATAATATGTTTGTTATAAGTGCACGCAAAATGGCTTAAGATTCTTCATTGTTCTTAGATTTTTGTCACACTTATAATATATTACTAATTTTTTTTTTACAGCTATCTATACGATACCACAAAAATATATTAAAAATATCAATAACATGTTTCATTCAAATCAAATCATTGCTTCGGTCATAATCATTCAATTCAATTCGTGCTTTGCCATAGAATACTAATTAATACCTAAATAATGTTAAATTTGTGAAAATTAATATTTTTCTAAATTCAAAATCAATTAATTTTTTTATGTATGTCTGTTGCATGTTATATTTCTTGGAACTTTCTGCGTTTTTTATTGTAATCAATAGTAACAAAATAGCCAGTTTGTGATTGGGTAGATTGGCGAAGCCTTTTCCAATGAATAATATTTGCAACGTTTCACAACAATGCCAGTTTTTGCAAACTAATTTGAGTTTTGAAATCAATAATACTCGATTTAAAACTTGTAGTTTTAAGCAGAAAGTTCCAGACGTTTCGTTCATTTTATGCAGGAGTATACAAACTTTGTTATTACATTATGCAGAACAAATTGCAACTGGTGGAGCGGTGTGCAGTAGTGGATGGGTCCCGGTTGCAGAAATGTGCTGGTGTCACATTGCAATGGTGTCTACGTGGTGAAATTCCACTGCATCCGCCCTCAGAATCATTCCTGCCCGTTTTTGTGTACGAATGCCCCGAAAATTTCTCCACTGTTGAATATTTTGATGTGAGTTATTATATTAACTAATATTATACGCGGACTCCATTTAGATGATCCAGAAAGCTTCAACAGCTTACTTTTTTTATCTAAATGGGGATAGTTTCTATTTACTATAAATTTTTTTAGCGTTAAGAAATTATTTTTATATCTACATTTCCATGAGGTGAGGGAGTAAGCATATAATTTACCATTTTGCTATTCGTGACACAAATACTCCTTAGTGCGCACCACTTCTTTTCCTGAATCTGTTCATTCCCTTCTTCAATGAATTTCTTTTTTTAAAGAAAATTCGCACTTTTTCATGGTAGGTTATGGTCCAGACACACCTCACCCAATTGGGGAATCGGATGGGCGGCGGGCGGCCCCGTAACCTACCGCTCTATCGCGGTGGGCCTCTCTGCGAGTGGCGTGCTAATCCCGGGCTGTCCACCCGCGACCTCGGTTAAGAAAGACTTTGTTTAATTTGGGTTGCCGGGGATCTTACAAATACATCATTAATTATTCTGCGTAGGAATGGAACTAGAAGAAAGAAGTAGTGACTTCTATTCCTTCTGTGTAATCAAAATACTGATTTAGTTATATGTTAAATTGTTTTGTACGTAGAATCTAACGTCCACCACAATGGGTCGGCTGGTTGTATACTCTGATGTGATGGCAAGCACACATAGGGTAACAAACGTGCCGCTCGCTCACGGCGTGGGTTCTGTGGCTCTACGATTGACTGCAGGCCAAGGACGCGCTGGAAACACTTGGATCGCTCCCAAAGGACAGGCGTGCATGTCTTTGCAGGTATGTTGTAAATATAAGTAGTGATAGCTGGTGGTGAGAGAGTAAGAACACAAACGCTATCTCATCCGTAGGTGTTGTAAAAGACGATTGAGGGATGTAATGCGCATAAAACATCTATGCAAGAGATGGAAACTTTAATAGAAAAATTTATGAGATAGAAGGGCGTTGTGGGTGGGGCAGACGTGACGCAAATATGAGCAATTGTTCAGACATTGACGAAATTCGTTTTAGCGGCAAATAGTCGCACTCATATAATTACCTTGAACGAAGCTCTGCCAAAAAAGATAAATATGTCGTCTTGCGCTACTAGAACCTGTATAAGTTAGTTGTGTAGTGTAATCTAAGGAAGAATTTGTTTTGATCGGTAAGTCCAGAAACTTATTAATTCAGTGATATTCGTTAATTTTATACTAGTATTATGTCGTTTATAGACAACAGCGATAAAACCGCAAACGGAAAAAGCATTATACATCGTTTGCTATACATAGATTTCATTTTTTATTATTTAATCAACCGTGCAATGCGATATAGCTAACACCGAGTTAACGTTAGTTTTCATAATAAATGTGTGTGTAGTAAACGTTGCCTACAGAAGTTAGCGCTAGTTTGTGTATGAATTGCAGCGTCGAGATTTATGTGTGTTATGCTAGTGTGCGACATTGTTTTAAGCATATACCTTGCGTATGTGTTAACATTAAACGGAAGGAGAAATGCGGTGACACTGGTTCTAGTACAAAATACGAACGAAGGCCTTTCTAAAATATTAAAATTTCTGTGGAATACTCGAAATAAAATTTTATACCAATACGACTGACCAACATGATGTAGTAGTTAAATTTCCCTCCTATTTTGGAGGAGTCTAGCAGTAGGACGTATTCGAGTTGAAATGATGAGGATGAGCATATACACGATGAGTGTGTGGATATAGTTTTGAGGGGTTAAACATAACAAAAACCTTTACAGGTGTGGCAGAAAATAAGTCCCGTGTTACCTTTGATGCAGCATGCGGCTGCGCTCGCCGCAGTGCGAGCCATACGCTCCGTCCCAGCTTACGAACACCTCGATATTAGGTGAGATATTGTTAATTATATTGAAACGTGCATCTAACTGTCCTTTACATCCCCGTATAATGACGGATTCCCGCCGGGATAGGCATAGTCGAGAAGGAACTCGGTATCAGTGGTCGGCCCAATGCTGAAGAGGTGAGAATAAGGAGGATTATGGAGCCGCGCGCCGACCTTGCGTTGCCGTGGACGGAATGGATGGCGTGTTGTAGGCTGACCATAAACCGTCAAAAAAAAATAGTACCGAGGTAAGAATAAAAAATGTATGGCGATATCTACGCCGGGCTGGCTACGAAAGACACAGAACTCGTTCGGCCCTGTCGTCACCCCGGATAGAACGGATGGCGTGTATGCAAACCATAGAACGCAACAGAAATGGCGACATCTTACTTTCCCGTGGGATTCATAAAAAAAAAGAAACGGGCAAATAAGCACTAAAGGGCAACAGGGCAATTGACAGTAGCGATCTCCTGGCAAACTTATAACTTTAAATCAAAGAAAGATTTTTTATTTTTTAAATATAATACATTAATTTAGAACATACAGGGCGAAAGAAATAAATATTAGCTAAAATAACTCGAAAGTGTATCTGACCAAAATATGGTGTTCATCTCACCTTGTGATAAAGCAGATACGATACTACCACGCTGATTTACTGGCGCGCCTGTAGTAGGAGATGTCAAGCCAATAATGATAAATTTACTCTTTGATTTGCCGTCAAATATTTGCCTTTCTGAAAATTCTCTTAATATTCTACTATTTTAAGTACTACTAACGGACTAGTGATGGAGTAAAAATATAATTCACCACTCCCTTTGCACGTGGATGTCGTAAAAGATGGAGAACACTAAAAATAATGATAATATGCATACAACATCTATGCAAGAGAAAGAAAATTCGAAATAAAATCCTGTACCAACCCACCTGACCAGTGTGGTATTATAGGTCAACTTTCCTCCTAATGTGGGGGAGGCTCGAGTCCAGCTGTGGGACGTGTAAGAATTGTAATGATGATGCCTATCTATCCATCCATTATTTAGGCTTCCACAATGGTCATAATGCTATCAAGACTACCTTTGTAGATCGCTGGCGAACATGTTATCAGGCGGATTTTTACGACTCACGACTCACGGAGATAAATGGAGTATTTCAACTAAATAATGCTTATTCAAAAAAATGTTTACATTTTCAGAATAAAGTGGCCTAACGACGTGTATTATGGGCGTGAATTGAAGATAGGCGGTACAATCACTACTGCGAACTGTTGTGGCGATGACGTATATGTAAACATAGGTGATTTTCTCTTTTTTATTATAAAAAATAGCTATACTAATGTTTAACCTTATTTAATGACTAGCACCCCGCTCTCGCTTCGCTTCGGTTTCAGTCGCCTTACCCGGATAGTTCCCGTTCCCGTGGAAATACCGGCATAAAATATAATAAAATATTATTAAAATCGGTCCAGCCGTTTTGAGGATTACCTCCAACAAACCGACATACAAACAATTTTTAAACTGTATTTTAGGCATAGGTGTCGTGCAAATAACCGTATCAGCATGAAAAACATCATTATTTTGTTTAGTTTTACAAACAGACGCTTAAATTTTATTTATTTGGTTTAATCCACATAAAACCATACAATAAATAATAGGTAGTAAAACTATTTGTCGACCCATGGGTAAAAGAATAATTCTTTATTATAGGTACCGGCGTGAACATATCAAACAGCGTGCCTACGACTTGTGTAAACGACATAATAACTGAATATAACAAGCAGCATGGTACATCTCTAGCACCCTGGTCCATAGAGAAGTTCTTAGCGAGATACGCGTCACAGTTGGAGAGGATCGTCGAATATATAAATACGGACGGAGGTGTCGATGCCTTTTTGGAACAGTATTATCAATACTGGCTACATACGTAAGTAAATTTAATAGATTTTTATTCTTCTGAACCCACAGTTCACCCACAGTTGGTAATTCACCAGGAATAGATAGACGGGTTTGCATAAGATTTTATTGAAGTGAAACTTCTTTAGAATCATTGTGATTTCAAACTCGAAACGAAAAAGCCAGTGCATAGAGACACAAACACGTAAATGTATAGGATTCAGCCGGCGAGAGAACGAGATAAAGGATGAAGGATAATGGATAAAGGAGTTTCACTTCTGTTATGCGTACTTTGTACACACACTCTTTTATTTCATTCTAAGGGTTTTATCGCTTACTTCCTATAAATTGATTTACACCATACTCATTGAAAATAAAGGAATGATGATTGCATTCTTTCTCTATCATTAAACGTACTAGGCCTTTGCCTTTTAAGTTCTGTCGTTTCCATATTTCCCGGCAATCTTGAATTAGGAACTGTTCTATATTCGAATGTGTTTAAATTTTGAATCTCAAAACAGTTGAAAGTATTAGGATTAATGCTATTGTTTAGTCACAGCGTCGATTGGAATCTGTCAGGCTTAGAATAATAACGTATAGAAGGATAGTGTCAATACTTCGAAGGTTTGAAATTTGAATCTAAAAATACTAATGGCGCGCAAACGATTACACACGTACACACGCACACCACTATACAAATTATGAAATCAAATTTTGTTTTTATTAACATAAATCGTCGAATTACCTTTAAAAGTAATGTTAATAATCTTTTTATATTTTTCAAATGTGTTGTGACACCATTTGAATGCACAAACCATCATAATTACCTATTTATTTTTTAAGAGTTGCGTACGTTCGTGCAGTACAATGACTTGTACATTACGGAACGGTTCCGGTGTAAGCTCCATTAGGCTCCAATTGAAATGCCTCACTTTTTGTGCGTGAACTTACCTTCTATACGTTATTATTCTAAGCTGTCAGCTTACGTATGAAAATGAATCTTTCTAAGGAAAATGTTCGTTCAATAATTTTCTACAACTTTAGAAAAGGCCTGACACGGCTTCAGTGTTTTGAAGAGCTAACATATGTGTTCAGTGATGAAGCTCCATGTCTGCGGACTGTCGAACGCTGGTATTTAGAATTCCAGCGTGGACATACTAGTGTTAGTGACAAATTTCGCGAAGGACGCCCAAAATCCGCCTTCACTGAAGATAACATCATTGCTGTGAGACAACTAATTCTCGAAGATCGTCATGTGACGTATCGAGAGATAGAGGCTCTATTGGACATCTCAGGGACAACCATTCAGAAGATCTTGCATGAAGCGCTAGCTAGGTGTCAGAAAGCTAGTTTGCCGTTGGATACCGCATCTGCTTGCCGACGATCACAAGGCGGCCTGCGTCAGATGGTGTAAGAAAACTCTGCAAAGGTTCAACCGAGAAGAGTCAAATCACGTCTACGACATCATCAGTGGTGACGAATCTTGGATCTATGCCTACGATCCTGATTCCAAACAACAATCTACAATCTGGGTCTTTCAAGACGAGCAAAAGCCGACTAAAGTTGTTCGTTCTCGAAGAACTTCAAAGTAGATGGTGGCCACGTTCGTTGGAAAAACCGGCCATGTTGCGACTATTACACTTGAAGATCGTAGAACGGTTAACGCAAAGTGGTATACCACAAGTCATCGCCGAACTTCGAAAATCTAACTCAAAGCGACGCATCATCCTGCACCATGACAACGCAAGCTCACACAGCGCTCGTCAAACGATTGAGTATTTGAAGCAGGAAAAAGTAGAAATTCTTGACCATCCTCCATACAGTCCTGACCTAAGCCCTAACGATTTCTTTACATTTCCTAAAATTAAGAAAAGTCTTCGTGGTCAAAGGTTCCAGTCCGGTGAAGAAGCAGTCGCCGCTTCCAAGTCAGCCATTTTGAACACCCCACTTTAGAGTGGAATAAATATTATAATAACTGGTTTGAGCGAATGGAAAAGTGTATTAAGCTACGTGATGAATACTTTGAAAAACAATAAATACTATAAGGCTCTAGTTGTGTTTTTTTCTTCAAACAACAAAACTTAAAAAGCATGCCTCATATTAATATTTTCTATTATTTGGACTTAAAATACAGTATTGTTAATTTTTCCGTGTATATAGGTATATTCTATTGTCGGCTTTCTCCATAATGGAAGGTAAATTGTCCAACTTTACTATTCTGGTCTGGTGGTTTGGAATACCTTGAAATCATGTTTTATTTAGATATTCTAGCTTAGAGGCACGAAGACTGAAAATTTTAAGATTATTGAAAATGGTTAATCATTAGCATATTGATAGGCAATATGTTAAATGTTATCGCATTGTAATATGAATTAATTGTAGTTTATTTTATAGTGTGCAATTTATGTAATAGCTTATAACTTGCGGAAAATTATTTTGAAAAAATATGTGATTATTGTGTGAAACTTAACCAAACCTTAATCGTTTGAAAAATATATCTAACTTTTATGGAATAGAAAAATCCTAAATAAAAGGTAATACCTTATCTATGATTCTCCAATATAAACTTAATCTTCGATTTTTCAATGTAACACGTAATCTTCGATTCTCCATTTTTATTTATTGTTTTTACAGTGATGAAACGATCCGTATTCAAAGTGAGGCATCCTCTACTCCAGTTGAAGGTACAATAAGTGGATTGGATGAGGCGGGCTGGCTAATAGTACGAACGCCATCAGGCGATGTGCGCGTCGAGCCGAATGGCAACTCCTTCGACATCATGGTCGGGCTCATTGCGCCGAAAATGAAACCAGAAGCAAAATAAGTAATTATTGTAAAAAACCTTTTCTACATTTAAATTTTAAATTAAGTTATCCATGGATAATGATATAATCCAAAATAAAAAAGGATATTATAAAGAATATAAACAATTTGGTCAAGTTTGAATAAAACTTAAATTAACAAAGATCTCTGTAGTAAGTATTAACCAAAGTTGATACTTTCTACGTTAGAGGACAGTTCCATGTGCGCTCTTAAATATATTTTCAACACCTGCGTTTTGAACAGTTGTTTTTAACTTGGCATTTTATATAATATAATGCAGACAGAGTGCTAAAGTGCAATAAATATGTTATAATAGTGCTTATGTTTCTAGTATGTCAAAATTCTTAGAGGTAGCTTACGTAGATAAATTCGTTATATCTAACTCGACAAAAGCGTTGGTGAAAATAGTAAAGGCAATGATTTAACTTACTAATCGTTAATAAATTTTAGCAGGGTACGTACGCTCCACATAAAAAGTGAAATACTAGTCTACAATTTGTCAATAAGATTTGTAACACGATGAATATTTACTTAGCTTTGTTCAAGAAGAAAAACATTCTATTCTCGTTAAATCTAATATAGAGATAAGTAGTCGCTCAGAATTCAATTAAGGGCGACTTGATTAACTGATAGACATCATAAGGCAACTTCATAGCAAAATCAACTTAAAAGACAAATTTTCTCAACAAGAAAATAAAGACCCGTATTAATAACACTGCGAAAATGTAACTAAAAATGAATAAAAACGGATTACGATACTTTATAATCTATGGATGGGTACTTAACACAATTCATCCACCTGAGCACAAAAAGAAGATCATCTAAATCTGACCAGGCATATCTTAATATAATATATATAAATTACGTGTCACGTTGTTTGTCCGCGATGGACTCCTAAATTACTTAACCGATTTTAATCATTTTTGCACACCGTGTGCAGTTTGATCCAACTTGAAAGATAGGATAGCTTACATCTTAATTTATAGTCGCAATATTATTTTATTGCAAATTATTTGTATTACCTATATATACCTATTATTTGACATTCACAATTATCTGTTAGCTACAAAAGATTTTAACAGATGGCGATATCTGTTGACTGAATTGAAAAATTAATTAATAGATGGCGCGGCTATGTCAAACCTACAAACGTGTCATATACGATTTTAACTTGCTTTTTTACATAGATGCCATTTGTAAAAAAATATGACGACCTCCATGACAGCTGTTCTCCTAAATAGTTTAGTTCCACTTAAATAGTTTAATAAAATGTAATATAACAAAAACATTAGCCACAGCAACGCGTGGCCGGGTCTGCTAGTATATTATATACGCACAAAAGAATTATAAATAAAAATAATCGTTTCTTCTAAAATCTGCTTCTTTGTCTTCTTTCTTTCTTTCTCTTTCATTATTTATTAAAAGTTTTAGTATTTCGCCTATTTTTTGCTGGACGGTTCTTGAAATAAAAATAAATAAGTACGGTGTTACGAAGCCAAGTCAATGAAGTCAAATGTATGGTACATAAATTACCTCTTAATATATATATATATACATATATATATATATTCAGACCAGTGTGCATACTATTGAATCTCTATTCTAATCCTAAATACAATCGCAGCTCGAATTTGAGCAAATTTGGTACTCTTTAAAGCGACACTAGCGCACGATTGGAATCAAATTAGGTGGCTTTTTTTTAAACTAAATGAATTCAACCCTCGTCGGTTAAGTCAAATATTTGCTACTCCCGACGTGATTTTGACGTAGTTTAAAATCGTTAATATTGCATAATTTCAAGAAAGCGTCTTTGTGGTGATCGAGTTCGGTAACGTTATTAATTTTTAAAGTAATAAAATACGGCACATTTAATGAAAATAACAACGGCAAATGCGAAGAATTCATTCTCGATTTTGTTTAAGAGTACCAAATATAAGTTTGGTGAGATTGGAATTGAATCGGATTCGAAATTACAATTGATTTCAAGAGTAGGCACCCTGTTCTATCGCTAAAGCCATTTATCAATCAGCGCTGTTATGGTTTTGATTAGCTTAACAAAATTTCAAATAATATTTCTTAGTTATAGGAATACTTTTTACCCTTATAAATAATAACAGGTTTCATGGATATTATAAGAGATATATTACATATCTACTTAACTACCAACCCAACGTTACAGCAAACATTTGAATGGCGTTATCTAAATTTTTAATGACACAAATTAATTTTAGGTGTTGAAAATATTTATATTGTTTATAAATATGTTATACACAAGATATTATTATAATGTTTTCGGAGATATTTGTATCTAGCTCTCTAGCGCAAAATTTTTAATTGTGATAATAATATGATTTATTGGTAATTTTTTGTAATACATTGAATGTAATGAATGAAAGCTTTAGCGACTGTAAATTAATTCCAAATGGAACAGTTTTCTAAAAACTATGTTAGATGTTCAGTTAGCAATGTTTATCTTTGATAAAAATATACGTATTTAAACCATATGACTACTTAAATGCTACAGCCTTAGAATAATAACTCATAGAAGGTAACTCCGCCACAAAAAATGAAGCGAATGATTGGAGCGAAATGGAGCCCTATGCCGGACCATTCCGTAGTGTATAAGGTCACTGCGTATGCAAGACAAGTATTGTATAGTGGTATGTGTGTAATCACTTGCATGCATGTAGTATTTTTCGCTTCACGTTTTTGATCGCTTAAGTACAGACACTATCCTTCTATACGTTATTATTCTAAGGCAACAGCGTAAATATAGCATTATTCACGATCACGATGTGCCGTTGTTAAAAAAATATTGTAAAGTATTTGTTGTTATTATGTGTTAACTGAAAAGTCTTCAAGATTTAAAGAAAAGTAGACTTAATACAATATAAAACAATTATAAATGCAACCGTATCTTTACTATTTTACATTATACAGCCTTATGTCATGAATATATTGGATTGAAAATTGAAATGTATAATAATTAAGTGTAAAGGATTTGATTAAAATAGCTTAGATCTAAAATTATATCTCAAGAAACACTTGTTTTATAGTTTGTATTTCCTTAACAAAATTCTTTATGCTGATGACTTCTTATAATAACATATAAAGCTTGCAATAATAATGTCACCAATAATAATATCCAATATTGATAAAAACGCAAAACGTTCCATAAATATCTTTACTTTGTGGTGGTTACCAATATTATCGACAGAAATGGCTGCAAATAACGTTATTTATCCTGTCTATATCGCAAAGTAAGCCCAAAATAAAAAATATATTCTAACACTGTGACGATATAGTAATTTAATACTGCTTACGAACCATATACTTTACAACAGATCATTGACTGATTCTCGCTGATTTTTACATAGTATAAGTTTTAAGTAACACTTCTGAAATATTATCCTTCGCATCGTTCATAGTAGTGATGCGTGTTCCGTCCTTTCTTTTGGAATATAACGAACAATTGAGAAAGCATTGATAACGTTAACGAGGGAAAAATGAGGTCTTTATATTTTTTACTGTCACCTTATTCTGACAATAAAATATGTCGTATAATAATTTTCATCACGGTCTCAAAATTAATATTAATATCAAATATCCAGATGATCATTTCGTAAGATTAACATACTACAGGCAATAGAGGCTATATCTGGCATTATAAATCAAAAAATATATACTTAATATTAAAATAAAATGTAATCTATCAAATAACTGACAAATATTAAAAAAATAATTAATCTTCAATTAGACAAAACAATACTGAAAATACCGTTTAACTGTTTACTCAAATGCTAGTAATACTATTAATAATTAAAGTATTTTAAACGTATAACGATAAATATCGAAACACCACATACAATCGTTATAACCTTTACGGTATCAAACTAATCTAAAATTGTTTAGGCACAAATCTTGTTATATGCTCTTAAATACAAAATTATATATCGATATGAATAGCGAATTTTGTAGTATTTGTAACGATGTTTTTGATTAGTACAAAATATCGATAATATTTAAGGTGGCACATATTTTATCGACTAGACTATACTTAATGTTACAATGTGCGTTCTCTCCAAAAAGAAAACGTAAGAGAAAAGAAAAAAAGACGCAATAAAGTGTACGATAACATTATCTGCGTCGAAGCGATCAGCCACAACACTGCCATTGCTCCTATATCGGTTAGTTAATAGTTTCTATATTGTAATCGATCCGTTCATAGTTTAATAGTTAAACTTGTAACTGTGGATATACGAAAGGTAATAAGAAAAATGTAGATATAGGTAGTAGAAATCTTTAATACTTAATTTTTACTAACGACAATTAAATTTTAGACAATTTAAACAACAACGTCGTTACATGATGGATGTTAGTAACATCCAATACACACTAATGACGTTACATGTAACATTGGTGTTTAAATGTATACATTAATATATATGTATATATATATATATATATATATATATATATATATATATATATATATATATATATATATATATATATATATATATATATGTATATATATATATATATATGTATATATATATATATATATATATATATATATATACCTAATAATAATATTAGGTTATACATAAGTATATATGTATACTAGACTAGTTTAAAAAGAATCCTATTTTTCAATACCCGCAGTGAAATACTTCTTAGTCGTAATAAAAGATGTCTGTGAAAATCTGAGTTAAGAAATTTTAATGTTGCTTATTACGAATTTCTATTTTCCATCTAAATTATACAGAGGTTTTTAGTTGTTTAGAAGTGTATTTCTCGTAATGTAGATGTTGCCTAAAATTTAATCGTCGTTGGTGGAAACGGCAGATAATTTAAAGTGTCCATCAAAATTAATGAGATTACAGTTTGTTAAATGGTCGTGTGTAGCTAGATTTGTATAGTTAGATGTAACAGTAACAGTTGATATCGTTTACACTCAAGATTGTTTTTTTTTTCAATAGTCAGTTTTAAGTTTAATAAATTATCGGTCAGTTAACGTATTAATATAATTCGTATTAATTACTATAATTTTCTACATTTTGAGGATACATTTGTAAAAAGACATTTCTTACTCCATAAAATACCTTATCAATCAATGAGCTACTGTCAATTACTATAAGTTATCAGTGCGAATGGGTAAGATATGAAATGTTATAATATTGAACAGATTATTAAATCGCGTTAAAGTAACTTTTTGAAGTATGTCGTGAAATCTCTAAAAATAAATTATCATTAGTTTAGGGTCTCAAGAAAATAACGAGTCGTTTTTCAAAAGAAAAATTGTGATTTTCACAATATTCAAAAATATTCTACCAAGTTGTATAAATATCAAATAGCAGTTATAGGTAGATGGTAGGGGCCCCTTTTAAGAATGACTGGGTCGCGGCAGACTACGAGATAAAAGCATCAGGTGCAGTCTTTTACCACTTCTCTTTGTTCGCCTTTTCTATACTGCATCAGCCTGTCTTCAGGTATTAAATGTCTTTAATGATCGCACGGTCAAGAACCAGTAAAATCATCCTGTATTATCCAAATGACTATGTATATTGTTGTTTTAGTAGAACAAGATTGCTACTGATTTATTATACTTGTTATGTACCTCTGTTATTAAGCTTCCCATTTAAATCTTTTTATACCTATCTTGAGGGTTTTATATTTAATATTGTATCATACGTTTAATTATTATAGCTTTATTATATAATAAAATTATAATTCTTGGATTATATGAAAAAATGTGCCTAAGAAAAGTTATTATAACGATTGCATTCAATATTACATATAATGTTCTGTAATATTGTTTAGAAATTAAGTAGTGTTTACAATTTACAACAAATATGGCATCGTCTATGTGTTTTAGTAATAAATTTATCATCATTATCAAATTTATTACTTGTGAATTAGAATTTTCCGACATTCGATCGTTTAAAATAAATTGTAAAACCATAAAATGTGGTTTTAAGATAAACAAAAAATAAATTGCCACATCCAAATATATTTCGCTATTTATCATTAACGAGGATATCCAAAAATATTAAAAACGCAACTTTAAAATGTTAATTATTTCAGTTGCGTCGTTTCAAATGTTGCCTTGGCAATTTGTATCATGATTTCTCGGCTAAATACTAAACTATACAAGCTTATGCTATTTATATTGTCTTAATTAATTCAGGTTGATTTCTGAATTATTGGCTTGTTGTTTGTATGTTTTCTTCATAATTTAAAAATACATGGATAAATCATAGAGCCTTTTTTAAATCTCTTTATATCTAAAGTTTAATGGGCATACGCATGTTTATTTTAGCGTTTATGGATCAGTATGTTGTGAAGGGTTACAATGTGGGTCAATATGTTGTGAAGGGTTACAATGTGGGTCAGTATGTTGTGAAGGGTTACAGTTTCTAGTCACCTCCTCGCTGTTGTCATGTGACGTTCTGTTGTTTAGATGTTATTTATTAATAGAGTTTAAAGTGTTATATACTCTCTTGTTACATTACTCTGGTTGTATTCATGTGCTATAATAAATTATTTCATTATGTAATGTGTTGTTTTTATATCTTTCTACGTATTTTCTATAAAGATTTTTGGCAACTATTAAAAACATTTATAGTAAAATTATTTAAAATATTTTTTTGTTCTAATAGGACACAGAAACACTGTTGACCGTTTTCTGTTTGGAGTATAAAAATGGAGCGGGTTGTGTTGCCGGCGTCATTGATAGAAAATCGATGGGTGTGTAGTAGCAATTTGTTCTTCTTCGTTCGATAAGCGAGAGAGCCGGGGTACCAAAGTTCCTATCCTCATTCCGTTATCTCTAGATACTTGCTCTATGATTACCTCCAATTCTTTTCCACTTAACCCGGCATTATTGTGGCTACTGAACAGAACTTAGCCGTTGTGGCCGGGTAAAATTTACCCATGTACATTATTGTATACTAAACTAATCTTATGTCAATCTAGTGTTGTAATAGGAGAAATAGGTAATAATACACATTACTTATATAAAATAAACATTTATTTATTACAAAATAAGCATATTACCATCAAACAAAAAAAACCAAAGTTATCCTTCTCAGATCAATGTTTTAGAATATAACTTAAAAAATATCGTCTAAAAGAAAAACTAATCACCATTTAGGTACATAATATATATCTATTTTAACGAGTTAACACAAATTGCAGAATTTATATGCTCTATTCCAGGTTTTTCCGTTATTATATTTTCTGACCTAGTGCGAACATTGGTCTGAGGTGGTAGCGAGGACCATTTAGTGGAGTTGTCTTTACTAATATAAAACTGCTGGTTACTGGTTGTAACAATTGCTTCTTACTCATCATCGCTGCATTCTTGTACTGTATCTCAGGCCCGCCGTTAGCTATTTCATCGCCCGCGTGCAATACCGACTATGTCGCCTTTTCTTTTGGAAGGCACACCGCGCCCAATCTGTTTGGCGTGACGGATGAACTGAGCGGCGTGCGACCTCATAACCTTTTTTTTATGGGTGGGCTATGGTATGCGCATACGCTTCCATTCCATGGCATAGCGAGACAGCCGCCTCCACGCCAGGGTCGCCGGGACCCGTCGGTAAAGACCAGCGAGCATCTCCGCCTCCAAGTCCCAAGGGGGAGTCCCAAGAGGCAGTCTGCCAACGCATGCTGACACGCTGCCTCCGTCGCCACGTCCTCCTAGTGGGACGGCCAGGTACTGCACCTACACGGGTGCGCCGTACAGGCCCATGGACCGAACCACCCCCGCGTATAGCCGTCGGCACGTAGCGCTGGGTCCACCCCTATTCGGCATGAGCCACGAAAGGGCGGACGCCGCGCCGACAAGCTGCGGAGCAAGTTGGCGGTAATACTCCCAGAAGCACCATCGCCCTTCGATGACCAGACCCATCTGAGCTCGAATGTTGTTGGGGACCGAATTGACGGTGATCGAGGCGCCGGCTGGTGGATCGTTGCAAGGCCGGCCCAGGAAACAATAGGACCTCCGTCTTATTTAGAGCCACCCTTTTTTTTGGATGGGTTATGTTGAGTGTACACGCCGTCCAGTCCGTCCGGGGCAAAGAAAGGACGGTACGCGACCCCATAACACACCGTAATCTCTCTCCTTCGCCACTGGGCCTACCACCGGTTTCGAGTTCCTTGTCGTCCGTGGCCAGCCCGGCGGGTTACTCTTTCGAGTACCCTCCGTTTCCAATGCCCCTCCTGGGACGTTGATCTCCCTCGCGCGGTCCGCCTTTCTGCGGGTGACGGACTAATCTCCGGTCTAGTCATCCGTGATCTCGGCTAGGGCGGCATAAGGCGCAGGTACTCGTGCCTGTGCCGCCCGAGGCGCCAGCGGCGGACCGTGTCACCGTAGAGGAGTTCCTCTCGCGCAGGCTCCACCGCCTCCTTCCGTGAGATGACTACCTCACAGGAGGTGGCGACCGAGTCTCAGTTCTTGACGCTGATGATTGCGACGAGTTCATGGCCATCCTAGCCCCAGCGCCTCGATCCGCCTGTCAATCTCTTCGGTGCCGAGTCGGTTGCCAGGCATGCCGCCTCTTCTAGCGTCCTGCAACGAGCGCGTAAATTACGTCCAGCCCGGGAGGGGGGTTACCTCACAACACCCAGTCGTGACCGATATTCCAAAGAGACCCCTGCAGAACACTGCACGACATGGCCGTCCGCACAAGGTCCTCTATTCGATCCACGTAGAGGACGCTGCGCCGGTAACTGCCTTCACGACCATGGCCCTTGGGCACAGCAAGGCCACGATCGTCGAACGCCTCTTTCTGAAATCGAACTGGGCGTCCGACAGATCGGGACAACCGACCCTGCGTAAGTGCTGGCTGCTTACAGACGAACGTTTGGTATTGAATCCTAGTTTTAACGGATGGCAATTGATGGCGCTGTTAACGTAAATCGGTCCATTTTTTCCATGTGATGACATTTCTTATACTTACCTACTTTAAGGTAGGATGGATATTATGACATGAATTACGCGATGAGTCGCTCGATTTGCTGCCCACCTGGACGTGCCGCCCACGTTGCACGCCCGCTTGCGGCGGGCCTGCTGTATCTCTGCCTTGACTTCACTCCAAAACCTGGTCGATTTCTACTTCGTCGTCTGAGCTGTACTGTTCATTGTCACTGACCTCAGCTTGTTCAAACAAGGCTAGAAGTCGTTTTTGTTCGTTTTCGTAAGACATGGTTCGTAAACTGTAAGAAAACTATGAAATTTACCAATAAACAATAAAAAACAACAAGCTAACTTTATGTATAAATATTAGGTGGCCATTGTGGCTGGGTAAAACTTACCCTCGCATTCTTTACAGATGTATATAGGGTACTGGCACCAGTAGTCAGCCTTTTAGTGGAAAGTTTAGGTTCATATACATATAAAAAAATATTAGAAGGAGTAAATTGAAAGTCTTATTTTAAATTGACTTCCTCATTTAATAAACTTTGTTATAAAATGAACAAAAATTACAAACTTATACTTTAATAAAATGAAAAATACGTTTTAACAAAATAAGGCATTGTTCACCAGTGCTCAGCCGCCAAAAACTAATACTCAGCCATATTGCCACCAGTGGTCAGCCTCTCTTGAGATCAATACTTTCAAGCTTAATAATTAAGAACATTAATCAACAATTAGTCCGATCAAAGAACCTAATAGGACTTGACTGCTACCCTGATAATCACAACAATCAAATATCTAACTTCTACTTAAATCAGTCGGTAAATTCTTCAGTAACATGAGTATTTAAAAAGTTTTCAAATTCTTTTTCACTTCTAAAAGTTTCTCGTTGATTAACAATCTTTATCACAAGCTTATCTTTCTTACAGGTTTTTGTTTCAGGAGTTTCAGGTGATAGGAGTATATTACTGAGAATTTTAATTTTATTTTGTTTAATTTCCACTAAAGTACAGCCAGTCTTCTCTGCTTCTTCAGCTTTGTCATTCGAATCTTCCAATTTCCTTTTCTTTGTGCATTTTACTCTCAATTCCTGATTAGAATCATCATTTTTCTTCTTTATAGTCTCCTTCATTTTACTTTTAGTAGAATATAGAGCAGTTTCAGATTCTGTTCATGACTCTAGGAGTGGTAGATTTCTTTATTGGTGATGGTATAATAAGATGTTTTCGTACACGAGGTGAAGCTTTTGGAGACTTGTATAATAGATTCTGTCTGTATATTGTTATCACGAAGTTCATTTCCTTGGATCAAAGAATTGTCATTTATAGGTACTAATATTAAACTGTCATTAACTTTAAATGATCCTAGATTAATGTCGTTGTCCAACAAATTGTTATTATCAAAGGTGAGATCGCCAAGTATCAGATTATTTAAATTACTAGTATGTAGTGTTTCAGGTTGCGATGAATTTATTGCAACGTAGTGTTTTTTCTTTATGGTCCGTCCGAGTTATCTCACTTTCAATGTCTATTTCATATTTTGAGAGAGCCAGTCTTTGAGTTTCTCATACCATTTTCTAATACTCTCTTCGGTGATGGCTGCTCTTCCCTTTGAAATCGATTCAGATGTGCTCATAGAAATTGATTCGTTCCGTTTCAAAAAAGAATTCATGCATTTCTTGCCTGGTACCTTAAAAAGATTGGGCCTGCCATCTTCAATCATTATTCGTTGAACAGAATTCAGTAAGTTATCTGGTTTTTTGGGGAACCCACAAATTGCAAGATCTTTAAGCCAGGTTGCAATATCGGCTTCTTCATATTTGTTGAGAATGGATTTGGGACCCACTCATCTCAGGAACTTCAAGATTAATTCTATCTTGAGGTTTACCTCGGGGAACGCCATGAGTTCTATTAGCTTCCCTGATTGTCATACCATTTCTGATAGCATCTAAAGCTTGGGTTAATTTTTCTTCAGGGTATTGTAAAATGCGTCTTGAAATAGACATTAGACGCGACTGAAACAATTGTTCTGAGTTTTAGAATAGCCTAAAAAATAAGAAACTGTGTGAAGAAACAATTTAAATATGACGGCTGAACACTGGGTCTACTTTCACCAATACTCGGCCTTTAACTATTTAAGTGGCCGACTATTGGGTTTTTGACAAAACCATGTATGGTATGTGTATTCTAGATTAAAGAATGAACTTTGAATTTTAAAATGATACTAATATAACTGCAAATAAAAAAATTGCGCTAAAACCAGTAGTCAGCCATGGGTGGCTGAGTACTAGATAATGCATATAAAATTGGAACCCAGTACTCGGCCGCCTCATTATTGAATAATTCTAAAGAAAAACACGATACTATTTCATCGATTACGATGACAAAACTCTTAGTTAATGTAAATTTTAATACAACGTGCCCTAAACTAACAAAAAACTTAAATAACTTACCTTTTTTGCGAACGCTTCCCACTAACAAAAAAATTGCGCGCGCGTCGCATGTCACCTCGTCAGCTGACGACGTAGAATTGGACTCGTATTTAATATGCTTCGCAGCCACTTAGGTAATATGTCTGGACTTAAATCGACTAGTAATTTGATTGGTTAGTTTCTATTAGAGCGCTATTTCTATCAGTTTTGAACCATAAAAGGCTGAGCACTGGTGCAGGGCTGACTTCTGGTGTCAGTACCCTATATACTCCGTCATAGCCGCAGCCACACTAAAATGAGTACCTAGATAATATGCTCCAAGCGATCAATTCCCGCAGCTATTGTAAGGGACGTTTATCGCGCGTTTTTTGTTTTAAGAGCGTTATCGGTAATAAGCGGCCGTAAACCCAAAAATGTGGTTTTTTGAGGACTGGTTACTCGTTCATCATAATAGCTTACTAAAAATTTATATAACCACTACATTAAACACATCTTTATATTATGCTTGTACAGAATTATAACTCAATATTGTGTATTTTATTAAAAGGCAAGGGTATTTTGAACTTAATGAGATTTTACGAAAACGCTGAGTTTTGAAGTTCAGGTACGATTAAACGATAAGTCGTGGCAGCTCGAAAAAAATTGTAGATGTTAGGAAAATTACTGTTCTTGGGTATGTATAAAATGATATTCAAGATTTCTTCCTTTTAAAACTAAAAGAAAAAATATTTCCTTAAGATTAATTTGACGAAAATGGCTCCTGTAAAACATTTAATTTTGTGAATAATACTAACCTTGGAATATTTAAAAAAATATCCACTATTTGTTCGACTATTGTAGAAGCAGTAAAAAAAAAACCAAATTGAAATACGAAAAGTCACCCTCGTAATTAAATTTTAAATATTACTATAAATTGAACGGCATAATTGTTCATAAGCCAACTTTATCGCGGTCGAATATAAACAACGACAACAATATGCCTATCCCAACAGTGAGCACCGACGAAGTCGAGTCGCTTATTAGGGGTCTCCACGCTAGGAAAGCCCCGGGTTCGGACGGTATTACAAATAGAGTAATTAAATTATTCCCAGCCCATTTAATAATATTACTGTGTTGTATTTTTAATGCAGCCCTCAAATATAACATCTTTCCTTCACAGTGGAAAGAGGCCGTGGTAATCGGAATCCACAAACCCTGCAAAAAACGTACCGAACCCAATAGTTATCGACCTATTAGCCTACTGAGAAGTTTAGGTAAATTATACGAACGAATAGTACTCAGTAGGCTACGCCCATACGCAGAGTTAAATAATCTTATACCGGACGCGCAATTTGGTTTTCGTGCTAAACACAGCTGTGTTCAGCAAGTACATAGACTAGTAGAATACATCAGTAGTCAGTTCATTAGGGGACGGTACACTGGTGTACTATTTCTAGACATAGCGAAAGCTTTTGATAAAGTTTGGCATGAGGGCTTAATTTGCAAATTATATTTATTAAAAATCCCCGAATACTTAATTCTAATAACACATGACTATTTGAGTCATCGCAGCTTTCGCTATAGGGTGGAAGGGACGTTGTCGACCTCCCATCCTCTCAAGGCCGGTGTTCCACAGGGCTCGGTCCTCGCATAGCCCAAGGGCTCCCCCTGTGGGGAACGGACCTCGGCTTGGGGCGTCGCTGGAGGCAAAGTGGGCGTGCCCACGTTTTTAGTCGTGACTTTTGCGCGGCGCGGTTTTGCACCTCGACGGCGAGGGCGGAACCGCGGATATTTATTTGTTAAGGCCTCGCGGGCCGTGTAGGCTCTTTGTTGAGCGAGTGTGATATTGTCGTCCTCTTCGTCGAGGACGTGACGAGGACGTCGGATGGATGAGATTTTGGAGGGTCTATAGGAAGCCGCCCCAACCACTAGTTGGTTGGGGTGTGTCATGGCAGAGACAAAGTAGCTCTGAGAGCACCGTTTCATAAACTGCTTGATGGTCGGCAGTTCGAGGTCGATGTGGAGATCGACGTTTCGTATGAACCACGGTGCTCCCGTAGCTCGGCGCATGAAACGATTTTGTAGTGTCTGCAGCCTGCGGATCCTGTGTGGCTTTACGTGCGCGAACACCACGCTGGCATAGGTCATGATAGGCCGTATGCAGGTGGTGTAAAGTCGGCCTTTGAGAACACACGACAAAACTGTAAGGTACTTATATTATACTTATACTTATGGCCATGGCGACTAGGGCCATACTCGAGTACTGCACGGCAGCCACGGAGGCAGCGTGCCTCTTGGCCGGAACTCTCCGGTGGGACCTGCAGGCGGAGGTACTCGCCGAGCTTTACCTGCGAGTATAAGAGACGCGAGCCACATATAGCCTCAATCAAGGTGATTGCCGCCTGGCGGGTCGACGCCTGCCGAGACGCCATTGCTCGTTGGGCAATCGGACTGGAGAAGCCTCAATACGGTATCAGGACCGTCGAGTCCTTTCAGCTGGTGCTGATGGGGTGGTTGGGTCGGCAGCACGGGTATATTCCTTCCGACTGGTGCAGGTATTGATGGGTCACGATAGCCAAGTACCTGCGCAAGCTCGTTAGGAGGGAGAGCACACCACCATCCTGCTACCACTGCAATTGCGACGTGAGCACGGCGCAGCACAGGCTCGAGGTGTGTGCCTCGTGGGCAGAGCAGCGCCGTGAACTCGTTGCAATCACCGGTGCCGACCGGACCCTGCCGACCATCACTAGGGAGATGCTCAGCAGCGTCAGGAACTGGAACGCGGTCACCGCCTTCTGTGAGGCTGTCATCTCACGAAAGGAGACGCCGGCTCGTGTGTGATCAATCTTTGGTCACACGTTCCGCCACCGGCGACTCGGGCGGCGCAGATACGAGTATCCGCGCCTCACGCCGCCCTAGGCGAGTCCGCGGGTGACCGGACCGGGGACTTTAGTGTGTCACCCGCAGAGAACCTGACCGTGTGACGGCGACCGACGTCCCAGGATAGGGACGTCGATTGGGGTTTTTTTATTTTTTTAAAATTATTACACAATAATGTGATAATTTAAAAAAAATAAGTTGTCGAGCCTCGAACCCGAGACCAGAGTTCCCGCCGGCGAGCACGTTACCACGAGATTACCGCTTGTTGGCGATTCGACTTTGAATTTTTTCTAGTACATAAATTACCCATCCAACTTTGACCCTTAAAATCTTTTTAACGAGGGCCCAGTTGACATATTTGGTAGTTGTGATACCCTCGTGCCCCCTCTACCACCCCACCAAAAATCATGGAAATCCCCGACCCACACGTCTGAGGGTCTCCTTGTAAGTTATACTCTGTGCCTATATTTTACTATTTCCTGTACTTTGCATATTAAAAATACAATTTTAACCGTTTTACTGTTATGAGATTTGGTTTTTAATTAAAAATTTTAAAATTTACATCATGTTGATTTTTAAAAATCTACTTCTCCGAAGAATATATTAGAGATTGATTATTATAAGCGCCAAGGCTCAAGACTGGTCATTCTATGAACTCGCGTGTGTGTAGTGCATTAGTGTGGGTCGATATCGGACCGTAGCAAAAAACCTAAAATGCGAGAAGTGCCGATTACCGATAACGCTCTTAAAGTTACAACGGTTTTAAAATCTGTCGCATGGGCGTACCCAGGGTAGGGCAGCTTCCAGGCTCGCTTCCGTTCTGGAAATTTCGACCTGAAAAATGAACCTCGCGGTCGTCCGAAGACTTTGGTCGACAATGACGAATTAAAGGCGATTGTGGAAGCCGATGATACACAATCTACGGCTGAATTAGCAGCAGCTTTCGACGTTAGCGTCAAAACAATATTGGTCCATTTGCGTCAAATTGGCAAGGTAAGAAAGCTTGACAAATGGGTGCCCCACGAACTCAATGATCGCCAGCGCGAAGTACGCGTCGAGACATGCCTTGCATTGCTCAACAGACACACAAATGAAGGAATTTTGAAACGCATTGTTATTTGCGATGAAAAATGGATTCTTTATCAAACCGCAAGCGCTCAGCAAGGTGGTTGGATCCTGGTGCAGCACCTAAACAATGCCCTAAACGAAAACTTACCCCTAGAAAAGTGATGGTCACTGTTTGGTGGTCTAGCGCTGGTGTGATTCATCACAGCTTCTTACCAAACGGGGTGAGCATTACTGCAGATGTGTACTGCGAAGAACTGAACACAATGATGGAGAAGCTGGCACATCTCCAACCAGCATTGGTCAATCGCTCGTCTCCGCTGCTCCTGCACGACAATGCGCGACCTCATACTACACAGCAGACGGTCTCCAAGTTGCAAGAACTGGGGTTGGAACAGTGGCGTAGCAAGGGGGGGGGGGCGGAAGGGCGGACCGCCCCGGGCGCCACTATTAGAAGGGCGGCAAAATTGGAAGAAAAATATTTTGTGCGGACACTTTTATTTTTGTGAGTTACGGTCGGCGCACTCCTCGCACCACTCCGTCCAGGGCGCCATAGGGGCATAAGCACGCACACTCGTAACCCATGACCGTGACGGACTAAATCCACGGTCCAGTCACCCGCGGCCTCGACTGGGGCGACATGAGGCGCAGGAAGTCGCGCCTACGCCGCCCCAGTCACCGGTGGCGGTTCGCGTCGTCGAGGAGATGCTCCTCGCGCACGCGCTCCGCCGCCACCTTCCGCGAGACTACTGCCTCGCAAAGGCTGAGACCGCGTCTCAGTTCATCCAGCACCGAACACAAACTCACAAACCTCGAGCGTATGCTACGCCGTGTCCTCGTCGCAATCGCAGTGGTGGCAGGATGGTGTACTCTTCCTCCTAACGACCGTGTACAGGTATTTGGCGCTGCATCCCTGCCCTGTCAAAACCTGTACCAGTCGGAAGGACAGCACCCGGTGCCGCCGTTTTAACCACTGCATCAACACCGGCTGGAAGGCCTCCATGGTCCGCACACCGAACCGAGGCCTCTCCAGCCGGACTGCCCAACGGGTAATGACGTCTCAGCGAGTGTCGACGCGCCAGGCGCTGAGCTCCCTCAAAGAGATCACACCGCCCTCCACTCGCACCCCCGACACCCGCCGATACAAACCGGCGAGCATTTCCGCCTCCAGGTCCCACGGGGGAGTCCCGGCCAACAGGCACGCTGCCTCCGTCGACACCGTGCGGTATCCACGTATGACCCTGGCCGCCATGGCCCTTTGTGGTCGCCACAGTAGAGCCCTGAGTCGGACGATCAGCTACCCCGCCCACACCGGCGCGCCATACAGGGCCATCGACCAGATGACCCTCGCGTATAGCCGTTGACACGTAGTGCTCGGTCCGCCCACGTTCGGCATATGCCCCGATAGGGTGGAATGAAATGCTCTCGGAACCACCAATGCCCGTCGAACACCAGGCCCAAATACTTCATATGCGCCCGGATCCTGATATCAACTGAATTGGCGGTGATCGAGACGTCGATGGGAGGGCCCATGCGGGGCCTTTGGAACAGGATGGCCTCCATCTTGTCCAGGGCTACCCTCAACTCCAACGCCCCGATCCGCCTGACGATCTCTTTGGTGCCTAGAGTCGCCAGGCTTGCCGCCTCCTCTAGCGTCCCACCGCGGGCTGTGACGAGCCCGCCAAATCACGCCCAACCCGGGCGGGAGGCTCCCCCTCCAACGCCCAGTTGTACCCGATGTTACACAGGGTGGGTCCAAGGACCGAATAAATGATTTCGCTGCGCGTAAATCGCGAAAAGTAGAGTTTTAGACTGTTTAGACTTTATTAAACATTAATTTTATAGTGTAAATCATTGTGGTCGGCCCAACAACGAAGGCGACGTGCACGTGGGTGGGCTGCGGGTGTGCGTGCTTACGCCCCTCTGTCGCCCCGGACGGAGTGGTGCGAGGAGCGCGCCGACCGCAATCCACCCGAAAAAAAAATAGTGTAAATTAATTAAGTTTTAACACAGTCATGTTACTTACACATGTACTTACATAGTTTTGAAATAAATATTTTTCACTCAATTCTTTCATTTCGTTACGTTTTTTCTTACCAACACCAACAATTATTATTTTTACGATGTCAAAAGGGCGGCAAATTATAACGCCGTCCCGGGCGACAGTGACACACGCTACGCCACTGGGTTGGAAGCTCTCCGTCATCCGCCATACTCACCAGACCTTGTGCCTACAGACTACTTCTTTTTCCAGAATTTGGATAACTTTTTGGCGGGAAAGAAATTCAATACCCGAGAGGCAGTACAAAATGCCTTTGAAGAATTTGTTGCCTCCCGTCCAGCTGATTTCTTTAAGAAGGGCATCAATAAACTGCCGCTGCGTTGGCAAAGATGCATTGCTTGCATGGGTGATTACTTCGATTAATACAAATAAAAAATACCTACATGAAAAAACATCGTTTAATTTTTTTCATACATAACGGCAATTTCATAGGTAAAGATCTAATATATAAAAGAAAGTGTTAGTTACACTATTTATAACTCAAGAACGACTGTACCGATTTGACTGAAAATTGGTGGGGAGGTAGCTTAGAACCAGGAGACGGATAGATACTCAGATAGATAGGGTACTTTTTATCCGGTTCGACCGCATTCCCGTGTGACGTGCCTGCCGTAAAATGTCAAAAAGAATACAAACCATGAATATTGGGTATGTATACATATATAATATCAGGTTGACCGAGCTTCGCTCGGAATATTTTCTATAGAATTTATTTAGATATATATTAATAAAAACTAAAAATTATATAAAAAATTACAAAAAGAGAATAATAATAACACCGAGATTCGAACCGACGCTGTTTGGATGCTACAAAACTCAAAATTAAAACCGGCCGTCCCCCAACTGAGCTATCGTAACTCTTGACAATTACAACGAAATTTGAATTCATATTCTTTTAAAATTTAATGTTATTTATTGTTATGCTAAAAACACCGACAAAAGAACATTTTCTATAAATAAAACCTAGCTAGATCGATTTTTTGGACCCGAATCCTCTAGTATGCCAAGTTTCAACAAAATCGTTGGAGCCGTTTCCGAGATCCTGAATATATATATATATAGGTATATATATACAGGGTGACTGGTAAAAGATTGTACATATTGAAGGAGGGTATTCAGTACTCGATTCTGATACCGAATATGTAAAAAAAATTGGTACTTAAATTTTGAACTAATTATTTTATAAAAATATTTAGTTATAGACACATGGGATAGGTCAACGTACGTCAGCAATTGTAGGTACTAAACAGTTCGCGCATTGAACTAATTACATTTTAGGTAAATATTCTACCTATGCGACTCGACCCAGTAGGTATTTTTTTTCGTCGCGGGCCGCAGACAGAGGTCAACGTACGCTGGCAAACCTATTGTTTTGATTAGAAACAAATCACTTTATCTCGGAATTGATAAGAGCTATGAATCTGCAAATAACTTCGTGTTTTATGACATTATTCTTACACCTAGTTTAAGTAATTCTAGTAATAAATATCCAAAATCTTGACAACAGTGCTAACAAAACTGTTACTCGATTTCGGTATCGGTGTATCGCCAGTAGGGTGACAATATTTTTGGAAGTCTTGTAATACTAATATTGTTGATGTTTACTATGTAGTTAATTAATATTATCTTCTTTTTATACTTTTATTAGTTACATGTGGCCATTATCTATCGTTTCCTTGAATATGTACAATCTGTTACCAGTCATATATACAAGATAAGATATATATACATATACTGGGTGTGTCGTAAATAGTGGTCCACCGTTAAGGATTCGATAAACCAGATAATTTACTATAACAAATTCCATTTTTAACCATTTTTAGCCGAGGGTTCCGTAAATATTAATTTTTAGTTATTTATTTACCAAATTTCTACCTCTTGTAACAAATTTGGTTGTAGTTTTATCAAAAACCATTATATTTTCATTTTGATTACTGTTAATTACTGCTGAATACAAGAGCTATCGTTTATTAACATGTTATTTAATGTAGATTTAGATCTTCTGCAAAAAAAAATGATTGTACTCGAATTTTAACGGATTTTTTTAACATATCATGCTAATTCAAAAGCGATTTATGTAAAAAAAATGTACTACACTGTCAGTGCCCATTAATTTAATAATATGCCTATTTAATACCAATTTCAAAATGGTATCATAATACCAGATCCCTATAAAAAACAGCAAGATATCTAATTTTAATTGAAGAAAGTAAGATTTTCATTAAAATTAATTTTAAAATTTATTGCTATAATACTTACGATTTTTGTAAAAAAAAAAACTTTACTATCAGTGCCTACTTATTTAATTATATTCCTACTTAATACCGATTCTAAAAGGTTTACTATCCCATTAATAAAACAAGTAATGAAATTTTAGTTAAAATCGACTATAAAAGACAACTTTTTACTATTGTTGCAAAGTGATCTAGACCTAACTTGTAAATTACAACAAGGCATTGAAAAAAAACAAGTCATACATCATCATACATCATTTATTGTTATTCTTTAACATTTAAATTACACCAAGTGCTCGAAATGGCCCCCATTTGCAGCTATGCATGCTCTGCAACGTCGAATAAACGACCGTTTAAGTCGCCGAGCAAACCCACTCTCGTTTATTTTTCTAGCTGCTGTGTGTATGCTAGTCCTCAAGTGATCAATGGACGTTATTTCTTCTTTGTACACATGTTCTTTCAGGCAACCCCAGTAAAAAAAATCCAGGGGATTTAAGTCTGGCGAGTGCGGTGGCCATAGTATTGGACCTAAGCGTCCTATCCACCTATTTGGATACGCTGTGTGTAGGTGCTCTCGTACTCTAACAGCATAGTGAGCGGGACAGCCATCGTTCTGGAGCCACATATCTTCTTGGACTTCAGGAGCGACGTTTTGAAGAAGCATTGGCAAGTCAGTCCGCAAAAAACTTAAATATCTGTCTGCATTTAAAGTTTCTGGCAGCTCGTGTGGACCGATTATCTGTCCGTTAATAATTCCGGTCCAAAGTTACCTGAATTTAATTGTTAGTGCGCTCTTAAAACCAGTTTTGTCACACTCAAATTATATTTCAAAGTTTTATTACCATATTATCCGTTTTGTTGTAAAATTAATGCAACAAAATGTTTAAATTAATTTTAATGAAAATCTTACTTTCTTCAATTAAAATTAGATATCTTGCTGTTTTTTATAGGGATCTGGTATTATGATACCATTTTGAAATTGGTATTAAATAGGCATATTATTAAATTAATGGGCACTGACAGTGTAGTACATTTTTTTTACATAAATCGCTTTTGAATTAGCATGATATGTTAAAAAAATCCGTTAAAATTCGAGTACAATCATTTTTTTTTGCAGAAGATCTAAATCTTCATTAAATAACATGTTAATAAACGATAGCTCTTGTATTCAGCAGTAATTAACAGTAATCAAAATGAAAATATAATGGTTTTTGATAAAACTACAACCAAATTTGTTACAAGAGGTAGAAATTTGGTAAATAAATAACTAAAAATTAATATTTACGGAACCCTCGGCTAAAAATGGTTAAAAATGGAATTTGTTATAGTAAATTATCTGGTTTATCGAATTCTTAACGGTGGACCACTATTTACGACACAACCTGTATATATATATATATATATATATATGCCCTATTGGGTATGCATACCCCATAGTGACTTGTAAGTCAGTCACTATGAAACCCTATTGGACTTGTATTGTATTGGTAGCAATAGCTACCACCCTATTTCTACCACCCAATTGCTACCACCCTATTGCTACCACCCTATTGCTACCACCCTATTGCTACCACCCTATTGCTACCCCACCCTATTGCTACCCCACCCTATTGCTACCCCACCCTATTTCTACCACCCTATTGCTACCACCGTATTGCTACCACCCTATTGCTGCCACCCTATTGCTACCACCCCATTACTACCAGCCCATTTCTACCATGGTACCAGCTACCAGCCTATTTCTACCATCCTATTACTACCATCCTATTTCTACCACCCCATTACTACCAGCCCATTTCTACCACCCCATATCTACCGCTGCTATTTCTAAACTATTTCTAAACACTATTTCTACCATCCTATTTCTACCAACCACCCTATTGCTATCACCCTATTTCTACCATCCTATTTCTACCACCCAATTGCTACCATCCTTTATCTACCACCCTATATCTACCACCCTATTGCTACCACCCAATTGCTACCACCCTATTGCTACCACCCTATCGCTACCTTCCATTTCACCGCCCTATTTCTACCACCCTATTTCTACCACACTATTTCTACAACCCTATTTCTACCACCGTAATTCTACCACCCCATTTCTAGCACCCTATTTCTACCAGCCTATTTCTACCATCCTATTTCCACCATCCTATTTCTACCATCCTATTTCTACCATCCTATTTCTACCACCCTATTGCTACCACCCTATTGCTACCACCCTATTGCTACCACCCCATTACTACCAGCCCATTTCTACCACGGTACCAGCTACCAGCCTATTTCCACCATTCTATTTCTACCATCCTATTTCTACCACCCCATTACTACCGCTGCTATTTCTAAACTATTTCTAAACGCTATTTCTACCATCCTATTTCTACCTACCACCCTACTGCTAGCACCCTATTACTACCATCCTATAGAAATAGCCCTATTTCTACCACCCTATTGCTACCACCCAATTGCTACCACCCAATTGCTACCACCCTATCGCTACCACCCTATTTCTACCACCAAATTGCTACCATCGTTTTTCTACCATCCTATTGATACCACCCTATTGCTACCACCCTATTCCTACAATCCTATTTCAACCATCCTATTCCTACCATCCTATTTCTACTACCCTTTTTCTACCACCCTATTTCTACCGCTGCTATTTCTACCAACGCTATTTCTACCATCCTATTTCTACCATCCACCCTATTGCTACCACCCTATTTCTACCACCCAATTGCTACCATCCTTTATCTACCACCCTATTTATACCACTCTATTTCTACCACCCTATTACTACCACCCAATTGCTACCACCCAATTGCTACCACCCAATTGCTACCACCCAATTGCTATCACCCAATAGCTACCACCCTATTGCTACCACCCTATTGCTACCACCCTATTCTCACCCTATTGCTACCACCCTATTTCTACCACCCTCTTTCTACCACCCAATTGCTACCATCCTCTTGCTACCACCCTATTCCTCCCGCTGCTGTTTCTACTATTTCTATCGCACCTATTTCTACCGCCACTATTACTAGAGTCTGGCTATCGGTTCTCTGCACTGAACTGTTTTTTTAAATCTATACATGGCAATATTTTTGAATTGTCATGTCACTGTCAAACGGATTGTCCCGTTTTTGTGTTTAGTGTTTTTCAATCATTATTCTTTTGAAATTATTGAAAAATAATGCCGAAAGCTATCAAAGGCGTAGTTAGAAAGTTGATATTTACCATGATCGGCAAGTATCAAGACATAAAACTTGATAATGAACGAATCCGGAACGAAAAAATACATCGCTTAGACGAAATCCTTATAGCTGCTGGTAAGTAGTCTTGATAGTTGGCTTGATATTTATGTCCGGGTATTATGTGAATACTATTTACAATTTTTTTTCTTGTATGTGTTTTAGAAGGTGACATGGCGAGAGTCAAGACGTTAGTGAAAGAGTTAAAATGTTTTGAGGAAAAGGAAGCGTTGAACTCTGAAACGAAATATTTGGATACAATTTCTATTATGACAGGTAAATTAATTATAGCATTGTAAAATATCTTAAAATCTTTGTACGATTATTTTCAATGTTTGCTTACAAGTTTATCTTTCTTCATAGTGTAGTGGAACAGTTAAATTATTGTTAGGCTTTTATATTTTTTACATTCAATTACATTTTAATATTTTTCCTTTGCAGAAATATCTGTTAGAACTATTAAAATGATCAAGAAGGAGGGTTCTATAAACCAAGGAGAATGGAATACACCCGGCAAGAAACGCCCTCGTCCGGGAACGGTGTCAAATCTGGATGATTTTGATTTAACGGCTATCAGGAATAAGATTAATGAATTTTACTGTGTAAAAAAACAGGTTCCTACTCTACGGAATTTACTTGTTGAACTCAGAGAGTCAATTGGCTTCACTGGCTGTCGTGAAACATTACGGCAGGTATTGAAAAGAATTGGTTTCGAGTTTAAGAAAAACCAGAATGAAAGGTCTTTGCTCATAGAGAACTTTGAACTAGCAGCTTGGAGACACAGATATCTTCGAACAATTGCTGAAAAACGACAACAAGGGAAACCAATAATTTATCTTGATGAAACCTATGTTCACCAAAATTATAAGGTAAAAAAATCATGGCAAGGTCCTTCCACTAGTGGAGTGATAGACAAAATGTCGTCTGGCAAGAGACATATTTTAGTACATGCTGGATCGGATAAGGGTTTTGTGCCCAATGCACTGTTAGTATTTAGTACCAAATCAAAAACAGCTGACTATCATGATGACATGAACACACAAAATTTTATGAAGTGGTTAGGTGAGAAATTGATTCCAAATTTGACAGAGCCTAGTGTGATTGTGATGGACAATGCTAGTTATCATGTTACACAAATAAATAAACCACCAACAATGCAGAACTTAAAAAGTGACATACAGAAATGGCTTAGGGAAAATGACATTCCGTTTGAAGAAATTTATACTAAAGATGAATTAATGTGCCTCGTTAAAGAGAATAAGCCTGAACCCTTGTATAAAGCAGAAGAACTTCTAAAACAACATGGCCACGAAGTGCTTAAACTACCTCCATACCACTGTGATTTAAATGCTATTGAGCTCATATGGAGTTTAGCTAAACGAAAAGTGGCTAGCAAAAATATAGGAGTACCAGGGGCAGAAATGGAAAATTTAATTAAAGAGTCATTTCTTAGTATAACAGCTGATGATTGGAAGAAATGCACAGATCACGTCATTAACGTCGAAAATGAATACAAATTAAGAGATGGAATCACAGAAACAGCACTGGAACGATTTATAATAAATGTACGTGATGATGATGACGACAGTGACAGTTCATTTTCAGGTGTTGAATTTATAGAATCAGACTTTGATTATGAATCATAACAAAATTATAAATATTAATGACTTGTAATTATTTTTTTCTTGTATCCTGGACATGATCATTATTTTGCATGACGAGAAACCATGTACCTATGTTAACTTTATGTGTAAGTGGGATATTTCTTTTTTAATAACAGCATACTAGCAACTGAAATTACTAGTATAAAACTGCTTGTGTGGTGTGTGGGTTTGGGTTCATGCCGGTAGTGTACAATGACTGGGGATCGAAACTGCAACCTCGACATTGTATGTCCAACGCCATAACTATTAGGCTACAGTCACCGTTAATTCATAAATACCGGAGTGCAAGTTTGGGCCACAAACGGGACTAAACGCTATGATGATGATATCTAAGCTAATTTTAAAGTTTGTGCAGCTTATCCAACTCAGTTTGTTATATATGTACAGGTATGATAACACATAATAAATAAAAATGTATAAAATAACTTTAATTGAATATAAAAATTAAAAGTATCAAACGCATTTTTTCAGTCTATAGTCGGTGTTGTCACCCCTTGTTTTTTTTGAATTTACCGCTCTTTTCTTGTGCAAAGAACCGATGGCCAGACTTTACCGCCACTATTTCCACCGCTGCTGTATCTACTGCTGCTATTTTACCGCAGCATTTTCTACCTCTGCTATTTCTACCGCTCCGATTTCTACCGCCACTATTTCTACCACCCTATTTGTACCGCTGCTATTTCTTCTACCCTAGTTCTAGCGCTGCTATTTCTACCGCTGCCATTTCTACTGCTGCTATTTCTACCACACCTTTTCTAACGCTGCTATTTCTACCGCAAATTTTTCTACCACCACTATTTATACCGCTGCTATTTCTACTGCCGCTATTTCTACCGCCACCATTTTTGCCGCCCCGATTTCCACCACTGCTATTTCTACCGCTCCTATTTATTCCGCCACTATTTCTACTGCCGCTATTTCTACCGCCACCATTTCTGCCGCCCCGATTTCCACCGCTGCTATTTCTACCGCTCCTATTTATTCCGCCACTATTTCTACCGCTGCTATTTCTACTGCTGCTATTTCTACCGCCACCATTTCTGCCGCCCTCATTTCCACCGCTGCTGTTTCTATCTTTTCTATTTCTACCGTCACTATTTCAAACCCTTATTTATACCGCTACAAATTCCACCGCCACTATTTCTACTGCCCCTATTTCTACCGCCACCATTTACCATTTCGACCGCCACGATTTCTACCGCCACTATTTCTACCGCCACTATTTCTATCGCCACCATTTACCATTTCGACCGCCACGGTTTCTACCGCCACTATTTCAACCCGCTTATTTATACCGCAACAAATTCTACCGCCACTATTCATGGGCGTACCCAGGGTAGGGCAGGGGGGGCAGCTGCCAGGATTATGTTGACGTCCCTACTAACTATGTATCTTATTAGTACATTTATCGATAAAAATTAAGACAACGAATTTTGCCATTAGTTTGCAATACAATATTTTTACAACTAAAAATTACGCGACGCGTTCGTTAGATACCTATAACAGAAACAGTCAAATCGTTTTGCTGAAGACCCTCGTAAGTTACTTTTAAAATAGCCATTGTATAAGTACCTAGTTAAAGAATTTATATTAAAACATATTTATTTTAATTTAAGTTTTTTTATTTTTTACTAGTTTTTGCCCGCGACTTCGTCCGCGTAGAAATCATGTGTGCCAGAGGCAATCACGGATAATTGTGTAGTGTGTTCAGGGTTCTACAGGCTCACTGTTGCTCTTGATGATTTAATGCCAACCTGGTATATCGGAGAGGCGCTATTATCAGGAGGTGCTTCTATACCTTAGGCGGCTGACTCCAGACTAATTGAAGTGGCGCAGTGGCCCCTACGTGAAGCGCGCAGAAGACTTTGTGCTAACCCCTACGTTGTACTGCTCCCCGTTCCGTACTTGCGGGTGATTGTATGGTACATTAGCTGAGGCTGGTCCCTTTACGGGCTGGGCTTAATTTAAATAAGCGATATGTTTGTCCATACTCGTTATCAAGGTGGTGATTCGATGAGTCAGGATGCCGCCTAGAGTAGCCCCATATAAAACGAATGATTTGCTGCTTCATAGACCCTGTTGCTATACACCTGTTGGCACAGCAATCATCGGTGATTTAGTTCCACTCGGTCGAGGAAGAAATGAAATATGTGGGTTTAGTTATCGACGGGCAAAGGTAATTCAGGAACATTTTTATAAAATCACTAACCGCCTCATTAACGCGGTGTTAAATGTTGTTGTCGGTACGGCAGACTGGTTAGATCAATGACCCTGTACGGTACACCTGTGTGAGCGAGTTCTGCCCACTTGGTACACTTGTCTTAAAATTTTCTTCTGGCACTCGCCATGGTGTTCAGAGCTACACACGGATACCGCGCCATGTCGACCGAGATAGCGTGCGCTTTAAGCCAGAACACTCCCGTGGGACTTAAGGGTGGCAATACATGAAGCCGTCCCACAATTGTGATTCCAGCTAGGACACAGTAGACATACTTATGAGGTCTGAGTTGCCTGGTTAGAGCAGGGCTGTGAATTCATCGCAAGCATCACTGTCGAAGCTACCGACCATCACTTAGATGATTGTCGACAGGTCAGTACCTGGTATGAGGACGCCAACTTCTGCTTGCCAACTTTCCTCACGCGGTCGGTCTCTCGGCGGGTGACGGACTAATCCCCGGTCACGTCACCCGCGGACTCTGCTAGGGCGGCATGAAGCGCAGGTATTTGCCCTACGCCGCCCCAGTCGCAGGCGACGGATCGCCTCATCGAGGATGCGCTCCTCGCGCAGGCGATCTGCCACCTCCTTCCGCGAGACTACTGCCTCGCAGAAGGCTGCGATCGCGTCCCAGTTCCTGACGCCGCCGACCATCGCCCTGGCGACAGTCAGCAGCGTCAGGTCGACACCGATGATTGTGACGAGTTCACGGCGCTGCTCTGCCCAAGCGTCACAGACCTCGAGTGTATGCTGCGCCGTGTCCTTGTCGCACTCGCAGTGGGGGCAGGACGGTGTACTCTCCCTCCTAACGACTTTGTTCAGGTATTTGGCAAAGCATTCATGCCCCGTCAACACCTGCACCAGTCGGAATCAGAGCACCTCGTGCCGTCATTCCAACCACTGCATCAGCACCGGCCGGATGGCCTCCACGATTCGCACCCCGAGCCGAGGCCTCTCCAGCTGGACTGCCCAACGGGCTATGACGTCTCGGCGGGTGTCGACGCGCTAGGCGGTGAGCTCCCTCAACGAGACTACAGCGCCCTCCGCTCGCATCCCCGACACCCGCCGATATAAACCGGCGAGCATTTCCGCCTCCAGATCCCACGGAGGAGTCCCGGCCAACAGGCACGCTGCCTCCGTCGCCACCGTGTGGTATCCGCGTATGGCCCTGACTGCCATGGCCCTCTGGGGTCACCACAGAAGAGCCCCGAGTCGAACGGTCAGGGACCCCGCCCACACCGGTGCGCCGTATAGGGCCATCGACCGGATGACCCCCGCGTACAGCCATCGGCACGTAGCGCTCGGTTCGCCCACGTTCGGTATTAGCCACGATAGGGCGGACGCCGCGCTGACGAACCGTGGAGCGAGCCTGCGGCAATGCTCCCAAAACCACCAATGTCTGTCGAGCACTAGGCCCAAATACCTTATATGGGCCCGGATGCTGATATCAACCGAATGGACGGTGATCGAGACGCCGATGGGAGGGCTCATGCGGTGCCCATGGAACAAGAGGGCCTCCGTCTTGTCCAGGGCGACCCTCGACCCCAACGTCTCAATCCGCCTGACGATCTCTTCGGTGCCTAGAGTCGCCAGGCTTGCCGTCTCTTCTAGCGTCCCACCGCAGGCTGTGACGAGTGTGTCGTCGGCGTAACAAATCACGCCCAACCCGGGCGGGAGGCTCCCCATCAACGCCCAGTCGTAGCCGTTGTTCCACAGGGTGGGTGCGAGGACCAACCCCTGTGGGACACCGCACGTCATGGGCGTTCGCACAACGTCCCCTGCGCGGTTGGTGCAGAGGACACTGCGGCCCTCCAAATAGTCTGCCACTAGCCGCCTCAGGTAAGCTGGCACCCCGTGATACCGGAGCGCCTCCCTGATGCAGCTGAATGGCAGACTATTGAATGCGTTGTCGATGTCCAGGGACACCACCAACAGCACTCCCCCGCCAGTGAGGGCCTCAGTCGCCGCGGCCTTCAGGCGCAACAGAGCTGCGATCGTCGAACGACCCCACCTAAACCCAAACTGGGTGTCCGACAGATAGGGTCCCGTGCCAACGAGGTGCCGTTCGGTGCGGACAGCTAGCACCTTCTCCAGTAGCTTGCCCGCATCGTCGAGCAGCACTATGGGCCTGTAGGCCGAGGCCGACTGTGAAGACCGTCCCGGCTTCGGCAGGAGCACCAGCCTCCCCTCCTTCCAGCACCTGGGAAGGAACTGTCCGGACGCCAAACACGCGTCGAACAGCTTCCTGAGGCGGGGACCCAGGTGGTCGAGGACCAGGGCCAGCACACGGTTGGGAACACCGTCGGGCCCGGGGGCGGGGGATTTGCCGCGCATACGCGCCACCGCTACCTCCATCTCGGGTTCCGTGATGGGCGGAACACTGTCATCGTCGCCCGGTCAGTGTCTGGCGAAGCCATGACGGGGGGCGTGTGTTCCGCCCGCCTTGGTAGCAGGTCCTCGACGACTCGGGTGAGAAGGCCGGGCTGGAGAGTCTCGATTCGAGGTGTCGTGGAGCTTACTCACCGCCGCACGATAGGGGTAACCCCAGGGGTCACGGTCGCCGGCGACTGGGGCGGCGCAGGCGCGACTACCTGCGCGCCATGCCGGCCTAGCCGAGGCCGCGGGTGAAGTGACCGGGGAGTTAGTCCGTCACCCGCCGAGAGGCCGATCGCGTGAGGAAAGACCGACGTCCTCCTCGAGGGGGGGACGTCGGTCGATGGGAGGGTACCCCAAATAGGGGGTATTCCGACGGGCCTACCACTGATGACAAGTAACCCTGCTCCAGTGGTCGGCCCAACGAGGAAGGCGACGTGGTTAACACCTATTTCATGGTTTTCAATGAAGAACCTTCGTACTGAATTTCATTGGAATAAGTTCAAAAGCGGCAAATTTTCATACTAATTTTGTACCCCTGTTTGACCCCCTTAAGAGATGAATTTTCGAAAATCCTTTCTTAGTGCTCCCCTACGTTATAAAGGGAACCCCTGTGCAAAATTTCAAGTTTCTAACTCTTATAGTTTAGGCCCTGCGTTGATATGTTAGTCAGCTTCTCCTTTTATATACATATATATATATATAGATAAGCACCTAGCTTATAAAATATCTGATTTGCCCCCCCCTGGCCCAGAACCTGGGTACGCCCATGATCTGTCGGGTATTAAATACCCAGCAACAATGACGTCGGGTTAACTATAGATAGCGACTTGATTGAAACGCTGGTTTTGCTTATTATTCGTGGTTCAGCCAAGGACTATGAGACCACGATATACGCGCACTGTACTTACTGATGCATGGAAATAAGAAAGCATACTTTCTGTTTTTATAAATTATTAATAATAATTATTATTGTTTTCAAATTAAATGTGGTTGGCACATTCTTGCGATTGATCTCTGTTACTTTTAAATTTTCTCCGTTGCATTATAACAAGCAATAAGAATTAAAAAACACCATACAATAAAGAGAGCTTAAAAATATTTGGTAAAAACTAGTCAATAATTTAATTTTATTATTGTTAAACAAGCAAAATAAAAGTTTTTATGATAAAAGTAATCTGTATTAAGGGGTGAAGAACAGACGGGTCAAGATAAGGGGTAGTTAAAAAAAACAACGTCCTCTGGTTTATTACCTTTTATTTTACCGTAACGTATAGTTAAGGACATATTTATTAACTAGTTTAATCTAATCTTATAGTATACTATGGTTCCTCAAAATACTTGCTCATATCAGAATGTTTACTTATTTAATAAAATATTTAAACATAAACAGTTAATATTTTCTTATCTTTTTATTAGTGACATAAAAATAGTGCCTTTATTCTAGGTAATTTCATATTGATTGATACTTAGCGTTTCTATTGTAGAGCTGAACTCCAAATAAAGGAATACATACAATTCAGTCATAAAATCTATATATATTGAATACTGATGAGTCTGATGACCTTACAAATGTCTCCTCAGATTAGTCACTTACTAATAATGGATATAGTAAACGTATTTTACTAAAAACAGTCGCAAAAAAGAACAAATAAACCTATTATGAAACTAAACTCTCGAATTATCCATTCAAAATTTCAAACACAATGTATTGCATCAAAATCGGTCCAGTCGTTTATGAGTTCAATTATCCAAAAGGATAGAAGAATGAACCTTCACTATAACACTTACTTCATGGAAACTTGATACTACCCCTGTTTAATGGAGAATATTGTATACAAACGCCACGTCTTGTTGAACACATCAATATTTAGTATCTTAAAAATACAATATAGGAGTAAGGAAGCTGAGCAGTTGTATTTAAAGGAAGTTTTCTTCACCGTCTTAATTATAGTTTTGTTTTCCTTTTGTTATTTATTTACTTTAATGAATCACATTCGAACAAGAAATAATATTTTCCTTTGCCAAATAGATACAGGAGTAGTAGTTTAAAATATTATTGCACCTTTAGTTTACAGAGCCTTAATATTGGTTACATAGACAAATTAAAAGCTAGATAAAACCGGACAGGTTTTAAATGTTTTATTAATTTCCTAAAAATGATAAAGGCTACGATGATAAACAGGCATTGACATTTATTTTTATTTGTAATATATACATAAACCAAAATTAACCTCATAAATTTGAGCATATATTTTGAGAAAACCATTTTTATAATAATAATAACTTCACACCATTTGCACATAACACTCAGAAAATTGTCACATGGTCATAACTACTTACATTAACGATTCTAAACATAGTAAACATACATTTAAGATTCCATATTATATAATTTAATGTTCGAAGATTAGTACAGCAGATTTATCATAGCGTAGTCAAATTTACAAGATTTGCTCATATGGGTAGAATTTTTAAAAACAATTTTATAGGATTCAACGGTTTGAATTATAAATAACAAATTATTGAAAAAGGGCAGCTCATTTCAAAGGACAATGACAACGCAACATAAATCAAACAAACTGAATATAAGTTGTTTTGAAATCGGATCAAAAATAGCAGCTCACATTTCCAGAAAGGTGAATTGAGACACCCGTTTTAATACAGTTAATGATATAATCGTCACCATTTTTTACTTGACGGTGGAAATGGTAAAAATTGGCAGAGGGATTATCACTATCCCACCCAGTAACATTCCTGGGAAAATTACAGACAGCAATTGCGTTTGTCTGTCATCCTGCTTACCAAGCACATTAACTACGCCATTATTAATAATTACATAGTTTAATACTAGACGTTGATAGGCTGTCGGATAGAATGGCAATGCACAAGTGCAGGTGTAACAACTGTTCCGTCTCTTACCTCGGTGCTTGTTTAGTATCAATTTATTGATGTTAGTAAATTCGCCGATTGTAACCCCTCATCTTCTATGTGATGACGACGAATTCAATTCACGGCCCTTTTCTTAAGCGTGGGTATCGTGTCGTAAAAACCGACTAAGGTAAATATACAGATCTATGCAAGAGAAGAAAAACTCGAAATGAAACCCTGTCAACCCACCTGACCAGCGTGGTATAGTAGGTCAATTTCCCTCCCTTGTGTAGGAGGCTCGAGCTCGGGAGTGAGACGTATATGAGCTGTAATGATGATGACGAACCGGATATGTGTACGATATGAACAAAAAGAGAAGGGAAACTCAAAATAGCACGAAGGTATTAGACCGTCTCGCCGACCGATCATGTTCTGGAAGTGCTTTCAACCTTGTGCAGCTGTCCTAAGTTGAGCCGATGAGTTGTAGTGTAGATGCGATGCCATAATTTTAGTTTAATACGATTGCTAACGCCTATGCATGCTGTGGTGCTATTTCAGGCGCGGCGTCTGGTACCGCAGCTCCCGTTACGGATGCTCCTCCAGCCGCAGCACCGGTCCCAGCGGCTGCAGCAACTGCTGCAGCCCCCGCCGCACCACTTTCCGCTTGTAACCTACAAATTAAGCCAATATTAACGATTGTATATACTAGAAATTCAAACTGTAACAACAGATATACGCAGCAAAAATTTTGAATCCGCGGGAGAATTAAATGCTTTAGAAATAACGAACAAACTTAACAAATAGTTTTCTATTTGAATTTATAGAAAATAAATAACACGATAATATTAATAAAATAAAAACGAGAAAATCCGATTTCGAAGGATATTTTAATCATTTTTAACGTTAACATAATGTGTTTACGATAGGGAAACCATATTGACTTCTTTTCCTTGTGGATACAAAATAGCTGTTTGGCTTGTATGTGTTTCATAAAAACTACTAAAAATGGTGTTCAGTGTTTAGAACTACAAAATATGGTGTTTTTATTTTATTTATACGACCCCATAATTTCGGCAACTTTTCACTGGCGATTTAGGTTTCGTGGATCAACATATATGCAGTAGACAAAATCTTTTATATTATGACATGTTCAAATTAGGAACAAGATGATCCTCAAGCTACTATTCAGTTTTCTTTTTCTTGCAGTCAGTATTTGCTCAGTAATACTACCTTTTGGTAGCATTATTAAAAGCAAATATTGCGTATAGCCTCCAAGGAATATTTGTGTAAACTATATAGCCTAAAACTCTAAACAAACCCAACAAGTATGACCAGGGTAGGTTAATTTCCCTCCCACAGCGTTTGAGGCTTGAGCCTAACAGTGGGATGTCTATGGGCGGATGAGTGATGATAATAAAACCTTATGGCGGGTTTGTGGGTAATGGTCAATTATACTACCAAAAGGTTACCAAGAAAAGAACAAATACTATGTAAACCCTCAAAGGAATATTTAATTGTTAAACTATATGGCTGGCTTTTCAAAAATTTGGTTATTCAACTTACCTTTGATGAGCCTGATGCCTGGCACGGAATTCGGCAGCTTTAAGTTGCTCTAAGTGAAACTGTTGTCGCTCTTGTATTAACTGCTGCCGTTGGTACTCCAAACCTTTTATAATAAATAATATGATATATAACATTTCACAAATATAAATTGTTTTATATTAATATTTAACATTATTATTTTTAAAAGTTTTCTGAATTATCACTTTTTTTTCCTCCTTGATGGAGTAAGTATACAAATAATAACTCAACAAAATAATCAACAACATTGTGGAAATTTTAGACTTTGTTAAAACTCGTATGGTGACGGAGTAAGAATACAATTCACCATCCCATTTGTTGCTGGTAAAGTAAAAGACATATGCAAGCAAAGGCAAAGTCGAAATGAAACTTTATACCAACCTGTCTAATCAGCATGGTAGTAGGTAAATTTCTGTCTTATTATGGAGTTCAATAGTGAAATATTTATGAGTTGAAATGAATGAATTAATTTTTTAAATTTGTACGGAACCACATCTGATGGTGTCAGGTATAGGGATGAATAGACACTAACGAGTACCCATATGGTATCGATACTCTCCATTCGATACTACTACTAGTAGTATATAACACTCACATTCGATACTGAGTACCTACTAGTAGGTTCATGCGTAAGGCTACGGTCGCACCGTGGTTCATAAGCAATGCCAATCTCCACATCGACTTGCATTTGCCGACCATCAGGCAATATATGAAACAGTGTGCCCGTAGATAATTTGATTCTGCCACAATACACCTAAACCCCTTAGTTGTCGCTGCGAGCAACCACACCCAGTTCCGGATCTCGAAGGTCCCTCGGCCGAGATTCCCTCTCGACAAGCCCGACGACGAGACCACTATAGCTCAAAGCATACACGGCCCGCGAGGCCGCAACAAATAAAAGACCGCGGGACAGTTTCGCACCTCGACGGCGAGGACAAAACCGTGCCACGCAAAAGTCAGTTTAACGTGGGAACTCCTACATTGCCCTTAGCAACGCCTCAAGCCGGTGGGCGGGAGACTGAGTACTAGTATCGAATGAAAGTATCGTAAATCGGGCAAGTATCGTAACGGCATTGGCGCGGAGAGCTCGATTTACCTTCGTTCATTGTGGGGTTCCCATGATGAGTTTTTTTTAAGCTAAGTAAATGGTAACTTATCAAACTTATCATCAATTTCATGCTAGCTCGATGTTCAATTCCTAACAACAGCTCATGACGGGAATTCAGCAAATGTTGATATTTCGGGTAAAAACATGTTTGCATGAAATGGATTATAAGGTATCTTCTTAGATTTACCAAAAAAAGCCCATCACAACCCCGCCAGGAACGTATCTGATAGGCTCTATGAAAAGTACTTGATTCGATACCGATACCAGTAAGTATCGATATTTTCTAATTGATACTGATTGAGTACCGATACTTAACGACCGATACATTATCGATTAAAAGTATCGATATCTGGATGGTATCGTTTCATCCCCAGTCAGGTAGTAATAATAATAATATACACCGTGGAATGTAATTGGCTGTTTTCCTGAAATGTATGTACTCAGTTAACCATTCTTAATATCCTCACATAACTAAAAGCATAATACATTTAGAAAAAAGTCTGATAATTAGACATTCTTAAGTTTGTCTGACATGCAAAGGTATTGTTCCTAACATGCCTACGACATATCATTCGTATTGAATCGCAATAATAGGTAAAACAAAATAATTTTAGGCATAACACCTCTGAACTCGATGTCGCACGTCACCCGCTCGCGTCCTGCACCCCTTTCTTCTTTTGTGATGCGCCCGAACCGCGTGACCTTCGTCTATGTTTTAATAGGTCAGTCAACATGCTATCGTACCTACGGTCGATGCCCTTAACCACATGTTACAGTTATGCAAAAATGATATTTTAAGGAAACGTCCGGGATTGGAAATGACAAGAATTTATGTTATTATTTTATTGAATAAATGCTAGTATGGTTCTATATCATTAACTGCGTATGTATGTTTCGGGAAAACAGCTAATTAGATTCCACGGTGTATATTGCTTATTCAAGTAAAATTATACAAATAAAAGAAAACTTCAAATAAAACCCTATACCAAACCGACTGACCAGCATGGTATAGTAGATCATTTTACCTCTAATTGTGCAGGAGGCTCATGTCCAGTAGTGAGACATATATGGGTTGTGACCATGAAGTAAAATTATTTATCTGAATGTTGTTATAATATATGCTGAACTGTTGTATATAATGTGTCATTTATTTACTTTTTTTTACTTTATCTAGTAAAAATATAATGTAGTTATAATTGCAATAATAATTAAGTTTATAATTAAATCTTACCTTCTCGTTCCCTTTCCATAGTGGCCTCTAATTCCTCGAAATGTCGCAGCTTGATCTCCAGTTTTTTCATTTGAGTCTCAACGAGTAGAGCGACGAGCGACTTTATCTTGCGTTCCTCAACGCCAGCTAAATGCTTCGCCTTGACAGCCGCCGCGGCTAACGCTGCCGCCGCTGCTGATTGTAATTTAGCATCCACGGTGGCAGGAGCTTCAGATTTTTCTTTAAAAGAATATTATTAACTTCTTAGTTTTAACAATAATGATATATTAAAGAGGAAGACCAACAGTAGTACATACTCATGTAGACAGAGAGGAAAATAATGTAGGAGACTTGAGCTCAACAGTGGAAGCATTTACTGCGTGGAATTCATGATCAGCCTATCAACGTGCACTGTTGGACTTCATTCTCTAAGGTTCTAAAATCCATTGAGATTTTACAGAACGATTTTTTTCTGAACTGCTTTATCTACAGTGCATTGCGCAGGAATGATATACCGACAAACATTTTTTTTTATGGGTGGGCTATGGTAAGCGCACGCGCGGTCCTGTCCGTCCGGGGCGATGAAAGGGCGGCGCGCGGGCTCATAACCCACCCGTACCCACGTCACCTCGTTGTTGGGCCGACCACCGGCGCAGATATGACTTGTCATCAGTGGTCGGCCCGACGGAATACCCTTTCGGGTAACCTCACCTCTCGACGTATTAGGACGTCGGTAGCCGTCGCGGTCAGCCTCTCTGCAGATGACGCACAATTCCCCGGCCTCAGCTAGGGCGGCATTAGGGGCAGATACTCGCGCCTGCGCCGCCCGAGTCGCCGGCGGCGGAACGTGTCGCCGAATAGGAACTCTACTCGCACACGATCCGCCGCCTCCTTCCGTGAGATAACGGCCTCACAGAAGGTGGCGACCGCGTCCCAGTTCCTGACGCTGTCGAGCATCTCCCTGGCGATGGTCGGCAGCGCCAGGTCGGCACCGAAAATCGCAACGAGCTCACGGCGCTCCCCCTCCCACGCAGCACACTCCTCGAGCGTGTGCTGCGCCGTGTCCTCGTCGCAACTGTAGTGGTGGCAGGACGGTGTGCTCTCCCTCCTGACAATCTTGTGCAGGTACTTCCCAAAACACCTGTGCCCCGTCAGCACCTGCACAAGCCGGAAGGAAAGCACCCCGTGCGTCCGCTCCAACCACTCCATCAGCACCGGCCGGAAGGCCTCGACGGTCCTGACACCGTACCGAGGACTCTCCAGCCGGTCTGCCCAACGGGCAATGACTCCTCGGCGGGCGTCGACCCGCCAGGCGGTGATCTCCTGCAGGGAGACCACACCGCCGCGGGCGCGTCTTCGACACCCGCCGATAAATGTCGGCGAGCATCTCCGCCTCCAGGTCCCACGGGGGAGTTCCGGCCAGGAGGCACGCTGCCTCCGTCGACACCGTGCGGTAACCGCGTATGGCCCTGACCGCCACGAACCTCTGTGGTCGCCTCAAGAGGGCCCTCAACCGGACGGTCAGGACCCCGCCCACACCGGTGCGCCGTACAGAGCCATCGACCGCATCACCCCCGCGATACCGACAAACATAGAATCGAATTAGGATGCAAATAACAAAATGATTCAGTTGATCGTTTGACGATCTTAAAAAAGCTCATTTCAGTTGCGATCTGTAGCCTTACCAGGTTGGTCCTTACCGGGCTGCGGCGATGGTTCGTCTTTAGGTTCTTTATCGGCTTCAACTGGGGCCGGTACTTCTGAAGGTTCGTCTTTCACTTTAGCTTCACTTTCATCCACTTCCATAGGCTCAGATTTTATATCACCCGATCCTTCCTTCTTAGATTCTAAAATAAAGAGAAAAATAATAGAAATATGTAAAAAATATTAAAAAATTATAACTATAAATAAATATTTGGAAGGATGACAGGTTTAAGAACGAGGGTTCATTTTCACCCAAGGCAAATGTTTGTATCATTATCATCTCAGCCCATATGTGTTAGGCTAGGGCCTCCTCCATTATGGGAAGAAAATTGCAAAAATCAAACATGCATCATCATCCACGTCCTTTCCTTGCACAGATGTCATATGCATGCATATAGTATCTCCCATAGTCGTCTTTTATGGCACCCAGCGATAAGAGGGGAGGTGAAGTGTATTATTACTCCGTCATCACAAGTAATATTTGTTTAATTTACAAATATACTTCTGACTCAGTGTACACTTATGTCCATTAAATATATCTCTGTAAAGTCTTCTAGACATGGATTACCGTTAATCATAGGAGTTACTTTGCGTAAAAATGTTAAAATTGGAGATATTTGAGAGAAGCGGTATGCGGTGTTACAGTTGTTGGCAAAGCGTATTTCGATGACTTAAAATTTTTGTCCGTCTAGTAAAACTTTCTAGGCAGTTTCCTTAAATTAGGCGTGATATTAGTTTAGCATCAGCGGTAACATATATCGATGCTAAAAAGCATAAAAGTAATTACATAAAAAAGTTAAAATTGTACATTAGGGTACGAAAAACCCGTTTAATTTGCCAATCATCATCATCATCATTTCAGCCTATCGCCGTCCACTGCTGGACGTAGGCCTCCCTCATGTTGCGCCACAATGAGCGGTCCTGTGCCGCCTGCATCTAACGACGCCCAGCTACTTCACTAGGTCATCGGTCCACCTAGTGGGGGGGCGTCCTACACTGCGACGTCCGATACGTGGTCGCCACTCGAGAACCTTTCTTCCCCAGCGGTTGTCGGTTCGTCGAGCGATGTGGCCTGCCCATTGCCACTTCAGCGTGCTAATTCTTCGTGCTATGTCGGTTACACCCGTTCTTCTGCGGATTTCCGTATTCCGGATTCTATCTCGCAGAGAAATCCCGAGCATAGCCCGCTGAGCGACTTTGAGCCTTGATATGAGGCCTACATTTAGGGACCACGTTTCCGTGCCGTAAGTCATCACTGGTAACACACACTGGTCAAAGACCTGTGTTTTCAGACACTGAGGTATGTTGGACGAGAAGATCCTCTTAAGTTTCCCGAACGCTGCCCAACCGAGTTGGATTCGTCGGCTGATCTCTTTCTCGAAATTAGATCTACCTTACTGGACTGTTTGTCCTAGGTAAACATAGTGATCGCCAACTTCAAGAATCGCACTGCCAACTAGGACCGGTACAGGAATGACATGGGCATTTGACATGATTTTCGTCTTGTCCATGTTCATTCGTAAACCCACTAGTTGGGATACCCTGCTGAGATCATTGAGCATTGTGCCAAGGTCCTCCATGGATTCTGCCATAACGACTATATCGTCCGCAAATCGAAGGTGAGTGATGTATTCGCCGTTAATGTTGATGCCGAGTCCAGTCCAGTCTAAGAGCTTGAAGACATCTTCCAGTGCAGTGGTGAACAGTATCGGAGAGATAACATCTCCCTGTCTCATGCCTTTCTGCAACTGGATCGGTGTCGTATTCCTATCCCGGATACGGACTGACATTGTGGCGTTCCTATACAAACACTTCAGCACTTCGATATAGCGATAGTCGATTTGGCACCGCTGAAGGGACTGCAGCACCGCCCAAGTTTCGACTGAATCAAAGGCTTTCTCATAGTCCACAAATGCTAAGCACAGGGGCCGATTATACTCCTCGGTCTTTTGTATAATCTGCCGAAGCGTGAGGATATGGTCTATGGTGCTATAGCCTTTTCGGAAGCCGGCTTGTTCGGGGGGCTGGAAGTCATCGAGCTTGCGCGAGAGTCAATTGGTAATGACCCTCGAGAACAACTTATAAACATGGCTCAGGAGTGAGATGGGTCTGTAGTTCTTTAGAAGAGCTTTGTCACCCTTCTTGAAGAACAGCACCACCACACTCCTGGTCCACGACTCTGGAACGTCGCCCCCGAGGATAACGGAATTAAATAGCTTTTGAAGGGCTATTAAGACTGGCTTGCCGCCCGCCTTCAGGAGCTCTGCCGTAATTCCGTCATCTCCCGGTGCCTTACCGTTACGTAGTTGTTTGAGAGCCATTCTGATCTCGTACAAGCTGATGTCCGGGATTTCTTCGGTATAGTGTCGAGTTAGCTTGGATCTGGGATCGTGGACCAAACCGACAACAGGATTTCGGGATGATTTGTATAACTGTCCATAGAACCTTTCGACCTCTCCCAAGATCTCACTTTGAGATGAAATGACAGTGCCATCGTCGGTCTTCAGCTTAGTCATTTGGCTTTGTCCAATAGACAGATCTTGTGCGAACACTTTTGAGCCACGATTCCGCTCTATCGCTTCTTTAATACGGAGCGTATTAAATCGGCGAATATCGCGACGCACAGACCTGGAGATCTGCCTATTTAGCTGCCTATGTTTGGACCAATCGGCTGAAGACTGCACCGTCATTTCTTTTCTCCGCCCCATGAGCTCGAGAGTCTGGTCAGAAAGTTTTTTAGGTCTATTAACGCGGTAAGCCTTGAAAAATTTCGACCCAACCGCGTGGACAGTTTCCACGAACCTGTTGTTCATATCGTTCGGAGATTCGCATTCGTCCAGACATTGGAAGCGATTGTGTAATTCGAGTTGAAAGCCTTCGAGGTTCTGGTATTGGACAGATGTAGGTCGGAGTGTAGACTTCATCAAGCGTGACCGCTCGACTTTTGTGTGGATATTCAATGTGGCTCGTACCATTCGGTGATCGCTGCCAGTTTTAATCCTGCTGATCACTGAGACATCATTGAATATCTGTCGTTTGTCTGACAAGATGAAGTCTATCTCGTTTTTTGTTGAACCATCGGGGCTAATCCAGGTCCATTTCCTTTGTGGCTGCTTCCTGAAGAAGGAATTCATCATAAAGAAGCTTTCCTTCTCCAGAAAATCAGCCAGTTTCTGGCCCCTCTGGTTTCTCTGTCCATATCCATGTTTCCCCACTCTCAACTCATCATCGCTCCCTTTGCCTATTTTCGCGTTAAAGTCTCCCATGACTACCGTGAAGTGGGTTTTGGACGTGTGTAGGGCTTTCGAGATGTCCTCGTAAAATGCCTCCACCTCGTCGTCGGAGTATGTCGAGGTCGGTGCGTATACCTGTATAACCTTCAGCGAATACCTCTTGGTAATTCTGAGTATAAGGTACGCTTGTCGACACACTCTCGATCCTCTCCACGTTGTCTACGAGAGACCTACGAACTATGGAGGGTAGAAGTAAGGAGAACCATCTCGGTGTATTAAAAAGTGTCTGCTGAAAGGGAGCAAATTAAGGTGGCGCTATAGTAACAAGTGGAAGAATTTTAAAGTACCTCGTAACGTTACTTTCAAACCAATTGAAGTACTTTTTGACACTGGTTATTTTTTTTCAAGATTTCCCCCATTTTGAAATACGTAAATAATTGAGATTTTAAATACTGCATATTTCTTAACTACTGAAGTCAAGAGAAATATTCAACTTTTCAACTCGGCACACTTCACTCTGTTTATAACTGCTAAGTTCATTTCATTTCCACTTGCTACACTAGCGCTGCTATTTCGGCGAACAATAATTTGCTGTTTACAAGTGAACACTTTTTCGACTAATCCCCCATACAAGACGGTCCTCCTTACTTCTACCCTCCATACTACGAACGATAAACCCTATACCACCTTGGGACGGGTGATCGCCCTCCCGGTAGAAGAGCAAGTTTCCAGACTGGAGGATTATCGTGCCCTCGCCCTCTCTTCGCACTTCTGATAATCCTACAATGTCCCAGCGGATTTTGCTCAATTCCTCTTCCAGCTCGATGACCCTCTCGTCCGTCCTGAGTGTCCGAATGTTGTGTGTTACCAGGGCCAAGGGTCGTTTTTGTTGGTAGCCGGATCGCTGCCGGAGATTCCTCGCACCCCCCGCTCCACCACTACTGGGCCCGCCACCAAAATGAGCCCTTAGAGTACCGGAGCCGCCGTGACTGGAGGCCATTTTTTTATTGTACGCCATTTCTAAAAAAGGGGATATTGCCGTAATCGCCACGCTTGGCAGGCGGGTTGGCGATCGCAGTATAGGTGTTTTACGTTTCCCAGGAGAGAGCTGCTGCCCTGCTCTCCTGGTGAACCCTCAGCCGATTTTTACGACTCCCACGGGCAAGTAAGGGGTGGCGACATATGTATTCTCAGCCCGTCGCCACACGGGCAATTTGCCAATAATAATTATATAACTTTCGTATTTGTATGCCGCCTAGTCAACAGCTACATTTCCAAGGAGGGACAGTCATAACACTATTGTCAAAATTTTTGTAATATTCACCATAGAAGAAGAGTACAAATTGCGTCGACCCTAAGTAATTGAGATAAAAGTGATGATGATTGTAACGAAATCAAGTAGAAAAATTATTCTTCATTCCGATATTCTTCATTTCATCAAAATTATTTACCTAATGGTGTTATTTCTGGTGCAGTGCCGGCTATTCCGGTGGCAGCAAGCGCGGCGTTCGGTCCGTGAGCACCTGCAGCTTTCACATGCGCCTCCATCATGGCGGCCGGTACTTCGTCCTATGAATACAAGTCATTAAGATATCGATATAGATGTACAGTGAGCATCTTTGCAAAAAGATCTCAACTCACTCCAAACTGTCTGTCGATGTTTATAATTGGAAGCAGCCTCTCCTAGATGGGATATTGACATAATCACGAAGTAGATTATGAAGCTCCGTTAAGTAAAATAATATAAATCCGAAATAAATACATATCAGCAAGCGAATCCGGTATAAAAGTTTCGAGTAAGGTCGGTTAGAGTTGATTTTTGGATAGGATATTTTACAGCAAAGAAAACATCATAACTGTAAAGAAACATCAAAATTGTGAACTACTATTCCACGGGAGCGAGTTACCAGTGGGCTTATCCTTGAAATCAATTCTAATTTCGAATCCGATTCAATTCCTATCTCACCAAACTTATATTTAGTACTCTTAAACAAAATCGAGAATGAATTCTTCGCATTTGCCGTTATTTTCACCAAATGTGGCGTATTTTATTACTTTAAATTAATAACGTTACCGAACTCGATCACCACAAAGACACTTTCTTGAAATTGTGCAATATTAACGATTTTAAACTAGGTTAAAATCACGCGGGAGTAGCAAATATTTGACTTAATCGACAAGAGTCGTATTCATTCAGTTTTAAAAAATTCCACTGAATTTGATTCCAATCGTGCACTGGTGTCGCTTTCAAGATTACCAAATTGCTTAAATTCGAGCTGCGATTGGATTTATGATAAAGCTAAACTATTATCCCAAGAGCATACACTACCGGGGTCAATGCGTTAAAAAGTATATATACTAATCAAGGACATTGTTTATCTATGTACCAAATTTCATGCAAATCTGTTTAATTACACGTTGTTTACGCGTGACTGATTAATAAATAACATCCAAATAACTTCACAAATTTTCACATGTATGTTATTAGAATAGTAGCAAATAGGGTATTAGTAGGCAATCGAATTCTAACCTTAATAGCGGCGAATTCTTCCATGGCAGCTCTTGTAGCTTTAGAAGCGATGCGTGGATCGACAACAGATGCTAGGAACGCTACAGTGCTCATAACTGGGTTGCCTGTCTTGCTGAATGCTACGGGCTGGTAAGCTAGAGGTCCGAGGACACCGCCTAAAAATAGATTATAAGATGACGATTCAATAATTGAAGTTAATTAAAAGTCCATCAAATGATACATTAGTTCTTTTTAAATCCGATTGAATAAATCTTATAAATTTTAGCAAAGCAAGATATGTAAATGTAGAATATTGTATTGTTGCCTATTGTAGCAATTTATACTGTTTTACGAAAGCCGACCCTAGGTTCATCTCCATATGGTGACAGAGTAAGAATTCATTTCTCCACCTCTTATCTTGCCAGTGACAACCATAAAAACTATTGAAGGTATAATATGCATATAACATCATAAATGTTATTCTCTTGCATAGATAAGGGGACAACTCGAAATAAAACCATTAAGTCTCATCAGCATAGTATATTTGGTCAATTTCCCTCCTATTATAGAGGAAGCTGGAGCCAAGCAAGAGGTACATGAGCTGAGATGACGAACCCTAACTCGATTTTTCTTTCACTGTGGATCTCCATGAGAGTAACTGTTAGTCCTTTATCATGAGATAGGCTGTTGGCTCCTTTATATCTTATCCTTTTTCAGGCCATATAAGTTTCACTGGAGTTTGAGTGTCCATCAGAATGGAAGGAAAATTGTACTGCTATATCATGCTGATGAGATAGGTTGGACAGAGTTGTGTGTGAAATTTTCATTTTTTCTTGCATATCTTAAGTCTTTTAAAGTGCTCACGGGGAAGATGAGTGTATTCTTACGCCGTTACATAACCGAAACGTTCATTATAACATCAAAATAATATCAAATATTATTAAATCTGGCTGTACAGATGGCGCAGTGGTTAAGATACCGACCTGCAGGGTCAGTATCGAGGGGTTCGAATCCCCCGCAGAACAACTTTTTATGTAATCCACAAATTGTTTTTCTAGGGTTGGATGTAATTTGTGACCTTTAACTATATGTTTGTAAAGTCCCCCGCAATACAAGGATTATTTCCTTAGTATAGGCTGTTGTCTTTTCAAAAGAAGAAAGAAATTTACCTGCAGCTGGATCGTGCAGGTATGGCTCCTCGATAGGTAAGCGTAGGAAATGCAGAATGCATTCGTCCTGCGTGCGCGTGCCTACATGAGCCGCAACACGGTTCCAATCGTCTCGATGCAACTCTAGCCCCTCCAATAGCAATAGGGTCTCCTGTTCCGTCCATTCACGCCCGCGCGCTCCACCGCGATACTATGGACAATGAACAATTTTACTTAGGAAAAGAAAAAAAGTATCGATACTTTTTGGTATCAAGTAATTTTTCTTTCGATACCGATACTTTTACGCAATAAGTACTTTTTAACAGGTATCGTATCGAATAAATTGTCGAAATTACCTATTTTAAACTTGAACTTACGGCTCATGTTTATGATAATGCCATCTAGTCCAAACGTAGGGAACCTTCTAAAATGTGGCTTGAAATATTTCCACCTGTTCCTAAAAAAATGAATGAAAGATATCCATTTCTTTTGTTCTACTGAAGTTAAACTGATGTTATTTACAGACTGACATTAACGTCCGGACATATGTGCATTAGGTCCCAAGAAAAGTACTCGATACTTTGAAGTATCGATACTTTCTTTTCAATAGTACTCATGAGTAGGTTAGGGACACAGTATCGATACTTTCTATTTGATACCGTGTCCCTAACTTTAATCACGTTGATTTACTTTCCATTATCATTCTGTGCTTATCCCATTTACTCGGGGTCGACGCAATATGTACTGTTTTTCCGTCGTATATCTTGCCAGTAATAATTTTATGACCAGCCGCCTGCCTGATGTCAACCCTCCTTGGTAATGTAATTGTTGACCAGATGGCATCACATAAAGTTGGCTCAGGTCAATGGAAAGGGCTTAATCGTCTTATAACTAAGAGCTTTACATTGGCCTGGGTCTGGTGCCGTCTGGTCAACACCTACATTCCCAGGGATGGCTGACGTGAAGCAGGCGGCCGGTCATAAGGCTATTACCAAAATGTTGTATTGGTGGTAGAAGAGTGTATATTGCGTCGACCCCTAGTAATAAGCATAAGAGCATGATCATGATGATTTGAGACTTTTTTTTTTTTTTTTTTTTTTTTTTTTTTTTTTTGGGTGGGCTGCGGTCGGCGCGCCTACGCACCACTCCGTCCGGGGCGACAGAGGGGCTCAAGCCCGCAACTCCCGCAACCCACCCGAACACCACGTCGCCCTCGTCGCTGGGCCGACCACTGGAGCAGGGTTACTTGTCATCAGTGGTCAGCCCGACGAAATACCCTCTACCCGGGGTACCCTCCCATCGACCGACGTCCCCCCCTCGGGGAGGACGTCGGTCTTTCCTCACGCGGTCGGCCTCTCGGCGGGTGACGGACTAATCCCCGGTCACGTCACCCGCGGCCTCGGCTAGGGCGGCATTGCACGCAGGTACTCCCGCCTGCGTCGCCCCAGTCGCCGACGGCGGGTCGCATCATCGAGGCTGTGCTCCTCGCGCTCGCGACCCGCCGCCTCCAAATGATTTGAGACTTTAAAAACTAAAAACATTAAAAAAATTGTAACCTTATTCTGAGCATAGCAAACTAAATGATTTGTTCACAATGAAAGAAAATTAAATATACCTGATCAAGTTTAAGTCCAGGCGCCGCAGTTATGTCTATGGGAGTGGGTTCAGTTTTAACAGGTGCTGCGGCAGGTGGCGCGGCTGTCGCACCACCAGCTTCGGCGCCATTCGGAAGTCCTGGCTCTACTTTCGGTACATTCTCAGCTGGAAGAACATTAAAAACAATTGTTACAGCAGACGAAGGTTATACTAACGGCCATAATCATTATACTAACGGCATTATAATTTGTCCAAAGGAATGTTACGATCCGTTTTCCTAGCGATCCTTCAGCTGGTTTTTACAACTCCCACGTAAGGGTAAAGAATTGCGAGTCTTTGTATTATTATCCCATTACCAAACAATGATAACCAACTATCATCATCATTTCAGTTCATACACATGCTACTACTGGCCGCGAGACTCCTCTACAATAGAAGAGAAATTGACTTACCATACCATGCTAGTCAGACGGGTTAGGAACTGCGACGCGGTCGCAACCTTCTGCGAGGCAGTGATCTCGCAGGAGGCCGCGGGTCGCGCGCACGAGGAGCGCACCTTCGACGAAGCGACCCGCCGCCGGCGACTGGGACGGCGCAGGCGCGACTACCTGCGCGTCATGCCACCCTAACCGAGGCCGCGGATGACGTGACCGCGGGAATTAGTTCGTCACCCGCCAAGAGGCCCACCGCGTGAGGAAAGACCGACGTCCTCCCTGAGGGGGGACGTCGGACTCCCCGAGAGTACCCCAAATAGAGAGTATTCCGTCGGGCCGACCACTGACGTCAAGTCACCCAGCTCCGGTGGTCGGCCCAACGACGAGGGCGACGTGCATCGTGGGTGGGTTGCGGGTGTGCGTGCTTACGCCCTTCTGTCGCCCCGGACAGAGTGGTGCGAGGAGTGCACTGACCGCAAACCACCCCAAAAAATAAATTAGCTTTATATTGCGGGTGAAATGTGTAATCTTACTTTGACATCAAACGAAAAATCTTGCAAGAAGGGGTTAAAATGTCATTGCCACGCGTGGTAAGCAATTTGGGGATCCGTTATTTTAAGCAGGTATTATCCTATCATCCGTGAGTAAGGATACAATTAACTACCCCTCTCTTGTGATGACCTGTAGATGTCGTAAAAGACGACTAAGAGATATAATATGCATATATCATCTATGCAAGAGATGGAAATCTCGAAACAAAGCCCTATGCCAACAGGTGTGACCAGTGTGGTATAGGAAGTCACTTTCCCTCTCAAAATAGAGGAAGCCCGAGCCCAACAGTGAAACGTATATGAGCTGAGATGATGATGATTTTGACCATGGGTGTCGTAAAAGGAGACTAAGTGATATCTTGTGCATATAACAACTATGCAAATGAAGGAAAACTTAAAATAAAGCTCTATATCAACCCGCCTGAGCAGCGCGATATAGTAGGTTAATTGCCCTTCCAATATGGAGGGGGCTCGAGCCCAGTAATGGCACGTATATGAGCAGTGATGATGATCGTATTGTATACTTACCGGCACGTGGTTGTGTAGGTCTAGTAACAAGGGGTTGTAAGCCAGACGGCGTATCGGAGAGCACGTGGAAGTGCGATGTCGGTGGAGGTCCCATGGCTGTCGGTCGAGATTCTGCCTCCAACTGCAATAAAACATATTTATTAGTCGATTTACTTGAACCAAAAAATATTTATATTTTCAAAACGTACGCAAATTAAATGATATTTGTAATATCAAAATAATACATAGATATTATGCATACAGATGCAATCAGTTCATTATTGATGACGTCTGCAATCTTTCAATTTGTTTTAATTTATGCACTCATTTAATTTAATTTACTTTGTATTGTTTTCAAAGTCGCTCAGCCTGCTATGGAGCGGGCCATGCTTGGGATTTCTTTGCGAGATAGAATCTCATATGAGGATATCCATAGAATAACTGGTGTAATCGACGTCGCAAGAAAGGTTCTCGAATGGCGACCACTTATCAGACGACGCAGTGTAGGACGCTCATACTAGGTGGCCCGACGTCCTGGTGAAAGTTGCTAAGCGTCGTTGGACGCAAGCGGCACAGGACCGCACTTTGTGGCGAAACATGAAGGAGGCCTACGTTCAGCAGTGGACAGCGATAAGCTGAGTGAAGATAATGATGCATTCTGCTGTTTATGTATTTAAATATATTTTTTTCCTTTTTAATGTTATCTACATAATTTGCTCTCATCATGTTAATGCATATCAAAGTATATACTGCACAGATAGCGTAGTGGTTAAGATACCGGCCTACAGTGCCAGTGTCGTGAGTTCGAATCCCACACAAGACAATACTTGTGCGATCCACAAATTGTTGTTCTTAGTCTAGATGTAATTTGTGTCCGTTAATTATGTATATGTTTGGAGTTTCCTGCAACGTTAGGATTATTTCCTCAGTGCAGGGCGTTATCTTTTTCTTTAAAGAAAAGAAAAAAGAATAACAAAAAAACTTTGTCGCTCTGCTTTATCTGGCTAATATCCGAAACTAGATCCTATTGATTTTTTACAGTTATATAGATAAAAGAAAGGTGTAAAATGTAGAATTAATTACACACTAATAACATTTATAATGAATATAATAATAATACCTGGTAATTAATAAGTCCCCATTGTTCTAGAAAACCGTGCACTCTCATGATAGCGCAAACGTCACCAGCCAAGTTTCGTCTGCACGCAGTACTTGTTAAATATTCAGTGGGGTTCAAACGATATGTGTCGATCATGAAGTTCCTGAATGAAAATAAATAAAAAAATGAATAAAAATTTCTATAATGAATTATACTTATATATTTTACACACACGACGCGAATGTACGAATGTGAATTTATTTGTTTGTCTGTTACGCTTTCACGCCAAAGCCATTAAACCGATTTTAAAAATTCTTTTACAAATGAATAGCTATATTATCAGCGACTACCACTAAACTATTTTTGCAGTATACACGCCACGTTTGTAATCATCATCATCATCATCACCATCGCAGCTCACATACGTCCCACTGCTGGGCTCGGGCCTCCTCCACAATGGGAGGGAATTTGACCTACTATACCATGCTGGCTAGACATGTTGGTATAGGCTTTAATTTCGAGTTTTCCTTCTCTTGCACAGATGTTATATGCATGTTATATCCCATAGTTGTCTTTTACGACATTCACAGACAAGATAGGGAGTGGTGAATTGTATTCTTACTCTGTCACCACACGGAAAAACATTTGTAATATGTGCTACAAAAACAGAGTACATATTATTGGGGTCAACCTCAAATAACCCCTCACGCGCTAAACATCGCGGCGCTCTCGAGTGCCCCGCGCGCTTGGGTATATTGAAAAAAGTTCAATGAATTTTATGATTTTAGGTAAACTATTATTCTTGCTATATGACAAGGAAATATGAAATAAAATATATATTAATAGCTTTTGATTGGTTGATTTAAATAAAGGTACTAAAAGTAATTGCTAATTGTAAAGTATTTTTTTGGGTCAACATGTGTCCCAAAAGCGCTTTGAGCACATTTTTTTGGGTCAAATGGTATTGAAAAAGCGCTCGAGGGGTTAATTGGGATAAAAGTAGGATAACGATGATTATCAGCGAGTAACATAGGCTTACCTACTACTGTCCCATACTAATACTACCCTGTATTCCTTCAGAATTGGGCAACTGCAGGTATTTCATTATTTCAACTCATATGAATCTCACTGAGGGGCTCGCTCCTCCTCCATAATAAGAGGGCAATTAATCTACTATGCACGCTAGTCAGATGTGTTGTTATAGAGTTTTATTTCGAGTTTTGCTTCTCTTGCATAGATGTTATATGCATATTTATGCACTTAATCGTCTTTTACGACACCTAAGGGCAAGATAGGGGGTAATGAATTGTATTCTTACTCCTTCACCACAAGAAAAGACAGGTATTTACTAGATTTTAAAATTCTTTCACAAATGGCAAGTTCTATTATCAGTGAGTGGCATAGGCCATTTTATCCTCGTATGCCTGCGGGAGCTGCAGTTACGCGGTAAAAGTTTTGTTAACTCTTTACTTATATACTCTACCCCACCAGGTGAACCGCCGAAACCGTGACAGTTGCTTGGTATCGTGGGATGCAGGCGGCAAAGTGTGGCGAAACATAAGGGAAGGGAAGCGTACGTCCAGCAGTGGACGGCGAAAGGCTGAATGACTTAGTACTCACCTATAAGCCAGATATATCTCAGGCGTTTTAGACTTATTCTTGGTATTAAAGAACTCGGGTAATGCGCGTTTCTCTATAGTGTGTATCGAGTTGTAATCGAACCATGCAGAGTAAGATGGCACAACTATATGATGTGTCTGATCAGTCACATTGTCCTCAAGCTCCTCTTTCGTTAGCATTTCCTGTAAAAAAAAATGTTTATTTTTTTTATTTATGCCTGCACAGACAGCATAGTGGTTAGGATGTCGAGCTAACATATCTGTGTTTCGATTTCCACGCAGGACAATATTTTTTGTGATCCACAAATTGTTGTTCTGAGTCTGGGTGTAATTTGTTTCGTGTGATTTAGTTTCCATTGTGGGTTTAAAGTCATTGTAAGTATTCTAAAATTTATGTATAGTGGTGAAATATTAAAAATTCCTTATATTACGTCCCTTACTTTACAACGAGAGTCGTGACAATGGATTAAGGGTTGAAGTATTAGATGTGAGAGCAGCACAGACATATTGGTTTACTTGTAACACCCCCTGCTATCGTCAAGCCGTTTATAAACTGTTGCGATTATGTCATTATTTCTTCTCAACAAAGAAGCATAGAGGAATGCATATATTGTTATATTTGGATAACCAAATTTTACAAATTTTTGCTTACCTTGAATTGCACCTGCCTAAATTAAATGATTTCTGCTCCACTCTAGGTCGACTGGTAGAAAATGCCTAGGACATTAAGTCTGCCTTGTACCTTGTTTTTGCATGCTGAAGTTTAAATAAATGCACCATTATCTATGGGTAGAGGTCGATAGCCTGATAGATGAGTAAAGATCAATACCTGTGTATTGGAATCACTGTGTTTGCCCTGTGAGTCATCGTGTGTATCGAGCGGGGGCGCGGGAGTAGCTGGCGCATCACTCGTTGTTGTTGCCTCTCCGCTGGCAGCGCCGCTTCCGCTCGCGCTTGTGGCTGGCGCTGGTGTAGCGGCCGCAGGTGGTGCTATAGGCAGTGTTTAACGATTATATATATATATATATATTTTAGGGCGTTTCAAAAAAAAATTTTTTTTCCTCTCGGAACCAGGCTCAAAGGTTTCGTTTAGATGCCAAAATACGCCTCTGAAAATATGAGCCCTTAATATTAATGTTAAGGATGTCCGCATCGCACTTTTCGATTTCCCATAAGAATAACAGATTTTTTTTCATTTATTATTCTCATTTTTGTAACTAATGAACCATACAATTCCTTGCCTTGCAATTCCCATTAAATATTTTCTGTAGAGAATTGAACGCTTTACAAAAAAGTTCTGATATCATTTTTCGATGATTCAACTCATTCAAAAGTTATTTAAGGTCAAAGTCAAGTACCTTTTTTAGTATTAAATTTAGTACAAAAAGTTCTAGAAACTTTTGAGCCTGATTCCGAGGCAAAAATTTTTTTTCTTTTTTGCAACGCTCTAATAATATATACAACAATAATAATCTAATATATATATACAACATGTAACATAATTAACGCACACCCTGAAAGTAATTTGTTCAGAATCGGTATCTGGATCGATTTTGATTGTTTTTTATGTAGCTAATTTTTTTTCTCAAATTTAGTTAGAACTAAGTAAATTACAGTCATCCTAAACAGTTCATAGAAACGAAAATGGAATGTAAATCAGTGTATTAAGACTTTTTAAAATGAAATATTAAATTAGTAAGCAAATTTCATCATTCAATTAAAGAAATCTGATACTTATTTCAAGGCTAAAATAGTCTTTTACAAATACCTACAATGACAGCCGGCGCACAGCAACACTACAGTAGCTACATAAAAGAAAGCCACGTACCTAATACAAAAATAATTACTTTCTCTTTCTTTCGGCGGCTATTACCTTACAATAGAGCGAGACGGCTGCGCCGGCGCCGATCAAAGCAAAGCCTAAACAACGAAATCAACAAAATATGTTTGGGACAAGTCATCAGTCACGCCGTGTGCACCTTATCGATAAGAGGTCAATTGTAAAGTGCAAATAAAATATCGTAATCCCGCATTTTGCTATGTCTTTTCGGTATACCAACGTTCAATACACGGAAATGGTGAGAACTTTGGCACGGTGTGATGATAATGTGGCCTAGTGCCACATTATCATCACTTCAAACGAGCACACAGTACACCTGATGGTAAGTGTTGCTGCCACTCATGGACCTTTACAAGGCCGTTGCCTACCGCGAAGAAAGCGAAGGGAGTGTGAATGCGTGCATTGAGGCTCGGTGATACCAAGGGCACCACCAAAACCCTCCACACGCAATCACCCTCAGAAAGTTGGGCTTCCGGCTCTCTCGCTCACCGAACGAAGCGCAGTAACAAATTGCTACTACTCAGACGTCAATTTTCTGCGAGAGCATGGTACTGCCCCGGACGGACCGGCCCGCGGCTGTAGACAGATAACTGTCGACAGTGTGGTCCTACCACTCCTAAAATCTCCTACTATCGATATATCGTCCAAAAAAAAGTTCAGTATTAAGTATCGACATATTTAAATAATAATATCGATATTATGACATATCGATATTTTATCAACAGCCCTCCTTCTCCTATCAAGTTGTTGTCTGTATGTTTCTAGTGATGATTTTGTATTGTTACCCAGTTATTTCATAATAAGTTATTAGTTTTCTGTGTTCAAGTATTAATCTTTGTGAATAAAAGTCTTATTACAATGACTGAAACCGGTTTCGTCAAAGTACAGTCAGATAATCTTCCTAAAATAGACGTGTATATAATGACAACGTATTTCGTGTCTAATTCAGATTTAATGTCTGTTAAACTCGGAGGAATAAAAGCTGCAAGGTAAATAAGATATAATATATTTAATAATCGTAATAATAATAAAAATATCGATATATCGATATTTTTATATCGTTATATCGATATTTTTATCGATATATCGATATTTATTCCGATATAGCGAACCCCGATATTGATACATTGTAAAATATCGATATGTCGGAAAACGATACTTATAAAAATATCAACAGCCCTAGTTGGCAGCTCTAGCAACTTGTACGAGTGTCGAGGACTCTGATGTCACAGAATACGCGCGCCGAAGTAGTCGCGTTTACATCGCCCATAAAGTAGCGATTTTTAAAAAAATTTTTTAGCGAATGGTTTATATTTTGGATGTGTTATATTTATTTCTAGTAATGTAATAACTAGTAGAAACGTTTAAAAAAATATCATGCATATTCCCTATTGGACATTTCAAGGAGAATTCCTTTTATTTTATTTGAACAGAACAACGTTCTTTGGGTCAGCTAGTTAATTATAATTGTTAATTTACATATAAGCTAAGAGAGTGGTAGTCGTCTTAAAACTACCGTTATCTTTAGACAAGTTTTACAAAATAAAATTAGCTTGGATAGTCCCCAACTTCCGATTGTTAGCGTGATTACTTTCATGTATCGTAAGTGCCTGTGAACACATGCCCTGCGTATGGAAGAATGGTTTTAGTATCGACATGTCGTTCCCTGTATCGTGGATTAGATACACAGGCAGGCGAATTCTCTATGCGATCCACAAATGATTTTTTTGGATGTGCTTTGTGTCGGTTACATGAATATGTGGGTATGACGTATGGTCATACCCTAAGTAAAACAGTGTGAAATATTGACATAAATTTTTTTTAGCAAATGTAATGTCCTCTTAGAAATCCTCTGTCCTCTCTCCGTAAATATGATTTAATTATAATTTATTTGCGTCTATGCATGTCTATATACGTCTCACTGCTGGGCTTGAGAATGTCCTCCATAAAAAGTGGGAAATTGACCTACTGTACCACGCCAGTTAGACGGGTAGGTATAGTGTTTTATTTCGAACTTGCCTGCTCCTGCATAGAACTATATGCATATTTAATCCCCTATTCGTCTTTTACAATATCCACTAGTTAGATACAGGTTGATGAATTCTTACTTCATCAGCACACGAAAAGGGTTGTCTATAGTCTTGAAAAATGTATTAATTACGACTAAAATATTGTATTGGATTATTCTCGCCTTGAAGTAAACTCAGTATTGAAAGAGTAACATACTAAATTATTTTTTGGTGTAACACCAAACAATATTGCAACTAACTGGTATTTAGGGGGTTCCGTTTCTAATTTCGTACGAGTCTGGTGAATTCTAGCTTGAAAAACTAAAAAAAAAACCTAAATATGGATTTAAACTAAATACTTTATGATCATGATGCCCAGACTCGAGCCACTGACCAACGAAATGTCAAAAATAAGTTCCAATAGATGGTGTTACTTAAAATAAAAATAAAATATTTAAACACTGTACGGTGAGGGAGTAAGAATACAATTCATCACTCCCTATTTTGCCCGTAGATGTCGTAAAAGACGACTGTGGGATATAATATGCATATAACATCTGTACAAGAGAAGGAAAACTCAATATGAAACCCTATACCAACATGTCTGATCAGCATGGTATAGTCGGTCAAATTCTTTCCCATTGTGGAGGAGGACCGAGCCCAACAGTGGGATGTATGTGGGCTATGATGATGCGATGATTTAAATATACTAACGTTCAACGGATCTTTCCTCTGGTGTAGGTACAGTGTCTGTATTATCTCTGGAAGCGTTGTCCTCTTCTTCATCGACGTCATTTTCACGACGCTTTGTTGAACGACTGTAATGATAATATTGAATTCAAATATGTAAAAATATACAAGAGAATTAGATGAAAAGTATACCGTATGAGTAACGAGTCAGAGGCTTTTAATTCCTTTGACACCAAACGGTACAAATTTTAAATGAAACTATTTCACGGATTTTATTACGTTTGAATTTAATTTTTAATTGCCCGACGTTTAAAAAACACTACAGCGTTCATGGTCACTGGCAGACTTACGTTACAAGGTTTAGAAGCTCTATAAAACACCGAATGGTAGCTAAAAACAGTCTACTGGTTACAGGATTGTGAGACGCTTGTATAAACGTCACGTTCGCCATTCAATAGATATCAGGATCAGATAACTAATACGGCTGTCCACAATTTAGTATGTTTCGATGTGTAGATATAAGCGATCATTGTCTGTACGTAAGAATTTAATAATAATCATCATCACAGCTCATTTAAGTTCTACTGATGGGCTCGAGCCTCCTCCGTAATAGGAGGGCAATTTACCTACTATATTACGCTTGTTAGACGCTTTGGTATAAAGCTTTTATTTAGATTTTTATATATATCGCAATACCGAGTTCGAGACTCCTGCAAGGAGGTAAAATGGCCTTTTTTATCCCACTTGTCAGACGGGTTGGTATAAAGTTTTGTTCCGTATTTTTCTTCTATTGCAAATAAATATTATCTGTATATTATAATCCCTTAGTCGTCTTTTACGACACCCACTTTTAGTATACCTGTGGGAGAAGAAGGGATAGGGAATGTATTCCTTTTCCATCACGGGGAAATAATTAGGAGTCTAATCTTATGGCGAAATTTTACTGTTTGTTTTAATAATGTTGGATCCAGTACACTACCGCCAATTAACAGTGGTTACCATATAAACTTTCTTGCCGGTAGGTGTCATAAAAGACGATTTAAGATAAGATAACATAAAAATAACATCTATACAAGAGAAGGAAAGCTCAAAAAAAAAAACCAGTGATCCAACGGTCAGGGCGCCTGGCAGATGAGAAGCATCGAAATTATTTTACATATATACTTTGTATACGCATAAAAGAACAGATTACGATCATATATAATGAAGTAGACTGTATTAAGTAAATATGTTCTATAAAGTATATTCAACCCAAAATCATCATCATCATCGCAGCCCACATACGTCCCACTGTTGGGCTCAGGCCTCCTCCACAATGGGAGGGAATTTTACCTACTATACCATGCTGGTCAGACATGTCGGTATAGGTTTTCATTTCGAGTTTTCCTTCTCTTGCATAGATGTTATATGCATATTTAATCAGTCGTCTCGTATGACATCCACGGGCAAGATAGGGAGTGGTGAATTGTATTCGTACTCCGTCACCACACAGAAAATCAACCCAAAATACATATATGTCAAACTACACGCTCTTCACATTAAATGTATTGTACCTACCTCTTACGCTTGCCATGCTTCTGCGGTGGCGGGGATGGCGAACGTTTTCTCTTACTACCCTTCTTAGATTTGCTTGAGGGCTCCGAGCCTGGTATTAAATCATCGACGGAGAGACGCAATTTGTGGACCTAGAACAAAACCAAATATTCACCACAAACAATGTAAATAAATATGTGCGTCATATAAAAACAAAGGCATATATATTATTCTGAAATACAAAAATAGCATTATCGATATTTAATTAGTTATTTTTGGTAAATAACTAATTTATTGCGAGGAAGATAAAATATATAATATCTACATATTTGCCATTTCTTTATAAAATAACTATGTGATGAAATATTCAAAAACTATATGGGTGTGTATACTAGAGCACTGTATGGTGATGGAGTAAGAATACAATTCACCACTCTCTCTCATACCTGTGGGTGTCGTAAAAGAGGACTTTATATATTGCATATGACATCTATGCAAGAGATGGAAAAGTCGAAACAAAACCCTACACCGACCCATCTGATCAGCATGGTATAGAAGGCTATTATGGAGGAGGCTCGAGCCCAACAGTAGGAGGTATATGAGCCGAAATGATGATGATGACTAGATCTAGCGATGAGCGTAGAATAAACGAACCCGTTAATTCGACCGTCGACAAGCAATAAACGAATGGACGGTTCATCAACGATGAACGGACTATAGTCGAATTGGACGGATAGAACGGCTAATTTGCAGTCTACATAATATTCATAGACACTGCCAACGCGACGACGACATATGAACATAGTCGCATAATGCGTCGTCGACGGTGTCCAGTCTACGTCTACAGGGATCAACATATCCTATTATCAACTCATGTACTCTAGATTTAAGGTTTAATTTTGCTTGCATGGACTGTCGTTTCAACAATGGTTCATTGAAATATCAGTTCATGCAAACATAATTAAACTTTAAATTTAGAGGATATAAGTAGATAATAGTATTGGACGTCAGTGCGAAGACGAAGTAAAGCTTTATGTGCAGCTGATTTTGCGTTGAGAATAACACTATATTTGATTTGATAATGACGTACCTAGTGTAACTTTTTAGTTAAAAGTTTGATTGAATGTTTGGGAGTGTAAATAATAGTTTATTTTGTACATACTAATATTTAATATTGTGAATAGTGTACATTAATTGTAAATAATATAAAAACGTCTTGTTGTTTTAGTGAAGCTAAGTACCTACCTACTACTTATTGACTACTTACTACTTGGACTACTCATTATTGATGCATCTAGCCTAAAATTGTCGTCGAAATAATTATCGCGTCCACGAAGTACAAACGTCCATAAAGAATACACCGTCTAAATTCATCAACTAGTCGATAAATTTAACTAGTCCATCGACTAGTCCATGAACGAAAATGGACGGTCTAGTTTCGTCTGCGTTAAATGCGTCGACGACGCATCTCTAACTAGAACACCTGCCATGTTCCACAATTCATTTCACTCTCTATCTTGCCCATGGGTGTCACAAAAGACGATTGAGGGATATAATATGCCTTTAATATCTATAAAAGAGAAGAGAAACTGGAAATGAAATCCTATACCAACACATCTAACCAGCGTAGGTCAATTTCCCTCCTATTATGAAAAAGGCTCGAGCCCAGCAATGAGACCTATATGGGCCAAAATGATAATGATATATTAGAAAACCCGTGCTAATAACTCACTCTGTTAGTTGAGGACTTATTACATATATAACTGCAACGGTTTATTTAATTATTTTGATACGCGTTTTTTCAGATTGATAGTGCGGGAAAATCAATTGCCGAAGGCGTGTTAAAATTTATATTCTATACTGTACTGCATTTATTTAATGAAAATATTAATTTTGATATATTCACTTCTTTTTCTTCATTATAGGGTAAAAAATCATCAATATGGAGTATCAAATATTGCCTCTCGGTAGCAGCCGCTCAAACAGCCCAACTCTTTTTGTATTACAAACGATGGCAAACGAGCAAACAGTGCACCTGATGGAAAGTGTTGCTGCCGCTCATGGACCTTTGTAAGGCCGCTGCCTACCGCGAAGAAACTGAAGGGAGTATGAATGCGTACAATGAAGTTCGGTAATACTAATGGTATCACTAAAACCCATCACACGCAAACACCCTCAGAAAGTTGGGCTTCCGGCTCTCTTGCTCACCGAACGAAGCGCAGTAACAAATTATTACTACTCGGACGGCGATTTTCTTCGAGAGTGTGGTACTACCCCGGACGGACCGGACCCCGTCTGTAGACAGATGTCGCTGTCTATCATGAGAGAAGCGCTCTTCTTATAAATCGTTTAAAGGTTGACATGTCATAATGAATTGACAGATGTCAACGCATGTCACCGTTCTCTAAAATATTAAAATAATTGTAATTATTTTTCACAAAAACCCTTCCAAAAGCTAAATTTTTAGTGATAATAAATATATCAATAGATATTTATAATGCCTAAATGTGGAGCATGTGGTAAATTCTTGTCAGGTGGCGCTGTATGTACATCATGTAAGTACGTATTTCATAAACACTGCGTAAATTTGAATACAGGATCTACTCCAAAGAATTGGATATGTCCCTGTTGTATTCCTAGTGCACCTCGATCTAACTCAAATACCGTAAGCAAATTTCCATAGAGTCTCCTCAGGATTGTGGGGATAAATCAATGTCTAATATTATCGAGAACGAGCAGAAACAGCTTCTTGATGAGATTCGCGCTCTCAGAAATGAGATGAGCGGGTTCCGAAAAGAACTTGGGTGCCTTCGTGAGGAATTTCACGAAGAAATAAATGCTTTACGAATCCAATATCAGGAATGCATCAACAAAATTAATGATCATTCTAATCGATTAGACAAACAAGAGTCACGGCTTACACAAATTGAGACTTCATATCAAGAGAATGACAATCTGAAAATACAATTACATAATCTCAAGGAAGAAATTAAAATTAAAGATCAGCTAAGTCTTCAATATGACATAGAAATAACTGGAATAACAGAGAATAAGGGCGAAAGTGTTATGCATTTAACTGGAATTATTATGAACAAAATAGGTGCGAAAGTAGACAAGCGTGACGTTGTAGACGCTCGTAGGATAGGTTCTATTCATACCAATCAGGGCGACAAGCAGCTGCCGCGTCCGATTGTGGTACGAGTGACTCGGCGCACGGTACACGAGGAAATATTACGCAGTGCGCGTATCAGACGTAACATTACAACAAAAGATCTTGGTCTGACCGGCACAACACATCAAATTTACATTAACGAGCGACTTACTAAAGAAAACCGACAGCTCTTGCATAAGACTCGCCTACTAGCCAAAAAGCACAAATGGAAATATATTTGGACTAACCAAGGCAGAGTGTTAACCAGAGAAAGTGACGGTAAAACTGCATTTCGTATTCGTTGCGAGAGTGATCTGGACAGAATTTAAGTAACAAGTATGAAATTATTTTACATAACATAATTTCTTATCTATACATATACAATTACCTACTATTATTTTCTTTAGAGCTTTATGTTGGTGAGTCTGTGAATTATTTGTATATCTATATTTTGAATAATTATGTTGTGATTATTTATTTAATTATTAATTTAATTTCTCTATTCCATTACTATAAATACTTAGTATGATACTTTTAAATGCAAAAGCAAATGTATATATATATATCCTAATTCTTTTTCGTCTATAAGACAGTGCTTCTACATAATTCATACATTCATAATTCATCCATACATTCTTCTACTCACAATACTAACGTACATATCATATAACTCTGAGTCTGTTCAATTTGCCCCTTTTATTACTACATTTTTACGAATATTTTTTTTTAAATATTACTTTCAAATATCTCTTAATTATAACACCCATTAATGTCACCAATCAACTACTACAGTTACTAAGTGCACCCAAGAACTTTGAATATTTACATTTAACAATTAATATAATTTCATCAAATAATATCCATTATTAGAGTGTTTATAAGAACTTACCTCTCTACGGGTTATACAATAAATAAGATAGTGCTAAGATATGAAAGTTTACGATTAATAAATGGCTAATATAAATAAAATTTGTTTGAGAATAGGTCTACTTAACGTTAGATCATTAAATACTGGAAGAGATGAGTTAGAAGCTACTATAGTCACCTACAATCCGGATATACTAGCACTGAATGAAACATGGATTAAAGAAGGTCAAGAGATGTTAGCTCCTTCGTTACCAGGATATATTTTTAAACACAAGGCACGCAAAAATAATAAAAGGGGTGGAGGGGTTGGTTTTTATATAAGAAAAAACTTAAAAATTCAAATGTGCCCTATTCCTGATTCAGAGCTAGAGCAATTGTGGTTAGAATTGAGATTAGAAGTGACAAAAATGGCTATAGGAACCATCTACAGACCAGAAAGTGTAACGGTGAAGTCAGCCTTAGATTCTCTGAACGAATTAATAACTGTAAATTCCAATTGCGATTATGTATGTATTCTAACCGATTTTAATGTAGACCTACTTATGTCAAATAATCCCAAGGCCAAAGAACTACTTAATTTCTGTTCAGAACTAGGTCTTGAACAGATTGTTAAAGAACCAACTAGGTGGACAAATCAATCAAAAAGTTTAATAGATCTAATAATCACTGATATTCCAGAGAGATGTAAAAAGATATCAATTATACCTAATCAAAATTTGAGTGATCACTCTTTAGTAATGAGTGAGTTTAATATTAAAAAACCAAAGGTGAAATCTATTTTAATCGAAAAAAGAGCAATTAGAGACATAAACGAAGAGAATTTCTCTAATGATCTTTGCTCCATTCCGTGGAACTTTATTTCAAGCATCTCAGATCCAGATTTAATGAAAACTTTATTGAGCTTTTCGACAGACATGCTCCTCTGAAAGAAAAAAGAATACAAGAGTCCGCTAAGCCATGGATCACTAAGACAATCCGATTTATGATGTCTCTTAGAGATAAACCTTTAAAAAAGGCATGCAAAAAAAATACGACGTCAGCCAAAGAGTATTATAAAAGCCTAAAAAGCTTAGTGGCAGGTGCCTTAGAAAGAGAAAAAAGAGCCTTTTTCACTCACTATATTAATAAAAATATTAAAAACCACAAAAGATGTGGCATTACTTTAGAAATATTAAATTACTACACAATGATACTGTAAAAATTCCTTACAACTTAAATAATCCTAATTTAATTAATCAACACTTTTTATTAATTCCTAGTAATGGAAATGATGATAATCATGTTATAGAATTTTTTAAATCTCATAAAGCTACCGAAAACATTTTTAATATAGAACCTGTATCTCCGGAGACAGTTAGCAAAGTAATTCTTGGCATACACACAAATGCCAAAGGTTATGATGGAATTAACATTGATCTAATTAAACTCACTCTTACTGAATCACTTCATACTATAACAGACATTATTAATCGCTCAATAGAATCAAATACCTTCCCGGAATATTGGAAGCTAGCACTTGTTCGACCAATACCAAAATCACAATCTATAGATCAGCTTAAAGATTTAAGACCTATTAGTATATTGCCTGTTTTGTCGAAAGTACTGGAGAAAGCAGTATTCAACTAGAAAATTTTATTTGCAAAGAAAATTTTATCCCTAAATTTCAATCAGGTTTCAGAAGGAAACATGGAACAGAAACAGCACTTTTTAATGTCGCTGACGACCTACTTACAGCTTCAGATTCTGGGCTCAGTAGTATCCTCGTCTTACTGGATTTTTCTCGAGCTTTTGACTCTTTGAGCCCTGACGTGCTGATAGCAAAACTATCGTACTACGGCTTTTCTAATGACGCATGCCAGTGGTTTAGATCTTATTTATCAAATAGAAAACAGTTTGTAGTAACTGAATCTTATGATGGTTCCAAATCATTCTCTGATGTTGGTACTTTAAATCGCGGAGTGCCACAAGGATCAATATTAAGTCCAATTTTATTTTCAATTTTTACAGCTGATCTCCCTAGTCATATAAAGAAATGTAAATATCATTTATATGCTGATGATACGCAAATATACTTATCCTTTAAAGCCGACAATACATTAGAAGCTGTACGTATGATTAACGAAGACCTAAATGATATTTATAAATGGGCTAATTATAATTCATTAACACTAAATCCTACAAAATCTAAAATGTTAATATTAGGAACTAAATCACAAATTACAAAAGTAGAATGTCAAAACCCAAAGTTACTAATAAATAATATCTCTATACCTATTGTGACTGAAACTAGAAATTTGGGTCTTATATTCGATAGTGAAATGAGATTTGAAAAACATATCAGTGAAAAGATCAGAACTGCTTTTTTTAAATTGAATATACTATATGATATTAGAAAACATTTGTCAAAAGAAACTCGTAATTTATTATGTGACCTCCTTATTCTATCTTCTTTTGATTATTGTAGCACTGTTTATGGTCCCCGATTATATACTAAAACTGAAAATGCCATACAAAGAGTGCAAAATGCATGCATGAGATTCTGTTTTAATATACCTAAATGGGAACATGTAACGCCATATATGATCAAACATAAAATTTTAAACATGAAATCAAGAAGAGAGCTCCAGCTCGCATGTATGACGCAAAAAGTATTATGGAATAAAAACCCTGAATACTTATTTGAAAAACTTACATGGCTTAGAGATATTCACTCAAGAACTATATGCTCTAATTCATCTTATACTCTTCAAATACCAATGCACAAGACTAGTGGTTTCAAAGGCTGTTTCAAATGTAGTGCATCGAAAATATGGAATAACATTCCTCCTCCTTTAAGACAAAATACAAGTTTTAACAGCTTTAAAAAAAAAATTAAACTACTACTATTATACCGAAATAAAAACAAATTTGATGCGACATTTGTATAACGAACTGATGAATAATTACATGACATAACCTACAAATTTGCAACAAATAGATACGTCAATCGCTACCCACATACACGCATACACACACACATACACACATTCACACACGCAAACAAACACTCAACACTCATACACACAAAAATGGAAAAGCGAACCCATCATACAAAAGCACATCTTTCATAATTCAATTCATTAATGTTATTTGTATTGTTATCATTGTTATTGTAAGTTATTTTTATTCCTTTTCTTTTTTTCTTTTCTTTTTGTTATTTTTTCTTTCTTATATGTTTGAGGAAAGGGGTTTGCTGAAAACCAGCCCTGCATAATTTCTATGCAGCACAATGCTGAGCATTCCCCTATTGTCAAAATTAATTAAAAACATGTATTATAATTATTAGTTATTATGTGACAATAAATGCTATTCTATTCTATAATGCTCGGCGAAGAGCAGGCAGTTCATTTCAATTGATATTCTTATAATTCTATTGTTTGTTTTATTTTATACTAGCAACCCGCCATCGCTTCGCTTCGGTTTCAGTCGCCTTACCTGTGTAATGCCCGTTCCAGTGGGAATATCGTGATAAAATATAGCCTATGTTACTCCCTGATATTATAGCTTTTTATTGTTGAAAGACTTTGATATCGGTTCGGTGATTTAAGCGTGAAAGCGTAACAAACAAACTTACTTTCACATTTATAATATTTAAGGATTTATAATGATTGTGCAAACCACAGATAATTACCTTCTTTTTTCCATGGCTGTCAACTTCATAGTCCTCTTCATTCATCCATTCGTTATACTGTGGTAGATCAAGTGCCCATGACGCCGACACCCGCCATGGTTCCGAACGATTACAATCCCAGCTCACAGACTCTGGTGGGTCTACCTATAACGAAATAAAATGAATTACAGTAGATGAGTAGTTACTTATATCTATCAGTGAGTTCCTCTATTTTACCAGTAAAGGCATCAGAAACTTATAATATAGATATATATACAGTGCCATGGCAGACTACCAAGTCTTAATTCCCTACTTAAAACGTTAAATCCCTACTATACAAACATGCACTCATTAACACATTTCGTTAACACTATAGAAATTTTTGTCGAGTAACCAGATTTATAGGGTTCCGTACCCAGAATGTAAAAACAGAACCCTATTACAAAGATTTCGCTGTCTGTCACCAGGCTGTATCTAAAGAACTGCGATAGCTAGACTGAATTTTTTACAAATTATGTCATTCTGTTGCCGCTATAACAACAAATACTAAAAATAAAATAAATATTTAAGGGGGGCTCCCATACAACAAACGCGATTTTTTTTTGCCCTTTTTTGCTCGTTATAGATAATGGTACGGAACCCTTCGTGCGCGACTCCGACTCGCACGTAGCCGGTTTTTTAATTGTCTTTTAAATAGTTGAAGAGGTAATTATTTAATATTTTGTTGTATGTTATTATATATTTGTATGCACATGGCGTAACAATTCTTCATATACATTGTAGTTTTAGGCTTAAATTTAAGTACTAATCTATTTGAGTTTTTTGTATTACGTCAACGTATTTTTCCTTTACTTGTAACAAATAAATTTCGGTTCTGTTTTACAAAAGTGCTAATTTCATAAGTGTATAAACATGGCAAGTTTAAGACGTTGTATTTTTTGAAATAATGCTTACAAAAACCATCTGGTGCTACTCCAGCTACAGCTCTAATGCTTTTGAGATATAAACACCTACAAAATTTTTTAGGAAAAATATGCAACATAATTCACCACCTCCTCTCTTACCCGTGGCGTAAAAGGCGACTAAGGAAATATGCAAATAACATCTATGCAATAAAAAGAAAACTCGAAGGAATACCACACCAATCCGCCTGACTAGTGTAATGGAGGTCATTTTCCCTTTTGTTGTGAAGAAGGCTCAAGCCCAGCTATGGTACATATATGACCTACAATGATGATGATGAAATATGGCCTGTCAGGGAAGGTGAGTGAGTACCGAGTGATAGGTTCAAGAATAGGTTTTTTTTTTATAAAAGGACAACACCTACGCTAAGGTGAATAATCCTTGCTTAGGGGACTTAACAAACATACATAATTCAACATCATAATCGCAGCCCACATACGACCCACTGTTGGGCTCGGGCCTCCTCCACAATGGGAGGGAATTTGACCTACTGTACCACGCTGGTCAGACATGTTGGTATAGGGTTTCATTTCGAGTTTTTCTTCTCGTGCACAGATCCCATATGCTTATTAGATCCCTTAGTGGTTTTTTACGACATCCACGGGACAAATAGGGAGTGTTGAATTGTATTCTTACTCCGTCTACACGGAAAGTATACATAATTAATAAGACAAATTACACCCAGACTCAGAACAACAACTTGTGGACCGCACAAAGTAATATTCTGCATGGGAATCGAACCCACGACACTGTCATGGTAGTTTTATCTTAACCACTACGTCATCTGTGCAGTCGAAAGTCGATAAGTGCTAATTATATTAATTACTAGCAACCCGCCCTCGCTTCGCTTCGGTTTCAGTCTTTCCTGCGTAGTTCCCGTTCCCGTGGGAATACGGGGATGAAATATAGCCTAGTTTACTCTCTGATATTATACTTTCCATTGGTGAAAGAATTTTTGAAATCGGTCCAGCCGTTTCGAAGATTACCCGGAACAGACAGACAGACAGACAGACAAAAAAATATAAAGTGTATTTTAGGCATAGGTATAGTGCAAATAACCGTGTGAGCATGAAAAAAGCCTATTATTTTGACATTACAAACAGACACTCCAATTTTATTTATTGGTATAGATACGTACGGGCAAGTCGGCCTGCGCCCAAGTGTCATGGCTGTCCGGCAAGTAATACCAGTGCACTAACACATGGTTGCCGCGGCGAATAACTGGCCGTGCGTACTCCTCTTCCATGGGGTCTACTGTGGGGTAGACTATGTGCGTCGCATCCTCTTCATCTTCTGTTATAACAAAGAACAATATTATTGTCTTTCTATAGTTCCCCTGAACTTGTTTCGCATTTGCACGCTTGGAATAAATTTACCAAGTCTGAACTCAATCACGCCAATCAGGTAGCATCAGATTTACTATTAACCTGACAATTCGTAAAATGTATTTTAAAACTAAGGGACTCGTTCCACTGCCCTTATCTTCTCAGGGCGATAAACGCACATTGTAAAACCTTTCTGCGTAGAAGTATTTTGCACTTTTACAGCCTACGCGTAAAGGCTAATATGCTGCGCGCATCTCATATATATAAATAGAATGTTAACATGAAGGGATTCAACATTTATAGTTTACTAGCAACCCGCCCTCGCTTGGCTTTTAGTCGTTTTACCTGCGTAGTTCCCGTTCCCGTGGGAATACCGGGATAAAATATAGCTTAGTTTACGCCCTGATATTATAGCTTTCCATTGATGAAAGAATTATTGAAATCGGTCCAGCCGTTTTGAAGATTACCCGGAACAAACAGACAGATAGAAAAAAATATAAAGATTTAGGCATATGTATAGTGCAAATAACCGTGTGAGCATGAAAAAAGCCTATTATTTTGACATTACAAACAGACACTCCAATTTTATTTATTGATATAGATATTCGTGTGATGATGCAAGAAAATAATTCACCAACCCCTTTCTTGCTTGTGGGTATTAACCAAGGAATACAACAGCGTGGTAATATAGTTAATTTTTGCACTATCAGAGACTCGGGTCTAACAGTGACACGTAACGTGTAGTTATTACCAAAGATACATACATAAATAAATATAATTAAAAAAAAAATAAAAAATGCTTAGATGATAAATAAAATCTGTTAAAAATAATTCTTAATATAGGATTAAAATCATCATCTCAGCCCACATAAGTCCCAGTGTTGGGCTCAGGCTTTCTCCACATCGAGAGTGAAATTGATCTACTTATACCACGCTGGTCAAACGTGTTAGCATAGGCTTTTAGGTCGAGATTTCCTTCTCTTCTCTTCACGACTAAGAGATATGTTATGCTGACAATATTTATGGAAATAAATATTGTCAGCATAACATAGCTCTTAGTCTTCTTTTATGACACCCACCGGTAAGAGAGTTGTATCATTGCGTGGCGAATTCTATTCTTACTCCGTCAGCACACGGAGAGCAATAAAATAGAGAATGAAAAATAGTAGTATTATTGTGGAAAAAGCGTGGGCGCCATATTTTTCGTACCAATCGAATATTTTCGCCACGAAATCTGATCGTTTCGTGGGTCAAAATTAAATTCAAAGGAGCCACATACAGATGAAACTAATAAAAGCGTATTAAAAAATCTATCTTACCGCAAATCTCTCCTTGATGATTAACAATAATATCCTTCACTTTGTTAACGGTTGCTTTATCAACATCCGAACGTATGTAGACACAAGGTGAACGAATGATCTCTGCCCCAAGCAACGCTGACTCGATCTCCATCATCATTTGAACGTTGAGGTCCTTGCGCGACGGATTCTGTAAATGTGGGAAAGGGGAATGGGACCAGAGACGATGTTTAGTGTTAGTTTATGATATTAATGACAAACAATTAGTGATTACTTAAGTGACTAAGTAGCTGAAGATAAATTTTCAATTATTTCAATTACATGATGTAATGGTGTAACGATTTTAGTTACCCGAAACTACATTTGCATCGCATTCAGCGAATTAAAACTCAAGTATTTAAAGTGGAACAAATGTTTAATAATTTATTTATATTGCGTCACCCTGTCAGACTATCTTGTTCGAACATAAACATAAATTAGACTATCACGAATTTCCGGGCTAGAAGTCGGTTCATGAAAATTTCACAGAAATAATCTTATATAGTAAATACGAAGCGTAATACTGTTGGTTGACACCATAGACAAGGTCCTATGTAGGTCTTAAAACTTACACGCAAATGTGATTGTATAAAACTTAAGAATAAAAATAAGGAACGACCTGTTCCAAAATGCACTTTAAGTTAACTCAAGGACAAAATCAAGAGTGTGATTTTGAGATACACATAAGGATATACTGACTAATTGACTGACTTGAAAATAACTCGTCGAGACCTTATATGTTGCGGATTATGTACCAGTATAACTTAAACTAGTGTTTTCTAAATACATACATACATATATATGATAAAGTTTAAAAATTAGTTAATTATTATAGTTACTTGGCCGATAAACTCGTGAACATCATTGGGAAATAAATGCATCGAATAACAATAAGTTATTTAACATTAACAAATTATTCTTATATTAATTAAAATCCGTAGAAAAACGGGTGTAACCGACATAGCCCGCAGAATTAGCACGTTGAAATGGCAATGATAATAGCAATATGCACGCCACATCGTTCGTCGAAGCGATAACTGTTGGGGAAGAAAGGTTCTCGAGTGGCGACCACGAATTGGATGACCCTACGTAGGACGATCCTCTACTAGGAGGCTAACGACATCTTGAAATTCGCAGGAAATTATTGATTGCAAGTGGCACAGGACCGTTCCGAATGCAATTCTCGTGGGGAGGCCTACATCAAACAGTAAATGCTCAGGCCGGGGCCTATACAGTCCGCAGTCAGACTAGTATTTTATACAGTCATCTATAAAATTAAATATTTTCGAGGGTCAAATCGCATGCATAAGGAACAAGGCCGTTGTAAAAACCCACATTTTATTAGTGACAAGAACACAAATTCATGGTTATTTTTACACAAACATATAACGCACGTGTTTATGACAAAATCCACAAAACACCCACTCATCAACCATGATGACCAATCATCAAACATTCCAAGACATGTATTACCAATATAATGAAACCCTTGCATGAAATGGTACGAATACGAAAAATTTAAACTGCTACCTCATAAGCAATAGAAAATTGTAGTATTATAAAAGATCCCATGTGTGATTTATAATATGATCAATAACAATACATCACTAAAGGAAATTTAATATTTGAAAATATTGTGCTATGAATAGTGCCGACAAGGACAGAGGACAATCCCTTACGTTAAAGTTAATAGTGTAATAATAAAAGTCTTTAAGGTGCAGGCTGTAATAATTTAAAAAAAAAAGAAGAAAAGATAACACGCACCTTGCGTGCACATAAAATCGTTTTCTCTAAATTAAATGTTGATATTCGAGTATACATGCTTGTGTGTATTGTCAAAACTGTCTTTGCACAGATAGAAACTAGTATGAAACGCATACTTGGGGCATCTATGATCTCTTTAGGAATGTTTATTTAATTTCGTGAATTTCCCACAAAAATGATAACCATAATTTATGAGAATAAAATTATTACGAAAGAGTTTTCAAAACGTATTTGTTTATCTGTAGAGGCAGATTATAATTTTAAATACTTTATTATTTTATTTATTTTTAATTGTTATAGATTTAACACTTTTGTTGCAAAAATGCCTTACAATATCGAAAAAAGAGTATACAGGGCTATCTATCAAAAGATGTCAATGTATCATAAAATTAAGCATTACCTTTTACCTTAAATAAATATGTACGTATATATACGAAATTTGCAATAGAATTGTTTTTACAGATATTTAATGATAAAAGAAATAGATTTATAATTGTTTAGGTATGTACATAATATCATAAATCTGAGAATGAAAGACAGAAACATGAATAAGTAATAATGTTTTTCTAATACATATTGCATAATTGAGAAGAAAATTTTAATACAAAACGGTCTGTGACTTTGTCTGCAAGATTGCATAATTGAAAAATAGCCCTATATAATCAATTTCATTGTAAACTAACGTTTGTTGTAAGAGCACAAGTGATGCATTGTTAAAGAGCCGCGTGGTGTGGCAAGGTGTGGCGATCTGGCGGAGGCTGCGAGGGGCGGCGGTGAGCAAGGCGGGCGTGCGGGTGAAGTGCATACCTTACCGACCTGGAAGTCAAACTTGCGCCACCGTTGCTCCGACTTGAAGCGGAACATGGTGGCGAGCACCGTGCACAGGGACCCGCCCGGTTTCATATCCATAAACACTTTCATCTGAAAAACAATCATTACATTCTACATTATCTGTGTATATAGGTACCACAGTAGTTTAGAAGCCCCGGGATAGTTTAAAAACAACGGTGAACATGTGGGCAGTATAAGATGGTCTTTCCCTCGGACTTTGTCAGGAGGGAGTATACCAGGTCTTTCCGTGTGGTGACGGAGTAAGAATACAATTCACCACCTCCTGTCTTGTTCGTGAATGTCGTAAAAGACGATTAAGGAATTAAATATGCGTATAACATTAATCCAAAAAAGAAAAACTTGAAATAAAACCTTATACCAACACATCTGACTAGAGTGGTATAGTAGGTCAATTTCCCTCTTATTGTAGAGGAGGCTCGAGGCTAACAATGGCAGGTAAATGAACTGAAATGATGATACCAGGTTTAGCCAGCGCGCTACAGAATAATTTCGCTGTTACAAAGAAGAATGAGCGTAACAGTGGACCTTAAATAGACTAAGAAAAGCCTAAATAAAGACGTTGAGAATATAATTAGCCCCATAAGGTGGTTTGAACGTGTAGAAAGAGCGACAAGAGGTGGACGAGGCAAGTTTTCAAAGCGAGTATAAGTGGGATGTACAAGGGGAAGACCACGTCGTACATTTCTAGAACAAATTGGAGATGGACTGGTGAAAGGTCATGGTGAGATTACGGTTAGAGCATGCATGAAGACTGTGATAAGTGTGAATGAAGTGATGGAGGTTTGCCGTGCAATGGCTTGTGGCAATCCGTAGTCTCTATCTACCCATCTGAGAAACAGGCGTGAGGCTATGTATGTATGTATCAATACTAAGAACTAAAATAAATTCCAGTGACAGATGGCTCCATAGCGGAGACAACGGAGTTACGGAACAAATGGCGGATGATCCGCTACGGAGCCAACGGAGTGCTAAGGGTTAATACTCTGTATCTCTAGCAGCTCTCTGTGTGGTGATGGAGTAAGAAAACAAATCACCACCCCCTCTCTTGCCCGTGGTTATCGTAAAAGACGACTAACGGATATGATATACATATAACATCTACGCAAAAGAAGGAAAACTCGACATATAACCTTATGTCAACTCGTTTGACCAGCACGCCACAATGGGAGGGAAATTGACCTACTAAGGTCAATTTCCCTCCCATTGTGGCGGAGGTCTGAGCTCAACAGAGGGACTTATGTTGGCTGAGATGATGATGATGATCTCTAGTAGTAATTTTTGCAATAACTATTTAGTAGTTGTATTTGCGCCCAATATCTTTAATTATGTTTAAGAGTTAGTAGGTGGCTCCTTGATCGATTTCAAGACATTCTATTTTTATTTATTATTTAAATCATAAAGACCAGCGTCAGCTAGTTTTATAATATTTATAGATAGATACATATCTATACCAATAAATAAAATTGGAGTGTCTGTTTGTAATGTCAAAATAATAGGCTTTTTTTATGCTCACACGGTTATTTGCATGACATGCAAATAACCGTGTGAGCATAAAAATACAGATTGTGCCTAAAATACAGATTAAAAAATTTTTGTATGTCTGCCTGTCTGTTTGTTCCGGGTAATCTTCAAAACGGCTGGACTGATTTCAAAATTCTTTCACCAATGGAAAGCTATAATATCAGCGCGTAAACTAGGCTATATTTTATCCTGGTATTCCCACGGGAACGGGAACTACGCGGGTAAAACCGAAGCGAAGCGAGGGCGGGTTGCTAGTATATAAATTAAAAAGATATCAAACACATGATTTTGATTCGCAGTCGTCTAAAAACACTCAAGTTCAAGGGTAAATTCACTATAAAATTTTTCAAATGTTCTATTGTGGACTTAAAAAGGAAACAAAGAGGCAATTGATTTTCAATGAGCCATTAAATAGTGCGAAATGACAATATTATATAAGTAGACGTAATAATAATAAATCATTATATAAATTTATAGCTTTTGTATTCTTATACACCTAGAATGGGGCACCTTTGTTTCTGTCAAACTATTAGCAAGCCACGCCTCACACAAACGGTCTAAGGTGACGGAAGAGCTACACAGGGTCCATAAATTGGCTCGTAATTCCCTCTTCACCTATATACACATATATAGCGGTGATATCAAGAGATACTTCATCATCATCACAGCTCATATACGTCTCACAGTTGGGCTCGAGTCTCCTCCACAATGAGAGGAAAATTTACCTACTATACCACGCTGGTCAGATGGGTAGATTTTTTTTTTATTGCCAACGATGCAAACGAGGAAGCAGCATACCTGATGGTAAGTGAAACTGCTGCACATGGACCTTTGCAATACCAGGGGCACAGCTAGGCCGCTGCCTACCGTGAAGGAAATACTCTTCTTAAATCTCGTTTAAAGAAGGACGTGTCATAGCGCTCGGGAAACACAGCAGCAGGTAGTTCATTCCAGAGCTTGCACGTACGTGGGAGAAATGATCGCTGGAAACGTACAGTTGAAGACCATAACGTTTCCAGGTGAAATGGATGAACCCTGTTACGATGTCGAGTGGTACGTTGGTAAAATGGTGACGGTGGTACCAAGTCAAACGGTTCCTCGGAGCACTCCCCGTGAAAGAGTCGGTAGAGTACACAGAGTGACCCAAAGTCTCTCCGCTGCTCCAGCGACTCCAATCTGTCCGTAAGATTAGGATCCCCGACGATTCGAACAGCCCGTCTTTGCAGGGAGTCAAGTGGGTCTAGCTGATATTTGGGCGCACCTGCCCAGAGATGTGAGCAGTACTCCACATGAGGACGAACTTGTGCTTTGTATAGCACAAGACGCTGTCTCGGTGTGAAGTACCGCCTGGCTCTGTTCAGGACACCCAACCTTTTGCTTGCCAATTTGGCTTTGTCCTTCAAATGACTCCCAAACTGGACTTTGCTCGATATTTTGACGCCAAGAATCCCAATACTCTCAGAAATTGGGAGAGCTACTCCGTGGAACTGTGGCGCCATGACAAACGGGTCCTTCTTTGCAGTGAACGCGCAAACTTGTGTCTTTGTGGGGTTGAACTGGACTAGGTTCTGTTCACCCCATTCCGGCCCGCCCCAGAGAGCGCTCGACTTCAGACACAATTTGAACCCTTCTTTCCTGAGTACTCCGGGGGATATTCCGTTGCTCAGTGTACCGCTCATCACCCGTGCTGTCATCTGCATAGCAACGCATACTCTCGATAGAAAGCATGCCATTAATATGCAGGATAAACAACGTCGGGGAGAGCACCGAGCCTTGTGGTACACCAGCATTAATGGTCATGGTATCGGAGCAGGAGCCATCTACGACGACTTTTATACTCCGACCATCCAAAAAGCTGGCGATCCAATTACAGAGTCCCTCGGGGATTCCGTATGATGGTAGCTTCGATAGAAGTGCCCTATAGGTATAGGGTTCTATTTCGAGTTTTCCTTCTCTTGGTAGAGATACATGGGCAATCAATGTTAATTTTATAAATCTTTAATCATTTCCGTTCCTAAGAGGGATGACTTGTTGTGAAGATCTATAATACAATGTCACCGCACCTTTCCCAATTCCCGTAGAAATCAGTTAAGGGAAACATGAAAGGGAATCATAGCACTCTTCTCATAAACTCAACAGGAACCGTGATCGATAATACGCCTACCAAGCGAAGCGATTATGGCAATATCCTACTTTAGAAAAGCCTATGTCTAACAGAAAACCTCGATGGGCTGATAGATAGTCGCCGTCATCATCATCATTATCTCAGCGCATACATGCTCCAATGCTAAGTTCAAGCCGCCTTCACAAAAAGAAGGAAATTGACCTACTATACGACGCAGGCCAGACGTGTTGGTACAGGGTTCCATTTCAAATTTTTCTTCTCTTGCATAGATGTTATATTCATATTTAATCCCGTCGTCTTTTACGACACCAATCTGGTTAGGTTGGTTTAGAGTTTAATTTCGAGTTTTCCATCCCTTCCATAAATGTCACATGCGTGTTACATCCTTTAGTCGTCTTTTACGACACCCACGGTTACGATAGGGAGTGGTGAATTCCTACTCCGTCACCATATGAAAAATAGATAGTAACAGCCCCTAATGATTATCTCACAATTTACTAGTAATTCTCGCCGATAAACGATAGTAATAAAGTACGAAAGTAATTTAGATACAGGCGAAATACATTCACTAGTTCAAGAACAGACATTAAGCGTCCGGTTATCGAGAAGGCAAGCGTCAAGTTTGCAATAGAGGCAAGGCGTTCAAGAGAACGGACGTCACGCTAGCACGCACTGGGAAAATGACCATGATTTTTATAAGAGAATTCGTGTTGTCTGTGTTAATAGTGAATTGTGTAGCGTTCAGGGCAACAACGCCATTGATAAAAAATGTAAGTAATATTTTATTGTTGTATTCACTATGTAAAATTTAAATTAAAAAATTAATTTGTATAATCATCATCATCATCGCAGCCTGTATTAGTCGCAATATTGCGCTCGGGCCTCCTCCAAAACGGAAGGGAAATAATTGACATACTATACCGCGCTAGTCAGACGTGTTGGCATAGTGTTTTATGTCGAGTTATCCTTATTGCATAGGTATTATTTGCATATTATATCCCTTAGTCTTTCGATTTTTCGATTCGATTCCCAAAGTGAGTTCCGAACCTAGGGGTTCCGTAAAATAGTCATCAAGGTTCCGCCAAAATAATGTAGCTTTTAATTTTAGTAATTTGGCTGTGAAATAATACGACAGTAGTTATAAATATTACTTTGAAATAGTGCAATATGAGTGATAAGAAGAACTCATAAATATTATGTAAGTAGGTAAATGGCGAGAATTCGGCTCCGATTATTCGGCGGCGGATTCAGACCCCCTCACGCATCACGTATTATTATTTGATATGGGGGTTCCATAAAATAAAATATATTTAGATATCTTTAAATTTTAGGATCCCCTGATATCCTTACTAATATTATAAATGCAAAAGCAAGTTTGTTTGTACCTACCGCTTTCACGCTTAAACCACCGAACCGATTTCAAAAATTCTTTCACCAATGGAAAGCTATAATATCAGGAAGTAACATAGGCATATAGCCTACGTTAGCTAGCCCCCTTATCTCAGTATTCATACGGGAACGGGAACTACGCGGGTAAAGCGTTTGAAACCGAAGCGAAGTGAGGGCGGGTTACTAGTAGACAATAAACCTAAAGTGTCGTATCAGCACGTGTGCTGGCGTTCCGAAATTTACACCAACTCCCTACGAACACCTTCAGCAGATTTCAAAGGGAAACTCTATCAGTTCAACAAGAACATTAGCATTCGTACGCAAAAACAAGCTAGGTAAGTTCTCCAACTTCCCATAGCTCTTCAGCCTTACCTACTATCATCTTGTGGGGATCGGATCGATCGGTATTAAAAATTCTAGTTATTTGCCAAATATTTACTACATCATTATCAATATTAACTTTATTTTATAATTACATGTTTTATTTCAGCTGTTTATACTTTGGTCGATAAAGTAACTATCTTTTGGTCATCATTTATGTGTTTACGTTTATTATACAAATACCTACTTATTTTAAAATTACATGTAGATACGAAAAAGTATTCCGTGTGGTGACGGAGTAAGAATACAATTCACCACCCCCTATTTTACCCGTGGGTGATCGTACGAGACGACTAAGGGATATAAAACGCATATAACATCTATGCGAGAGAAGGAAAACTCGAAATAAAACCCTATACCAACACGTCTGACCAGCATGGTATAGTAGGTCAATTACCCTTCCATTATGGAGAAGGCCCGAGCCCAACAGTGGGGCGTATATAGGCTGAGATGATGATGATGACGAAAAAGTACCTATATAATTTCTGCTCATTACCATTTGGGTTTCATATCTATATATAAATACATCATCATATTTAATGAATTAATTACCGCACATTTATCGTTACCTTCTTATAAGTTTAGCTCAATAACATTATTTTTATGTAGTGTCTCAGGTAGGGATGGCGATCTGAGATCGTTTAATCGAGGAATCGATTTTCAGGCGCAGACAATCGATTTTGTAAATCGATACGAAGCACTAAATCGATTTGGTGAATCGATACTTTACACTAGAAAATCGTTATTCGATTCAGATTTCCTAAAGCTCATCACAATCCTGCCAGGAGAATAGTGCTCCGTTTCCAATCGACTCATGTCTATATTATTTTAAGACGTCTTTAAGACATACTCTCCAAATTTCCTAAAAAAAATGAATTGGAAGAAAATTCGAGAAAGGATCGATAGATCGATTAATTGGACAGCGATTCTGCAAACGTCGATTTTCTTGTGAATCGATTATTTGGACGACGATTCAAATCGATCTTTTTCAGAAAGATCGCCAATCTCAGATTCCATTCCGGTATAGCAAAATCGAATAAATAAATATTAACATTACCTATATACATTGTAGTATCATACGTTTATAAATTATCGACGTGCGGTGCGTAGGTTCCTATAATATGTACGCACATATTGTGTCCCGCCGCACGTGCAGGGAGCCATTAGCGACTTAATTTTCTGCTCGTAAGGATATTTATTACGTACTTACATACAGTTTATTGCAATTCAATAATTTCTTATCTATCACTTCATTTCTCGGAATGCATTCTTTCTATTATAATAGGTCAAGGTTATTACAACATCGTATATTATCTTTTAAACTTTTAACTTTGTTTACATATTAAGTTGCATTTTTATTTTGTATCTTCGCGAATGTTAGCTTGTTGAGGGACAGGCAGAGGTGCATCCGCAGATGACTGGACCGAGGAATAGTTCGTCATCCGCAAAGAGGTTGACCGAGTGAAAGCGACTGGCGATCCGGGAGGGGCGTTAGAAAGGGAAGGTACCCGAAAGGGTATCCCGCCGGGCTGGCCACGGACGACAAGGAACTGGGTACTGGTGGTCGGCCCAAAGGCGAAAGACAGGGAATATGGTGGGTTATGGGACTGCGAGCCGCCCTGTTGTCACCCCGGACGGAGCGGACGGCGTGTGCGTTCACCATAGCCCATCCAAAAACAAGACAGTGGTGCATAAAGTTTGGTGTTTTGATTTTTCTAATTGACACCAACTACTCTATCGACATGGATATGCTTGCCAGGCGATGTGAAAGTTACCGCGTGCTAATCGACCTTTTTGCAGAAGTCATACTGAGTCTGCCATTCATCCACACCCGCCTCGGACATAATGCACTCTTTTTCACCCCTTTGATTTAGACCCCATCAGCTGTCTTGAAACTAGATCTGCTCATGAGAGATAAGTGCTTTTTGTATCCGTAGTGGTACGAAAACTAAAAGGGAACTTTATACACATTTCAGCGCAAATATGTTTCAAGTATCACTCTTAAGGATTTAATTTCATTTTTGGAAGAACATGAAAGAAGTGGAGTGGTCCAGTTCAAATGCGGTCAGCCCAAATTAGCCCACTACTAGCCTAGCGCTGCACGCTTCACTCGTGCGCCACTTTTGACGAGTCTTTACTTGTCAATTTGACTAAATGATTTAGTTGTATAAAATTTCCGTGTAATACAAAATTCATCTAAACAGTTTAGTCGTTACAATTTTTTTGTATATGCGCCTTTTTTTTTTGGGTGGACTATGGTTAGCGCTCACGCCGTCCATTCCGTCCGGGGCAACGAAAGGGCGGCGCGCGGCCCCCTCTGGCCACCATATTCCCTCTTCTTCTCCATTGGGCCGACCACCGGTACCGAGTTCCTTATCATCTGTGGCCAGCTCGGCGGTTTTGTATATGCGCCTACCCTAAAGTACTAAAAATAGTTTTTTAGAATGCTTATATGGCAAGATATAAATCAATTACAACAATAGTTTTATATTATAATCCACGCAGACAGTGCTAGCGTGGTCTAGTTAAATATATTCCAATAGAAACTAACGGAAAATGTTTCACGGTTGTTTAAATCACACAAGACAGTGGTGGTAGACTATTTGTGTGATAGGCAGAGTAATAATACAATTCACGTCCCTATCGTGCTCGTGGGTGTCGCAAAAGACGACTAAGAGATATGATATGCATATAACTTCAATGCAAAAGAACAAAATAAAACTATAGCAAACCATTTGACTAGCGGTATATTAGGTAGGTTTCCTCTATTATATTAGAGAAAGCTCGAACCCAGCAGTGGGACGTATGTGAACTGCGATGATAATGATAAAAACGATGGTGCCCACTAAATCGGGTTTAGCAACAAAGGAGAATTTTCATCCAAGTTATGTTCGTAGTAACCAGTGCTAGTAAAAACTTGCTTTTATTTGTAGATACAACGCGGAGGTAGACATTTTGAAGGGCCGCACTGGTCAACTACAGAAAATGCTTTGTACTGGGTCGACATCACCGACCAAAAGGTGTACAAACTGGACTCGGAAACTAACAACATAACTTCGAAAGCAATTGGTACGTTTAATAATTACTTTTATATTATTGAATTACATAAATTGGAGGCTGGTGGATTATAAATGAAAGGTCGCGCCCTTTTTTCACCAAAGTCAAAAATAATGTCTTTTGAAATCACTTTTCAAGAAATTTTTTTTTTCAAAAAAAATATTTAATTGATAGATTATTAGACCCTTAAAGTAATGATGTGCGTCATGTTTATTAATTTTATGCAAATTTTTTTACTAACAGAATATTGGTAGTTTCTTCCAGAAATATCTTAGAAAATTGTTTAGCCTAAGTTGCCTTTAATTACCACTGCTTCACAGAATTCTAGAATTTTTAATCACTTTTAATGTTATAGGTTATGGACCAGTATCGCTTGTCGTAACAGTAAAAGACAATCCCAAATTGATCCTTATATCAGTGAGATCTGAATTGTACTTTCTAAACTGGGATGCGCCGGAAGGCGACAGTTCGCTGAGATTACTAAGCGTGGTCGATTTGGGTCGTCCGGATAACAGATGCAATGATGGCAAGGTCGACGCTAAAGGAAGACTTTGGTTTGGTTTGTATTGTTACTGATAACAATAGATTTATCCGTATTAATAAAAACGAAGTATTGTGTTTATCACGTCACGCTTGTTCAGTAATCATGAAGCAAAAGCAATGCCAAGTACATATATTCATAACTAGCAACCTGCTCTCGTTCGGTTTCGGTCGCCTTACTCGGATAGTCTCCGTCCCGGTAGGGATACCGGGATAAAATATAGCCTAAGTTTCTCCTTTTATAGACAGCTACCTGATAGTAAAATATTATCAAAATCGGTCCAGCCCTTTTGAAGATTACCTCAAACAAACAGACAGGCAAAAATTTTTTAAACTGTATTTTAGGCATAGGTATCGTGCAAATAACCGTGTGAGCATGAAAAAAGCCCAATATTTCGACATTACAAACAGACAAATCGATTTTGTTTATTTGCACAGATTTAGGTAAAATATAGTTATAATAGAACAATAACTTAATTTGTCGTGCCGTCTACAAATACTATCAATCCTTAAACTACTCGTAGGTGTTGTAAGAAACGTGGGCCCATAAGCAATAAATAATACTGAAAACAAACAAAATCAGTAATATGTCAGCTTAGAATAATAACTCATATAAGGTAAATTTGCGCACAAAATTTTAAGCATTTAAATTGGAGCCATATGGCTCCCTACGCCAGACCGTTCCTTAGTGTACAAGGTCACTGCGTACAAGGCAACTCTATAGTGTGTGCGTGTATAGTATAGTGGTGTGCATGTGTAATCGCTTGCACACTTGTAGTATTTTTGGCTGCACGTTTTTGATTGCTTAAGTACAGACACTATCCTTCTATACGTTATTATTCTAAGTATGTCGGACTATAATAGTTTTATCATGAAATAAATTAATAGTAATTATGGGTTATATTTTACAATAAGAATATCTTCTACTGTGGGGTAGCGGCTACGAATACTGCCAAGCTGCACATTGCTCGTGGGTATTGTAAAAGACGACTAATATAGACCCGGGCTATTTCTATCTGATGCCATCTGGTCAATCATTATATTCCCAAGGAGGATTGACATCAGGCAGGTAGCTGGTTATAATAAAGTATGTACGATACAAGCAGAGTACATATTGTATCAAACCTAAGTAATTGGAATAAAAGCAGGAAGATCAAGAAGGTATTACGCAGATATTAATAGTTTTGCTTTAATTAGGTACTATGGGTAAAGAATCACAGGAAGTGGTAGAACCAGACCAAGGCACTTTATATATGATGGATGAGGACAATTTTGCTGACGTTATGCCAATGGTTCGACCTGTGACCACTTCTAATGGCATTGCTTGGACATCAGATAACAAATTTATGTTTTATATTGACACGCCTACTAGGAACATTGACGTCTTTAATTTTGATATAGGAAATGGATCTATCCGTAAGTAAAACTAGCATAATATATTCATAAATAAGAACTACTTAAAAATAAGTAATTGCTTGTATCCTGATAGCTATCCATTGTGGAGTATCCAAAGGCCAAATATATGCTGTTGTTAAAAATTGCTACCGTTTATTTGAAACATATACCTATTACCTACGATGATATTAATCCTAGAATTGCAAGCTGGGGTATATACATATGTATATAGATAGATATCTATCCCAGATAATTTTTAAACCATATTTCTAAGTTAGACATATTTTAGCTATTCAAATTTAATTTTGCACCAACTAAATTTTAATTAAATTTAATTTGCTCGCCACCATTTGGTATGGCATGAAATAAAGATTGTTACTTTCTGAACGATTTTACAACCAAATAATCCGTGGGATAAATATATACCCAACTTTGTATTTTATTACGAGATATGAGACATATACGAGCTAAGATGACGATGATGTTTATATAATTAATTACTGAACATTGCAGGCAACAGAAGGACACTGTTCAGCTTTAAGGCAAATAATGTGACAGGGTACCCTGATGGAATGACTATTGATAGTGACGATAATCTGTGGGTTGCCTGTTTCAATGGATGGAAGGTAATATACCATAATGTAGTTTAGCTCCGTCAACTGGATATTTGTAAAGAGCCTCTCGATAGATGGATTTATGTCTTAATACCGCATGTCATTAAAATCTTTTCACTCTGTGATATATGCATAAGGCAACGTATCCATACTAAGTGATCCATTTTTCATCATTTACAACCTCCTTATCCACTTGGATGACTACCTGCAGTACAAAATTAGACCCAATTCTGTTCCAGCATAGTATTTTTGAAGAACCCCCCCGCCCCCTCAACAAGTCACGTAGTGCGGGCACGTTAACTAAAGTGAAAGCTAAAAATCGAAACCCCCTATGCAATCTAGGCCACTGCCACTGACCACTCGGAGTAATGTTGTAAGGCACAATTTTTTTTAGATAAAATTACTTGGTCGTAAAGATTAGTATAAGCATTCACAAAGTCAAAAATCAAGAAATTGTTAGGCAGCAAAGTAACGCGTCACAGTAAAATATAGAGAAACCGTATTAGCCCGTACCGTTTAGCGATAGTAGACGAAGAACGATAATTTTTGAAAAAAAAAAAAATAATAGATCAATGAAACTCATTGGAAAAGGAAGAGAATATAACAAAAATAAAGGAAAATAATTTACGGGCAATCTGAGGCCGGGAAGTGGAAGTTTTTAAGGATAAAAATCGGCCAAGTGCGAGTCGGACTCGCGCACGAAGGGTTCCGTACCATTGACTAGGTAAACAAGTACTTCCCTATTGCCATTGCCCTATCGATATTGAGCAAAAAAATCAAGTTTGTTGTATGGGACCCCCTTAAATATTTATTTTATTTTTAGTATTTGTTGTTATAGCGGCAATAGAAATACAGCATTTGTGAAAATTCAATTGTCTAGCAATCACCGTTCTTGAGGTACAGCCTGGTGACGGACGGACGGACGGACAGCGAACTCTCAGTAATAGGGTCCGGTTTTTACCCTTTGGGTACGGAACCCTAAAAACGGTTTATCTCGATTTCGGGCAACAACAGGGCATATGAAAAAAGTTAAATGGCAAAGTTGTAGGTAACAAAAAGATCTACTCTCCCCCTTCCACTTCCCGATCTTAGATCGCCCGTAAATAATTTTCCTTTCATTTTTGGTATATTTTTCTTTAATTTTTATTACATTCTCTTCCTTTTCCAATGGAACCATCCTACTATTTTTCCCCTTTTTATCATTTTCAAAGGCCTGGTCTATAACTTAGTATCAGTTGAAAAAATTTATTTAATGCCGGACCTAAAATTGTAGGCTCCCATTATTAAAATATCTTGTAAAGATTGCCAGGTTTGTAAGACAGGTGAGTTTATAACTATCACTCGATTCATCTAATAAATTGTATCTATGATAATGACCAAGGCAGACCAGGCTGTAACTATATAAACGATTTAATTATATAAAATTAAATTGTTGATATTGCCAATGTTATTAAGCGATTAGCCCTGAATATTAAGTAAGTATTTTATCACCTGCATCTATAAAGAATAGATACCATGGCATAAAATTTAATACAATTTTCTTGCTGTAGGTAATCAAAATTGACTCGAGGGCCGGTAAACTATTGGAACAACACAGCTTACCTGTTGCAAAAGTTACATCAATTATGTGGGGTGGACATGATTTGTCCACCTTATTTGTTACTACAAGCCGTGAAGGTCTCACGGAGGCAGAACTCAACAATCAACCAGAAGCTGGTTCTATGTTCGCTATAGAAGGAACGGGTTCTAAAGGATTGCCACAAAATCAATTTATATTTAATGATGCAGCAAATTACTAAAGATTTAAAGCGACATGTTAGTTCATTCTATTTTTTAGTTCGATATATTACTAGAAAATTATAAAGTCTACATTTTAAGATATTGTTTATGTCGTTCATTATTGTTTTTGTAAGTTTTACATTTAAAAATAAATAAAAGACAACAATTAAAATAGGGATTCATTTTGTATTCCGTATACAATTAATGTTTCCGTGTGGTGACAGAGTAAGAATACAATTCACCACTCCCTATCTTGCCCGAAGATGTCGTATACGACGACTATGGAATATAGTATGCACATAACATCTGTGCAAGAGAAGGAAAACTCGAAATGAAACCCTATACCAACATGTCTGACCAGCGTGGTATAATATATCAAATTCCCTCCCATTGTGGAGGAGGCCCGAGCCCAACAGTGGGACGTATGTGGGCTGTGATGGTGATGATAGGATTAATGAACACAAGTCGTACTCAAATTTGCGTCAATCATTTGTAGATTGCATTTGGTATCTTAAAGCGGCCTATGGCTCCTTTTTTTTTTCAAGACAACACCCTGCAGTTAGGTAATAATCCTTGTGTTGCGAGGGACTTTATAAACATATAATTAACGGACACAAATTACATCCAGACTCAGAACAACAATTTGTGGGCCGCACAAAGTGTTGTCCCGCGTAGGATTCGAACCCACGACACTGGCACGGTAGGTCGGTATCTTAACCACCACGCCATCTGTGCAATACATTACACGTGACTGGTTTTTTTTTTCGGGGGATAGCATATTACTGTGACAATCCACAACAGACTGCCTTACTGACATTTCTGCGGATCGAACCATACATATTCAAATTGAAAAACAAGTGTTCGTTTCATTACATAAATACTCTTAAAACATTTTTAAGATGACATAGATATGTACCTATAATTAAAAACCTTGATTACAGAACTTCCTCGACTTAGTGACTTTCGAACCGTGACATAGTGAAGGTTCAGAGCCATTTAAACGTACCTTTTTAATTTAGTTAAATAATGAAAAAGGTAATGTTAGTGATGGGCTAATAGTATACATAACACTTATATAATAACCCAATGAAAATGGAACAAGATTAACATTCATCCATTTTCTTACTTAACTATTAAAAGATTTATGCATATAACCATAAAAAGAAGCCAGAATAAACACTAATGTCGAATAGAATTAACTTTGTATATAAAGTTTTTTACGTATTACATTTGTCTTCGTATTTTTATATATTAATAATTACTACGGCACGATAATAATATGATGCACTAGCAACCCGCCCTCGCTTTGCTTCGGTTTCAGTCGTTTTTCCTGCGTAGTTCCCGTTCGCGTGGGAATACCGGGATAAAATGTAGCCTAGTTTACGCCCTGATATTATAGCTTTCCATTGGTGAAAGAATTTTTGAAATCGGTCCAGCCGTTTTGAAGATTACCCGGAATAAACAGACAGACAGACAAAAAATTTTTAATCTGTATTTTAGGCATAGGTGTCGTGAAAATAACCCTGTGAGCATGAAAAAAGCCTATTATTTTGACATTACAAACAGACACTCCAATTTTATTTATTGGTATAGACTGTCTGATCAACAAGGTATAGTACAGGGGTGGCCAACTGGTTGATCGCGTTCGACTGATCGATCGCGACTATTGATTCAGTCGATCATGGTAAGGTAAAAAATATAAAAAGGTAGAACAGACTGCGGATCATAATCAGAAACTGCTGCACGCATCAATTCCAGTTGGGCATATTTCAAGAAGTATGTAATTGGTAGATCACACAGGTTTTTATGAGTAAGCAGTAGATCTTGGGTCTAATGAAGTCGGCCAACCCTGGTATAGTAGGTTAAATGAAGTAAAACTCGAAACATAGTCCTATAACAACATGTCAAACCAATTTGGTATAGTAAGTCAATTTCCTTCCTATTGTGGAGGAGGCTTGAGCACAAAAGTGGGAAGTATATGAGCTGAAATGATGATGATAGGTTATATTTTTTTTATGGGACTAATCTCACCACACATTCCCACCATTGTAACTCCTGTAAGCCAGGATCCACAATGACACCGAGGTTTAACCCTCAGGCAGTCCCGGGATATGATTTTAATTGTCTTGGGACCCGCAACAAATTTAATTAGAAAAGATTAAAGAGGAATAAATAAATTTAATAAATTTATAACTATTTTCTTTATCAGGTAGATAATTGTAAATGTCTGTAATAACGATTACTTGTTGGACGTGAGACACCTTAGTCCGCCCGTGACCATGAATGCTGCAAAGTGTTCGAAACGTCGGGCAATCATAAATCAAATACAAACGCGATATAATCCGTAAAAGTAGTTTTATTTACAATGTGTAGTGCTCGCGTAAACATCAGATATCATTAGATTAAAGAGGAGTTGGAAAGAGAGATTTCACTTTCCTCCTAGGCAAAGCGGGAGACAGGAAATGCATGAACGCACGGAAATTTTCTCGAGTTGCTACAAGGCCCGTATAGTATACTGCCCCACAGGTGACTTGCAAACTGTTTAACATAAGGTTACGCTCGTTTCGCCAGAGATCGCACTCCCAGAGAATGTGATGTGCTGATTGTTCATACTCATGGTCAGATGTGGATTGACATAATGGTGATGGTACGAGTTTAAAAGAAAATAATTTACTTTTAAAGTTGCCATGGCCAGTTAAAAATTGGGATCAAAGGTTATATGTTAAATTTATCAAATTTTGAAAATAGTTTTAACAATGGGAAGCTACATTAATCAGTAACAGAATCTATATTTTATACATTATTCTCTAGGAATCAGGCGCTTAATAATAGCTTAAGAGGAGGTAAATAAAACCACAGGAATTTTCCTGCTCGTCTATAAATATTATACAATATGCATATAACATCTATGCAAGAGAAGGAGAACTTGAAATGAAACCCTATACCAAGATGTCTGACCAGAATGGTATAGTAGGTCAATTTCCCTCTGCCCAGCAGGGGACCTTTAAGAGCTAAGAAGAAGAAAAAAAAGAAATTTACCAATCCAAAACAGCATTGTCCAAAACAGCGTTGAATTTTTATGAAAGCACTTTTATCAGAATGAAAGTACTTAAATATTTCCTTGTAACAATCACCTCCAGTGATAGTGTTGATTATTAATACTTTTTATTAATAATCAACACTATTTTATACTATTTTATAAGCACTTCAGTCAAGTTATCACGAGAAATCATCATTACCCCCATTGCTACTGTTGAATCTTCTCCATGATGGGAGAGAAATTATTCTACTATACCACAACCTACACACACCTAATCAAACAAGTTGCAAGAGTTTTACTTTAAATTTTCCTTCTCTTGTCATCATCTTGTCTTATCCCAATTATTTGGAGTTGATTCAATATTCGTTCTTCCTTCATAATACACACTGCAAAAGTATTGGCAGTAGTTTTATGACCAGCTGCCTGACGTCAACCTTCCTTGGGAATGTAATTGTTGACCTAACAGCAACAGACAGGGTTGGCTTAGATCGAGGAAATACTCTTAGGTGTCTTTTACATACGCACAATCACTGTATAGGGTAGAATTCATAACCACAACACAGCTTATGAGAAAAACAATTGTGATTTTTGAGTTACAAAATTATTAGATAAGAAATTTTAGTAACTGAACTATGCAGGAATTATGTTTATAATCATTAAAATAATGCATTAACAAACAATATACATGCAATAAGACTTACTGGAAGCCGGAGAAATGGTGGATCTGAAGCATTCTTCCCTAATTTGTTTTCTTGATATTGAATAAGCTGAATGACGAGTTGAGCTAAGCCTTCTTTTGTAGGAGGATCTGTCTGCACATGCTGAAATTTAAAAATAAATATTATATATAATAAAATATCCTATATAGTAGAGCAATGAATACATTCAAAAGGTATTCTAATGTTCATCATCATCAACATTTTGGCTCATTTATGTCCCACTGCTGGGCTTGAACCTCTTCCATAATAGGAGGGATATTGACCTACTATGCCACGCTGGTCTGACGGGTTCGTTTAAGGTTTTATTTAGTTTTCCTTCTCTTGCAATAGATGTTATATGCATAATATATCCATTACTCGTCTTTTACAACATTCAGGGGGTAAGAAATGGAGTAGTGAACTGAATTCTTACTCAGTCACCACACAGAAAATGGGTTGTAATTTTCATGGAATGGGAAATTTTAATATTGGCTGAAATTTTAATGATAAAAGCCAATTGCCCACCCCATTGAAGAAGAGGCCTGTACCAAATAGTGAAGCATATTTGCACTGAAGAAGACAAAGAATTACACCCTGTGATATTCAGAAACACAACTATGTAAGTGGTAATCCTTCTATTCTGACACTCATGACGAATGTGGTAATAAGTGTGATAAATAAGTGTGAGGAGCCAATTCTTTAAAAGTTCTTTACAATAATCACAGAAATAGAATAATATAGTTAGAAATAGACAATTAATCTGAAAACTCGAAATAGATAAATAATATAAGGATTATTACCTTAGTGCAGGGTGTCTTAAAAAAAAAAAAAATGATGAATGACTTTATATAAAATTTTACACATAATGGCTACATATGCCCATTGAAACTTATTTTCTCTACATCAGCTACAATATTATTGCAAGTAAATTTTTTATTTATATAATTACAGGATACCAAATCTAATTTTATTGTCGTATTGTGTCATTAATAGATCATGAAGTTATAATGAAAATTATTTATGTTACAATAAAAAAAAATGTTACGTGTCACCTAAATTATATTTTGCAGCAAATTGAGATAACCATAAAAAGATAATAATAAAGATTTTGTACTCGATGTGTAAAGGAGATGTATAATATACGCACAGACATCATCATCACAGTTTATCTACGGCCCATTGCTGGGCCCGAGCCTTCTGCATAGAAGGGAATTGACCTACTATATGACTTTGTTCAATCTTGTTGATATAATTTTATTTCAAGATTTTCATGTCTTGCATAGATGTTTCCACATTATATCCCTGTCGCTTTTTACCACCCCTACAAGGAAAGCTAGGGGTGCTATATCGTATTCTTACACCATCACCACATGGAAAGACACATACATTTGTAATATACAGGGTGTATCAGGTTATGGAGCAACTGTTCAAGTATGTTGTAGTGTACCGGCCATAGATCGTAATTAAAATGTATATTACACAAAAAATAACATAACATAAAAGTTATAGTAATTTCAAAAATGTGTGTCAAACAGTCTACGCCTTAAATGTTACGTATTATGTAGGCATGGATAGACAGGATACATGTAGGCATGTAAAGCTTCGACACTATAGTTTTATTCATACATACCTAGAATTGTGCAAATGCTTCAATGGGACCGTAGGTACAAAAGTGACTCGGCGATAATCGGCCGATCAGCTGATTTAAAGCGAAGTTCGTTTTGCTTATGCGAACGTAATCATTGATTTTTCAATTTCTATTGAACATTTAGCAAAGTATGAATATGTTGCAGATTAAGTATCACTGACTTTATACATTTCAATCAGATTTAAACGAAAAAACAATGACAAAATTGAAAACTTTACATGTCTATAATTCATTAACGAATCGATATTTTTCCTTCAAATTTTTTTTTATGTGTTCTTACCACCATTGCCTACCCCCCGTTTGACCAGTTGTCGCATAACCTGATACACTCTGTATAATCATTTAATGGCACTACTTAATAACTAACAAGATTGTAGCCATATTCCATTGCTATAAACTAGCCTTCCTACTTAATATTGAGAATTTCTGTAGAAAATGAAACTGTTGTTGACAAAGTTGTCTTTAGGATAAACTACAATTATTGTAGGTTGTGAATGTTGATTAGTTATTTGGCCTAGACATAGCATGGGCTGCTAAAATGCCACGAATTGAGCATAAGCAAGGTAAGTTTCTTAGTCAGAAATTGTAAGTAACAACCCAGAGCATAATCTGTGCCCGGTCGACAGCCATTCACTCGTGCTCTATACCTAGGGCTTTAAAGACTAAATAGGCGAAATATTGTGGTCCTGCTTAAATAAATATAAAAGAAAGTAGTGATTGAAAAGTAAATATGTTTATACTTTTGCAAATAAACAAACCTTTTTGCAGTTTTTTTGTAACCAAACACGTATTTGGTCAAATTGAGACAGTGACTCGGTTGATTGAAAATAGTCAATATTGGGGCCGCCATCCTTTTTCGGACATATAGTCGCCATTCTTGTTTCGCTAGATGTTTCTATATTTTACAAATTTCTCGTTTAAAAGTTAATTAGAATTGTAAAAATAAGCACAAACTATCAAACAACACGGCGTCCCAAACTAAATTGACAGATGACGTTTTTGACATTACCTTTTTTTTTGGTTCGGTTCATTTATTCGGACCGCCAAAGGGAAGCAAAATTATACAGCCAAGTACTAAATTTTCGTTATCAAATATTCAATATTATTTATTTTTTTCATATTCTTAACTTGTTCAAAATCAATCTCCATCATTAAGTTTTTTTTTCTTTAATTAAATCTTAACTAATTAATTATAGCAATTATTACTACTTCTAACTCTTGGAGTTCTGGCAGAACATGAACATGCAGATATGGGGACTATTATATTCAACACAATATAACATCATAAAGCACTTACATAATATTTACATTATATATATATATATATATTATATATATATTATATATATTACATATCTTACATTTATATAATTTAAGAACGCTGCATGACATTTTTATGCGCCCGCTAAAACTAACTTCCTGACCATAAAAAAAAGTATTAAACAAAATATGCACTATTAACAGTTTTGATTAATAACAACAGATTTGTCCCGTTACCATAACATATAAAGCGTGAAAAACTATCAGCCTTAGGGAAATGAATCTGAACTAGCGATTACTATTTGTAATGACAGGACCGTTAGCAAATAGGATTGCCTCATAGGTGACATTTTTTGAATATATGTACTTTTATTGCTTAACTAGCAGCGCCCTGCGGTTTCACCCACAATTCTACTTCCCGTAGGAATATCGGAATGAATTATAGCCTAAGTGTTATTCTGATATGTAAGCTAGGTATATTGTTGTGAAGTTTCATCAAAATCCATTCGGTAGTTTTGCGTGAAAGAGCAACAAACATCTTCACATACTCACATACCTACTTACAAACTTTCGCATTTATAATATTAGTAAGGAAATGATAATAAACAAGATATTTAAAGGTTCAAGTGCTAAATGATGTTACGAAGAACATGTTTTGTTTCAATAGATACTTTTCTAGAACGTATAAAATCTGACGACGAGTCATAGAACATTATATTAAATCATGTTTGAAGTTCTTTGCGTGAGTCCGATCGACCCTTGATCGGTGTTTACTATATTTATTATTTTAAATATTTGTATGCCATACATTATTACAATTTATAAATAAAGCATGAAATTAATTTTAATAAAAATAACAAATACATTAAAACAGAAACAGTAACAAAGAAAAGTTTAAGAGAAAATTAGAAACAATAACAATTAACAAATAACAATTTAACAGAACGAGTAAAGACAAAAATAACGTGCTCTGCCAAAAACAAGGTGGTAAGGATAAAGCTATGCCGCGGCGAATCAAATCATTCTAGTTTTGTATCCCTGCTGACATTATGTATTAAATAATTTTTTTACGAGATTTTAAGTAAGGTCTCCTGCGAAATAGAAAGAGCTCGGAGAACTTTTGTGAGCGATTTTTATATTTCCCTTCTCTTGGTACGAAATACCTAATGTCGCATATCGTCTCACTTTCATACCTCGCAATTTGATCACGGACGATCTGAGTACTCAACTGATGTCTAAAGTATTTTATAAGAAATAAATGGCTAACCTAATTGTAGTTCTTTGTACCAAGATATGTACCTAGTTAAGTTACCTAACATTGTAATCTATTTATGGCGGATTATTATTACCTGGAGATAGCTGGCAAGCATGCAGTATTAAGAAGAAAAAAAACCTACTATAAACAATATATGGAGTAAAATATTTATTTTATATTTCTGGTCAAATAAAAACATCTCTATAGTTTGCAATTAACATTTATTCGCATACATCTTCAGGAAACTTAAAGCGTTATGTATATTATATACCTAACAACTACATAATAACGCATATGTCTAGATTACTATATATACTACCATCATTGTAACAGTTCATATATCTCGAACTGCGGCAGTTCGAGATATATGAGCCTCTTCCATAATAACAGGGATATTGACTTATAATATTACTGTAACACGCCGATAGTTTGGAATAGGGGTATATACCGAGTTTGCCTTCTCTTGTACAGATGTCATATGGATATTAAGGTGGGTGGACCATGGATGGCCACTCTAACGAATAAACAGTTTTTATCGTTCATTTACAGAATAAATTAAACAAACAAATTATTAATTAACACTTTGTTTTATTGTGTAACATATAAATTACTTTATTTTATTCTAGATGTAATTATTATTCATTAAATTGAAACTTTTAATAACCTCTTCCAAACGGCGTTGCAAGGAACAGGGCTCCATACAAGGCCAAAATTATAAATCAGTCGTTTAGAGCGGCCGCAGACATACAATTGTAAGTTGGCCGACTAAATCGTAAGTAGGTGTATTAAGCGTAGTTACTTATGCTAGCCCGCACATCGTCTCCAACTAAATCGTCCAACTAATTAATTGGACATCGATCGTATCAGAATCACGATTCCCTTCCGATTAAAAAGTTGTCCAACTATCGACCAACTGCTTGTTAGCATGGTTATCCTATGCAAGTTTGCACACTATCCAACTTAGTTGGACAGTTGTACGGCAAAATGCAAGGTGACCACACGCGTGCGCGTGATTTCCCCACGCTCGCATCTTCATCGATGGGTACGGTGTCTGCCTCGTGATCACATGTTGCAAACGAAAAAGTAGAAGAGCTCATAGAGGAAGATCAAAAAAGACCAGCGTTGTACAAAAAAACTTGAAACAAATTGTCAGGGTAATATCTGAGTTTATAATGCAATGTATGATGCTTCCCATATTGTAATCTGTTACTTAATATGAGATGCACCCAAAAAGTTCTCTTTTATTTTCGTCTTCTTTTTATTAATAGAGCAATTAAAAGGTTTATTTTTCCGCATTTTCACGTACACGCACCGCGCTGGCAATACTGGCACCGACTAAATCAGTTAAGTCTGCGGCGTGTAACCAATTAAATAAAGTTGGCCAACTAAATTGTAAATGTACGCAATTTAGTTGTACGATAGTCGTCCAACTTGCAATTGTATGTGTGCGGGCTCTCTTAATTTACAACTAGAGTTGTAATAATCAAAATATTTGCTTTTACTAAAACTATATAAAAAGCTCTTTCATTTAAACGAAACAATAAATGCTTAACATAAAATAATCTTCTTTAAAAAAATCACCGAACATTGCATGAACAACATCGTATAACTAAGAATATATTAATAGAAATTATTTAAAATTTATAGTAAGGAGTATTTTATCGATAAAAAATAAGTTGCCCATGCGCTTTAGAACGAAATTATAAAAAAAAGAAATTACCCATAATGGCCTTCTTAGGGGTCCGTTCTTTGTAAGGCCAAAATGTTCCTAAGAAGCCCAAACTGATAATTATGTGATATTGTGACATATTTTTTTATAAACCCTTAAAGTTATTTTGTATAGTATAATATACATTAAAAAAAATATATTATGAAATATCTACTGATTTTATTTGCATTATTTCGTTACGAATCTCATTTCTGAACCTTTAGTTTTAAGTAAAAATTACTATTACTAGATATTCGTTGGTGAATTTATGTCAGTGATGGAAAATAACGAACAACCCGTGGCTAGTAGTTATAATTGAGGTAAGTTTTCTTTTGTTTTCGCTATTTTATTACTTATTATTTGTATGTAATGCATAAATCGTAAAGGGAAATAATTATTATACCCGTTTTATTGTATAAATGATTTGTAATATTATCCTATCTGGTATACAGGGTGTATCAGGTTATGGGACAACTGGTCAAACAGGGGGTAGGCAATGGTGGTAAGAACCCATAAAATAAATTTGAAGGAAAAATATCGATTCGTTAATGAATTAGAGACATGTAAAGTTTCAATTTTGTCATTGTTTTTTCGTTTAAATCTGATTGAAATGTATAAAGTCAGTGATACTTAATCTGCAACATATTCGTACTTTGTTAAATGTTCAATAGAAATTGAAAAAATCAATGATTACGGTCGCATAAGCAAAACGAACTTCGCTTTAAATAAGCTGATTGGCCGATTATCGTCGCCGAGTCACGTTTGTACCTACAGTCCCATTGAAGCGTTTGCGCAATTCTAGGTATGTATGAATGAAATTATACTGTCGAAGCTTTACATGCCTACATGTATCCTGTCTATCCATGCGTAACATTTAAGGCGTAGATTGTTTGACACATATTTTTGAAATTACTATAACTTTTATGTTATATTGTTTTTTGTGTAACATACATTTTAATTACGATCTATGGCCGGTACACTATAACATACTCGAACAGTTGCTCCATAACCTGATACACCCGGTATATTTACTTACACGCACCCATGTATAGTATACTATACATTGCTACAAACGCTACTAACTTTATCTGTATAGTATATGTCGGCGTTGCGCCAGGAATTAGGTTGTCCATATTAAAATATCGAGTATGTAATCACTGTATTTATTAGGAGTTATTGCTGGAAAAGTGAGTGAAGTAAAATTGTCCTCTATTCTAATCTTACAATGTTTTATAACCTCCGCTTTACAATGAAACCACAGAAAAATTAATAAGATAGAACGGCCATGTGGGCGGGGCAAGCGTGCCACAATTGCGATCAAACGGTCTTAATATTGACGAAATTCGTTTTACCGGTTCTTAGTTGCGCTCATATAGTGACCTTGAACGAAGCTCCGACAAAAAAGAGAAATATGCCGTCTTGCGCTGTTACAACGCGTCGAAAAAGAAGTCAGTTGCGTAGTTATAGTCTAAGAAGGCATTTATTTTCATCGTTAAGTCCATAAACTTATTAATTCAGTGATATTTCTTAATTTTATGAAAGTATTATGTCGTTTATAAAGAAAAATTATGAAATCGCAAAAAGAGCCAAACATTATACATCGTCTGCTACACATGGATATCACCTTTTATTAGTTCAGCAACCGCGCAATGTACTGCGTTCAATGCGATATCACTAAGAACCGCCTTACTAGCGTGGTAGTATACGTTTTCATTCAAAACATTGACGTCGATCCACGCGTATCGATAGTGCTATCCAACATACTATAAGTTATCGATTTCAATAATTAGCTATGGGTTAATTTTATCATATAAATAAATATTTTTAACACTTTTAATTTAGTGATCTTTTTATATAATTATATTAACAATATTTAAATAGGTATTTAAAAATCAATTATTCTGGTATACATTACCTACTTAATTTATCTTGTATATCTATAGTACATTCTTGTATATTTTCCGCGTGGTGACGGAGTAAGAATACAATTCACCACTCCCTATCTTGCCCGTGGATGTCGTAAAATACGACTATAGTATATAATATGCGCATAACATCTGTGCAAGAGAGGGAAAACTTGAAATGCAACCCTATACCAACACGTCTGACCAGCATGGTTTAGTAGGTCAAATTGTCTCCCATTGTGGAGGAGGCCCGAGCTCAACAGTGGGTTAGGTAGTGCTCTTTAGTAATTAATAAAATAGAAATAACAAAATAATAGTAATGCGAGTAATGCGATGTCTAGGGACACCGCCAACAGCACTCCCCCACCGGTGACGGCCTCAGTCGCCACGGCCCTCAGGCGCAACAGAGCCGCGATCGTCGAACGACCCCTCCTAAACCCAAACTGGGCGTCCGACAGATCGGGCCCCGTGCCGACGAGGTGCCGCTCGATGCGGGCAGCTACCACCCTCTCCAGTAGCTTGCCCGTGTCATCGAGCAGCACGATAGGCCTGTAGGCCGAAGGCGACCCCGGAGACCGTCCCGGCTTCGGCAGGAGCACTAGCCTTCCCTCCTTCCAGCACTCAGGGAACCGTCCGGACGCTAAACACGCGTCGAACAGCTCCCTGAGGCGGGGACCCAGGTGGTCGAGGACCAGGCCCAACACGCGGTTAGGAACACCGTCGGGCCCGGGGGCGGTGGACGTTGCGCACATGCGCGCCACCACCACTCCCATCTCGGGTTCCGTGATGGGCGGAACACTGTCGTCTTCGGCCTCCCGGTCAGTGTCTGGCAGAGCCATGACCGGGTGCGTGTGTTCCACCTGCCGCGGGAACAGGTCCTCGACGACCCGGGTGAGAAGGCTGGGCTGGAAAGTTTCGGTGAGGGGAAGGCCCCGCGCGCGGAGCTTATTCAGTACCGCGCGATAGGGGCGTCCCCAGGGGTCACGGTCGAGACCGTCCAGCATCTCCTGCCGACTGACGTCCTTGGCGGAGCGGACGGCCAGCCTGAAGGCCGACCGCGCATTGCGGTAGCCCTCATACAGCAAGGCCTCCCGCTCCGCGTTGCGTTGGCGCCGCCGGCTGCAGGTGTAGGCCCTCCGGGCACGAATGCACGCGGCCCGGAGATCCGCCAGCTCCCGGGACCACCAGTGGACCGCCCTCCTCGGGGGCGGACGCCGTACCCGGGGCATGGCCGCATCACAGATCTGCGTCAACGCACTGCGGATGCGGCCAGCCTCGGCATCCACCCCGTCCGACTGGTTGGCAGAGGACAGCCACGAGTAAACGATGGCTGTCTCCGCCAGCTGGTCCCCGTCTAAGCGACCCACAGCCCATCGCGGGAACGCAGGACGTCCATCCGCCCCGTGACCCCTGCTGGGCGTCGGGATTGTCGGGGAGACCTCCATCCGGATATACTGGTGGTCCGACAAGGTCTCCACCTCCTCCACGACGCACCAGCTCCCCACGCGTGCGGCGACCTCGGGGCTAGCGAACGAAAGGTCCACTATCGACCCGCCCCGTTGTCGCACGCACGTATGCACCGAGCCCCTGTTCAGCAAACAGAGGCCCAGTGCCGCCGCCCACTCCTCGATCGCCCGTCCTCAGTCGTTCGTCCGGGGAGACCCCCACGCCACGGACTTGGCATTGAAGTCCCCCAAGACGGAGACCTGGCGCGACGACATTCGCCGTAACGAGGCCTCCATGATGGTGAGGGAGGCCTCGTAATCGGTCACACTCCAGTTAGGGGAGAGATAGACTCCGAGGAGCGTAATCTCCCCCCAGTCCGCCGCGATGTATCCGACGCCCCTGTCCCTAAGGGTCAGAGGCGACGAGAGCCACGACCTGGAGGCGACGATTGCCACGGTGCCATCGGTGCTACCCAACCAGTTAGGTCGGTCGGGCACCACGTACGGCTCCGCGGCTACGGCTACTCCTATCAACCACTCCGCCATGGCTTGCAGGAACACGTCCTGCGCACCGGCGGTGTGGTTGAGGTTGGCCTGGAGGAGACGAATGGATACGGGGTCCATTAACGGTCCGTATCAATCGTCACCTCCTCCGCGCTGACGCGCGATCGGGCCGCGCTCGGAGCGGGGACTGGCCCGGTCGATGGGCCGTCCCGCCCCTTCGGGGCCGATGCCGGGGGGTCTGCAGTCCCCAGAGCCCATGCGGTGTTTGGCAGGCCTATTGCCTGCCGCACACGCGGGGCAGTGGGGCACCGCAGAGCACGATGCCGCCTGGTGTCCGGTCTGACCGCAACGGAAACATAGCCCGCTGCAGTCAAAGCAGTTTTTGCATGTCGGTCGGGTATGCCCGACCGCCATGCATTTATAACACCTCGCGGGCCGGGGCTCTAGCACGGTTACCCGCGCCGAGCTCCAGCCCACGAGGAGCCTGCCTGAGTCGGCCAATTGCTTGACCGACTCCACCGGACACTGCACCCAGGCAGCACCGACGCCGCCCGGACCAGTGCGGATGGTGCCAATCCGGACGGTGTCCGAGGCACATCCGGTACGCGCCATAATGGCCTCCCGGACGTCCTCCACCGTCACGGAATCGTCCAAGCCCGTCAGGCGCATCTCTGCGCACTTGACAGGCCTGGCGATTCAGACACCATCCTCCGGCCCGAACAGCCCCCTCAACATCGTGGCCAAACTATCGGCCGTCTTCGCGCCCTCGGCCCCAGGGAACTCGAGTATTCGAGCCCCTGTCCGGGCCTTGCGGGTCCTCGCCTCGACGCCCCCGATGTCGAAGACGTCCAGCTCCCGCTGGGCGCGTTTTAGGACGGCCTCATAGTTGAGGCCCCTCTCAGCCGCCTCAGGCAGCACGGTGATGACCACCACGGCCGTCTTCGGCGAAGCCAAAGCCGCGACGGGCGCAGCCGGCGCAGCAGCCGCGACGGGCGCAGCCGGCGCCACGGACGTAGACGGCGGGCCCGCCCTCCCGGGCACAGCCCGTTTCGATGGCGAGGCCGGCACCGGCGGCGCGGCCGGCGCCAGGCGCGCGAACTGGGCCCGCAGGTCGGCCATCTCCTTGGCCAACCCGCGGTTCTCCCGTCGCACCGCCTCCAACTCCGTCTCCAGCTTGCGGTTGCGTTCCCGCAAGCCGGAGACCTCCTTATTAAGGCGGGCGTTCGCGGCCTGTAGGGCCGCCACCTCGCCACTGTGGCCTGCCAGAACCGGAGTCCCCGGCCTCGCCGATCCACGACCTCTGCGCCCACAGGGCATGGTCGGGACTTTGGGAGGAGGCATGATGGTGCTCCCCCCCGAGTCGGTGTTCGAGCTGCACCCCTTGAGGGGGCGTTTCCGGACGCTCGGGGGGAGGGCCTCCTCCCTCTCCTTCGTACCTACCGTGGTGGCGATGGTCTCCTCCTCGGCAGCCTTCCTCTTCTCCCTACTCGACGACGGCCTACCTACACCCTCAAGTAACGGCCTGCCTATCGTCCCCCTACTCCTACTGGACGGACCTGCGGCGCATCCACCGCCCTCGTCCCTACTCCGGCCGACCTGCGTCCATTCAGCGCCGTCTTCATCGGCGGACGGCTCTGCGGCACTTCCGCCCACGTCCGTTAGGACCATCTCTGAGGCCGTGTCCGACTCCAGACCTTCGAATGGCCCTGCGGCATTGCCGCCCTCATCCTGCGACGGCTCTGCGGCAATGCCGCCCTCGTCCTCGGGTCCGCTGCTGCAGTCGACGCTGACGCTCTCCGCGACGGCCCTGCAGCAGCAGTGCTGCCACCCTCGTCGCACGTAGCCATACCGGCCGCCTTCTGCTGCTCCCGCCACGCCTTCCACCTTGCGGTCTCGATGCGGGCTCGCGCCTGGGCGGTACGCTTCTGCTTCCTCTTCCCCTTCTTCTTCTTCTCCACCTCTTTCTTCTCCTTCACTTCAACTTCAATCCCCTCACCCCGGTGAGCCTCCTGATCTTGTGCCGGGCTCTCGGCAGACATAGCAGGTGTTGTCCCCCTCCCATACGACTGGGGACTGACTGTGCTGGTGACTGTGCGCCTCTCGCGCTCATAAACCAGCACAGTGAGGGATTCCCCGGCGTGGCCGGGACCCCCCCATTTTTTATAGGGGTTTTCTTCCCCGCGGTCCGAAGACCCCCGGTCCTGACCCCCCTACTCAGGATTACGGTTTGGGCCTTCCGGGTCTGGCCGCTCGCGAGCGACCGACCCGTCACGCCCCCGGGCCGTGACGCAACCGTCCCTGGCGACAGAGTGCCATGAGGCACATCCGCCCCATTGGCCCCGGGTCAGATCCGCCGTGCGCTCTGCCACCAGAGCCGCACGCGGAGATCCCCACCTGCCGGAATCTTGGCCGTCCAAATGGACGCATGACGTCCAAATGGACGTTACCAGGGAGCACCACGAGGAGGTGCTCCGGCCACGCCCCCCAAAAGATCTTACATTTAAAACTATGGATTAAGGCAACTGGTAGTTAACGAAATACCAACTAAATCTAGCACAATTTGTTCACAACATTTTGTAGAATACTAAAAATAATGGTAAAGTGATCAAATGTTATTGTATTTCATTTTTATTGGAAAACTAAATGTTTAATTAAGTAGGTTTTTAATTGTCGTACAAAATAATTGTTCTATTCTTCCTATTCTATTCTATTCTTTCTAAGATGGAATAATTTATGTCAAGAATGAATTTCTTGAGACTGGTCATTCATTACTAGTTATTATCATTATAAGTGTTGATTTCTAACTTTTCGTAAGTGTTGAATTTTTATTCTAAGAAATGTTGACATGATCATCATCTCGGCTTATATAAGTTCCACTGCTGCGCTTGAGCCTCCTCCGCAATTATAGGCAAATTTACCTTACTATACTATAGTAGTCAGACAGGTTAGTATAGGATTTTGTTTTGAGTTTTTCTTCTCTTGCATAGATGTTATATGCTTACTATATCTCTTCGTCGTCTCAATATATTAGGATGGGACATCCGCGGGTAAGATACGGAGTGGTGATTGGTATTCTTATTCCGTCACCACACGGACAATGTTAGTACATTTTTGTGTACAATAAACAAAAATGTACTAACAAGTAACAGTACCAGTATATCTAAAAAAATAAATAACTGTTTTGTTTTTTAAGTTAAATAATAACACCAATAAAAGTAAACCGAATTTCAATAAAAAATAATATTTTAACATATTTTAAGAATGATATCTGATGCTTACGCAAGCACTACACATTGTAAATAAAACTATTTATACGGATTATATCACGTTTGTATTTGATTTAGGATTGCCCGATGTTTCGAATACTTTACAGCATTCCTGGTCACGGGCGGTCTAAGATGTCTGACGTCCAAACAAGTCAACGTTATTACAGACGTCCATGGCCCCCGTCGCAGAGACCGTCTGAAACCATCCACAGTTGAGCGCCTCCCTGCAGTACTACCTTATGTGAAAGGATTCACTGACAAGATTGGCTTCATCCTGAAACGGGCATCCATAAAAACATATTTTAAACCACTCAAGAGGATTAGTCAATTCTTGCCACCTGTCAAGTGCCAGATCCCTCTACAAGATGCAGGAGTTTATAAACTTGACTGTGGTCTCTTTTTAATACATTTTAATTGTATCTTGTGTACTGGTGTGTACCATATATGGGAACAATATAATATACAAATCGCTACTCGCTTACGTAATTAATTATAGCACTTAAATTTTCTGTCACCTATACAGAGTGTAGTGAGGAGTATTTTATTTGCATGATTTTACTGTTAATTTACTGACTTGCATTACAAATAACTTCAACACACAAGTAAGTGCTTAATTTAAAGACATTAATATTTTTGTTTCGATAAAACAGGCTAAATAAATATCGTGTAGTATATCGACCATGGCAAGCACTAGCGTACATGTGCTTTTTTATATGTGGGTATACGTTGCCTACAGAATTTAGTTATAGTTTGTGTACCAACTGCAGCTTCGAGATTGATGTGTGTGTGTTATGTTAGTGTGTGAAATTGTTGTAAGCATAGACCTTGCATATGTGTTAACATTAGCGGGAGGAGACAATTATGCCACACTGGTTTTCGAACAAAATCAGTATTAATATTTCTGTGAATGAAACGGTCTAGTCTTAGTAACTACAATTACTTTTTATAACATACAAATAAAACAACTATTTTTAACTATCGGAATATAGCTAATAATAATGATAAATATTCTAATGCATTTAACATAATTCCAACCAGTCAATTTTACATAATTTACATTAATGTAATTAAAGGGAATATTGGTCTCATATATTGTTCAACAGACGGCGCTCTAACTAGAAATAAATTACAATCTTTATGGTGTAAAAACAACTAAATATGGTTATTACAAATAATTAATAATTCTAATCAATTTTAATTTGATCAATTATATAAATATTTAAACAATTAAATCAAAGATTTCTAGAAATACATTCAAAAAGTGTCTTAAATATCATAGCATGGCAAATAGCAGTGTTGTTACTACAAATAATTATTTAAATATTAGTTGCAAATATTGCAAACATGTTTATAACTATAATTGATAACACACATCAACAATTTACAAATATTGCCGATAGAGGGCGATATGCGCCCATATATATATATACTATACATTGCCACTAATGCTGCTACGTTTGTTTGATATTTCATTTGGCTTTTATTTGGGTAAAGCTTAGGCTGCATGTTCCATTTGTTTAATTTTATAATAAATTGAAAAAAAGGACCAGACGGAGTTTTTGACATTTGTGTAAATAATGTTTGGCTGTTACGTCATAGACTTGACAAACAAATAAATATGAAGAATAAGCAAGATTGCTGAAGGCTTTCGCTGCAAAGTCTATGTTGGAGTTCTGTAACGTGACGGCAGTGTGCCTGTGAAAGATATAGATTGTTTCCCTGAAAAGAAAAAGAATAAGAATGGGATGACTGCGAGGCCTCATGATGATGTGCGGTTCTATAAATACGATCACTGGCCTTAGTTAACCGGGTACTAGAGGTGTAGATCTGTAGAGAAGATCAAGCGAGTACAATTTGCACTAAATACAGACTGCATTTATGTTATGTTAAGGGTAGGAACTGATTTATGTTGTACCACACGATTGCGGTATATGGCGCAATGTATAGTATACTATACATTACTAATGTCTTATTATTTTCAGCAAGTGGTGCAATGTATAGTATACTATTTATTTATTTATACTTTATTGTACACCATATTATATATAAAAGTAGAAACTTATAATAACAATAGTCAGTACAATGGGCGGCCTTATCGCTAACAGCGATTTCTTCCAGGCAACCTTTGTATGGAGAAATTATTGTACAGAGAGAGAGTGGTAGTTTATGGTGTAGTAGTTAATATAAATACTAATACACATATACACATACAAATATACATAAACGTATACATACAATGAAAATACATATAATTAAAAATATATCAATATAAAATAACAATTAAATAGACTACAATATAACATAGACAGGAAATAGGTAAATTACAGTATTTATACAAGAAGTCAGAGTAGTAAAGTTGACGTAGCAAGTTGTAGGAAAAACGTTAAAGTCTGAGATAATGCGTTTTTAACAATAGCTTAAATGCAGATAAAGTTTTGGCTTGACGTATTTCAAGCGGCAGTTCATTCCACAAACGTACGGCTGAAACAGTGAAGGAGTTTGCGAAAAAGGTTGTGGAATGTACTGGGATTTTTAATTTTAAGTTTTCAGATGATCTTAGACATCTTTCATGCGTTTTATGGAGGTACACGAAACGATCTTTGAGATAGGAAGGTGCTGAAGGATTAAATAAGATATTATAAAGCAATGAAAGAATGTGAGTATTTCGGCGAAGGCGAATTGGTAACCACTTGAGCTGAGACCGAAACTGAGAGACATGATCATATTTACGAAGACCAAATATGAATCTTATGCATACATTTCGGAGGCGCTTAAGTTTATTTAATTGGTTTTCGGTGAGATCTAGATAGCTGGCGTCGGCGTAATCAAGGATTGGGAGGAGTAAGGAATTTGCAAGCGTAATTTTGGTAGCAGTAGGCAGAAAATTTCGCAATCTTTTGAGAGATCCTGCAGAGGCGAACAGTTTTCGACTCACTTCCTGCAGCTGCGAGTCCCAACCAAGATTGGAGTCTAAAACTAATCCCAGATTCTTAACTTTGCTGCTTATGGGTATAACAGTACCATCAAAAAGAATCGGCGGTAAATTGGTCCACTCGACTTTTAAGAGTAGTCTACTACTACCCACAATGCATACCTGTGTTTTTGCAGGATTCACAGTGAGCCCATGACCTTTACTCCAGGGGTTTATTTTCTCAAGGTCATTATTCAGTTTAATAAGAGCGTCTGATATTTATGACAATTGAGCCTGCGCGTAAATTTGCAAGTCGTCTGCATAGAGATGATAGGAAGAAGTAAGATTATAGGAGATAGAGTTAATGAAAATTGCAAAGAGGAGTGGAGATAAAACGCCACCCTGAGGCACGCCAACTGCTGTATTACACCAAGAGGAGTAGTTATTTTCCACCTGAACGCGTTGTCGGCGGCCAGACAGGTAACTATGAAGCCAATTTAATACAGTTGAAGATAGGTTAAGTGATCGAAGTAATAAGATTAGAATGTCAAAGTCTACCGTATTATAGGCATACCGTAGTGTACATAGTAGTAGGTATACCGTACTATACATATGATTTTCCAAAAAATACTACACCCATATTTTTTTTTTATATTTTCTTAGTTGTTTTATATGCCTAATAAACTATTAAATCATACCTTATTAGTTTTAATGAATAGGCACCTTGCAGGTTATGGTCTTACAATATATCACGTTGACCTGGTACTACAACCTGGATGGTCCTCAGAGCACCCAACTCCTCGAAAATTTACAGTAGACATATCGTGTTTGAATTATATACAGGGTATTTTTTCAAAGGGTGCACAAATTTGCACAGGAGGTTCAGAATCGATAGTATAATTGATTATTGAAATAAAAACATATGCTTTTTTTTCAAAAAAATATCCATTTTACATTTTATGCATTCCCAAAAAAATCAAACTTGTTGATATTGCGTAGCCATTCATAAATTTTATAATTACGCCACGCACGCACACAAAGATAAATCTAAGACATCGTAATAAATCGTTACGTCATATCGTATGATTACCTATAGGTACATTCCCTCGCCTGTGCTTTGCAACCGCCCGCGCCCTCACCCCCGAACACACGCCTCACGCGCTACGCAGTTTTTCGGCAGGTCAGTCGGTTTCAGTTGACGTTTGACCGTGACTTAATTACGAGTGCGTATTGCTTATCTTTTACTACTTATCTTCTACAATGACAACACAAGATCAAATAACATATTCAAACCGCGAGTATTATGAGATGGTACGGTGCTACATATTAAGTGCTGAAAGTCTACGTGGAGCTCAAAGACTTTACGAGTGACTCTTTACCGCGTTTACAGCGACAAGGTATTAACTCGAGAGTACCTAATTTGAGGACGATTTTAGCAGCCAACCAAAGGTTATTGGATTTTGGGCAGTTCACTACACCGGGGCATGCAACATCTCGAGGAGGTACTGCTGCGATTACCCCGGCAGTCGAGAATGCTGTAATCGAGTTTTTTGAACGGGACCCTCGTGCTAGTACTAATGACGCAGCTCGACAATTCGGCGTAAGCCGTTATTACGTGTGGAAGCTGCTAAATTCCTTAGGATACCACCCGTATCATTATCAACGCGTTCAAGTACTGCATGAAAATGATGGATCGTTGCGAATTCAATTTAGTGGTTATTAGCAAACATCGACTCCGCTAACATTCTCTGGACTGACGAAGCCTTATTTACACGAATAGGACTTTATAATAGTTGTAACGAACATTATTGGGCAGTGAGCAATCCTCACGTAATCAAAGACAGTTACCATCAAGTGCGATTTAGTGTTAATGTTTGGGCTGGGATCATTAATAACGTTATCGTGGGTCCGTACTTTATTGACGACCGATTGACTGGCGGTAACTATTTGGATATGTTGCAAAGTGTAATTCCTGATTTATTAGATTACGTGCCCCTGGGACTGTTAAACAACTATCAACATGACGGCGCACCGTCTCATTATTCAAGTGGTGTGCGTAATTATTTAAATAGTGAATATGGTGATAGATGGATAGGACGCGGCGGTCCGATACCGTGGCCTCCAAGGTCACCAGATCTTACCCCGTTAGACTTTTATTTGTGGAGAGAGATTAAGAGACGGGTGTACGTAGAAGAAGCGCGAAGTTATGAAGACCTTCGTAATAAAATAATCATTGCATTTAGTGAAGTGAAAAGTGCTCGGACACAAATATATTTAAAAAACAATTTAATCAAACGTGCCCGGCTTCGTATTGAGAGGACCGGCCTACATTTTGAACAATTATTAAAATATCAGTGATAGAGTTTTTTCACGGACCCGAATGAATAGATAAGTTTAATTGTTGTTGATGCCACTTTTTAAATACGCTTTAATAAATACGAACATTATTATGTGACTTTAATAAACTAGTATTTTATTGTATCTGTTTATTACGACGATCCTTAAGCCCGTTTGATGTTTGGATAGAGAAAAATTGTGTAAGGATGTTATTTAATATTGTATTCCTGCAATAAGTAAAAGAGTGAGAGGAATGATTGAGTGCACTAGGGTGTTAGAAAGAGAGCGAACAGGATCAGCGAAGTATGGGATGTTATGAGTAGTGCGAAAAAGATGAATAGATGCGAAAACGTGCATGGGGGAAAGTGTTGGTTGATTAAGATTATGTTAGAGAAGATAGACTAAGCAATATGTATGGGTGTAAGTGAAAAAGAAAATAAACACCAATTAGAAACGTTTCAACCATTCATTTGAAATCGTAAACTTATTACCTATAATACAATTTTTGTTAGTAATATGCTGTATTAGTGTGCGTTTACGCTACTTTTCGTTCTCAATGGCCGGAAATAGGGTGGTTAAAAGTCACGAACATTCTTAGATATTTTCAAATCAAAATAATTAATTAATTACTAGTGATTTTAAACATTTTACATTTTATATATCATTTTATTTATATCTAGAATATAATAAAAAAAATTGTGCACTCTTTGAAAAAATACCCTGTATATTAGTTTTAATGGGTAAATTTCTTGCAGGTTATGATTTCTTACTCCGCGCGATAAATAATACACCTACTCTAAACAATACCCACTAAATACGACTTTCCGTAGGTGATAGAGTAAGATACAGTTCACCACCCACTCCCTTACTTGTGGGTGTCGTAAAAGACGACTAAGGGAATAATATTCAGATAATATCGATGCAAGGGAAGGAAAACTGGAAATGAAACCCTATGCCAAAACGTCTGTGGCATCGTAGCTCTCAAAGGGATGGACTGATTTCGATGCAGCTTTTTTCATTCTAAAGGTAGTTTCCGTAGTTCTTAGCCATACTTGGTTAATATCGGGCCAGAAATGTAAGAGAATCAGACCTTTTCAAAATGATGTAATGGCTTACGAGTATGATTTTTTTTTATTGCCGATGGTGGCAAATGAGCAGGCAGCACACCTGATGGTAAGTGATACTGCCGCACATGGACCTTTGCAATACCAGGGGCACAGCTAGGCCGTTGCCTACCGTAAAGAAAATACTCTTCTTAAACCTCGTTTAAAGAAGGACATGTCATAGCGCTCGGGAAACACAGCAGCAGGTAGTTCATTCCAAAGCCTGCACGTAGGTACGTGGGAGAAATGATCACTGGAAACGTACAGTTGAAGACCATATCGTTTCCAGGTGAAATGGATGAATCCTGCTGCGGTGTCGAGTGGTACGTTGGTAAAACGGTGACGGTGGTACCAAGTCAAACAGTTCCTCAGAGCACTCCCCATGAAAGAGCCGATAGAGTACACAGAGTGACCCAAAGTCTCTCCGCCGCTCCAGTGACTCCAATCTGTCCGTAAGATTGGGATCCCCGACGATTCGAATAGCACGCCTTTGGAGGGAGTCAAGTGGGTCTAGCTGATATTTAGGCAGATTAAGATTATTATTATTATTATTAAGATTACTCGATTAAGTGCTTCACGCGTGCCAGTATAATCCTTAAATGACAATTAATTGATAATTCCTGTTAAGGAGGACGTAATACTTTTTTAAATTATTTTAGTTTGTTTCGGGGGTTCAATTTTACTAATTATTGTTACGACTGGGGACAAAGAGAGAGACAGACCGGAAACGGAACTGTCCCGTCTTTCTGTCTTCTCTTTTTGTGGGACGTATGGTCACAGTGCTAATGTTGATGTTCATGATCAATTATCCTAATATTGGGAGTAATCAGGTCATAGATTTTGAAAGTAAATTAAAAAATCTATTAAGAGCCTGCTAACTCCAAAGAAAATCTTTCCAGCATGATACTATAAGCCAATGTAGGTAGTAAAGTGAAGGAGCTGAAAGAAGAACAAAAAGTATCCTCATCTTTCTTCACAAATTCATATTACCTTAAGGAGTAATTTTATTACTAAGACCTTTTTGAGTTATAGGTACTAACATGTTTTTGTATTGCGTTTCGCCATTTGGACCAATCGTTTGATTTTGCAGTCGTGTTTTTACCAAATCTAAAGGAAACACCACTGGTAGGTAGGTACACCTATTATGCCAGCGATACCACCATTAATTATTTTTGGGAGTAATCTGAAACCAAAACAAAATAAATTATGTTGTATCAGTTATTAGATTGCGGTAATCAAATCCGTTACCGAAGTGATGAAAGTGATGGAGAGGACTTTAGATGCTCTGTCCTTTCAAACCTTTACAATAGTAGTTAGAATAGGAAAACCATTAAACTGTAAACGTTAATAAAATTGTGAACAGAGCTAATACATAAGTATTTCTTAAAAAATATATTATGTAGTATAATAATAATTGAAAATACGTACGAAAAGGGATATAGTGGTACAGGTTGCTTTAGCGGCCCTTTCTTTAAGCTAATTATAAATGTATTTTTATGCAGTTTAGGAGATTGATGTTATGAACTAGAACTTGATAAATAATCTAAGCTAAAAATATAGAAAAATGTAAGAAATGTGTATGTAGTAAATATAAGTACATGTGTATGGCCTCTTTGAGGCTCATCTTTAGCTATCGATGTAGTTAGACATATATTTTGCATACCTTGCGGTTATGCTTCAGATCAAAAACTATACAAGCATGGTGAGATGCTTCTAAGAAGGTTCAGGTTGAGTGAGCGACTAATACGCGGGTTAGTTAAATCTGTGTCAACTCTAACGGCAGGTTCACCCATCCTATAAAAGTGAAAATGGTACACATTTTCTTTAACAACATGATGTTGTTAAAGAAAATGTGTGTGTGTGTGCTTAGGAAATAAACCTTGTTTTGTGGAAACTTTACAAATATACAATTAACGGACACAAATTACACCCAAACTGGGAACAATAATTTGTTGCGCACAATTAATCAATTGTGTTGTCTTGCGTGGTAATCGAACCAACTATGACGGCGTGGTAGATCGGTATCTTACAGTCAAAGAGAGCATGGAACTGTTAGGATGGCACGCCGTGGGTCCTTTTTAAAAAAACACTTTTATACTGCTAAACTTATATTGAATCAGAAATATATAATTATAATGGACTGTGCTGCACTGTAAAATTGAACTTTGACTCTGTCTCCGATGAGCATATTGTCCTTATATACGTTTCTACAGAGTATTGAAGTGATGGGGGTTTATGTTTAGTTGACAACTTTAGTAACATAATTTGTTCATAATAGAACGAAAGAGACCTAACAATATAATGTCGGTAGCTGTTAACACTCTTCTGTCTACAAGTATAAATTAGCGCGTTCATCCGGGATCATCATCACCACACTCTCGCAAAAAATCTATGTCTGAATAACAATTCAGACATAGATTTTTTGTAAGAGCACTTTACTACTGCGGTTCGTCCGATGGGCCAAAAAGTGGCTTATATTAAAGAGCCGATATATTAAGATTATTTTTCGTTGTACGACTCGGTCAGCGTTAACTGACAGTAGTCCTTAGATATGTGCTATCAGACACTGTAGAATATTAATCTTGGAAAGCTGTGCAAGTGTGCATAAATGCTACGTACAGCTTGCTGTTGAATTTGGACATTCAGAGAGATTTCGTTTTAATGTAATTTGAAACAAACAATAAGTTAGTAGTGCAATAATCAGATCTTATTTTAGAATGGCTATGGTGGGTTTTTAAGTCTATCGACGACTCTGCTGTAGGTACCATTACCAACTAGTAACGTAATAAGCTGGCGAAGTACACATTGAAATTTTTAAGAAGATTATTAAGAGATTTATAAGCAAATCATACTAACTCACCTATAAGGATTGCGGTTATCGAAATTATAAAACAACTAGCAACCCGCCCTCGCTTCGCTTCGGTTATAGTCGTTTTACCCGCGTAGTTCCCGTTCCCGTGGGAATACCGGGATAAAATATAGCCTAGTTTACGCCCTGATATTATAGCTTTCCATTGGTGAAAGAATTTTTAAATCGGTTCAGTCGTTTTGAAGATTACCCGGAACAAACAGACAAAAGTTTTTTAATCGCTATTTTAGGCATAGGTGTCGTGCAAATAACCGTGTGAGCATGAAAAAAGCCTATTATTTTGACATTACAAACAGACACTCCAATTTTATTTATTGGTATAGACTAGCAACCCGCCCTCGCTTCGCTTCGGTTTTAGTCGTTTTACCCGAGTAGTTCCCGTTCCCGTGGGAATACCGGGATAAAATATAGCCTAGGTTACTCCCTGATATTATAGCTTTCCATTGGTGAAAGAATTTTTGAAATCGGTCCAGCCGTTTTGAAGATTACCCGGAACAAACAGACAGACAGACAGATAGACAGACAAAAATTTTTTAATCTGTATTTTAGGCATAGGTGTCGTGCAAATAACCGTGTGAGCATAAAAAAGCCTATTATTTTGACATTACAGACACGCCAATTTTATTTATTAGTATAGATATTATTCTACGAAGAATTAACTCAATCAAATAATTATAAGGGAACTAAGATTTACATCTTCAAATTCTTGATAAACAGTTATTAGATTATAGATATATATGCAAATGTTTGACAATACATGTTTACCTCAATTGAGAGTTGAATTCAAAGATGTTTTTGTAACTATGGTTGATTTCTCTTTTACAGCCCATATATGCCACAATGCTTAGGACTAGATAGGAGCCTGCATCACACTGGAAGACAAGTACATTTAGTGTACCATGCTGGCTATTATTATTCTAAGGTTTTATTACGGTGTCCTCTGGCAGAGATATTACTATGTCTTAGTCCTTTAGTCAGGTCTTAAGATGTTGGGATGACGGAATAAGAATACGTGTGTATCGTTAAAAATGCCTAAGACAGATAACATCGATACAAAATAAGGAAAGTTGAAATGAAACAGTATACCAACACGTCTGACCATGTTGATATAGTAGGTTAAATTCCCTTCTATAAGGGAGGAGGCCCAAGCCCAACAATACTATTGTTATATGAATATATCTGAACTAATATGGATGTTATTATGTCTGAAATAAACTATTATTATATTGGCTGGCTGGCTTATTATATGGCCTGAGATGGAAGTCATTTTTTATTTTTTAGAAAACTAGCAACCCGCCCTCGCTTCGCTTCAGTTTCAATCGCCTTACCCGCGTAGTTCCCGTTCCATGGGAATACCGGGATAAAATATAGCCTATGTTACTCCCTGATATTATAGCTTTCCAATGGTGAAAGAGTTTTTGAAATCGGTTCGGTGGTTTAAGCGTGAAAGCGTAACAAACAAACTTAATTTGCATTTATAATATTAGTAAGGTTGTTTTATTGTATTTATTGGCACACAAACAAATATCTTACCTGATGGTAAGTAGGTACACGATCTGCGTCAATACCGGCAATACTAACAAATCACTGTTTATTTAAGAAATGGAACGATACAGTTTATTGGGAATGTACACATTACCAAGTATATAAAATGCTACGTTTTAATATCATAATCATCTTCCTGCTCTTATCCCAATTACATGGAGTCGATGTAAAATGTATTCTACTTCCGTTGTACAATATACATTCTTTGTAAAGAAAAAGCAAGTAAAACAAATTTCTACATTGATACGTTTATTTCAATTACATTTTAACAACATCCTATGAGCAATAAAACAGTTGGATACATTATATATAATGCTAAAGCACATTAATATTATACACGAATCTATTTTACTAAGAAAAATAATTAACACCATAAATTTGGATTTAACGTTAGGTAATTAACACGTGCTTGCATTTTAATTGACGATACATTAATCAATTTCATAATCCTTGTAAAATAACGCCCTGAAAAATACTATTCTTTTTAATATCTCATGTTACATAAGGGAACGTACTCATACTACGTGACCAGTTTAGGGGGGAGAGCGGTGTTCTTCAAATGCTACGGTTAGTCGTAGGACCATTGCCTCAGGTTTTTGTCACGTAGTCGAATTTACTGTGAAAACTCTCGTTTTTTTTACCTATATGCGAATAATTTTTCATAATTTATAATTCATTAGTAATTTAAGTATGCAGGCAGTCTTATGCAATAAAGACGAGTATGAACCAATTTTTTTTCCACTCTTTGCCTTTGAATTGATAAAAAACCATAATTATGAATTACTACGTGAAAACTAACGGGAAGAGGGGGGTCTTGGCATATATTACGAGTGGTCATTGAGAGAAGGGAGGGGTCGAAAATCTAAAAAAAATAGGTCACGTGGTATGGGTATGTTCCCTAAGGAGATACATGTCCATAGACATACTATTTTTCTTTGAAACAAAAATACTACTTAATCATCATCATCATCTTGCTCTTATCCCAATTACTTGGGGTCGACGCAATATGTCATCTGTTTTGACATATTGCAAAAAGTTTCGGCAATGACTTTTATGACCGGCCGCCTGCCTGACGTCAACCCTCCTTGGGAATGTAATCGTTGACCCAAATGGTACCAGATGGAGTTGGTCCGGGTCAATCTGGGGCTCTTAGTCGTCTTTTACGACACCCACGAGCAAAGCAAGGGTTGGTAGTATTCGAAGCCGCTACCACACAGCAAAAAAATACTACTTAATACACATTTTTATTCTGTACGCTTTTATGTGACTGAACTCCTAAACGGCTGCGCCGATTTTGTTAATTTTGTGTATTCAGATGCACTTAAAATGGTTTAGATTAACAATTGGACCCAGTAGTTAGCACTGCAATTGATATAATTAAACTTTAATATCCTCCTACAGTTCTAGCATAATAGTAGTTCAATTCATCAGGAGGCTAATTTGGATTACATGCATCACTAATAGTTTACACTAGATAATACCTTACTACTCGTAAGGGCAGGTAGTGCGAATTCTAAAGAAAGATTTATACCTGTCGCGATTCCTTATCAGCTTGTCTCTTCCTACTAGTAGTCGTTACTGTTATATGGGTTACGGCTTTACGAGTATAATGAAGCATACCCATCCATCCATTATTGACGTTCACTGTTGGATAACATTAGGAGGGCCAATGCCATACTTAGCAGCCGGGTTGGTAATCACAGTTGGTGTTTAAAATTTCCAAGAGGTTTTGTTAATTAACCTTCTATACCATCCTGGTCAGACGGATTGATATAGGATATTGTTTTGAGTTTTCTTCTCTTGTATAGTAATTATCTGCATATTATAAGGTATAAGTCATTTTTTACGACACCCACGGGTAAGGGCCCCTCCCTTACCCGTTGGGAATTAGGAAATGTAATCTTAGTACGTCAAAAATAAAGCTGCATGAATTTGGAAAACTTCATATCGCGTCTTTATAAGTAATGGTAATAATGCCTCACATTCCCCGATTGGTGACGTTAAGAATATAATATGCCAAGATTCCTTACTTTCCCGTGGAGGTCGTAAAATCCCTCTTCAGATGATTCATAACACCAACTGCGATTGCCAATCCGATCATAAAGCATGGCTACTATGATTGCATACTTGGGGTAGGTTTTTAATCAAGGCGTTATAAAGGATAATTAATAATTTTAATAATACATTATATTAATACTACACACAAAGTTATTGTCAAATACATTTAATACACATATGATATTATCCAATATGCTTCTAAAGGTTTTTTAATGGGATTAATCCCACTACATATATTCACTGTGGTAACTCCTGTAAGCTAGGATCCACAATGGTCACTATACATATCTAGATTTGATTCATAGGCAGTCCAGGACTGCCTAAGAATCAAATAAATAAAACAAAAACGCGTTTGTTTTTTTCTTTTAAAAATAAATGCTTTTAATTGTTTTGGAACCCACAGAAAATTTAATTTTTGTAGTGTAGGTACCAAACAGTATGTATAAGCAAGGTAAGACCGACTTCGAAACGAATCATAGCATCGTTCCACATTCAGGGTTGCCAACTATATTTTGCAAGGAATTCAAGATAGGAAAAATAGTACACAAAGAAATTTCATTAAGACAGTAACCGAATATTAAAAAAAGAAAGATTTGTATTATAATTTAGAATCACTATTTAACATTTAGATTACAACAATGAACATTTAACATTAAGAAATAATTATATTATTATTTTTTTTAAGTTTAACTTTTCATGGGAGGGCTTTAAAACTCTGATGCGCTACTTTTTGTGTGACGAAAAGTTAGCAAGAAACATTTCTTAAGCGACCGGTATGTCGCATATACGTTACTTTTAAATAAAAAAGTGTATGACGAATATCTAACAGAGATCCTAAAGTACTAATAAAAAATCTATTATTCAGCTAAATATATTCTTTCTTTTCTTTCATTGCAGGCACAATACAAAAAATAATGGCAGTTAATTCGATAAAAAATGGTATTCTTTAATTTTAATATTGGATAGATAAAACTAAAGAATGAATCGAAAACCTCGATGATATTAATAATTGCAAAGGATTTCTAAGAGATACAAATCATTTTATTACTTTTTTCCTAAATAAATAGTGGGTTCAGCAAAATAAAAAGAATGTATTTTTTGGAAACAAAAGACATTTGAGAAAAAAGAGAAAATTAAGAAATAAATAACGACAATTTGGCAACAAAAATATAATAATAATAATATCATTCCTTACATTTTCTATAATATAAAACAATAAGATAAAACAATTGAGCTAAGTTGCTTCCAACAAAATGAAACATTACTAAAAACAAATAAAATTTATACAAAATATGCAATGGAAATCTGAATCTTAATAATAATTCAGTACCATATTTAGGTTTAATTGACAGAGTAATTACCTAAGTTGTATATTTTTGTCCGATTGCGGCGAAACTCAAATGGAGGATCTTGTGTTTAATCTGTATGTATGTACGTTTCTATCTCCACTCGTAACTAATTAATAGGTCAAATGATTTTGGTAAATAATAAGTCATTAGGTTTATCGTGATGGCGTGAGTGTCACTGGGTATTTTATTTTTGGATTACCCATAATTGTAACTCCTGTAAGCCAGGATCCATAGTGGTCTCCATAGATGGCACCAAGGTTGGACCCTCAGGCAGTCCCGGGAAATACTTTTAATTGTCTTGAAACCCCCACTCACTGGGTAGGTACACCGTCACTGGGTTAATACAATTTTTAAAAAATGAACACGTTAGACCTCCTGCGCTTGTGTGTGTAAAGGGGCGATGACGAAAAATACGCCCGTAGCTGCCTGTATTATTGGTAATACCAATAATATACTAGAGATGTTGCGGTTATGAAGTTTCGGATCTGAATACGGACATGGATATTAGAACAAAATTATAACCGTTTTAGATACCATTACGGTTTATTCGTCATTTTCGGATAGTTTCCGTTACAGATTTTGGATTTTTAAGGAATTGTGAAAGAGAAATGCTACGTTATTATCGTATTATTTGCCTTTCAGACCAGAGCTCATTCAGACACCATAAAAAATTTCATAACCTATACATATAAAAAAGGTCTTAATGTATCTTATTATACAGTCACCGACCATATCTAGAACTTTTGTATTGAATTCCGTTATGATTTCGGACATATTTTCATTTGAAATATCCGATAGTTTCGGAACTACATAACATCTCTAATGCATAATTATAACATTCCTATTGCATATCCCTAATCAATATGGTTATTGCACCGCAGTCGGGTTTTTTAAGTTATGCCAAATACCATTGCTATTTCTATTAACGAATCCACTTATTTGCATATTTAAAATTTAATCTGCCTGTCGTTTTTATCAACGGAAAGATCGTTTCTTTTACATAATTCACAAATGTTGTATCTGTGAATTATGTAATTAGTCATAAAACACATGCAAAAAAAATTACATACGTACACAAAAAAATGTTTGTTATGTGTATGCTACTATATTTATATTGGGAACTTGTATCATTCTCAAACCAAATACATCTTAATGTACCAGGTTCTCCACCAGATAGAAAAAATTCGGCTGCTGCAGACTTAACCAGGTCGGTCGGCATTAGACAATACGGAACTTTTATATTATGTCTGTCAAATTAATTCTTATCATTTAAAATGAGTTGTAATTTTTTAATAGGAACTACTATTTTCATGATATTTTAATATCATTCGCCATTAGGAACTTAGTTTTGCTCAAGTAAATATGCAACTATATCATGTAAATTATTCTTATTTATTACAGTAGATGTTCTAAGTTAACATGCGCTGCAATGTCATTTTTTTTTAATCCAAACAATGAGATGGCTAACAGTTAACACTTCTTCAGTCTGGTAATTTCCAAGCGAACGTCAGCGCCAGCGCTATTCTTAACGTCACACCTAAACTTTTTGTTACAATTAAAAAAGTAGGAAACTAGCTGCCCAATGTCGGCGAAAAATAAATTACATAAAATGTTTAAAATATCGTAATATTGTATTATATTAACATTCGGTTTGGCTAAGAATTTTACTTATATGGAATAAACTGAGTCAAATTCGTTTTCAAAATTTACGCATAAAACTGTAAAGAATCGATGTTTTTTTTAACATTTTATGCATAAATTTAACTGATACATTTACGAAATATTTTATCGTATTTACAACTTATAACCCTAAAAAATAATTCAAATTTATCTAGAGTTGAATTTGTAGTAATTATATACGAATTGATTAATTTCATTATAAAGACATCTATTCATTATACCATTTCTAAACGACAGACAGATTTAATATTAATTTCGAACGTTGTTAAAACAAATTAAAAATGAATGTCATGATTTTAAACAAGCGTGCCATCTGAAGTAAAAATATTTCTACTTAATAACTAATATTACTTAACAGAATAATCTTTATGCAATTATGTAGTATTTAATCAAAATATAATACAATATTTTTATATTAAATATAATATATTTTGACTAAATACTATACTATTAATTAAATTAAATATGTCATTTTTTAACCACAGACTATTTGACAATGGATCAGTGTGCCCATTACAAAAATAAAGTCATTAAAGTGTAAATAAATACAATAAAATTAAGTAGTAACTTATTATATTACATTCAAACATTAGTTGTTTGAATGTAATATAATAAGTAAGAGTAATAGGCAAAATAGCATTTTTATAAATATTTCACACTTGGAATTTAATTTGAAATAGTATTAAACAAACAAAAGATTAAAAAGAGCAACCTGAAATGTATACATATATTTAAAATAATATGTTTATATTGTGTAGAATCTGATTATCTGACATTATGAAAAAATTATACTTCATTTCTTAAAAATACAAATAACAATGTATATTCGAAAATGCTCTAGCTCCTAGTACTTTTAAGGCATAAACACTATTAGAGCCACGCTGCTGAGTTTTCTGTCCGCTGTCATTAATAGGCTAGCTTGTCCGTGGTAGTACTAGACTCTCACAGGAAAACAGTTTGAGTAATAACAATTTGTCATAAATCCTCGTTAAACGAGAGAGCCGATACGACCCCCGAACTCCAGCTTCCGGTAGACAACGATTTGGCTACATTACAGACATCCTTGAGACTGTTACCAATTACCATCAGGTGGGCTACTTGAGCATCTACCATCAAATAATAATAAAGATAATTTTTGATGTATTTATTGTGAGCTAGAACATCACATATTAAAAATATTGGCTTTTTTTATAAGAGTCTTAAAGTGTCGACATATCAAATCCTAAGAAAACTTTGAAGAAAACTGACATATTACGATATCAACGAAGTAAAGTAGTTGAATAGTTTTTACGGAAACAAAACGGGAAGTTAAAATAGCAATTGTATTGTGATATCATCGTCCTCAAATTATTTTATATTTTGTTAAGGTCGAAATTGGTTTTATTATTTGAGACTTTTCTCATCGATTATTAAAAAATAAAAATCATAAATAATAAGTTAAATAAACGACAAACATAAAATCAACAAATTATGAAATTAATTGCGACTTAATTCAATATATGATCCCTCATAATTGTCAAGATTAAAAAAGGTATTTCAATTAATTGTAAAATAAATTGCGACTTGATTCTATCTATGACCGTTCATTCTTGTCGTGATTCGAAAAGATTTCAAATAGTTATGAAATTAACTGGGACTTGATCAAATTTATGATCGTTTAAACTTGTTAAATAGTAGAAGTATTATCAACCAGTCCTAAGTCACCGATGGGAACACCAATTTACAACACCATTTAGAATTATCAAAATAGAAATCGGCAATGTTAAATAAATCCTAACTGCCCATACGTTGGACCTATGTCATCTAACATTTTCCTAACGTTTTTCAGGTATTTCAATATTTAGTCACTAATACTATAGTAATGATAATTCATTCGTTTATTCGACCAACCAGGATCATTTACATACATAAAACATATGTTGAAATTGAATAAAACAATAGTGGCGTTGGATCATATTTTACGATTGGTATTATTGAGAGATCAATTAGAGGCCCATTAGTTTTTCAGCAATTCCTATATAATAAACAGTTTGGGCAATACCGAATAAAGGAGCAATAACAATCATACGGCAAGCACCTCCTTTGAAGAATGCAGTCACGCCTTCGTGTTTAAACGTTTGCCTGTAACAATAATTTAAATATAAATAAATTTATTCCTTCTGGTGACGGAGTAAGAATAGAGTTTACTACCCCATGTCTTGCCCGTGGGTGTCGCAAAAGTCGACTAAAGGATATTTATGTATGTACTAAAGGATATGTATGTATGCAGATGGCATCTATGCAAGAGAACGAAAACTACCAATCTGTCTGACCAGCGTGGTATAGTAGATCGAATTCCCTTCCAAGCCTTTTTGGAGTGGGCTCGAGTCCATCAGTCCCACTGAGATGATGACAAATAAATTCAGCAACTTTTTTCATAGATTTCATCTGCCCAAGCGATTTAATAATGTTTTTCAAATAAGTGGTATCTGTGTGGTGACAAAGTAAGAATAAAGTCTTCACCGCTCTTGCCCATAGGTGTTGTAGAAGACGACTAAGGGATATGATATGCAAATAAATATGCAAGGGAGTAAAAACTTGACTTAAAGCCCTATGCCAACAAGTCCCTTATCTGTTTGGTGACAAATAAGAATTCAATTACCACACTCTATCTATCCCGCGGATGTCGTAAAAGACGATTAAGGGATATAACACGCATAAAACATCTATGCAAGAGAAGGAAAACTCGAAATAAAACCCTACCAGCCTGTCTGAACAGCACGGTATAGTAAGGTCATTTTTCCTGCTACTGTGGAAGAGGCTCGAGCCCAACAGTGGAACGTATATGAGCTGAAATGACGATGATGCCAACAGGTCTGACCAGCGCGATATAATAGTTTAATTTCCTTCCTTGCGGTATAATAGTGACTTATGTGGACTAATATAATTAAAAACGTTAAAATAAAATTTACGTAGTGCCGTATGATAAATTCGAGATAATTTCTCAACACAAAATCAAACGCAGCTTTGTAAAATAAACCGCGCTTTTAAAACATTATCTACTAGTCCATAGACGTCGTTTGTTGGATATAGACTACAAAACAATAATCCAAAAAAACTATAATCGCCTCGCTTGGTAGGTGTTTGATGATCGTAATTGATGGAGTTTCGCGTGAGAGCCCTACTGCCTACACCCAGGGGAGTATTCTTTTTTCTAGTAATACGACTCCCAGAGAAAAGCAAGGGGGTGGCGATTTATGCTTTACACCATGTGCCACAAATGATTTTTTTATTGCCTCTGGTGACAAACGAGCAGGCAGCACTCCTGATAGTAAGTGATACTATTGCTGTTACTCATAATAGAGACACAGCCGCGCCATTGTCTATATTGCCAGTGTACAAAATGCTGTTCGTAAGCCTCATTTAAAGAAAGACATGTCACGGCGCTCATAAAACTAGTAGTTTCTGAACTTGCACAAACGTGAGAGAAATGATCGCTGAAAACATACTATTGAGAACCATGCTTTGTAAATAAATGCTCGAATTGATATTTGTTTCATTTCAATGCTTTCTTTTGGGGCCATAAACTTAGAATTATAATTTTGAGGATAAAATTTAAATGCAGGATTTGAGACAAAGCACTTACGTGACGCAATCCATGATGGAAGAATATTGTCTCTCTCCAGAGCCTTTGGTGAGGGTTTGCATACGAGTCTTCACCACGTCCATGGGGTTGACGGATAACGCCGCCATAGAGCCCGCCGCGCAACCAGATAGGAACGACCACCTGAAAATAAGCATTATACATATATTAGTTATATATTTTGGCAAATATTTAGTTTTTACAACAGGAAATTATGCTCTGCATTGTGGGTAATACCCCTATACAAAACAAAGGTATTTAGCCTATTATACCCATATCTTGCCTGATGGGTTCTTTCGAAAGAAGTTCCACTATAATAGTAATAGGCCATAACCCCCTATCTCATATCTCCTCCAAGACTTAGAGTCCTTTTGTCGTTGGCAGAATGGTTGACAGGTTGATAGGATTTTGTTTTAAGTTTTTCTTATCTTCGATATTATTAGCTCGTAAGTCTTCGCGGTGTAATAACACCCATGAAAATGAAAGAGGTAACTTCATACTCTTATACTGTATTATCCATTACATATTTTAATAAAAACAGCAAATAGTTCTGGGCAATCAAAACAATAGTACTTCCGAGGTCAAGCACAGAAAATTTCTTTCACCAAAGAAACACTACTTATATCCATCGCCGACATAGTAGTAAGCGAAAATAGTGATATAAAACAAATTTTCTTTCTCTTGTAGTGTAGCCTTAGTACTACTTGGCTGTCTCTTACGACTTGAGAAAGGAAGGTATAGTGACATATTATTTTCTTATTGCATCATTATACGGTTGCTGTGGCATACTCCAATTTTATATTTGTACCAGCTTGTCGCTTACGCCGCATAGAGGCGATTACTACTACCAATGGCTGAATCTGTTATTTGACCATCTAACTTAAGATTTCTTGAACATCTGTAATATTCATAAATCTGATGAGAAGGAACATAAAACCCTATACCAACTCATCTGACCAGCGGGATCATTATCATTTCAGCTTATAGACGTCCCACTGTTGGGCTCGAGCCTCCTTAGATAAGAGGAAATTGACCTAATATATCACGCTGGTCCGACGGGTTGGTATAGGGATTTACTTCGACTTCTCCTTCTTTTGCATAGATGTTATATGCTTAATCCCTGAGTGGTCTTTTTTAGCACCCACAGGCAAGATAGGCGGTCGGTGAATTATATTTCTAGTCTGTCACCACACAGAAAATCTACTTAGTCAATTTTGCTCTTATTTTGAATGAAGGCTCGAACCCAAATCCGGGCCCCATATATGAGTTGGAAAAAATGTAGGTGTATGGTTAAGAATACAATTTGTTACCACCCCTTTGTTTTCTGTGTATGTCGTAAAATACGACTGAGTGATTACCAGGTTGTTGTGATGGTTGCCATGTGGTGATCATGATATTATTTCACCCTGGCGAAGTCTATGCCCAACATCCTGCACCAAGGAAATAATCCTTTTGTTGCGGGGGACTTTACAAACATATAATAGAGGATCGCACAAAATATTGTCCTGCGTGGGATTCAAAACCACGACACTGGTACCATAGGTCGGTACCTTAACCACTACGCCATCTGTGCAGTCGAACATTGGACGTTCAGAAGGTGATGGTTAGCAATATATAAATACCAGAACGGCGGTGTAGCTCCTGGTGTGGGGTCTTTGACTCCAAGCTGGGCAAGAGTGGCAAACAATGGGAAGTAGATGATGCTGAAGGAGACATCTCGCGCGGCAGTAGCTGTTATTCCTTTGTAAAGTCCAAATATTCCTCGCTCAGCCAGCAATCTTCTAGTTAATGCCATAGCTGTTAACCGCTGAGTCGTCTTGCCTTCTATAAAATGGAGAAAAAATTTAACTTAAAACCATTTATAGTTTGGTTGGCATAGGCAATCCAAAACATTCATCAACACCATCAAAGCCCACATACGTCCCACTGTTGGGCTCGGAACGCTCCAATGGCGGGAATTTGACAAGCTGGTCAGATATGATGGTATGGGGATTCATTTCTAGTTTTCGTTCTCTTGTATATATGTTATGTACATATTATATCCCTTAGTCGTCTTTTGCGACATCCACGAGCAAGATAGGGAATTGTATTCTTACTCTGTCACCACACGGAATAGAATCATAAAACATTAAGATAGTAAATCTCCATGTGATGACGGAGTAAGAATACAATTGACCACCCTATTTCTTGCCGGTGGGTGGCGTAAAAGTCGAGTAATGGATATAGTGTGCAGATAACATCTATGTATGGAATACTCGAAATAAAACCCTATACGTCTGACCAGCATTGTGTAGTAAGTGAATTCTTTCATATTATGGAGGAGGCTGGAGCCCAGCAATGTGACATATATATATATATATATATGAGCCACAATGAGTTACTGTAGAGTAGTGGCAATTTGTTACTGCGCTTCGTTCGGTGAGCGAGAAAGCCGGAAGGCCAACTTTATGAGGTTGTTTGCATGTGGTGGGTTTTGGTGATGCCTTTAGTATAACCGTACCTTGTTGCAGGTATTCACTCTACCTTCATATTCTTCGCGGTAGACAGCGGCCTAGCAAACGCCTATAACCGACAGCAATACTTTACCATCGGGTGTACTGTTTGCTCGTTTGCCACCGTTTTCTATGCATACATCATAAATCTTTTTTATCGACTATTCCGTACATGATCAGATGTGACGTCACAATTCTATATCTTATTAGATTTGTATATCTTCGACATCAAGGTCGCTGCTCTGCGTTTAACAGTTGTAGCGATACATCATATGACCTTTAACTCCTAAAAAAATTCAGTAAAGATTCTCGGACTAATTCCTACAAACTACTAGTTCAAATTGAAAAATTCCTTTAATGTCGGATAGTGAGTTTATCGAGGAAGGCTATAAATGAGCTATATAATATCACGCTACAATTATTAGGAGCAGCGCTGTAATGTCAAATGTTGCCAAAACGAGGTAAATTTATTACTTTTGAAAGCTTCAGTTGATAGAGCTCGGCTTTAAAGACCTCGTCTAGCACTTTCTTAATCCTATACGACGCTGATAAAGTTGCGCGGATTAGCTATGGAGAAATAAAATAAACAATTTATGTACCACTTTTAGCCTGTGCCGCTACTCTGCCGGCGTCTTGCATTTGAATCTTGAGCAGTTCCATAGGTGTTGTGATGACAATTTGGCACGCGCCCGCCAAACCACCAGCTACCATTTGACGGAATATTGGTAGAGATCTACGGCAAAATATATAATAATCATCATCATTATCATCGCAGCCCACATCGGTCCCACTGTTGGGTTCGGGCCTCCTACACAGCGGGAGGGGATTTGACCTACTATACCATGCTGGTCAGGCATGTTGGTATAGAGTTTCATTTCGATTTTTCCTTCTCTTGCACAGATTTTATGTGCATATTATGTCCCATAGTCGTCTTTTACGACATCCACGGGCAAGTGGTAGGACCACACTGTTGACAGTTATCTGTCTACGGCCGCGGCCCGGTCCGTCCGGGGTAGTACCACACTCTCGCAGAAAATCGACGTCTGAGTAGTAGCAATTTGTTATTGCGCTTCGTTCGGTGAGCGAGGGAGCCGGAAGCCCAACTTTCTGAGGGTGTTTGCGTGTGGAGGGTTTTGGTGGTGCCCTTGGTATCACCGAGCCTCATCGTGCACGCATTCACACTCCCTTCACTTTTTTCGCAGTAGGCAGCGGCCTTGTAAAGGTCCATGAGCGTTATCAACACTTACCATCAGGTGTACTGTTTGCTCGTTAGCCACCGCTTGCAATAAAAAAAATATAAGGACTGGTGAATTGTATTCTTACTCCGTCACCACACGGAAAATATAATAATAAATACACTTTATACTGATCGAAATTTAATCTTAATTATAAAAAAAATAGTAAAATGTATTACATACCCAAATGGCTATCCAATCATCTTTAAGAATATTGACGTCCACTAGACACGCATCTAGTGAACAATTTGTCTACTCCCCTGGCCCTTTCATAATACCTCTATACTCGTTCCAACCATTTATTTTACTTTTGACACATGCTTTAGGACGTAACTGTTTCATTATACGCAATTATTAACTTTGAAACGAGTGAACAAAGAAATATATAAACTGCCCAATAATATTTATATATCTTAATTATTACCCACTAAATACATTAATATGCCGTAAATAGCTCTATTCATAAAATTTAAGTGATAATTCATTTCCGTTATAAAAAAAGTTACGTTCTATCGCATCTAGTGACAGAATCAAAAGTATTCGGTGCAAACTAATGAATCGCAAATAATCGATTACACTTATTTGCAGTTAAGTCAGCTGACAACTGAGTTTTGAATTGTTGTAATAGACAACACGTTAAAATTGTATCAGGGAGATATAAAAATCTTCTCATCATACCTATAACATGAAATAAAACAACCAAAATATTTTAATATTATTTTATTATAACGAATCGTCGGATTCTTCATACGAACTCGAATCGTCGCTTGAATCATCTGCAGTGTTTATTATTAACTCTTGTGTAGGTATGTTGTCAAATTCAATTTCCCGATCCCAATCAGAGAATATTATATTTTTTGTCTTGTTGACGACACTCGCCCAGTTTTCAGGCGTCACACTAGCACATGCGTTTTTTAAAAGTTCAAGCATTTTATTTGCTGTGAAAGGAGGAGTTGTATTGTTTTTTGCGGCGTGTCCTTTGACTTGTGCCCAGATCATTTCAATTGGATTATATTGACAGTGGTACGGAGGAATTCTGATTACAACATGCCCATATTCTGCTGCCATTTCGTCGATGACATATCGTTTTGGCTGCTTTTTACTTTTTAATATTTTAAGTAATTCTACTTTTAGTAGGGATTCGTCCACATCTTCCCCATTATCACGAAGCCAGTTTATAATCTCGTGTTTTTTGCTGGCCTGTGTTGGCATTTTATTAATTTGGCGAGAGTGATAGGGTGCATTATCAATAAATATTGTTGATGGCTCTTCAAGTGATGTAAGCATTTCTCTGAACCACTTTTCATACACGTCCGCATTCATCTCCTCATGATAGTCTTCTGTTTTTTTTTTATTTGAACGCTAACAGAGCGTCTGGTACAAATCCCTTTGTAGTTCCCGCATGGCAAATGATGAGGCGTTCACCTTTCCCCATTGGCACTGCAGAAGTAGAAGCAGCAGTATCGTCAGGCCAACCTTTTGGTATGGAATGATTGGCATTGAGCCAAGTTTCATCTGTGAAAACGACATTCGACCAGTCTTCTATTTTCTTAGCTTGTCTTAAAAATTCACAGCGAGACAAGGCTATATCACGACGTTCCATTAAAATTTTTCTTTTGTCGGATTTCTTATACAAGAACCCGATTTGGTGCAGCACCTTTGACAAAGAAGATTTTTGACCACGAAACAAGCCACAATTTCGTAGAGACGCTACTAATTTTTTCAAAGTAGGAATCTCTTTGCTTGTGTAATAATTGTATATATGACGACGAATAGCATCAGTATCAAAACTGTCAATTGCTGTCACTTTACGGGGCTGACGTTTTTTCTTAGGCGTAGATAGCTTGTTCTGTTCAATACCACTACTACCATAGGCTTCTTTAGTGATTTTCGCCACCGTTGGAGCACTAATACCTAATGCTGCTGCAACACGGTCTCTAACTTGGGTTACTGGTATAAGGAATCCGCCATTGCGGCTTTCCTTTTCAAAAAATTCACGAAGCCGCAGCACTAACTCTCTGGATTGTCCTTTAAGCACCATACCTTTCGACATTTTGCAAGTAAAATCTTACTGGGAGGAACGATACGCTCAACTCAATCAAAGTAAGAACAATGAAATCAATACGGTGGAATATAAATACTTAACACAGCGTATGAAAAATATGAAAGAGCACTCAGCGAACAGAAATGTGACTAGCACGGGAGTCTTGTTGCGAGTGACAGACAACATAACAAAATGGCGTCGCCGGCGCGCCGTTTAGTGTTGCCAATTCGGCTTAAAAAAAAAGGGGTAGGCTGGATGAGAAAATTAGTGATTTACTACCGCAGACGAGGGCGCCATTGTCTCTAAGTAAAGTTTGGAGCAGCGGACCCCGCTTAATGGAAAAATGCTTCATAAAGTAGTTATTTTTTATTTTGCAAAGTACAAAGTAAAATATTTTGGGAGGACTGAATTAGTGGGTATGCAAAAATTAATGTGCCCGAATAACAAATATATTTACAGAAGTGAAGTTTTTAAATAATATGAAATATGTATTTAAGCAAAAATAAAATATCCGTGTTAAATCGATTAAAAGTTTTTCCTGACTAAAATCGATTATTACAAAACATAGTATCTGTAATACATTGGTACAACACTAATTTATCAGAATTCGACCTGCCAAAAGTAAAATAAATGGTTGGAACGAGTATAGTACTTTTTGATTCCTGCTGTATGCCAGCGACTACTAATATCAGCAACCCATATATTGTTCGTGGGTGTCATAAAGGCGACTAAGAGCTCTACATCGTTCTGGGCCGATTCCATCTGGTGTCGTCTGATCAACAATTACATTCCAAAGAGGATTGACATCAGGCGGGTGGCAGTTCATAAAAATCATCGCAGCCCACATACGCCCCACTGTTGGGCTCGGGCCTCCTCCACAATGGGAGGGAATTTGACCTACTATACCATGCTGGTCAGACATGTTGGTATAGGGTTTCATTTCGAGTTTTTCTTCTCTTGCACAGATGTTATGTTTCTCTTGCACAGATGTTATGTGCATATTATATCCCATAGTCGTCTTATACGACATCCACGGGCAAGATAGGGGGTGGTGAATTGTATTCTTACTCCGTCACCACATGGAAAACAACAAAAGTATTTTCATAAAAGTATTAAGTATTGCCGATATTTTTTACAATATGTACGATCGAAGACATATTGCGCCAACCCCACGTAATTAGGATAAAAGCAGGATGATAATGATAACTCATCAATTCAGCAGCACCTTTTGACGTAGAGGCTAAATGGCGGCGCCATTCTATAATATTAAAAACTAGCAATCCGCCCTCGCTTCGCTTCGGTTATAAGTTATAGTCGTTTTACCCGCGTAGTTCCCGTTCCCGTGGGAATACCGGGATAAAATATAGCCTAGTTTACGCCCTGATATTATAGCTTTCCATTGGTGAAAGAATTTTTGAAATCGGTCCAGCCGTTTTGAAGATTACCCGGAACAAAGAGACAGACAAAAATTTTTTAATCTGTATTTTAGGCATAGGTGTCGTGCAAATAACCGTGTGAGCATGAAAAAAGCCTAAAAGCCTAAAAAGCCTTTGACATTACAAACAGACACTCCAATTTTATTTATTGGTATAGATTATTATAATAATTGACCGCACAGATAGATGAGTGGTTAAGAGGGTTATCGGTAATCGGCACTTCTCGCATGTAGGCAATTTGCTACGTTCCGATATCGACGCACACTAATGCACTACACTAGTTTAGACTACTGTCAACAACGCGTAGAGTTCATAGAATGACCAGTCTTGAGCCTTGGTGCTTATAATCAATCTGTAATATATTCTTCGGAGAAGTAGATTTTCAAAAATCAACATAATGTAAATTTTAAAATTTTTAATTAAAAACCAAAACTCATAACAGTTAAACAGTTAAAATTGTATTTTTAATATGCAAAGTATAGGAAATAATAAAATATAGGCACAGAGTATAACTTACAAGGAGACCCTAAGACGCGTGGGTCGGGGATTGCCATGATTTTTGGTGGGGTGGTAGAGGGGGCCCGAGGGTATCACAACTACCAGATATTAGGGTCAACTGGGCCCTCGTTAAAAAGATTTTAAGGGTCAAAGTTGGATGGGTAATTTATGTACTAGAAAAATTCGCAGTTGAATCGCCAACAAGCGGTGGTCTCATGGTAACGTGCTCGCCGGCGGGAACTCTGGTCTCGGGTTCAAGACTCGACAACTTATTTTTTTTTAATTATCACATTATTGTGTAATAATTTAAAAAAATAATTTGTTTTTTTTTTTTATAATTTTACGCAGAATTATAAATTATTTCCCTCCCTCACCTCTCGACGTCCCTATCCCGGGACGTCGGTCACCGTCACGCGGTCAGGCTCTCTGCGGGTGACGCACTAAAGTCCCCGGTCTGGTCACCCGCGGACTCGCCTAAGGCGGCATCAGGCGCGGATACTCGCACCTGCGCCGCCCGAGTCGCCGGCGGCGGAACGTGTCACTAAAGATCGATCACACACGAGCCGCCGCCTCCTTTCGTGAGATGACAGCCTCACAGAAGGCAGTGACCGCGTCCCAGTTCCTGACGCTGCTGTGCTGAGCATCTCCCTAGTGATGGTCGGCAGCGTCCGGTCGGCACCGATGATTGCAACGAGTTCACGGCGCTGCTCTGCCCACGAGGCACACACCTCGAGCCTGTGCTGCGCCGTGCTCACGTCGCAATCGCAGTGGTGGCAGGATGGTGTGCTCTCCCTCCTAACGAGCTTGCGCCGGTACTTGGCTATCGTGACCCATCAATACCTGCACCAGTCGGAAGGAAAGTAAGTACCCCGTGCTGCCGACCCAACCACCCCATCAGCACCAGCTGGAAAGACTCGACGATCCTGATACCGTACTGAGGCTTCTCCAGTCCGACTGCCCAACGAGCAATGGCGTCTCGGCGGGCGTCGACCCGCCAGGCGGCAATCACCTTGATTGAGACGTGGCTCGCGTCTCTGATACTCGGCGGTAAAGCTCGGCGAGTACCTCCGCCTGCAGGTCCCACCAGGGAGTTCCAGCCAAGAGGCACGCTGCCTCCGTGGCTGCCATGCAGTAGTCGAGTATGGCCCTAGTCGCCATGGCCATGGATGTCTAACAAGTCCAGTCAGAGATTTAAATCTACCCATTACAGAAATTAGTTATTAAATTTTGACCCACATTTTACTACATATTTATTGCAAGTACAAGAAGAAAATGATTCTCTATGAAAAAAATATATTGTGTATGGTTAGTAATTATTAAACATTAAATTTGAGTTAGCTGATAATCTTCAGAAGATGAGGCTGTATAAATGCTCCGTTCGGATTCTTGATGTGAAACATCTATAGGCGAGGGTGAACCTGATCGTCGCGTGGCATTAAAAGCGGCGTTAACGCCATGCTTTGCGGTAACGTCTTCAAAATAATTTTGATGTTTCACATCTGCCAGACGTCCTGAGTGACGGCTCACTTTTCTTTTCGTTTACTCTTTAGAAACTTTAAGTACCTTACAGTTTTGTCGTGTGTTCTCTTTTTCCTTGCCTTGTAACCGATTTTATTCCCAAGATACAATCTGCTTTTTCGACCCATCACCTAAAATGTAAAAAGATTCTATATTATTCTTAATAGAGATCGCATGAAAGTAATTAACAGAATTAGGTAGTAATAAATACTTACGAATCAAAACCGATCAGTCGCAGTATACGCTCAAGTTCGTATTGTCGGTTTTTGCATTGGCCGGCGAGAACCAGAGCGACATGACCCTGCTCCGTTGAGCGCCAATGCGCGACTGGCTTATGAACTTTTTTTTTTTTTGTGTGTGTACAGCTGTTGGCAGCTTGACGCGGACTATGGGTGAGCGCTGAGGGCTCTCAACCCGGAGAAAAGTATGCTAAGCGACATCGCCCAAGGGCTCCCGCTGTGGGGAACGGACCTCGGCTTGGGGCGTCGCTGGAGGCAAAGTGGGCGTGCCCACGTTTTTAGTAGTGACTTTTGCGCGGCGCGGTTTCGCACCTCGACGGCGAGGGCGGAACCGCGGATATTTATTTGTTAAGGCCTCGCGGGCCGTGTAGGCTCTTTGTTGAGCGAGTGTGATATTGTCGTCCTCTTCGTCGAGGACGTGACGAGGACGTCGGATGGAGGGCTTATGAACAATTATGCCGTTCAATTTATAGTAATATTTAAAATTTAATTACGAGGGTGACTATTCGTATTTCAATTTGGTTTTTTTTTACTGCTTCTACAATAGTCGAACAAATAGTGGATATTTTTTTAAATGTTTCAAGGTTAGTATTATTCACAAAATTAAATGTTTTACAGGAGCCATTTTCGTCAAATTAATCTTAAGGAAATATTTTTCTTTTTTAGTTTTAAAAGGAAGAAATCTTGAATTTCATTTTGTACATACACAAGAACAGTAATTTTCTTAACATCTACAATTTTTTTCTAGCTGCCATGACTTATGGTTTATTCGTACCTGAACTTCAAAACTCAGCGTTTTCGTAAAATCTCATGAACTTAAGTTCAAAATACCCTTGCCTTTTAATAAAATAGTTACAATATTGAGTTATAATTCTATACAAACACAATATAAAGATGTGTTTAATGTAGTGGTTATATAAATTTTTAGTAAGCTATTATCATGAACGAGTAACCAGTCCTCAAAAAACCACATTTTTGGGTTTACGGCCGCTTATTACCGAAAACGCTCTTAAGATATCGACCTACCGGTGTCGCGGGTTCGAATCCCACGCAGGACCACGCTTTGGGCGATCTACAAATTGTTGTTTTGAATCTGGATGTAATTTGTATCCGTTAATTATATGTTTGGAAAGTCTTCGGCAACTCAGGGATTATTTTTATTAGTGCGGGGTGTTATCTTAAAAAAAATCAAAAGACTTCATTTTTGTCTACATACATACCCATCAGATTTAGTGAGATAGTGTCGGAACATGTCGTTAGCAGCCAACTTAATAGCTTTCTCCGGTGTAATGAGTAAAATATTCACAGCTGAACCTCGATACATGCCGAAGTAACCTTCAGCTGCGTATGTCTTCTTAAAACAGTCCAACCTAAAAGCAAAATCCTATTAAAAATGTGTAATTATATCTCCTATAAAAACCCATTATCTATCTATACCAATAAATAAAATTGGAGTGTCTGTTTGTAATGTCAAAATAATAGGCTTTTTTCATGCTCACACGGTTATTTGCACGACACCTATGCCTAAAATAGCAATTAAAAAATTTTTGTCTGTCTGTCTGTCTGTTTGTTCCGGGTAATCTTCAAAACGGCTGGATCGATTTCAAAAATTCTTTCACCAATGGAAAGCTATAATATCAGGGCGTAAACTAGGCTATATTTGATCCCGATATTCCCACGGGAACGGGAACTACGCGGGTAAAACGACTATAACCTATAACCGAAGCGAAGCGAGGGCGGATTGCTAGTATATATATATATATATATATATATATATATATAGGAGCGGAGGGTTTTGCGAGCGATATATTGACTCATCACCATATCTCTGGAACCATAAGGCGTACAGACTTGAAATTTGGCAGGAATATTGCTTTCGTCGAGGAGAGGTCAGCTAAGAACGGATTTTACGAAATTCCACCTGCAAGGGGTGTTGCGGAGTCGTTAACAATAATATACATACATATAAAGGAACAGAGTGAGCCGAAGCTACTGAAGCTAGAAAAATGAAATTTGGACCATAGTTTCATTTCGTGACGTAGGCACCCACTAAGAAAAGATTTTTTGAACTTCCACCCCTAAGGGGGTGAAACGCAACGGTAAAGTCTGTATGGAAAGAACAAAAAACCTTTAGCTACTGTCTTCAAATTAAACACAAATACTTTTAATAAAAATAAATAAACACGTGTTTCAGCGTTTGTCCATTTTCATCCTCGAAGGGTGTAAGATAGGTAGAAAGATGTCAGTTTACTGACTTATCACAGAGCCGAAACTACTGAAACCAGAAACATGAACTTTTGACATTAGTTTCTTTGTGTGACGTAAAAACCCATTAGGAAAGGATTTTTTTTTAAATTCAACCCTTTTTTTTTTGTGAGTGGGCTGCGGTCGGCGCTCCACCGCACCACTCCGTCCGGGGCGACAGAGGGGCTTAAGCACGCAACTCCTGCAACCCACCCGAAAACCACGTCGCCTTCGTCGTTGGGCCGACCACCGGAGCAGAGTTAACTTGTCGTCAGTGGTCGGCCCGACGGAATACCCTCTACTTGGGGTACCCTCCCATCGACCGACGTCCCCCCCTCGGGGAGGACATCGGTCTTTCCTCACGCGGTCGGCCTCTCGGTGGGTGACGGACTAATCCCCGGTCACGTCACCCGCGGCCTCGGCTAGGGCGGCATGAGGCGCAGGTAGTTGCGTCTGCGCCGCCCCATTCGCCGGCGGCGGATCTCCTCATCGAGGCTGCGCTCCTCGGGCAGGCGATCCGCCGCCTTCTTCTGCGAGATCATTGTCTCGCAGAAAGCTGCGACTGCATCCCAATTCCCGACGCTGTCGACCATCGCCCTAGCGATGGCCGGCAGCGTCAGGTCGGCACCGATGATTGCGACGAGTTCACGGCACTGCGTGGCTCAAGCGGCGCAGGCCTCGAGCTTATGCTGCGCCGTGTCCTCGTCGCAATCGCAGTGGTGGCAGGACGGTGTACTCTCCCTCCTTACGACCTTGTGCAGGTATTTGGCGAAGCTCCCATGCCCCGTCAACACCTGCACTAGTCGGAAAGAGAGCACCCTGTGCCGCCTTTCCAACCACTGCATCAGCACCGGCCGGAAGGCCTCCACGATTCGCACCCCGAACCGAGGCCTCTCCAGCCGGACTGCCCATCGGGCAATGACGTCTCGGCGGGCGTCGATGCGCCAGGCGGTGAGCTCCCTCAAGGAAACAACACCGCCCTCCCCGCTCACCCCCGAAAATTCAACCCTTTGTAAACCGCAGTAACAAAGTTTGTATAAGGAGAAAAAAAAACTACATCGATTTTCTTCAAATTCTCCACAAATACTATTTAATAAAAATAAATGAACACGAGTTTTAGCATTTCTTAATTTTCACCCTCTAAGGGTGTAAATAGGTATGAAAAAGTTGGTCGACTAACTCATTAAAGCCAAGCTGAAACTACTGAAGCTAGAAACATGCAATTTTGACTGTAATTTTATTTTGTGACGTAGGGACCCATTAAGAAAGGATATTTTGGAATTCAACCCCTAAGAGGTGAACCGCAGTAGCAAAGTTTGTATGAGGAGACAAAATTCGTCAACGATTTTCTTTACTTTTTGCTTAAATACTCTTTGTTCATCATTTGTTTCATCGTTTCAGTTCTTATGCATCCCACTGTTCGACTCGAGCCTCCTCCAGTATGAGAGCGAAAATGACCTACTATACCATGTTGGTCAGACGTGTTGTCATAGGTTATAGTTTCGAACTTTTCTTCTCTTGCATAGATGTAGTATGTATATTATAATCCCTTAGTCGTTTCCTACGACAGCCACGGGTAGGAGGTGTGGTGAATTGTATTCTTATTACGTCATCACACGGAAAATAACTTCAATAAAAATGAATAAACAACATTTGTCAATTTTACCCTCTAAGGGAACTAGGCGGGTAAGGTGACTAAAACCGAAGCGAAGCGAGGGCGGGTTGCTAGTAAATATTATGAAGGTAATTAGTTTGATCTAGCATTTTTTACCGCTCAATGACGACCCGCATCGGCGACGTAGTATCGTTGTTATTTTGTTGTCTACTTTAATTATTATTTTGTATTTCATTTTTCTCTCCGTGTGGCGACAGAAAGAAAAGAAAATATTTTTCACCACTCCATTTACTGCCCGTGAATGCAGTAAAAGATGAACATGAGATTATCATATGCAGATAACATCTACGCAAGAGAAGGTAAACTCGAAATGAAGCATTATACCAACTCATCTGACTATGATATAAATAATTTCCCTCCTATTATGGAAGAGGCTCGAGCCCGACAGTGCAGTGGGAGTATGATTTTATTTACTCTGACAATGTTTGTATATACATATGTAAAAATATTTTAGATTTAAAATTCCATCCAATAGAAGTATTTAAAAGAAATCACATTATGTCTGAATAAGTTTTGATTTCGGCCGTTTCTAAATATTTATGCAAATTAAATACACCGAACTATTTAATATTGAGATAAGTACATTCATTTTAAATATTAATGAAAATTAGTTTAACTTTTAATGATAATTAGTAGACGATTGATTAGAAAATTAAACTTAAATATCTGAAAACTCACAAAATATCAGATGCCATTTTATTAGCGACCAGCGAAATTTCAAATGCGTTAAAGTTAATGAGTATAAGTATTAACTTTGAAGTATAACGAGCTTTTATGGCAAAACCTTCAAAGCAGTTATCTCGTCAAGTGAATGATCGGTCAAATACGACGTCCAATCTGAGGGATAGGATTGCGTTCTTCTTAAAAAAATAATATAACCTTTATAATGACTATGCAGTGCCAGGCAAGATACCTAATGAATAAAACATACTGACTTTGATTCATCATATACAAGAAAATCTAATGATTTTCTGCAAGTACACATATGTTTAACTCATTTACATACATAAAACGTTTCACAGAGATTAAACTAACAATAATGCATATTGAGACGAATGGACCTAATTTGAATACCTAATTAGTGTTTCGTCTCAAGTAGAAACCATAAGAAAGATAACTTTAAATACAAAAGACAATTTTTAAAACAAAAGACTACTGCGTGACTTTAAACTGATTTATACTCACATGCTCTTGTATTGTTTCTCGCCATTTGGACCAACTGTCTGATTCTGCAGTCGAGTCTTTACCAAATCTAGAGGGAACACAACTGACACGCCGATGATACCTGCGATTCCACCGTTAACGATCTTTGGCAGTAAGCTGAAAGTTAAAAAAAATAATATTAAGCAAATTGTTGTCATAATAAGCCTTCCGCTTTTTGATGGAGTAAGAATACAAAATTGTCACCACCCCTTACTCGCACGTGGAGTTGTGAAATCAGAACAGTGAGCAAGAAAAAAGTTGTCATTTTAAGTCTTTCGCTTGGTGATGAAGTAACAATACAATTGTCGTCATCCTTTAGATACTTGCTCGTTGGAGTTGTGCAACCAGGAGAGTGGCCAATAGCTATCTCCAGGAAAGAGTATATATAATCTACTGCGATTGTCAACTCTTTCTGCCAAGTGTGGCGATTATAGCATTAGAAACTCAAATAAAAGTCAACATATGCTCGCGATTTGTGATGTTTGTGGGAGGCCAACGTCTTGCAGTGGATGGCAAAAGTCTGAACGATGGATAAAAAACGTAATTGCCGCATATTGCGACTAAATTTTGCGTTCATCTTTTTAGTTTGCGTCTCATTTGTCATTGTTTGTTATTAATTCAAATCATCACCTTAAACAGTACTACCACTTTTAATGGCAACTTCTGGAAATTTTGGTGGCAAACGAATCATTCGTAAAACACTTTTGTATCATATTCATTACACCTAGCAATTCCTCCGCATCACATTATATAAAATATCATCAAAATCATTTAGTATAATGCATTAAAATGCAAAGCTATTGAATATGACTTCACATTACCCGCAAAACGCACACATCTGTCGTTAAGTAATATTTTGCCCCTTTCGAGGACGAATGTATTTTCATAGAGACCTATGTAATGAATCTTTCGCTCAAAAACACATGTAGATAAATCTTAATATAAATAAATTACGTGTCACGTTGTTTGTCCGCGATGGACTCCTAAACTACTTAACCGATTTTAATCAAATTTGCACACCGTGTGCAGTTTGATCCAACTTGAAAGATAGGATAGCTTACATCTTAATTTATAGTCGCAATATTATTTTACTGCAAATTATTTGTCTATTATTTGACATTCACAATTATCTGTTAACTCCAAACGATTTTAATAGATGGCGATATCTGTAGACTGGATTAAGTAAGTAATTAACAGATGGCGCTGCTATGTCAAACCTACAAACGTGTCATATAAGCTACAATTCAATAGCATAAATAGTTTACTAAAATGTAATATAACAAAAACCATAGTCACAGCAACGCGTGGGCGGGTCTGCTAGTATTATATATGTCATAGTTATTGAATAATAAATCCCTCGACGAAGCATGAGTCATAATGACTGCACAGATGGCGAGCTGCTGTTGACCTACAGTAGCCAGTATCAAGTGGCTCAATTTCCTATGATACAAACTTGGTACGATCCATGAATGGTTGTATTTCGTCTTAGCGTTATTCATTATCATCTCAGCTCATATACATCCCTTTAGTGGGCTCGTGCCTTCTCCCACAGTACTAGGAATTTTGAAATACTATATTCCGGCCAGACGGAGTTGATATAGGATTTTATTTCGAGTTTTAATTTTCGTAAATTTTATTTTTCTAACGTGATTTAAACCCGCGGTCGTTATTTAAATATCTATTCATCAACGACGTCTAAACAAGATGAACGTCTTCAATGGTGATATTTTTACAATTATGAAAATATCATCGCGTACCGGTAGGTGTTACAGGTATCCGGAGGGAGAGAAGTAAATTTCTTTCTTTTTCCCATAAATAAAGAAACACTAGTGGTATTGTAAATTATAACACTAATGCTTACTTTTTATTTTAAAGGCAAACCCTGCAGTAAGGAAATAATCCTTATGTTGCGTGGGACTTAATTAACGGACACAAATTATATCCAGACTCAGAACAACAATTTGTGGTTCGCACAGTGTATTATCCTGAGTGGCATTCGAACCCATGACATTAGCACGAGAGGTCAATATCTAAACCACACTACGCCACCTGTGCAGTCGAAAGAACTCAAAAGACACTGTTATATTAGGACAATTTGTAATACTTAACAAGTTGTTAGGACATGGTTGTATTGAAATATTATGCGATATAATAAGAGTTAATAAAGTTAAACAATAGTTATATAGTTATAAATAAAGTTTAACAATATATTATTTATTTTACTGATTAACATTATAGTGATAAATCAGTGCTATATATAATAAATATTTATCTTATGATTATCGCGATGTTGTTGCTAATATCGACGATGTTAGCAACATCTACTGTTACTAACCGTTACTTCAACAATATAATATCTAAGATTAGATAAACTTCTGTAAAGATTTGTTGATAATCTAGATAAATTTGAGAACACTTCGTAATATTTTTAACTATTGCTAGTCGTTTGTATTAAAATTATACAGAATTCCTATGTGCGTATGTTAAATTAGTAGCATCCTGTCTGTTTATAAATGAATACACGCTATTTCGTAGATATGATATTTGTAAACATATATCATCATCATCACAGCTCATATACGTCCCACTACTGGGCTCGAGCCTCACCACACCCATTAAGAGGGAAATTGACGTACCACACTGGTCAGGCGGGTTGCTATACGATTTTATTTCGAGTTTTTCTTCTCTTTCAAAGTTGTTATTATGAGCAAGATATGCCTTAGGCATTGATGTAACAAAAAACCGAAGATACACAAACCCGTCTCAAAAACGTCCTCATAAAAAGAGCGCCACAACAAGAATTTAGCATTCTCTTCGAGTAGTCTTTTGTCGACCGCGTTATTGTATGAATGTTAGAAATGACGAAGTGTTCATTGAACAATTGTAAAAATAATACGTAAAAAACGTTAAAAAAGGATGAGAATTCGTACTTCCAGTAAGTTAAACAGTTCATTGATTTGTTTTTATTGTTTATATGACTAAATATCGGGTGGAATATGGTGATTTAGATTTTTTTATTTCAAAATTTCACTCAACGTTGCAAGAATAATACGATGGAATTCAATGGAATCATTTTCAATGTAGAATAAGACATTAATATCTCCTTTTATTTTCGTCGAATAAAACCGTGGCCTTTATTATTAATATAGCTTTTTTGACACCTCGTAATATAAACTTTAAAACATGCATGTAAGACTGAATTTGATTTGAAGTATGATGACCAATGAGAGGCGAGCTTCGGTCGTAAAAATTACGTAGTTATCGTACGTATTATTGTGAATACAACTATAAATTATGCTCATAAGGTTGAATTTTCATTAATGTATAATAATTATTTAGATTAGGACTAGGTTAATACAATTGAGGACAGTTTTAATAGAACTTTTGTATGAGATTGTGTATCTAGTTAATTTATTACATCAATGGCCTTAGGCGTCTTCTACGACATTCACTGGCAAGAAAGGGGGTGGTGAATAGTATTTTTACTTCGTCACCACACGAATTGACATAAAAACGAAAAAGATAAGTATCGTGATAGGTAATAAATACTACTATAAAAAGGAATAGGACAACTAATGACAAAAATAGAATAGGAATACGTATATTTATATGTAAACTACGTCCTTAATGCTACGAGAAATTCTAATATTATACACTCATTTGCAAAAAAAAAACGGGCACCTAAGCAATGAACCATTTCAAATGTTAATATTTCTTTGTTTGATAATTATAGGTAGTTTTATCCACACAATTTGCTAAATTAATAAGAAAATAATCGTTTTCATCAGTATTTCATAAAATTTAGATACAATTTATGGGAAATAATGCTAAACCTCGCTAGTAGTGTATATTCGCTAGTAGTGCATATGCTCATGAAGTAAAAATAAAAAAGTTTTTTTGTTTGTTTTTCTTTAATAAAGTAAAAGCAGATAAATGTTTAGTATCGAGTGTGACCCCCTCTAGCTAAAATCACAGCTTGAATTCGTCTGGGCATGCTAGCGAGTATATCCCGGATACTTGCTTGCGGAATACGTTCCCACTCCGCAGTAATCACATTCTTCAGCTCTCTGATGGTCTGCGGAGCCGGGTGTACTGATCTCACACGCCGTTTCAGAACGTCCCAGACATGCTCTATGGGATTGAGGTCGGGACTTCGAGCTGGCCAATCCAAACGACGAATGCCGACCTCTTGCACATACGCATTAACATCGCGGGATCGGTGGGCGCGAGCATTGTCGTCCATAAAAATCGAGTCTTCACCTAGAGCGGCCAATGCGGGTTGTGCATGAGAAATTAGAACTTCCGTTATGTATCGATGCCCAGTCAGTGAGCCGTTTTCAATGAAGACTAACACTGTACGATCCATTGAATTTATTCCTGCCCAAAACATAACAGAGCCCCCACCATAAGGTGTGATTTCTTCGAAACATGCCTCTGCAAAGCGTTCTCCTTGTCTTCTTAGCACTCGCCGACGTCGATCTTCACCGAACAGAGATATCCTGGCTTCATCAGAGAACAAAACCCTATTCCAATCGTCTTGAGTCCATGATTCACAATTTCTAGCGAACCTAAGCCTGTGAACTCTGTGCTCACGGAGTAATTTGGGGCCGCGGGCCGGGCGGTGACTGCGTATATTGGCAGCGAGAAGCCTCCTCCTGACCGTCCATAGACTAATATGCACATTTCTTACTTCTTGGAGGTTGTTCTTAAGATCCACATACGAAGATTTGCGATTTCTCAATGCGCGACTCACAAGAAAACGATCATCCCGTGGTTGGGTACATGGTTTTCTTCCAGAACCAGGCCTTCTCTCGACGGAACCAGTCTCCTGATATCGCTGCCAGGTCCTTTGGACTGTCGAGCGACTAACATTTAGCCTCCTAGCCACGAAACATTGGCTGCAACCCTCTTCAAGCAGCGCGATAATTTTGGTAGCTTTTACCACTTTATCTACCATTTTTGATACAGCCAAACAGCATTAAATAAAGCTTTGACAGTCAAGGATATGAAATTAATCGATAAAAATTGAATAAAAGTTATGAAAGTCGATGTTAACTTCTGGAACTTCGCGCCAAAAATGTAGGATAAAAAGGGGTTTTCTGTAAAAATGAACATCAAATGAAAAATTGAATTTAGAACGTACTTTTTTAAATACCACAGCATTTTTAAAACCGGCCAGTAACGTGTACAAACGATTGAAACCTTTTTGGTATTGTATCTTTTTAAATATGAATGAAAATCAAAACCGCCCGTTTTTTTTGCAAATGAGTTTATATCGGGGAATCATAGTTGCATCTATTATTTAATTTACATTCTTGTCTTTTGAAACCCATGTTAGAGGACGGTGAACTGATCACATTGTAGACAATGTAGTTTCTGTAACACACCCAAATTTCGACACGTAACATCTAGTAGTATGTGATACCTACTAACCGGGCACAGTTCCAAATATTGATCTGACTATTGAGGGAATCCAGCAGAAATCCTCGAATTTTGCCCTAAATCGTACGCCTATGCCGTAGGAACAGTGAATGAAGACTATCTAAATAGAAATACCTATTTGCTTTAATATGCACTTTTACTATATACCATTTTCCGTGTAGTGATGGAATCAGAATATAATTTACTACGTATCGTAGTCCATGGGTGTCTTAAAATACGACTAAGACGTACAATATGCATATAACATCTATTTAAGAGAAAGAAAACTCAAAATAAAAACACCTATACCAATTCTTGTGAGCAGGGAAGGTAATAGGTCATTTTCCCTCCTATCGTGAAGAAGGTTCAAGTCGGCCAATCGGACGTATATAAGCTGAGACGACGAAAATGATGATGTACTTTACATATTGTTAGTTCATCAAAAGACTATTGCGGAAAGTTTTTCATTCTTGGCAAACTGCAACACAAAATGTATATATGTAGTTGGAATAGCGCCCAGTACATATCGACCGAGACCTGCCCCCGTTACGTCATCTACACGATGTGACGTAGCGAAAGCGGGAAATCAGAATGTGTCAAGAGCAATCTATTTGTTGTTTCAGCCATCCATTCTATTCTTATCTCAGCTTATTTTGATCGTATTTGTGTATTGCAAACGTGAAATCATATGATCAACGCCGCATTTAAAAAATGTCTGGCATAGCTTTGTGTTAAAAACGTAGTGGCTAATTACTAAAAGAAATATTTTTAAATATGACTCATCCATTCACACTAACATATCTAGATATAAGTACTTAATATGACCATATTTTATTTCGTCAAAAAGAGAGGAGAGAGGAACGTAACCATTGTTCTTCGTGTCAAAACGGGACGCCTACAGAAATAGGAAACAATATGAAGTAAAAAACTAAAAAACAAGAACATGTAAAAAGACCTGCAGAAAGAGGTTAAATATGAACTGAAAAACCTAAGAAAAGTAAGAGCACAGGTCTGTTTGCAAAAGAGGGACATTTTTGTTACGGCTCTAGGGACAGCGGGACGGACAGCCTGCAAACGAGACTTTCCGTTGATAATGGGACGTATGGTCATGTTAGGTTATTAGTCCCGATACGTATGAATCCCGTAATAATCTGGCATTCTGTATAATTCGACATGCCCTTTTTCACACCTTAGTGCCTTAGAATAAACCTTAAAGCCAATTTCCAACAGTTTGTTCATAGATATTGCAATTGGTTACTGGCTTTTTTTTACTTGGAATGTTGCATTCATATTTCTCTCTTTTAATTATTTATCGGTTTAAATAATTAAGCCCGATATCATATATTATTTACGACGTATAGATTTGTTAAATTCGATCTTATCATTTTTATATTGGTGTAATTCGTTGGATTACAAGATACCTACTCTTATTAAGAAAAGCTAGACTAGAAGGATTTGTTGGTAAATGACAAAATATTGTTCGAAAAATTCATTTTATTTATTATTTTTTATTGCAAACGGTGGCAAACCTCCCCCACCCTCAGAAAATTGGGCTGCCGGCTCTTTCGCTGACCGATTTTTTTTTTTGTGTATTTAGCTGTTGGTCGCAGATGACCTTGACAGCTTAACGCGGGCAATGGGCGAGCGGAAGGCTCTCAACCCGGTAAGTAAGTTAAGCGAACATCGCCCGAGGGCTCCTCTTGTGGGGAACGGACCTCGGCTCGGGGCGTCGCTGAAAGCAAAGTGGGCGTGGCCACGTTTAGGTTAATGACTTTTACGCGCCGCGGTTTTCGACCTCGTCGGCGAGGCCGACACCGCGGAGTTTTATGTGTTATCGCTGCGCGAGCTGTGTAGGCCCTTTCTTGGGCGATCGTAATAGCATCATCCCCTTCTTCAAGGAGATGACGGGGTCGTCGGACCGCGGATATTTTTGAAGGGACGTAGTTTACCGCCCCAACCACTAGTGGATTGGGGTGAGTCATGGCAGAGTCAAAATAGCGCTGGGAGCAACGCTTCATATACTGCCTGATGGTCGGCAATTCGAGGTCGATGTGTAGATCGACATTACGAACGAACCACGGTGCTCCCGTTGCCCGTCGCATGAATCTATTTTGTAGTGTTTGTAACCTGTGGATCCTGTTTGGCCTAACGTGCGCGAACACTACACTGGCATACGTCATGATCGGCCGTATGCAGGTAGTGTATAATCGGACTTTTCGCTGACCGAACGAAGCGCAATAATAAATTGCTACTACTCAGACGTTGATTTTCTGCGAGTGTGGTCCTACCCCTAGCGGACCAGCCCGCGGCTGTAGACAGATAACTGTCAACAGTATGGTCCTGCCACTATTAAAATCAATTAACCAATAGGTAGTTTTGCATAATGATTTTTGGATTACCGCCTCTACTGTAATTACTTTGAAAGTTTATGAAAACATTGAATATAGAAAAAGAAAATTTTGGAGCATTTTACATCATATGTTATGTTTTTTTATTGTTTATTGTGACAGACGAGCAAGCAGCACACCTGACGGTAAGTAATATTGTCACTTATGGACCTTTGCAATACCAGGGACACAGTAGGCAGCGGCTTACCGTGAAGAAAGTGCTCGTCTTAAACCTCGTTTAAAGGACATTATAGCGCTCGTGAAATACAGCTACAGGCAGTTCATTACAGATAGTGATGATGAGATACTAAAAATCTCGCAAATAATGATATTTTATTAATACTGTAACCTGTCCAAGATGGATGTTGAAATTATCGCAAATATTCACCTCACCTCGTCTCATATACGTTCCACTAATAGGCTCGAGCCTCTTTATAATAAGAGAGATATTAACCTACAATACCACACTGGGCAAATGGGTTGGTATACGGTTTTATTTCGAGTTTTCCTTCTCCTGCATAGACGTTATATGCATATTATATCCCTCAGTCGTCTTTTACGACATCTACAGGCAAGAGTGGTAAATTGTATTCTTATTCCGTCACCACATGGACAATCGCAAATATTGGTAAAGTAAAACCCATGTAACATTTCTATCATGTCCAGATTTATTATCATCATCCTGCTCCTATCCCAATTACCTGGGGTCATTATGTACTCTTCTTTCATAGTACATATTGCAAAAGTTATAAGCAATATTTTCATGACCGCCTGACTGTCATCAACCCTCCTTAGGAATGTAATTGCAGACCAGACGGTATCAGATGGAGTTGGAGCAGGACTATGCAAAGCTTCTAAGTCACCTTTTTTTTTTTGCAAACAGAGGCAAACGAGCAGAGTTCACCTGTTGGTAAGTGTTGCTACCGCTCATGGACCTTTGCAAGGCCGCTGCCTACCGCGAAGAAAGTGCGAATGCGTGCAATGAGTTTCAGTAATACTAAAGGCGTCACTAAAACCCACCAAACGCAAACACCTTCAGAAAGTTGGGCTGCAGACTATCTCGCAATCTTTTATGACACCTACTGACAATGAAATGACAAGGATTGATAGTATTTTTAGCTGCAATCACACAGCATTGAAACTAAAGAAACTATGCTAACAGTGACATACATTCAAATGGCTAAAAGGTCTAAAAGAGAATTGTTAGACAGTTTTGAAGTCAATAATCTAAAGATCAATATATTCTACAAAAAATAAATTCACATGACAAGTGGTAAATCATACATTCTGTTAATGTTCTTAGTATAACTACTGACATAGCCTAGATGAAAAGTACTGTGAAGATCTATTTTATTAAGCTCGGGCAAGTATTATCAGTATTATGAATAAGACATTAATTTATCAATTGCCAAATTTGTATTGATCTTCTTAGTTTTAATGTATCTCAATGTATGTCTTTGTAAGTATACTGTGGAAGTTTGTATCCAATAGCCAGATATTTAAAGGATAAAGAAGGAATATTTTACAGGAAAACTTCATTTACACCTGGCTCCTATAGGAACTGTATTAATTTGTTTGTGTTCTTGACTGCACAGATGGCATAGTTGTTAAGATACCCGACCTACAGTGCCAGTGTTGAGGTTTGAATCCCACGCAGAACAACATTGTGTGAATAAATTGTTGTTCCGAGTGTGGATGTATTGTGTTCATTAGTTATGTTTGTAAAGTCCTCAATGCAGGGTGTTGTCTTTTTAAAAATATATGTGTTATGGTGTAAATAAATAGGTTAAGGCTGAATAAATGATTAAATTGACATTATAATAGTTGAATAAATACTGAATATATGACTGACTGAATGATAAATATATTGAAGGTCAAAAGTAATTGTTACTAAAAGGAATCATTGAGAAATGTTTTACTCAATGAAGGTAAATAACACTTTTTTAATCTCTTTATCTTTAAAAGAGTAAATAGATGTAATGCATTCTACTATTGTTTTTAATAAATACTAGCAACCCGCCCTCGCTTCGGTTTTAATTGTTTTACCCGCGTAGTTCCCGTGGTAATACCGGGATAAAATATAGCCTAGGTTACTCCCTGATATTATAGCTTTCCATTGGTGCAAGAATTTTTGAAATCGATCCAGCCGTTTTGAAGATTACCCGGAACAAACAGACAGACAAAAATTTTTAAATCTCTATTTTAGGCATAGGTGTTGTGCAAATAGCCGTGTGAGCATGAAAAAAGCCTATTATTTTGACATTACAAACAGACACTCCAATTTTATTTATTGGTATAGATTAGTCCCATGTAGCAGGGCACTTTCCAGGTAGTGATGGAGTAACAATACAATTCATCACCTCCTAGCTTATCCACGAGTGTTTAAACAATGGATATAATAAGCGTATAAGTATATAGCGATATACATCTATACCAGAGATGGAAAACTTAAAATAAAATACAATATTAACCAGTCGGACTAGGGTAGTGTAGATCAGTTTTTCTCCTATTGTGGAGGAGACACGAGCCAGGCTATGGTAGGTATATGAGTGAAAATGATGATAATGAGTAGAAAGTAAGTATATTTTCATTAATCTGCACTAGTTATCATGCCAGATATTATGCTTAATACGGGGAATATCTATGGACAACTAAAAAAATTAAATGACTAGTAATAAATCCAATATTCAAGTCCACAACCGCACCACTAACAGTTACATATATTTTACGACTAAATTAAGGAGGATGTATATTATCATTTATCCAGTATGTTATATTTTTCTAGTGGCTAAAAGAACACATATAGCACATCCCATTTAACTTTTTGATAGTAATAGTCAAGTGTAATTATTAACCATTATTTTAAGTCATTTACAATGTTATTTTCATGAAATAAAAGTAGGTGGCAATTATTCTAAGTATTAAATCACCTTTTAATATGATTGGGATTTGTTAAGAAAAATATACTTACGAAAATTTTTGTGTTTGGGGCTGCTTTACTTCTACATCCTTGGAACTCATCTTGCGTAGCTAGGTTTTAGATTTTCTGAAAATGCTGAATCTTTAAGCCTAGATTGTTACTATACATTTATAATTCGCCATAGCATGTGAATTAAAAAAAATCTAATTATAAAGCAGATAATTAAGAATAGTTTTCTATAAACTATATTGATGAAATATAAAATGTAATGACAATGGCAAAAATCAATAATAGTCTCCACGTCTTTTGCTTCTCGACACAAAGCTGATGGCGAAGAGTCAAAATTATTTTCAGATAGGTATAAATACGTACAAAAATTTATTATAAATTATTTTTAAATGATCACATATGTTTTAAGATTCTATCATGCACATATTTTTCTCTTATATTTTACGTAATCTGAATAATACTCACATATTTCTCTGCTTATTTTAACCAAGCACAGTTCAGGGATATTCAAAAGACTTCAAAGAATAATCATATCTATTTATAATAAACTTTCTCGATGAATGAAAAACAGAAGAGCGATTAAATTTGTTTATTATTATCTAAGAACAAGATAGCGGAAGTATAGAGCCCCAACGAACATAATATAACTGGGAAATGGGAAGGATTAGTTTGGAACTGAAACGGAGAATGAAAGAGACAACCAGATTTGACATTAGATGAATAATTGACAGTTGATCAGTGCTGCCAATTTTTTATTTCAAATTATCGGTGTACCTTTGAACTGCTTTGAACTATATCGTTAGTTAATATGAACTTTATTTAGTTAAAAAAAAAAAACACTTATAATAATTAGATTATAAATCTAATTATAATGTTTTTTTTTTATATAATAAGTAGATTAAGCGGCACAGACACGAGAATCTCCGTAACATTAACCTATCTTGCCTGTTGTAATAGATAAACAGCCTCAAAGAAGAGATTGGTTGTGATGATCGCATCGAGTTCTCGGCGTTAGCCTGGGTCGTTGACTGCCAAAATAGTCTGAGGACCATATTATCTCAACTGGTTCTGGTGTTTAAACTGCCATTTTTAGAGGAAATATTTTTAATTTGATAACATTATTGCTGACGTTAACAGTCTGGCTTAAGAGACTTATATTCAAGGTCATGCAATATGTATAGGTACAGAATAATAACGGTGATAATCCAATGTCTACATCTTTTTTGTAGTATATTTTTTATTACCGAGCTTATTTTTTTATGTTAATGAATCTACCTCGATGGCTTAATGTCATGAAGATATTAATCAAGCAACATACCAAAGGTACCAATCAAGATGGACCATGTTCAAATTTTGATAATCGCAATCCGCAGTCGTACATAACATAAAATTAATTATTCTTTAGGTCATTAAGTGGTCATTGGGTTACAGCACGGAAATGGGCGATGTACTACGTACTATGAATACCTTATTGCTTTAAATAGGCCCTATGGTACTTTAGTGATCGAAGTCAAGGAAGGGGTCGGTGGTCCGCTCCATTGACGGTCAGGGTTAATACGGCAGACTATGAGGTTGCAAAATGCCCTTCCGTTGTCCACGGTTCAAGGGAGTTTGACTAGACCCTGGTCTGTCAACAGAATAACAGATTAGGTACTTAAATAAATTGGTATCAATTGGGGAGCATTTCTAGTACAGCTTTCCGTTTGGTTTTTTTTTTTTTTTAGTCTTTATTTATTTAGGAGCTTTTAGCCTCAAGGCCATGCCAGCTCCATCATACCCTAACCTTACATTAGCTGCCTTATATCACCTTAGATTAATCCTATTTACTAACTTATAAACTAAAATGGCTGCATCAGAGAGAGGTTTTGATAAGATAGTTAAGAATACTCCAACATCTTTCACACTTATCTCAAAATTTTGTACCAAAGATTCCCTTAAACTTTTGGTTTGGACACATTCCACCAACAGGTGATGGACATCTTCAGGAGTGCCGCACTCTGAACAATTGGGAGTAGCACTTTTCCCCATCAGATGTCGAAACCTGTTGAGTGGAACATGTCCAGTACGAAGTCTTTGAGCTATTACAACAATATTCCTATTCAAGTTCGTGTTGGCAAACCATGGAATTCGAGGTGGTTCACTTTGTAATGTTTTTATACCATATACCTTTTGTTAACGATCTTTCATTAAAATATTCCTTCCATTCTTTGTAAATATTGTGTTTGTATTTAGTAATCAGCTCAAAATGGTTTGACACAACTTTAATGTTAGTTCCATCCGTCAGAGCTTTCTCTGCTAACCAGTCCGCCTTCTCATTCCCTGGTAGGCCAACATGTGATGGCACCCATTGCAATATCAGTTCAATGTTACTATTTATAAGGTCGAGAATTTGTTTTATTATAACAAAAGCTATCGATGCACCTCTGTAGCCAGAGGCGCATCGAGCTATATGTTGTAGAGCACTTCTACTATCAACAAAAATAACAACTTAATCAATCGATATTGTTTGAAGATATTTTAAGGCTTCTGATATTGCAACGAGTTCCACTGTCATTACACATATATCATTATTCAGAATTTTAAACATGCGATCTAATTTATGCTTGGGATCATAAAAGGCTGCTCCACAAGTCTTCTTTTTGGATCCATCTGTGTATATTTTCAACCAGTTATTATAGTTGTTATTGATTTCTTCCAATACTATAGTCCTAAGAAGATAGGAATCATAGGCATCTTTATTTAAGTTAATATTGTCTAGGCGAACTCTTATTAACTTTTCTATATTTACATTTGAGATCCAAGTATCTAGCCCGAACATTTCTAAAGGATAACTTGATGTTAGGATTTCATTTCTTGTGCTATTGTATACAGTTACCAATAAAGGGAGTTTTTTATTCTGCCAATATCTTTGTTTAGTGTAATCCTTAAGCCTATTGAGTAAATCTATGGTAATATTATTTTTAATAGATTGGGTTCTTAAACAATACTTCGAAGCTAAAAATTTTCTTCTAAATGTCAGATTAGGGATGCACAATTCACTTTCCATGCAATGTATGGGCGTAGTACGTATAAAGCCGCCTATTATCCTCAAGGCTTGGTTTTGAACATTGTCCAGAGTCGCTAAATTACTATTTGCACTATTATGATATAAAAAACTTGCGTAATCAATCCTACATCTAATTAATGACACGTACAATTTGCGAAGGTGTTTCGGGTGGACACCCCAGGTGGCGCCTGCTAATACTAGTAGTAAACTTAAAAAATTTTGAGTTTTCTCCCATGTTGCATTAATATGCTTACCCCAACGTAAGCTACAATCCAACCATAAACCGAGGTATTTAATGTTTTGATTTGAAATAATTGATGCTCCATTGATAGTGAGGTTTATTTGTTGTTTTCTACGACCTCTGCTGAATATGCAGAATTTAGATTTACTGCTAGATAGTTCTAGCCCTAACTCATTCAACAAAATAATTATACTATTTAATGCTATTTGAATTTCATTGGCACTGTCCTTCAGATCATTATAGGTAGCATATAAAACAAAATCATCCGCATGTTGGGAGATAATGACATTATTAATATCGCGACAAATTTTATAAGTGACTATATTAAATATCAAGGGAGATATTGGATCACCTTGAGCTATACCTTTACTTGCCCACCTTTCCACAAAATGTATTGTTGCTCCTTGTTCTACCTGAGCTTTGAGATGTCTCTCTGATAAGAAGGCCCACAAGTACCTACAAATCTTCCTTCCAACATTGATCTCATCCAAAGTAGATATAACTTTATTGATAGCTACATTATTATAAGCATTTTCTATATCTGGAAAACAGGCTAATGTAGGTAGGTTTTTTGAAAAGCCTATCTGTATCTGACAAACTAATCTTACTAAGCAATCCAGGCATGACTGAGATCGCCGAAAACCTATTGTATTCCTGGATAAAATGTTGTTTTTTTCCATATACCATTCAATCCTTCTACATAGCAATGAGTGAAACAATTTGCAAGTACAAGATATCAATGAAATGGGTCTCAGTTTCAGAGGCATGAGTACATCCACATTGTGTTTAGGTATTGGCACTATTTGTATGCTTCGCCATTGGATAGGGACGTGACCAGTTTCTAAAATTAGGTTGAAAGTTTCTAATAAAAAAAGTTTGGCTGGTTTTGGAAGGTTGTAAATCATTGAAAAAGTGATGAGGTCATTGCCGGGTGCGGTATCTTTTCTTTTAATACACTTTTGCATTTCCTGGTATGAGAAATTAACTTCAAGAGCCGAGTTTCTTGATTGAAGCATAGGCATACGAGCAGCAACAAAATCAGGAGCAATATCACATAACATCTGTTCAATTTGAGATTGCGAGGCATAAAAATTACACTTACCTTTTCCTTTCATCCAGCGCATGTGATTCCACATATCTGATATAGTCATAGACTCATCTAAACTGGTACAAAACTGCTTAAAATTGTTATTTTTTGCTTGCGTTATCAATTGTTTGGTTTTTTTAATTTGTTGCTGTAAAATATCTAAATTAAATGGAGTAGGGTTCCGTCTAAAAGTAGATAATGCTAATCTGCGTTTGGCAACTGATTCAGAGAGCTGTGTACACCAATAAGGTTTAGGTTTAAATTTAGTTATTGGATCTAAACATTTTTTAATCAGTGGAATAGATTCATCGGCAGCAAAGTTAATTTTATGCACCAGAAAGTCATATCTTACTTGGGGGTCATTTGAATTAAATACTATATTTCTAAACAATTCCTTTAAAATATTTTTATACAACTTCCAATCAGCCTGCTTATAATTTCGTTTTTTATCATAATTTAAATTTATTTTATTATCAATGTGAATATGTATTTTTATTACTAAATGGTCACTCCCTAAAGTTTCATTGGTTGTATTCCAATAGAAATTGATAGCAATATCTGATGATACGAAAGTAATATCCGGTGCTGATTCTTGCAATACACCACTTACTAATCTAATTCTAGTAGAGTTCTTATTATTAAGCGATATGAAACCGTTATCTATTGATGAATCCAACAGTTGTATGCCTCTTACATCATTTTTATAAGACCAATTTGTATGGTGGCTGTTGAAGTCACCTGCTATAATTGTTTTTCTGCTAAAGGAACTGAAAAGGGCATCCCAATCTGACTGAGTTGTTCTCACATTAGAAGGACAATAAATGCTTACTTTTCTAGGTGAAAACAGTTTAAAATTTTAACATGCACTAATTCAATATTACTATTATTTACACTAAAGGAAGTAATATGAGTTTTAAGGGAATGATAAGTAATTATTGCTACACCTCCATAAGAATCACTTCTATCTTTTCTATAAGTATTATATCCTCTAATACGAATAGTAACTCCTGGGTTCAACCAAGTTTCACTGATAATAGCAATATGAACCTTTTCCTGTATTAATAAACTCTGAAAGTCTACTAATTTTGGTTTTATGCTTGTGAGTTCCATTGTAGGATAGTTATCGGAGAATCCTTATGAGTGTTAGCCATAAAAAAGGTTAAACAAGCTTTGTATCCACTCACTGTCAGTTACTGATTCCTTAAAAAAATATTTCATTATATCTATAACTAATTTCAAAATTTCACTTATCTTCTTCTCCCATGTCTTGTTTGAGAAAATTACATCTTTCATTTTCTTAATAATTTCCCAAAGGGACTGATGGGTAGAACTATAACCTTTATTTCTCTTTTCAATTGTAACTCTTTCAGCACCTGCCTGGGTTTGGTTATTATCGGTATTGCAGTTTTGCTCTTCAGTCTGTAAATTATCTTCTAATGATTCTATTTCCTTCCTTGTATTTTTTTTAAACTTTGAGGTAATATTTTCTCGATATTTAATTTTGTTTTTACACCCTATTTTTCTTGTACTGTTTACCAAAATATCTCTATAAGAGCAAGTCTGCGTTTCTTCATTTTCATTGTTTCGATTGCTCTCCTCACTACTGCTTACTACTTCTTTTTCATATTCGCTATTTTCTTTTTCAATCAATATCTTGTCCTGATTCTGTACTTCAAAAAGATACATATGAAGGGCTTTTTTAAATGTGCAATTTTCCAATGACATTATTTTACGGATCTCTTTTTCTTTTAGAAATATTGGACAGGTTTTGTTGAAAGACATGTGGTTACCTTTACAGTTGACACAGCGATACTCTGTTACATTACAGTTGGCATGTGGTGCACCGTATTTTGGGCATACAGGTTTCTTGGATGTACATTGGCGTAATAGGTGGCCAAAACGCCAACAATTTGAACATTGTGTAACCGGAAATGTATACATATCCACTTTGAATTTACATCCATAGGCTTCGACGAATAGGGGAACTGTTGCGCTTCTAAAACAAATGCGAACAGTTTCGCTGTCAACCCATTTTCCTTCTTCTGTATGCCTTTTCAACCGTTTCACGGATATTATATCATAGTCACTAGTGAACATGACATTCAATTCGTCCTCCATAACATCCAATTCTATATTTTTGACAACGCCGTATGATAAATGGTTTTCTTCGGAAAGTTGGCACCGATAACCCAATTCCTTTAACTTTTCACATGTAACTAATGTTTCTGCATGTTCCCTTGTTTCGAATCTGATACGAACCCTAAAAGGATTTTTATAAGTTATCCTTTTAATTCCTTGTATACCTTCAGATTTCAGGAATTTCGTCATAGCAATTTGTTTAAGTAATACCTCTTTTGATGAAATGTAAACTTCATTTAAACTCTGTAGCTCTAGCTCTCTATTCTGTGACCTACGACTATGACCGAAATTCGCTGAAGAACTACGGTTTAGCCGCTTTGGGTTTCTTCGCACTGTAATAAATTCTCCTTCATCCGAGTTCTCTTCACTATCCTCTCTTGCTCTTCGTTCTCCTCTTTGTATTTGAGCTGCAGCACTAGTTTCAGTCTCCATTCTGGTTCCTCGACTACTAAATGTAATCTCATTTGGTTCTGGTTGTTCACTACTTATTTTATCATCATTATTTAAAATTAGTAGAAAATGTTCGTCAGAATCACTCATTTTTTAAAAACACGTAGTCATGTGGGTAGATATAGAAACACGTTGGCATCGCAACAATAATAGCCGAGCACACGTACGAACGCAACGAAGCGTGGCGCGCGAATGTGTTTCCGTTTGGTGATGGAGTAAGAACACAATTCACCACATCCTTTTTTTATGGGTGGGCTATGGTAACCGCACACGCGTTCCATTCCGTCCGGGGCGACGAAAGGACGGCGCGCGGGCACATAACCCATCCGTACCCACGTCGCGTTCGTCCTTGGGCCAACCACCAGTGCCAAATTCCTTGTCCTCAGTGGTCGGCCCGACAGAATACCCTTTCGGGTCACCACATCCTGTCTTGGACGTCATATAAAATCTATACAAGAGAAGAACTTGAAACAAAACCAATTCGCTTGACCAGCGTGGTATGGTAAGTCAATTGCCCTCCTATTATGGAGGAGGTTTGCGCTCAGAAGTGGGACTGAGGAAGGATGGTTGTCATCAACAGTCATCATTCCCTGCCACCAACTTAGAGTCAAGGAAGTGTCGCGCACAAGGTAGCTACTACTTGCCACCACTTAAGACATGTAAGCATTTTTTTTGCGCCTTGGAAAATGCATTTACGCATACCCATTGCTAGTGACGACAAAGGGGTATGTAGGACTCGCTGACGTGGTATGGTTTACTACATCAGAATATCAGGCTTGCGCTCAGAAGTTGGAAACGAGAGTTTTCACCACCCCTCCGTTTCACGTGGTTATTATATGAAATTACTAGGGTAAGGTAAGGCATAATAAATCGCAGATAACATCACTTCAAAAGAAAAAGTACAACGCAAACGAATGCTGCGTTAAATCTGTCTATATCGCCATCTTAATCTACTATTATAGGTATATTTAATAAAATATCTTGTGTGGTTACTGTTAGACCAAATTCCCTTCCGGTGTGGAAAATAGTAATCACTTCTTTTTTCGGTGATTAAATCTAAGATGGTTTTAACACATTTGCTGACGGGGCTAGATCTAATCTTTCTGCCACTGCCGTATCCTTGTTTCATCATCATCATCTCAAACCATAAATGTAGGTACGTCCTACGAGTTGAGCTCGGGGCGCTTCCGTTGTGAGATCCACTATACTACACTGGTCAGATGGATTGTCATAAGATTTTATTTCGAGTTTTCCTTCTCTTACATCGATGTTATTTGCATATTAGTTCGCCCTTATACTCGTTCCAACCATTTATTTTACTTTTGGCAGGTCGAATTCTGATCAATTAGTGTTGTACCAATGTATTACGGATACTATGTTTTGTAATAATCGATTTTAGTCAGGAAGAACTTTTAATCGATTTAACACGGATATTTTATTTTTGCTTAAATACATATTTCATATTATTTAAAAACTTCACTTCTGTAAATATATTTGTTATTTGGGCACATTAATTTTTGCATACCCACTAATTCAGTCCTCCCAAAATATTTTACTTTGTACTTTGCAAAATAAAAAATAACTACTTTATGAAGCATTTTTCCATTAAGCGGGGTCCGCTGCTCCAAACTTTACTTAGAGACAATGGCGCCCTCGTCTGCGGTAGTAAATCACTAATTTTCTCATCCAGCCTACCCCTTTTTTTTTAAGCCGAATTGGCAACACTGAACGGCGCGCCGGCGACGCCATTTTGTTATGTTGTCTGTCACTCGCAACAAGACTCCCGTGCTAGTCACATTTCTGTTCGCTGAGTGCTCTTTCATATTTTTCATACGCTGTGTTGAGTATTTATATTCCACCGTATTGATTTCATTGTTCTTACTTTGATTGAGTTGAGCGTATCGTTCCTCCCAGTAAGATTTTACTTGCAAAATGCCGAAAGGTATGGTGCTTAAAGGACAATCCAGAGAGTTAGTGCTGCGGCTTCGTGAATTTTTTGAAAAGGAAAGCCGCAATGGCGGATTCCTTATACCAGTAACCCAAGTTAGAGACCGTGTTGCAGCAGCATTAGGTATTAGTGCTCCAACGGTGGCGAAAATCACTAAAGAAGCCTATGGTAGTAGTGGTATTGAACAGAACAAGCTATCTACGCCTAAGAAAAAACGTCAGCCCCGTAAAGTGACAGCAATTGACAGTTTTGATACTGATGCTATTCGTCGTCATATATACAATTATTACACAAGCAAAGAGATTCCTACTTTGAAAAAATTAGTAGCATCTCTACGAAATTGTGGCTTGTTTCGTGGTCAAAAATCTTCTTTGTCAAAGGTGCTGCACCAAATCGGGTTTTTGTATAAGAAATCCGACAAAAGAAAAATTTTAATGGAACGTCGTGATATAGCCTTGTCTCGCTGTGAATTTTTAAGACAAGTGAAGAAAATAGAAGACTGGTCGAATGTCGTTTTCACAGATGAAACTTGGCTCAATGCCAATCATTCCATACCAAAAGGTTGGACTGACGATACTGCTGCTTCTACTTCTGCAGTGCCAATGGGGAAAGGTGAACGCCTCATCATTTGCCATGCGGGAACTACAAAGGGATTTGTACCAGACGCTCTGTTAGCGTTCAAATAAAAAAAAACAGGAGACTATCATGAGGAGATGAATGCGGACGTGTATGAAAAGTGGTTCAGAGAAATGCTTACATCACTTGAAGAGCCATCAACAATATTTATTGATAATGCACCCTATCACTCTCGCCAAATTAATAAAATGCCAACACAGGCCAACAAAAAACACGAGATTATAAACTGGCTTCGTGATAATGGGGAAGATGTGGACGAATCCCTACTAAAAGTAGAATTACTTAAAATATTAAAAAGTAAAAAGCAGCCAGAACGATATGTCATCGACGAAATGGCAGCAGAATATGGGCATGTTGTAATCAGAATTCCTCCGTACCACTGTCAATATAATCCAATTGAAATGATCTGGGCACAAGTCAAAGGACACGCCGCAAGAAACAATACAACTCCTCCTTTCACAGCAAATAAAATGCTTGAACTTTAAAAAAACGCATGTGCTAGTGTGACGCCTGAAAACTGGGCGAGTGTCGTCAACAAGACAAAAGATATAATATTCTCTGATTGGGATCGGGAAATTGAATTTGACAACATACCTACACAAGAGTTAATAATAAACACTGCAGATGATTCAAGCGACGATTCGAGTTCGTATGAAGAATCTGACGATTCGTTATAATAAAATAATATTAAAATATTTTGGTTGTTTTATTTCATGTTATAGGTATGATGAGAAGATTTTTATATCTCCCTGATACAATTTTAACGTGTTGTCTATTACAACAATTCAAAACTCAGTTGTCAGCTGACTTAACTGCAAATAAGTGTAATCGATTATTTGCGATTCATTAGTTTGCACCGAATACTTTTGAGCCTGTCACTAGATGCGATAGAACGTAACTTTTTTTATAACGGAAATGAATTATCACTTAAATTTTATGAATAGAGCTATTTACGGCATATTAATGTATTTAGTGGGTAATAATTAAGATATATAAATATTATTGGGCAGTTTATATATTTCTCTGTTCACTCGTTTCAAAGTTAATAATTGCGTATAATGAAACAGTTACGTCCTAAAGCATGTGTCAAAAGTAAAATAAATGGTTGGAACGAGTATAGTCGTCTTTGACGACACCCACGGGCATAAGATGATGAGAGGTTTGCATTCGTACTCTGTCACCACAGGGATTTTTATTTTGTTTAAGTGTTAAGGTTGCCTATCTCGAGTTATATACTCCAGAAAAACAACAAATATACTGAACAGCTTTAATGTACAGTAGTAAACTAAACTACATTATTTAAGTACAACGGCGCCTGATTAAAATGTACGCAATACGCATTCTCGCCGCGGTGGTAAGTTCGAAAGTGCTCGGCGCCCCGATGTCGCTGGCGTCGAACTTTCTGGCACGCTCCACGCCCCACCGGTGCGTAACATGTAGTCGCGTAATTAAGACTTAAATGTAAGGGGCCCGTTGTAATTTCATAGTATTTATGTAGTATTATTGGAACCCACACAACCTACCAAATGAGTGCACGCCAAATTTTTTTCTTTTTTTTTTATTGCAAACGATGGCAAACGAGCAAACAGTACACCTGGTGGCAAGTGCTGCTGCCGCTCATGGATCCCTCAGGGTCGCTGCCTACCGCGAAGAAAGTGAAGGGAGTGTGAATGCGTGCATTAAGGCTCGGTGATACCAAGGGCACCACCAAAACCCTCCACACACAAACACCCCCAGAAAGTCGGGCCTCCGGCACTCTCGCTCACCGAACGAAGCGCAGCAACAAATTGCTACCACTCAGACGTCGATTTTCTGCGAGAGTGTGGTACTACCCCGGACGGACCGGCCCGCGCCTGTAGACAGATAACTGTCGACAGTGTGGTCCTACCACTCATGATTATGAAGTCCTACAGATTCCGCTGGTAGCGTAAAACACGATCTCTTCGGGATCGATTTTCGCACAGAATAGTTCGTTTTGAGATTTACAAAAAAATGTTCAGAATCTACATAAATGATATTTATATCCGTTGATTTTATGTTGATAAAGTGTCTTGTCCTATAAGAACCTGATATTCTTTTACATATTTTCTTTTTGATTATTCTTTGATAGTCTTTGGTTTTTTTTTAATATTATTATAGTCATTGTGTTAAAAAGAAATAAAATAGTTTGGAGTGACACGTTGTCCTCCTCCCACTCGGACATCCGGACAAAGTTCAGATCAAAGCCAAAAAGTACGAAAAACACTTCTCATTTGCCATCATTTTCAATAAATTTATTAATTGCTCAGGATAAATATAAGATACGGTACACCAGATGGGTTGAATACATTTAGGAACTCATGAACGTCATAGTCATATACAGTGTTATCCATGCTTATGAACTAGTCTGCCCAAAGACCTGTGATCGTATTCTGTGACTTAGAACTACTGCGACAAAAATTAGTCACGTAGATAATTTTGCTTTTAATTACGTCGATGCATTAATTCTAGTTAAAATAATTAGTTCTGTATTTGTATAAACCCAAACTAAATGTTCTCCCTATGGTGAGGGAGTAAGTAGGTATACAATTTATCACCCTTCGGCCTGTGCGTTACTTGAAAGACGACTATGCGATATATTTGCTTCTCATTCACATAATATCTACTTAAATATGCATGAAAAGCAAAACTATAAATAGAACCCTATACCAATACGTCTGTCTGAAGTGATATAATAGAATAGGTCAGTGTGACACTTGTTGTGGACGAGGCTCGAACTCAGTAGTGATGTATAGGCTGACTCTATTCTTAATTGTCTCAAAAGCCTAGAGTCACTCGGCGTGAAGGACTAACAGATATACTTACGCTAAGTATGTACTTAGATAGATAGATATCTATGTAGATATTTATGTATCTCTTACGTACTTACATATCAACTTTCTTATTCGATTTAAGGCAAGAGTACTGATATGATTCTTTTACTTTTAACCCTATTATCGAGGAGGTAACCTCATTGTTTGAGAAGACTCTTTAGTCTAGATAAGTTCCATGAGCACGACTGTTAACCGTTTCGGTTTAGAATCCTCAAAAAAACCTTCAGTTATTGCATTTTAAAACGAAAACCCTTTTCCAGTATTAAGTCGTAAGCTAATAGACATGTACCTACATCAAGCTTTTGGTTGTTTTATGGTTGATAACCAAATATCCACATACTCATGGCCTACTACACTAAAATGACTCACCCGTTTTAAATATTTTTTAAACAATTTTATTAATAAACTAGCAACACGCCTTCGCTTCGATTCTGTTTCAGTCATCTTTCCTGCGTAGTGCCCGTTCCCGTGGGAATACCGGGATAAAATATAGCCTAGGTTACTCCCTAATGTTATAGCTTTCCATTGGTGAAAGAATTTTTTAAATCGGTCCAGCCGTTTTGAAGATTACCCGGAACAAACAGACAGACAGACAGACAAAAAAAACATAAAGTGTATTTTAGGCATATGTATAGTGCAAATAACCGCGTGAGCATGAAAATAGCCTTATTATTTTGACATTACAAACAGACACTCCAATTTTATTTATTGGTATAGATGTATACTTCTTAAATATTATCAATATAAACTCTATGAAAAATTGAACGGCCACTTACAAAACTCATGTTAAAGAAAGTGAAAGAATACCTATTAAGAGATAGGTTCTGTTGTGATCGCAATTAGTTCTATAGTTACCGATCATTCCCTTTCTACAAAGCTTTTCCGCGTTAGACCATATAAAACGTACCTCATCCACATATTATCATCACAGTATCTTTTGGAGCTTAAGAGTAAACAACAAATCAAAATGAAATTCTTCGGCAAGGTAAGTTTAACCAGAACTTTAACAGAAATGTTAATACTGAAAAAACGTTAGGTCATGTATTTGTTAATAAGTATAGATTATAAGCCACAAAATATGTATTTCTGCATAGGTTACATTGCAATTTAAATTAAATCGGTTGTATTACCGATTGCGTGTCCGCATACTATCCTTCTGTCATCAGGAATGATCAATTAGGTTGATGGAATAGCCTGTCCCCGAGGATAAATATGCCTAAAGATTACTTACAAAAATGTGAAATAATGCCAAATGATAATAGCTTATGTTTTACTGTTCTTACGTGAGCATAAAAAAAAAAGTCGTTTCCTCAAATAATTACCAAAAAAAGAAGTATTTATTTAGACAATGTATTATTTGGTAAATATTTAATGTTATTTTTGGTTATGATTTCTCAATCCAAATACACAACTGTTATGGACAGATGTCCCATGAAGTGGGATGAAATTAACGTATTATATTAAACTTAGGTTAAGGGTTTATATTTTACAGTTATTTTTCTTTTCTACCAGATGTATGCCTTCGTCATATGCTTTCTAGCGGTAGCGACCAGCGCTGTTCAGCAAGAAAAGAGAAGTGTCAGTTTAGAACCAGCTGCATGGCCCAGCGCCACCTGGATTCAAGCACCTGTACATGGTAATATTTTTTAAATGCTTTCTGAATTTCTGGCATAGCAAGTTTAAAGCTTATAAAATTACACGTGCTTTTTTTTAGTAATTGATTTTTAGTAATAGATTTTTTAGTAATAGATCCAGCAATACATATAACCTCTAATAAACAACTTGATTGTAAATTTAGAGTAATAGTTCAGAAAAAAAAAATTGTAGGATTTTTCTGAAGATTTACAAGGACTTTTTTCAAGGAATTTTGATACTGCACGCAGTTAACAGCGGTGAGCTTACTCGTATAAGCATCTATTATACCTATGTGTAATACCTTGCGTAAGTTACCGGTTTCATATATTCACAAAGTTTGGGACTGAGAGTAACAAAGCTTTGATACTATTGCAAGGTACTTGGTCATCAGACACAAGTTCAGATGTTGCGGGCGCGGTGGCAGCTGCCAAGGCTGCCTCAGCTGCTGTAATGGCGGCTCAACACGAAGTAGCGGCAGCGAAACACGCAGCCCTAGAACAACAAAGCTTTGCTAGCGCTAAGGAAGCGGCCGCGGCTCGAGCAGCGCATAAGAGGTTGGTGAATACTATTACAGATTTTCCTTCCTTTTTTTCAGGTCTATTCGGCTCAATTTTTGCGCGAGATTTTCCATAACCTTAAACTAGTAGGTATATCATGATATAGTATGTAGTTTAAGGTTGTAAGGTTATATGGGTTTTGATCAAGAATTGCTTCTCTTAAAAATGTTTGGCGGGGACTTTACAAACATGTATTTCCCTTCCTCTCAGCTCGTACATGACCCACTGCTGGGCTCAGGCCTACTCCATAATGGGAGGGACATTGACCTAATATACCGCTGGTCAGACGTGTTGATATAGGATTCGCGACACTGGCACCATAAGTCGGTATCTTAACCAATACGCCATCTATACAGTCTTATTGCTTATCTTGCAGTGAGGAGGCTGCAAGGAACGCCCGAGCCCATGCTTTAGAAGCTGCACAAGCAGCAGTACAAGCACAGGCTCAGCTTGCAGGTGCTAAGGCTCGCGCTGCTGTTGCTCAGAAGATCGCCGCAGCTAGGGAAGCAGCTGCAGCTAAGGCTATACAGCGGGCTGCGAGCAACCAAGCTGCCCGATTACAAAGCGCTGGTAAAATAAGATTTATTTTAAGAAATTGTAAGATAATGAGTGTTAAACCAAGGCGAATACACTGAATTCTGTTCCCATTTTTCTTTTAAGCGATATATCGCTTTTTATGCACTAAATTGGCCGATAGTATGATTTTCAATTACTGTTAATTACTTTTTATTCATCATCATCATCGTCTCAGCCCATATACGTCCCACTGTCGGGCTCGGGCCTCCATAATGGAAGGGTAATTGACCTACTATACCACGCTGGTATAGGGTTTTATTTCGAGACGTGTTGGTATAGGGTTTTATTTCGAGTTTTCCTTCTCTCGCATAGATGTTATATGCGTTTGATATCCCTTAGTCGTCTCGTGCGATCACCCACGGGTACGATAGGGGGTGATGAATTGTATTCTTACTCCGTCACCACACGGACATTTTTATTATTTACTAGCAATCCGCCCTCGCTTCACTTCGGTTTCAGTCGCCTTACCTGATTAGTTCCCGTTCCCGTGGGAATACTGGGATAAAATATAGCCTATGTTACTCCCTGATATTATAGCTTTCCATTGGTGAAAGAATGTTTTAAATTGGTTCGGTGGTTTAAGCTTGAAAGCGTAACAAATAAACAAACTTACTTTCGCATTTATAATATTAGTAAGGATAGCAACTCGCCCTCGCTTCGCTTCGATTTCAGTCGCTTTGCCCCCATGGTAAATCTATAGTAGCTCCTCAGATATTACAGTACAGATACTGCAACCTATGAGGCCTCGGGCTCAATTCCTGGACAGGGCAAAATTCTATAGAATTTTCCCGAGAAGAAAAATAGCGAGAAGAAAAATAGCCTAAGTTACTCCTTATATAGCTCCCTTGTAGTATATATTATAAAAATCGGTACAGCCGTTTTGAATATTAAGAGGATACCGGAGAACAAGGAGATAGATAGACAGACAAAAAAAATTCAAATTGGTCTTCTAATTTTGACAAAAAAAAATTAAGCACAAGTATCGTGTAAATAACCGTCTGAGCATGAAAAGTCCTACTAAGTATTTTGATATTAAAAACAAATATTTCAATTTTATTTATTTGTATAGATTTAAAAGCATAATTAAGAAATAAAATTTGTTTCACCCGAGGGAACATTTACAAGCATACAATTGATCAAAATTAAAACAGACTGAACAACCATTGGTGCTTTACACGACGAATTATTCTGTATGGGGATTAAAACTACGACATTTGATACTTAAAGTTAGTAGCCATCCTTCGCTCTAGTTTTTAATGATATTATGGTAGTCCATTAGCAATGGTTACTTACCTACCCTGACTGGCTTCCTATTTGCCACTTTCCCCAAGAAAGATTATGAAGGTGGTGGTTATCGAAATTTCATTCCAAAGTCGGTATTACATAGCTTTCCCATCATAAAATCTAATTAGGCTAGGTTTGTGCCTGAAATATTGTAATACACCTACTTCTATGTAATATTTAAAACAGTACGTAAATGAGGTGTGGGTGCGTTGTTTCTTATTTAATTCCATTGAATATAAAGAGAAATAATAAAATGCTTTGGACAGATATAGAATCGTTGAAGCTGTCAGTGATCCAGAGCTCGGGTGCGGCTGGAGCCGCTGGGGCTGCCCAACACGCAGCCACTGCAGCAGCGGCTGCCTTGCGACCACAAACTCCTGAATGGTCATCCAAGCCTTGGACATCAAATGCTTGGGTGCCTACGAACGTTCCATGGAGCTGGGCTTAAGAATTATAAAGAATGGAACTTTATCTTATGATTATCGAATATGTTTTTGTTTATAATAAATGCTTATACTTTTGCATTCTTATACAATGTATTAGAAATATGAAATAAAACTAATTTGAAATATAATTTATCTCATTTAATATGCTTTTTAATTATCTGTCGTTGTAATGATGTTGAAGCCCGTGTGATGAAGGAGTAAGAATTTATTAATTTATTAATTCATCACTTCCTATCTTACCCCTGGATGCCGTAAAAGACGACTAAAAGAGTATAAGATCTGTGCCAGAGAAGGAAAACTCAAAATAAAACGCTATACCAATATGTCTGACCAACATGGTATACTAGGTCAATTTGCCTTCTATTGAGGAGGAGGCTCGCGCAAGGCAGTGGGACATATATGAGATGAGACGACGATAAAGCAGTTTACGTGGAATTCATATTAGCAGGCCGACCTTAAATACACTCAACTTGAGGGATTGAACCTACTTACATATTATAAGAGTTCCCCACCCAAATAAGTGCCGTAATTAAATACATACGTATTTTTAAGTATTTTTATTCAACCCCTTCTTTTCTTATTTTTTTTCACAGCCATTTTACTTATCTCATTGATTGAATTGCCTACTACGCATGCGCATTTGAGCACCACCTCTAGTACTTCACACAGCATCCTTCATCTGTGTTTCGAAAAATAGCAATATTTTTATTTTACTAGAATAGATAAAAATGTAGTAATTTCAAATCAGAATAGATCATATAAATACGGTAAGTTTAGTTATCTAGTTCTAAGCTAGCTCTCTTGTTAGATAAAATATTGATGAGATAATTGTGCACGGTGTGAGTGAAATCGCAATCTAAGTTTCAGGCATTACGTAAGTAAATGCTTAATGAGAGATATATGAGATATCATATCATAGTTACAGCTTTAAGGCTTCATTTCGGGTACTTTTCCCTAAATAATTTTGGTTACATGATGCGAAAAACTGTATCGCCGAATTGTAATGTATGTAATATCCTTGAAGACATTCACCATATCATTATGGAATGTTCCCGAAGCGAAGCACAAAGACTAGATCTTAATTTTAATATATATATCGTCTGTGAATACTTTAGGATATTGTCGGATCCTCTATCCGACGAAGCCGAGCATATTTATAATATGTTTAATTTAGTTGTTAAGAATAGATAGTTATAATACCTATGTACGTTCAAATGGGGGTGGCATTATCTATACAGATAAAGCCCTCTTTTTACCGAAATAAAATTTAAAAAAAAATGGGAGATGTAAACTTAGTTTATGGGTCTCAAGATGCAAGGAATAGTACGAATAAAAGCTTATAACTGTTTCTTACAATTATATTAAACACTCATAGTTAAAATCAAAAGTTGCTGTATATTATGATACTACGTTTTGCATTACATATTTGGTACCATTGGACTTATTTTGGATACACCTAGATTATTTTTCAAGTTTAATTGCCATTACATGTCCAGCTATAGATGCCGGTATTTAAAGGATTGATATCACAGTAAAGATATTTTTTTTCAATCTTACGATTAATATAAACAATAAATGTCGACTCATTCATATTTGAAATTATCGTTAGTTTTGTATAGACTATTGAATGAAAGACTTTTACCTAAAATAAGATATTTAATAAACAATACAATAACAGATAATGATTAATTAACACATAAACGAAAATTATGAAAGTTAGTATTATAAATTAACATAGCATGTAAAATAAGTAAACTAATAAATTACAAGTATATTATTCACACATTGAAAAACTGTTCAAAGTAAAAAGCAAATATTTATCTCAGTCTATATACGTCACACTATTAGGCCTGGAGGCCCAAGCCCACTGGAAGGGAAATTAACCTGCTTTACCACACTGGTCAGACGAGTTGGCATAGGGTTTTGTTTCGAGTTTTTCTTCTTTTGCATAGATGTTATACGCATTTTATATCCCTTAGTCGTCTAATGCGAAACCCACTCCTAAAATATGATGAGGGGGTTAGAGGAAATTGTTTCTTAATCCATCCGGTAATTTTATACACACAGAAAATTTTTCAAGGTAAAAAATTGATTATTATCAATACATAAATACTTTTTTAGATCGCAATATGTCGCAGTGGTACATATTAACAGCACTTTTATTATGGAAAGGAGTGTTAATATCTGGAGACAATGCATCAACTGAAAGGCGACGATATTCAAATCCTACCTATTACAATGTCGGAGGGGTCCTCTCCAGTAACGAATCCATCACATTCTTTAAGGATACGATCTCTGTAAGTATGCTGCAACGATTCTGATAATATGGATTTTAGGAGCGATTTATTAAAAAGAAACAACAATATTGGGTGCACTTAGGTGATTCGAATCTCACACAGGAAATTTTTTGTTTGATCCACAAATTATTGTACTGAGACTGACTGTTTTTAATAATTATTTTTTGCAAAAAAAATAAAGAAACCGCCTGCAATAATGTAGACAATGTAGACACATTTTTAGATTTTTGTTGATTTTTCAAAAAACCTGTTGTCCGATTTCGATAAAATTTTTATAGGACCATCTGGAAAGTATACCCTCTCCAACAAAAAAAGAATCATCACAATCGGTTCAGAAACGACGAAGTTGTCCACAAACATAAAAAAACATATATATATACATATTTTATTTGGGGTGGGTTGCGGTCGGCGCACTCCTCGCACCACTCCGTCAGGGGCGACAGAGGGGCGTAGGCACGCACACCCGCAACCCACCCGCGATGCACGTCGCCTTCGTCGTTGGGCCGACCACCGGAGCAGGGTGACTTGACGTCAGTGGTCGGCCCGACGGAATACCCCCTATTTGGGGTACCCTCCCATTGACCGACATCCCCCCCTCGGGGAGGACGTCGGTCTTTCCTCACGCAGTCGGCCTCTCGGGGGGTGACGGACTAATTCCCCGGTCACGTCACCTGCGGCCTCGGCTAGAGCGGCAGGAGGCGCAGCTATTCGCGCCTAAGCCGCCCCACTCGCCGACGGCGGATCGCCTCATCGAGGCTGCGCTCCTCGCGCACGGGATCCGCCGCCTCCTTCCTCGACACTACTGCCTCGCAGAAGACTGCGACTGCGTCCCAGGTCGGCACCGATGATTGCGATGAGTTCACGCCGCAACTCTGTCCAGGCGGCACAGACCTCGAGCGTATGCCGCACCGTGTCCTCGTCGCAATCGCAGTGGTGGCAGGACGGTGTACTCTCCCTCCTAACGACCTTGTGCAGGTATTTGGCGAAACATTCATGCCACGTCAACACCTGCACCAGTCGGAAGGAGAGCAGCCCGTGCCGCCGTTTCAACCACTGCATCAGCACCGGCCGGAAGGCCTCCACCGTCCGCACCCCGAACCGAGGCCTCTCCAGCCGGACTGCCCAACGGGCAATGACGTCTCGGCGGGCGTCGACGCGCCATGTGGTGGTCGTATGCCCTCTGTGGTCGCCACAGAAGAGCCCTAAGTCGGACGGTCAGGGACTCCGCCCACACCGGTGCGCCGTACAGGGCCATCGACCGGATAAAAAAAAAACAAAAAAGCATATATACGGTCGAATTGAGAAACCTCTTCCTTTTTTGAAGTCGCTTAAATAAGCGGCACTTAATCGCTTAATATTTATATTCAAATTGAAATTATATCATTCCAGACGTTACTCCTTAGGGAATCAAGTATAACTTGTTTTCTGACATACAAGTAGCCATATAGATCTGCCTTATATAGCTCGTGGGTATCATGAAAGACGACTAAGAGCTTAAACCGTCTAGTAAACAATTATATTCCTAAGAAAGGCTGGCACCAGGCTTATTTCTGGGTATCCTATGATCTGTGCACACGCCGACTGTTCCGTCCGGGGTGACGAATGGGCGGAGCGCGGCCCCATAACTCACCGTATGCCCTCTCCTTCACCATTGAGCAGATCACCGGTAACGAGTTCCTTGTTGTCTGTGGCCAGCCCGGCGGGATACCCTTTCAAGTACCCTTCTTCCCTAATGCCGGCAGGACCTGGTAATGATTTATTCCCCGGTCCAGTCACCCGCAGCCTCGGCTGGGGCGGCATCAGGTTCAAGTACTAGCGCCTGCGTCGCCAATGTCGCTGGTGGCGGAACGATTCGCCATAGACATTAACACCAGGCTGGCGACCGATCAACTATTTCCAAGACTTTTGTAATATGTACGATGGAAGAAGATGTACCTATATATTGTGTTGATACCCAGGGCCGGATTATCCATAAGGCAGATTAGGCAACTGCCTACAGGCCTCACATCGACTAGGGGCCCCTAGTTGACGCGGGGCCTCTATGCAGTTGAAAGAAATGCGTCGTGCATGTGAGAAGCTACTGTAGTATTAAGTCAAGGTAACAAGATATATTGTTGCAATAAGCGATTGACGTAACAGATTACCAAAGGAGTCGATCTGATCTACTGGACTTTGGGTAATAAAAATATATTTTTTAAAAAGTAAGAAATAGGGTAACAGGACCCTGCTAATGGCATTGCCTAGGGGCCTGATAGGGTTAATGCGGCCCTGTCGATACCATCTAATGGGATAAAAGCAGGATGATAACGATGACGTGTATGTTGCATAGATCATCAATTGTTAAGAGAACGTTTATTTCCAGAACCTGAACTTCAAAGACCAATATGTACCTCGTGGTGTTACATATCATGATTACTCAATGCTAATGGATCCAAATCCCATCAAAACAGCTCTAAATGTTTGCAGAAACCTTATTTATCATAGAGTAAGTGAATATATCACTTTTAAAATAAATTCTAAGATAAAAACTGATAAGAACCATCATCGTCATCGTGATAAGAATACTTTTATAAAAATATTGATAAAGATAACTAAATATCGGCAGATAGGTACTTTGATGTAAAATCTATGTAAATACTGATTAATGCTAATTATGTTTGAAATAGATTTTGTAAGAAAAAAACAATAATACAATTTTGTTTGTTCCGTGTGGTGACGGAGTAAGAATACAATTCACCACTCCATATCTTGGCCGTGGATGTCGTAAGAGACGACTAAGGGATATAATAAGCATATAACATCGGTTTAAGAGAAGAAAACTCGAAACAAAACTATTCCAACACGTCTGAGCAGCGTGGAATAGTAAGTCAATAACCCTCCCTTTCTGGAGGCGACCTGAGCCCAACAGTGGGACATATATAGGCTGAAATGATGATGATAATGGCAGTTTTGTTCAATCCAGCAGTAATAAATAAGTGGAGGCAGTTTTAGTCTGTTTTGAGATTTGCGTTTGGTAACTAATTAAAAAGTAATTCTCGGTGGCGGAGTAAAAACATAATTCAGCTCATATTTTCTTTCCCCTTGATATCGTTAAAGGCGACTAATAGATATAATAACAATATAACGTCTATGCAAGAGAAGGAAAACTCGAATTAAAACTAATATACGTCTGACCAGCTTGGACGGGCGATCTTTCTGAAAAAGATCACTTCTTGAATCGATTTGAATCGTCGTCTAAAGAATCGATTCAAAAGAAAATCAAGGTCTGTAGGATTGATTTCCGATTAATCGATCTATCGATCCTTTTCCAGTTTTCTTCCAATTCAATACGAGATATGTTTCTGGTGGAATGAAGATTTTTTTTTAAGAAATCTAGAGAGGTTTGTGATGAGCTTTTTTTTTAGGAAATCTGAAGGTGTTATTTATCTTATAATCTATATCTATACCAATAAATAAAATTGGAGTGTCTGTTTGTAATGTCAAAATAATAGGCTTTTTCATGCTCACACGGTTATTTGCACGACACCTATGCCTAAAATAGCAATTAAAAAATTTTTGTCTGTTTGTCTGTCTGTCTGTTTGTTCCGGGTAATCTTCAAAACGGCTGGACCGATTTCAAAAATTCTTTCACCAATGGAAAGCTATAATATCAGGGCGTAAACTAGGCTATATTTTATCCCGGTATTCCCACGGGAACGGGAACTACGCGGGTAAAACGACTATAACCTATAACCGAAGCGAAGCGAGGGCGGGTTGCTAGTATATATATATATATATATAGGAGAGGCGGGTTTTGCGAGCGATATATTGATTCATCACCATATCTTTGGTACTATAAGGCGTACGGACTTGAAATTTGGCAGAAATATTCCTTTCGTCGAGTAGAGGTCAGCTAAGAATTTCGGATTTTACGAAATTGCACTTGCAAGGAGTGTTAATAATAATATACATATAAAGGAACAGGGTGAGCCGAAACTACTGAGGCTAGAAAAATGAAATTTGAACCGTAGTTTCATTTCGTGCCGTAGGCACCCACTAAGCAAAGATTTTTTGAAATTCCACCCCTAAGGGGGTGAAATGCAACGGTAAAGTCTGTATGGAAAGCAAAAAATCTTTAGCTACTGTCTTCAAATTAAACACAAATACTCTTTAATAAAAATATATAAACACGTGTTTAAGCGTTTGTCCATTTCCTCTAAGTGTGTAAAATAGGAGGAAAGATGTCAGTTTACTGACTTATCATAGAACTGAAACTACTGAAGCTAGAAACATGAAATTTTGACATTAGTTTCTTTGCATAACGTAGAAACCCACTAAGAAAGGGTTTTTTTGAACCGCAGTAACAAAGTTTGTATAAGGAGAAAAAAAAAAATCTACATCGATTTTCTTCAAATTCTCCAAAAATACTCTTTAGTAAAAATAAATAAACCTGTGTTTCAGCATTTTTTTTAATTTTTACACTCTAAGGTTATGTTTCGTCTATGTTATCTACACTAATATCATAAAGAGGAAACCTTCCTTACGAATAAACTCAAAAACTCCTGGGCGGATTTCGATAATTCTTTCACCATTAGAATATTACAGTATCCCTGAGTAGCATAGGCTATATTTTATAACAGTATACCCACGAGAATGGGAACTACGCGAGTAAGGCGCCTGAAACCGAAGCGAAGCGAGGGCGGGTTGCTAGTATAGTGTAAAACACTAACATTGGATACTGAAGACGAGTATCGAATGGCCAGAAAAAAATCAAATGACGATTTTCTACATTCCCATCATCACATTTCGCAGGTGGTTTGACGATCATAGAATTATGAGATTCCCAGCAGAGCCTTACTGGCCAGCCGCGTTATATAAGAAGCCTTAAGAAACGTATCCGTACTTCATGACCCATTTTTACAATTTCCAACCCCCTCCCCTCTCTGGGTGGTCATCCGTAGTGCAAGCTGACTCATTTTTGTTAAGTGTGGTATTTTTCAAACACTCACTCCCCTACAAGTGACGCAGTATAGATACGTTGTCTTATCACAAATATGTATTTCTTTGAACTATTAATGAATTCAATTAGGTACATGTATTATGATTTCAAATCTCTATGCGCCTTAAGTAATAAATATAAAATAAAACAATATTTTATTTATAATAAATGCTATGCGTCCAGCGTCGCTCGCATAAATTTAGATTTTGTCAATTTTCTATCCCTCAGGTACTTACTTTTTCATAATTAATAAAAAATAAAACGTCTATTGTTCTCTGCCAAATCTCTGCCAAACTCACAGGATAACTCTCTATGTTAATCTGAAGAGTTCCGGAACATTTAATCGTAATTGGTCCTGCCATTTTGGAGGGCATACATAAGATAAATACATATATTAATTTTTATATTTATAGTAACAAGCAATGTTGTTTTAGGTGTACGCAGTAATAGTATCACATCCTCTAACTGGTGATTTATCTCCAGCTGCTGTTTCATATACCAGCGGCTTCTACCATATACCAGTTATCGGCATATCATCAAGAGACTCCGCGTTTTCAGATAAAAATATTCACGTTTCATTTCTACGAACAGTACCACCATATTCTCACCAGGCTGATGTATGGGTCGATGTGTTGAAACACTTCAATTACATGAAGGTCATATTCATTCATAGCTCAGATACCGATGGTCGAGCTATTTTAGGAAGGTAAATTATTGGTTGTTTAAAAAGTTTGATCGCTGATAAATTATTACATACTAATAATTGACTGCAGATTTCAGACGACTTCTCAGAGTATTGATGAAGATGTAGATCGTAAAGTGGTCGTAGAACAGGTCATTGAGTTCGAACCAGGATTGGATTCCTTCAGCGACAGTCTCATGGATGTCAAAGGTGCTCAGGCTAGAGTTTTTCTTATGTACGCAAGGTAACTAAATACAACTCATATTATTTACAACCAAACACATTATTGTATAATCAAGCAGAATTTCTTTTACCCCCGAATAATCACATCAAACAAAAAATAGTCTCATTTTGACTTTTATTATTTTTCATTAATTAATCATCCTCGTTTCTCTTTACTTACTCCGATACATGGGAACAGCACAGCATGTTTTTCTTCCTCTAAACAGCTAGGACCACAGTATTGACAGTTGTCTGTCTACAATCGCGGGCCGAGTCCGTCCGAGATAGTACTACACTCTCGCAAAAAATTGACGTCCGAGTAGTAGAATTTTGTTGTCACACTTCGTTCGGTGAGCGAGAGCCGGAAGCACAACTTTCTGAGAGTGTTTGCCTGTGGTGAGCTGTGATGCTTTTAGTATCACCGAACCTCATTGCACGCATTCCCACTCCCTTCACTTTCTTGGCGGCAGCGGCCTGTCTGTGCCCCTGGTATTGCAAAGGTCCATTAGCAGTAGCAACACTTACCTCAGGTGTACTGTTTACTCGTTTGCCACCGTATGTTATAAAAAAAATGTAGAGCAATACAGGCTGCATAAGCGAATATTACGACTTCAACTCCTCTTGAGAATATAATTATTATTGTTAACAGCAATTGATACAGATTAGTGTAAAGCGAAAGTCCGCTGTTACGACGCTCACGAGCACTTTACCTTAATATGATATGTCTTTATTATATCTATTCAGCGGTGGCTCGATATATAAATTTGTCTAAAATCACCCGAATGCTTCCGTGAGATGACGGAGTAAAAATACACCACCGAGGGGGTGGTGTATTTGTCTGCCGTGGGTGTCTTAAAAGACGATTAAAGGATATGCAGATAACATTTATGCAAGAGAAGTAATATTCGAAAAAAGACCCACTGAGCTTTATGGTATTTGGTCAATTTCCCTCCCATTGTGGAGGAGGCTCAAGCCCAGCAGTGGGACGTATATGAGCCGTAAGGACGAGAAGGCTTAATTTAATGATATCTGATGTTTACGCGAGCACTACACATTGTAAATAAAAGTACTTTTACGGATTATATCGCGTTTGTATTTGATTTATGATTGCCCGACGTTTCTCGCAAAAGAACACCGATACCTGCCTAGAATAGTACGCGAGGCTATTAAAATCAAAAAACACAAAAATTTCAATAGAGAAGATGGCTGGGTATTACCATCAAGCTGGGATCCTGTTATAAACATAATTAAAAATAAATCCAAAGAGACCACCACAAGACTGCATGATACTGTGAGCACTTATTGTATAGATTTGACCCACAACAATAATAGTTAAAGATAATGTTATAAATCAGAACTCTTTTAATAAGACAAAGTAAGCCGCATCTAAAATTAAAAATCAATATTAATTTAGCATCATGTCCCCTGAGTTTTCTTGTCGGATCTTTCTCAGTGTGGCCGCGTTCCGATCCGGTGGTAGTATATTAGTTTTGTTAGTTTTAAATCAACAAATTGTAACAATAATTGCTACAAATTTAATAATTAGTAATTACTAACCATAAAAAATATAATTTTTTCATATAGAATCATTTTCTTCTTACACTGGCAATAAATTTGTACTAAAAGGTGGGTCACAATTTAATAAATTTATAACCAATTTTCTGTATCGGGTAGATAATTATAAATGTCTGTAATAACGATTACTTGTTGGACGTGAGACACCTTAGTTCGCCCGTGACCATGAATGCTGCAAAGTGTTCGAAACGTCGGGCAATCATAAATCAAATACAAAGGCGATATAATCCGTAAAAGTAGTTTTATTTACAAGGCTTAATTTTTTATATATTTATTTTTTAATCCAAATTGGCTACTTTTTACTGTGATTTGTTATTTTCAGTAAAACTGACGCAGAAATAATATTCCGCGATGCGACATTCTTAAATATGACAACAGTCGGTTACGTGTGGATGGTAACAGAGCAGGCCTTAGACGCCGCCAATGCACCTGAAGGCCTGCTTGGTTTAAGGCTAGTCAATGCTACAAACGAACACGCCCACATTCAGGACTCTATGTAAGATCGACTTGATTTTTTTTCCTCACAACCACGCCACCATTTCTTGCCATATATAATATGCACATAATATTTACGCGAGATTAAGAAAATTCGAAATAAAACTCTAAACCCTACTGACAAGCGTGTCAATGTCCCTTCCGCAATGGAAGAGGCTAGAGCCCAACAGAGGTAAGTAAGTAGGTATACACAGAAATATTAATATTTTTATCTTACTTTTCCGTTTGGTGACGAAGTAAGAATACAATTCACCACCCCTCCTGCCCGTGGGTATCGTAAAAGACGATTACGTTATTAAATATCTAAGAGAAGGAAAACTCATAATAAAACTCTATACCAACACGTCTGACCAACGTAGTATAGATCAATTTCCTTCCTTTTGTGGAGGAGACTTGAGCTCAGCCGTAAGACGTATATGAGCTGAAATTAATGATAAATATTTAGAATTCTGTGTAGCTGATGCAGTTGACGTACATATAACATTTCTGTATGAAACCAGTATTATCTCCAGGGTTCATGTATTTATGTGAGATTCTTTACTTCACTTGTAAACATCATCATCATAATTACAACCTATCGCCGTCCTCTGCTGCCTGCTGGACGTAGACCTCCCTCATGTTACACCACACAGTGCGGTCCTGTGTCGCCTGCATCCAACGACGCCCAGCAACTTTCACCAGGTCGTCGGTCCAGCTATTGGGAGGGCCTCCAACACTGCGTCGTCCGAAACGTGGTCGCCACCCGAGAACCTTTCTTTCTCAGCATTTGTCAGCAGAGCGATGTGGCCTGCCCATTGCCACTTCAGCAGCTACTAGTTCTTAATTCTTGAACAGACAGATGGCTACGATCGACTTTCTACTAGGTTTACTGACGACATCATAAAAGTCGCAGGGATCCATTCGGCGCATGTGGCACAGTACCGTTCTGTGTAATATTCTCATGGGAATTCTCTGCGGTGGACGCACTATCTCCAACAGTTGACGTCTATGGACTAATGGAAGTGTGGAGTGGTACTACAATTGCAATTACACGTGGAGATCGTCAACATTTTTTGATGTATTTTATTTTATAAAATGTTTTTATTTTTAGTTAATATCTTATCTTAATTTTTTTTTCTAGTTACGTGCTTGCATCTGCTATTCGTGATATGAACAAATCAGATGAGATCCTGGCTCCACCTTCAGACTGTGATAATTCGGGAACTACATGGACTACTGGTCGGTTATTATTTGATTATATCAGAAAGCAAAGATTAGAAAATGGTGCTACTGGTCATGTGGCTTTTGATGATCACGGAGATAGAGTGCATGCTGAATATGATATGGTCAATGTTCGAGCTCAAGGTGAACATGTTGCTGTAGGGAAATACTTTTATTTCAAGGTAAGATGGGATATCCATCTATTCATTGTCCTGTATGTCCTATATGGTGGTGGATACGACTACTACCAACCCTAATATTTTTTGTGGATGTCGTAAAAGACCATTAAGAGTGAACTTGGTCTACTCAATCTGATACCGTCTGTTCAACAATTATATATATTCCCAAAGACGGTTAACTATAGGCAGGCGGACGGGTATAAAACTATTGCCAATGGGTACGACGAAAGAAGATTACATATTGCGTTGACCCTAAGTAATTGGGACAAGAGAGGGATAAGGATGAAGGTGGTATATCCATTCACTAGCCTATTCGTATATGCTCTTTTCTCGGAGTAGGAATAATGCCAAAATAGCCTCGGACATCAGGCGGATTGATGATAACACTTATTGTTATAAATTTCCTACGAAACTGTTGCTATCCATTCATCGTGAAAATACGGGGAAGCATTGTATTCTTATCCTATCCTATCCCGTGCACGAGGATGCAGAGGTGGTATATAAGAAAGGTAAACAAGTTATTAACCTCAGTGACAGTATCTATAATTCTTCACCCCATATATGTCAGATTATTAAGCATTAGAGATGACGCCCGCTCATTCACATTAAGAGCGAAACTAGCGCAATATAATACGCTTTTTTTTTGTTTATGGGTGGGCTATGGTAAGCACACACGCAGTCCATTCCATCCGGGGCGACGAAAGGACGGCGCGCGGGCCCATAACCCACCCGTATCCACGTCTCCTTCGTCGTTGGGCCAATATCATACGTTGGCGAGACTGGTGACACTTGCGAAAGGATATGGTAGGAATTGTATTTTTATTATTATCTCAACTCATGTATGTCCCACTACTGAACGCGATCCTCCTCCACAATAGGAAGAATATTCATCTACTACAACCACGCTGTCAAACGATATTTCGAGTTCCTGATCTTGCATAGCTGTTAAATGCATATTTTATCCCTTAGTCGCCTTTTACAAGACCCGTGGGTAAGATAGGACGTGGCCGCGTGGTGAGCTATATTCTTACACTGTCACTGCACGGGTTAATGAACCATTCTTACTAGAAGTTTATTTAATTATTAAAAAAAATACAAATTCATTAATATTTCAGGAGACGCATAAAATGAGATTGGAATTAAAAGAGCAAGAAATTATTTGGATGGGAAGAAGCACTTCGAAGCCAGAAGGATTTATGATACCAACACATCTTAATGTACCTATTTATATTTTTATTGTTTCATAAACCCGCTCACTGGATGTGAGAGTTGGGCATGGTAGAAGAAGCACGAAATTAGAATTAATGCTGTGGAAATGAGAGCGCCAAGGAACATAATTGATGTGAAATTGAGTGATAGAATTAAGGACAGAGTGATTAAGGAACGTTATGGTATGAAAGGAGATGTAGTGGACAAGGATTGAAAAAGGTATGTTAAGTTGGTTTGGTCATGTAGGGAAATTAATGAAAGAAGATTGACAAATTGAATTTATAGAGCGAATGTGAACGGAAGTGTTGGAAGAGGAAGATCAAGGCGGACGTTCCACGATCAAATCGGGGACGTTCTTAAGAAAGGTCAGTTTAGAAGTACCCTAAACCGAAGAACATGCATGAGGAGATTAATGAATGTGGAGGAAGCGAAGGTAGTATGTCAAGATAATAGCAAGTAGAGAGAAGTGGTCTGTGCCTACCCCTGTGGGAAAGAGGAGTGAATCTATGTGTTTCGTCATATGTCATCACCATTCTGCTCATATCTCAATTATTTGGGGTCGATGCAATATGTACTCTATTCCCATCGTACATATTTTCTTTTTCCATCGTACATACTGCAAAAGGTTTTGTTAATGGTTTTATGACCGGCCGCCTACTTGTCAACTCTCCTTGGGAATGTTAATGTCAACCAGACAACATCAGGTAGAGTTGGTTCTGGACCATTTAAAACTCTTAGTCGTCTTTTACGACACCCACGAGTAATATATAGGTTGGTGATATTCGTAGTAATTACCACATAGTAAAGAGTAATGGCTATGAGGTAAGACCTACACTTAATAATTCAATGGCTGAGTTCTTTATTGTCTGTTCTAAGCATATTAAAACACTATAACCGAAAATTGAGATTATCTTCAGAAAATCTGGGGAAAATTCAGCAACGACTGCACAGATAATGCAGTGCTCTAAACAGCGATAGATTTGGACTTGATGCCCACACAAGATGCTCCGTCCTATGTGCCATATACATATTTTGAGTTTACGTATGTATTTGTGCCAGTTAATTGTGAGTCCGTTGGTTCCCTTTCTGTCTCCATTCCTTCACTTCCAATCCTGCATCTACAGTAGACAGCGATTTGGATGTCACCCCTGACATTGAATTTCATAAACTTTAATTATCGTTTACCATTCCGGGCTGCTTGTTTATCAGCCACTAGTGGCCATTAAAAAAATGCAATATTTCTAATAATGTGTGTACATATTAATTACTAGCAACCCGCCCTCGCTTTGCTTCGGTTTCAGTCATCCTACCCGCACCCCCTTTCCCGTGGGAATATCGAGATAAAATATAGCCTATGTTACTCCCTGATATTATAGCTTTGGAATGGTGAAAGAATTTTTAAAATCGGTTCAGAGGTTTAAGACGGAAAGCATAACAAACAAACAAACTTACTTTCGCATTTGTAATATTAGTAAGGAAGGAAGAAAATAAGGCTTAATATTTTTTGCATATTGTAGGTACTGACAATAGAAGAGAAACCTTTCGTGTATACTCGTCGTATTGATGATGGAAGTGATTGTACTCCAGAAGAGATACCATGTCCTCATTATAATGCTAGTGAAGATACAGGTAAGAGGTGGTCCAAAAACATGATAGTTATTACAGGATAGTTTTCTATATGATGACGGAGTAAGAGTAGAATTCACTACCACGAATAAGGATTTATAATATACAGATAATATATATGCAAGAGAAGGTCGAAATAGAGCCATTTGAAGAGACATAGTAGATCAATTTCTCTCCTGTTATGCAACAGACTCAAGCCCTGCAGTGGGACGTATATGAACTTCACTCTCCATGCCTTATAGACGACTTTTAAAGGAAGTTTTCTCTTAATGCTAGGCCCCTCCAATGGGACATAATGCCATAATCGCCACTTTGGCAAGCGGGTTCGCAATCACAGCTGGCACTATAAGTTTCGTTGCTCATTCTTCTAGTACCTACCTAAACACGCTTATGACTTTCGCAGGGAAGGAGAGAAGGGTAACGTCGTATTTTTAACTATATAGCTTCTATTCCATACCCACATATTTTAAGTTTATATTTTTTACGTTTTAATTAGCTATAAGGACTAAGGACGGATCCAGCTTACAAGTCTGCGGAGGGGTCATATAGGCGTTTTGTTTAATCATGTTTAAACAAGTTCCAATGGGATTACTATAATAATTCTAATTAAAAAGAAAATGTTTTATTGCTATGCGTCACAATATAAAAATGTAACAGAAACCATTTACGTGAAGTGACAGAGGAAGAATACAATTCCACAAAAGAATACAAGGCGTTATTTATCTATTGTGATCAAAGAAACAAACAGTATTATGAGCTAATATACAAAGCAAATAAAATTAATAACGCGTTATCTAACTTTATGATAAATCATCTAGCTAGCGTGTTTTTTTTTATTGCAAACGGTGGCAAACGAGCAAACAGTACACCTGATGGTAAGTGTTGCTGCCGCTCATGGACCTTTACAAGGCCGCTGCCTACCGCGAAGAAAGTGAAGGGAGTGTGAATGCGTGTATTGAGGCTCGGTGATACTAAGGGCACCACCAAAACCCTCCACACACAAACACCCTCAGAAAGTTGGGCTGCCGGCTCTCTCGCTCACCGAACGAAGCGCAGTAACAAATCGCTACTACTCAGACGTCGATTTTCTGCGAGAGCATGGTACTGCCCCGGACGGACCGGCCCGCGGCTGTAGACAGATAACTGTCGACAGTGTGGTCCTACAACTCTTAAATAGGTGTGTGTGTGTGTGTCATTATAGGCTGCCTATCATAGTCCATGAATAAGACATACGGGCTAGTAAAAAGAAGTCGATTGGAGAATTTTAAATACTACTTCAGAATCCTGGGTCATATTAAATATAACTTGAAAGATAAAGCGTATAATTCAACTTACTTACCGGGTTCAGAGCCATCTGCGTTCACCCATTGACCGCGTTAAGCTGTCAAGGTCATCTGCGACCAACAGCTACACACACAAAAAAAAAAGCATATAATTTTTGTCCCATCAGTGAATTGAGACCGGCACTTCTACATCGTCAGTCACTTGTTTATTAACTAAATTACCTATTCATATTGAGTGAGAAGGCATTTAGTTGATAAATAAAACTATTTTTACGGGTCTTATTGCGTCTGTATGTAATTTTTCATGCCCATTTTCGGAAACTTTACAGCGTTCGTGGTGACATGAGTCCACCCGTGACCATGAACTCAATTACAAACGCGATAAAACCCGTAAAAATAGTTTTAATTACGATGTGTGTACAATTAAATACCATTTGAGAAGATGTTGATGTCGGATGTTGTGTGGTTGAACGATTTTATTCGTTTAGAATCAGACATACCGTATAATAACGTATTATAAATGAACATAATGTTCTGATATTAAAAAGGTAAATAAAGCGGCCTGTTTCATATCATGACAATGTGATTTACGAAGGCTATGGCCAGAGAGTGTCAGGAAATGCAGTCTCTTACTTAATAAATTTATTTAACTAATTATAAGCTGTGAAATTCTCTGTGTGGTGACGGAGTAAGAATACAAATCACCACTTCCTATCTTGCCCGTGGATGTCGTACAAGACGACTATGGAATATATGCACATAACATCTGTGCAAGAGAAGGAAAACTCGAAAAGAAACCCTATACCAACATGTCTGACCACTCTGACCAGCATGGTATAGTAGGTCAAATTCCTTAAATTATTTTTTATTTTTATTTATAAGCTAAGGTATGTCGACAATCGATCGATGCTAGATCGAGAATGACGTAAAACCATGGAAGTAGTAAGTACTACGTACAACAGGAATGAGCTCTGTTTGTGCATCGTGCAGCTAAAACTAAGAAAATAAAAAGACTTAGTGTTGCCAGAGTTAGTTGATTTCAATTATTTCGTTGTTGGTAGAAAAATAGGCGATTTATGTAATGTAATGAAGTAAAAACATTTACTTCTAAAACGTTTCTAAATATAAATAATAATTTATTACCGACTTGTTAAACCAATATTATTTGTTGCTACGTGCAAAACCTTATTAACGCAAAAATGTTGCGATTGGCGTATAGGTTTTCTTTTATTTGTATGAAATACGGACACCTGACCTGACAACCCCACATGAAATTTTTAAACATAATTTGTGAATGAAGAATTACGGTGACTATGCTATCCTAGTCCTAGTTCAAGAACAAATAACTTAAATACCTATGCATTTTTTATTCCTTTCGATATTAAAATTACTTTGTTTCAATTTCAGATTTCCTAAAGATCTTAATATTAGGGAAATATGGATAAATATTATACCCATGTATTATATATGTAAATAAATATTATACCCACCTATGGGGGTGGGCACAGTTAATCCAAAAATTAACTTCGTTAATCGTTAATTAAAATTTTAACTTGGATAATCGTTAAAGCCTTAAATTCACAAAAATTTAACGCAAGTTAAAGTTAAAAGTTAACCATTTAAGACTTACTATTTTTTACTTAGACTTATGTATTATTTAGACTATACTGTTTTCGTGCCTGTGTGGTGACGGAGGAGTAAGGGTCGGTACACATATATATACACGACAATGATATATCGTAGCGATTCGACAGCACAGACAGTTTGTGCAGTTTTATCAATAGCAATATATATATATAGAGAACTGATTTATATATCTCTCTCATATTGCAGCACAGCAGGCTTATTTTGGAACAGTTTCCTGAAACTGTTATTTCGCTAAAACTGAAACAGGTTTCACAATTTAGCTGTTTTAGAGCACCTCGACTAAGTTAGGGCCCTGAACATCGTGTAGTGTAATAAGCCTTTTACTGAGCTCTCGCTCAGCTTCAATTTTGCGACAACAGCTCATTCCAGGAATGAGCTCTGTCTGTGCATCTTGCAGCTAAAACAAAGAAAATAAAACCTTATGTCAAGTTTCAGTTTCAGATTTTAAACTGAACATTATTTATTATATTGCTGGATATATCGTGAATGGGATGATTGACAAAATTTCTTGTTCAAATTATCGTGTGGTGTTATTGGATCATAAGACCATATATCACAACTACTGTGTCGACATATCACAATTTTCGGCATTTACTGCTTTTATTGATCGGGGAAAACTTAAGGATGTTTCCAGATTTGTATTTGAAATTCTAAAGTACACTGAAAAACTTTTTATTACATTATCAAATCAATAATTAAAAAACTTACATAAAAATAAAATTATCATGTATGTTGTCCAAGAATTTTATAGCAAACATTGTTAGATCCACCACATCCTCCTCAATCTATATTTGTAGATCCACATGATATTCAATTGGTGAAGGCGTTAGCGAATTCATATCTCAATTTACGTTTAACTCATAATGCAAAGTTAGAATCAATGAAACATATGAGGAATAAGCTGGGTTTGCGGCAGAAACTTCACAAGACTGTTTTATTTAGCAATGTCTGATTTAGAATTAAACTTAAATGTAAACTTAACTGTTTTTTTGTTACCTAATTAATTAAATATACCACAATAGGTAGTTTATCGTAATTTTATCTCAGTCCAGCACATGCAGCTGGACTGAGATAAAATTACGATAAACTTACGATAAACACAGTGTCGTGTCCCACAAGCACCAGTCGGTAAGTACCTACCTATAGGACGCGAGTGTGAAAAGCAAGCAAAAACAGCAAATGTATAGTGCCGCAAAGGCCAAATTTATCATTAGCATCTTTGATTAAAATCCATCTGAAGCAATGATCTGCTGACGTCAGATTTTATAATTATTGTCCTTAAATCATATTTCAATATGGTCACCATCGCCAGAGAGGGGTAAAAGGTACAGTTACTGAGCTCTCGCTCGGCTTCAATTTTGCGACAACAGCTCATTCCTGTTGTACGTGTCGATATTGCGGAAGGCGCATATGCGAGGGCAACTAAGTAGGTGGACGCTCCTTTGGTGTGTTCATATAACTCGCATAAACATGAAAAGTCATTACGTGTAGTTGATGTCTATGTTACGTTTCAGATCAACTATTCTGCTGCAAAGGGTTCTGTATGGATCTGCTGCGACATTTATCAGAGAAGATCAACTTTACCTATTCTCTGGCCCTCTCACCTGATGGCCAATTTGGAAACTACATTATACGGAACCTAACTCAACCGGGGGCAAAAAAGGAATGGACTGGACTTATTGGTGCGTATAAACAGGTCCAATTAATTCATAAAATATCTGTGGCGTTATCAAGATATTTTTCTGTACCAAAAATATCCTTTGCAATGCAACAGCATTGCAAGGGATTTCCCAAACATTCAATTAATAGACACAAATCTTGCCGGGTGATGATGACGTAAAAATATAATTCACCACCCCCTGTCCTGCCCATGTGTATTTCAAAAATACAAACCCGTCTGACCAGCCTGATATAGGAGGTACCTTTCGACATCCCTTTCCTGCAACGTCGGTCGCCGTCGCGCCGTCAGTCTCTCTGGCGGTGACGGACTAAAATCTCCGGTCAGGTCACCCGCGGCCTTGGCTAAGGTGGCATCAAGCGCAGGTACTAGAGGCCTGCGCCGTCCGAGTCGCCGGTGGCGGATCGCGCCGTCCTGGAGGCGTTCCTCCCGCGTGTGCTCCATCACCTCCTTGCGCAAGATGACTGCCTCGCAGAAGGCGGCGACCGCGTACCGATTCCTGATGCTGACGAGCATCTCTCTAGGGATGGTCGGCACCGATGATTGCGATGAGTTCACGGCGCTGCTCTGCCCACGCGGCACACACTTCGAGCGTGTGCTGCACTGTGTCCTCGTCGCAATCGCAGTGGTGGCAGGATGGAGTGCTCTCCCTCCTCATGACCGTGTACAAGTACTTGGCGAAGCAGCCGTACCCCCGATCTAATCACTCCATCAGCACCAAACCGAGGCCTCTCGAGCCGGACTGCCCGATGGGCAATGACGTTTGGGAGGGCATCCACCCGCCAGGCGGCAAACCTGACCGAGACGATGCCGCGTCCGGTTCGCTATTAATATTCACCTGCGTAGCAATTGAACGCGTGACACACAAAACGGTTTAGTTGTTTAGATTACGCCATCTACGCAGTCAATAATCTGTAAGTTGTAGGTATAACATCTGTTTTACATAAAAAAAGCCAAAATTATGCCAATAAATTATGATTTACTTTGAAACCATGATCAGGCATGATTGTTGTGATATCTGCGATATGATTAAGGTAGGTTGATAGGTAAACATAATATTATAATAAAATTTTGTATTACCACAAATAGCTAAATGGGTCTAATTATGCCCTAGGTATGTCGAGGCACGTATTTTGAAGTAATAGGTATTCTAAATAAATTCTTATAGAAAATATGATAGATACTTATTTAATATTGTTCACGAAGCAGCCGGCAATTTAGCAAGGTTAGGGCTGGTTTTGACGGCACTTTGTAAAACATTACATTATGGCAAAAAATGTAGAAGATTAACTACCGATGTTGCGAAAAATGGCTTACCGTTTTCACTAAGTTCTATTTTACAATTACACCGTCATTCATACACGATCAATGTTAACTTTATGTTTCAGGGGAACTGGTGTACGAACGTGCTGATATGATAGTAGCCCCGTTAACTATAAACCCAGAACGAGCGGAATTCATTGAGTTTAGTAAACCGTTTAAATATCAAGGCATTACTATATTGGAAAAGAAGGTATGTATTAAAATTTTAATAATCAATGTATAATGATTTTTGGTGTTTACGAGAGTATTATTACATTGTAAATAAATATACTTTACGGATTTCATCGCGTTTGTATTTGATTTTTGATTGCCCGACGCCGACGTTTCGAACACTTTGCAGCGTTCATGGTCACGGGCGGTTCATGGCCACGTCGGGCAATCAAAAATCAAATATAAACGCGATAAAATCCCTAGTTTTATTTACGTAGTTCAATTTATTGAAAATATACTACCAACCCTTGCTTTGCTCGTGGGTGTCGTAAAAGACGACTAAGAGCCCTAGATTGACCCGGACCAACTCTATCTGGTACCATTTGGGTCAACGATTACATTCCCAAGGAGGGTTGACGTCAGGCAGGCGGCCGGTCATAAAAGTCATTGCCGAAACTTTTTGCAATATGTCAAAACAGATGACATATTGCGTCGACCCCAAGTAATTGGGATAAGAGCAAGATGATGATGAATTTATTGAAAATATATTATTTTCTGTTTTATTAATTTTTGTAGTTTAGCTAGATTTGACAGACTATGATCTTACCTTGGACCAAATCATTTATTAGATGTAATGTCTGAGTGTATTCACTCATTATAAAGTCCATATAGTGAATCCTTATCCTTAAACGATATCTAATATTTGATAAAATCGTAAAATTGTTTTATTTCAAATACTAGCTTTTACCCGCGGCTTCACCCGCGTAAAAATTAACTTGCCTATTGAACTATTATCTCAAGGGCTGTTATCGGCATAAATAGTATTATATTTTTTAATTTAAGAAATACTCTATGTATGTATCATTTTTCATCCAAATCTGCTCAACAGTTTACGCGTGATTAACTAAACTTTCACAATTGAATATTACTTTCACCCTTGTAGTTCAGATTCACGTAGAAATACGATAATAAATATGGCCTTCATTAGTCGCTGATAATGTAGTTTTCCATTGGTGAAAAAATTTATATCGATCAAAATCCCGCGGTTGCATCCACGTAGACCCCATTCCCAACTGAGATAAAAATTGCCTATGTTACTCGCTGATATTATAAGTTTACATAGGTGACAACACTGAAAGACTGGGATAAAATATAGCCTAAGTTATTCTTTTTGTAAGCCGGTAGACCTGGTAGTAAAATATTATCAGTATAAGTCCAGCGGTTTTGAAGATAACACGTAACAAATAGACAGGCAGACAAAAATATTTGAACGGTTATTTAGGTATAGGTATCGTGCAAATAATTGTGTGAGCATAAATAAAATCTATTATTTTGACAGACAAACAGACGCTTCAATTTTATTTATTTGTAGAGACAGAACATTGGATTAATATCGTAAATATAACTTACTGTCTGGTGGTGGTAAGGAATATTACCACGCTTTCATTGTTCGTGGGTGTCGTAAAATACTATAAAGATAAAGATTTACATCGACCTGGACCAATTGGTGATACCGTCTGGCCAACAATGTTGTCATAAAATGTTGCTAGAACCTTTGCAATATATCTACGATGACAGAAGAATACCTTCATATTGCGTCGATCCTAGGTAATTAGGATAAGAGTGTTCACGCTGACACCGTGACGTGTCGTGTGGGTTCGGTTAATGCCGCCTAGATTCGTTAGAGTCGTGCGCCGACGCCATTCTTAACATCAGTATCGCGATGTAGTTCGTTATGCGGCGCCTGCGTCTACCGCTCAGCATAAGAACTGAAAATGATACCATGTCAGTCAGCTTATCCGCACGCGAGTGTATATACTATACCGTAATAGTGATATTAAATAAACAATAACTTCAGTGCCCGCATTCAGCTTAACCTAGCTCGTCGTGAACACCACCTTCAGCCCGGCAGGTCAGCAGCACCACCAAAGCAAAGGAAAGACGAGGTAACTTCTCAGCTTACTCCTCACCTGTCCCGAACAAACCCCCATTTTGTGGGAACCAGTCCCTCTAGTAGGATTGGCTCCCGCTGGTCCTTCGGCAAGCCCACGTCGTTATGTTGCTGGCATAAACCACCCCATACAGTCCACCAGGCCACAACATAACAAAGAGCAAGATAATGATGAGGCTGGGTGTCTTGGACTATATGCTTTTCGTCCCTTTGGGGCTGTTCCAAATGATTTCTTAGGGGGCGCTTACCCCCAAAAAACAGATCGGTATACAAAATTTCACATTGCTAGGCCCGAACCAATCCTATCTTTAGCTATACACTTTCCACCCACTTAGAGGTTAAGTTTCCAAAAATTCTTTGTTTGTGGTCACTTATCCCAAAACAGAACTGTGTACGAATTTTCACGTTCCTAGGACCATTATTTTAGGTTATACACTTTTCATCCCTTTAGGGGTGGGATTGCCAAAAATTCTTTCATAGTGCTTGCTAAGCAAGCGCTAAGAAATAAGTCTTGGGGTAACCCAAGGAAGCCGTCCTTGTACTAAAATGATCGTTCCTAAGGTCAATGATTTCGGTTATACGCTTTTCACTCCCTTAGGGGTAAAACTGCAAAAAAGTCTTTTTTTAGTGAGAACTCTCCCCAAGAAGGACAACGTATACAAAATTTCACGTTTCTAGACCTAAGATTTCGGCTATATATTTTCACCCCCTTAGAGGTTGAATTTCAAAAAATAATTTCTTAGTGCTCACTTACAAAAGAAAGAGAATCGCATACAAAGTTCTACGTTCCTAGTCCTAATAGTTCCGGTTATACGCTTTTTACCCCCTTAAGGGGATGATTTACCAAAAATCCTTTGTTAGTGCTCGTGTACCCCAAGAAATAGGACAGTGTAAAAAAAATACCTTTCTAGACCCAGTGGTTTCGGCTGTATGCTTTTTGGTCTTTTACAAGTTGAATTTCACCCCCATGTAAGTGAAATTTCCAAAACGAACGAATATTTATTTATTTATTATCAAGTGCCTTAATACAAAGATTCATGGTTCTATCATCGAAAATGACGAATTTCCATACAAAATGTTATCCCCTATTTCAACCTCTTATACCCATTTTTTCGGAATAAAAAGTAGCCTTTCCTTTCTCAAGCTTCCATCTCTGTACCAAATTTCATCGAAATCGGTGCAGTGGTTTAGACGTGAAAGTGTAATAGACAGACAGACAGAGTTACTTTTGCATTTATAATATTAGTAAGGATAATACTCGGATCAACATTAGAACTGGTTTACGGTTTAAGATATTTATTTTAGAAAAGAAGAACAATACACTTAATTACATACAAAAAAGGTAACATACATACATACTTATTACGAAATAAAATATGACAGTTATCATGAAATATGTACCTAATGGACGCCATACACGTTAGGTTTTGCATGATGGTTTTGCCTGTGCATGCATAACCGACAGGCATAACCGAGTTTCATATTGCACATACACGTTAGGGTTTGCATGCACAGTTTTGCCATTAACTCTCAGTTGAGCTACGTGACGGCTTGTGTAGGACGCCTATCTCTCTTAGTGGAGCTACGTCTACGTAGTACCTACATGACGATGTGTGTAGGACACCAATAATAAACTACAATGAACGACGACGATGTAATAGCTGTATTTGGCTTAACATTTGTTCTGCAGAACAGAACAAGAAAAAGAGATGACACTGAATGCTCTAAACGCTGGTTATTGAAAAGAAAGTAATTCTCCCACGTAAATTTGATAAATGAATTGAGATTTACACCAACAGATTACAACAATTATTTACTAATGTATGAAAACTGTGCAGGCAAGCTCGTCGGACGCCACACACGCTAGGTTAAGGTCGCGCGCGAGCATAACCGAGCGGCATAAAATATCAATTATCATATTCGCTCGGTTGCATGTACATGCATCGATAACTGTACAGTTTAATCCCATACACGCTTGCCTGTCGGTTATGCATGCACAGGCAAAACCATCATGCAAAACCTAACGTGTATGGCGTCCATTAATAATCAAACAATAGAATAACAATTAGAGCGCAATAAAAATAATACAAACAACAGAATTATGATATTTAGTTAAACATATTTATGTTTATTAAGATTTTTTTTATGTTTTCCCGATAGGCTGGGAGTTAAAAAATAATCCAGTGATAATTTATTTTCCAGTGTTCATTTAGACATTCATGTAGATAATAATAACAAAAATGTAGGTAATTTTAAAATTCATACAGACACCAACTATTAAGTAACATATCTTCAAGTATGTACAATCTGTAAATTACATAAAGTGACCTGAAACATACTAAAATATGCATACACATACATAACATATACCTACTTAAACACTTCGTTAAATTGGGAAAAATCCTTATTTTTTTTTTATTGCCAACGGTGGCAAACGAGCAAGCAGCACACCTGACGGTAAGTGAAACTGCTGTACGTTGGTAGAATGGTGACGGTGGTACCAAGTCAAACAGTTCCTCGGAGCACTCCCCGTGAAAGAGTCGGTAGAGTACACAGAGTGACCCAAAGTCTCTCCGCTGCTCCAGCGACTCCAATCTATCCGTAAGATTGGGATCCCCGACGATTCGAACAGCCCGTCTTTGCAGGGAGTCAAGTGGGTCTAGCTGATATTTGGGCGCACCTGCTCAGAGATGTGAGCAGTACTCCATATGAGGACGAACTTGTGCTTTGTATAGCACAAGACGCTGTCTCGGTGTGAAGTACCACCTGGCTCTGTTCACGACACCCAACTTTTTGCTTGCCAATTTGGCTTTGTCCTCCAAATGACTCCCAAACTGGACTTTGCTCGATATTTTGACGCCGAGTATCCCAATACTCTCGGAAATTGGGAGAGTTACTCCTTGGAACTGTGGCGTCATGACAAACGGGTCCTTCTTTGCAGTGAACGCGCAAACTTGTGTCTTTGTGGGGTTGAACTGGACTAGGTTCCGTTCACCCCATTCCGAGGCCCGCCCCAGAGAGCGCTCGACTTCAGACACAAGTTGAACCCTTCTTTCCTGAGTACTCCGAGGGATATTCCGTTGCTCAGTGTACCGCTCATCACCCGTGCTGTCATCCGCATAGCAAAGCATACTCTCGATAGAGAGCATGTCATTGATATGCAGGATAAACAACGTCGGGGAGAGCACCGAGCCTTGTGGTACACCAGCATTAATGGTCATGGTATCGGAGCAGGAGCCATCTACGACGACTTTTACTGGCGATATCTAGGCTGAACGCCAGCGCCTCACCCTTGCCCTCCAAGGCCTCCGCCCAACGGTGTGTGAGGTACACAAGAAGATCACTAGCCGACCAACCATGACGAAAGCCGTATTAGCGATCACTGATAAACTGGCCATCCTCAAGGTACTGCAGAAGCTGGCGGTTTATAACCTTCTCCATTATCTTGGAGAGCAAGGATGTTATCGCAATTGGCCTGTAATTCGATGGGTCAGACCAGTCTCCCTTTTTAGGGATCGGGTGGACATGGGCTACCTTCCACGAAGACGGAACCCTATTAGTAGCGTAGGAAAGTCGGTATAGGCGCGTGAGGATGGGAGTCAATTCAGGGGCGCACGTCTTTAGTACCACTGCAGGGATGCCATTCGGTCCACTCGACTTATGGACGTCTAAAAGCCGCAGCTCCCGCTTAACCGTTCGCTGCGTGATGAGGATTTCGGGCAGTGAGCTTATTGCTTATTTGGCAACACTGAGACAAATTTTGAAATACAATTTGTTTTTATTAACATAAATCGTCGAATAATTACATACCGTTGAAAAGTAATTTTCTATGAGTTGCGTTCAGTACGTAGTGACTTTGTACACTACGGAACGGTCCGGCGTGGGGACCCATTTTTGGCTCCAATTTCTACGAATTTTATTCTAAGCAGTTTATTATTAATTCGATATTATTGTGCAAATATCGTGGTCTCTAAATGTCAGCCTCATATAAAGACACAAAGTCGCTCAACGTGCATGACAGGCACGAAAGAGCTACGCTCGGTATTTCTCTACTTGATAAAATCCGAAATACGGAAATGCGTAGAAGAACGGGGGCAACCCACATAGCCCACAGAATTAGCATTGTAATAGCAATCAATAGACAGGCCACATCACTCGTCGAACTGACAACCGGAAAGAAAGGTAACTCGCTTGGCGAATTCGAATCGGAGTGTAGGACGGCCCTCTACTGACGACATCTTAAAAGTCGCAGGGAATCATTGGATGCAAGTGGCACAGGACCGCCCCGAGTGGCATTCTCGTGAGGAGGCCTATGTCCAATAGTGGACATCAATGTGCTGATGGATAGATGAATAACTTTTTAATGTTTATAATCATTTGTGTTCATTAACTGTGTGCAGGCGAATAACTACAACTCCAAGATTTACTAAAGTTTTGTATATATCGAGAAAACTTACACTACAGTTAAGTATTTAATACTTGCCTTATTCGCAGAGGTGAACATTAACTCGTTACTCCGTTAATAGTTAATTAACGAAGTTAACAATCTGCTTAACTGTCATTACAAATATACTGTCATTTTGTTTGTTTGAATTAAGCGCCACGTCACGCTGGGACACGGTCGCCGCCTACCGTGTGGGAGTTATATCACGGAAAGAGAGGGTGGCTCGTACACTGGAGGAACTGTTGCATGACACGATCCGCCGCCATTGACTTGGGCGGCGCAGGTGTCGTGAAAATGTAATGGACTAAAGTTAATGGAAGTTTAATTTAACGGAAGTTAGCAAAAGCGTTAACATTTTTTGAAGTTAATTTTAAAATTAATCCGTTAAGTAGATTGTTAACTTTGTTACTTGATGATTTACGGATTAACAAGTTAATGGTCGACACCGATGATTGTGACGAGTTCAAAGCGCTGCTCTGTCCACGTGGCACACACCTCGAGCGTATATTGTACCGTGTCCTCATCGCAATCGCATTGGTGGCAGGATGGTGTGCTCTCCTTCCTTACGACCGTGTGCAGGTACTTGGCGAAGCTATCGTGCCCTGTCAATACCTGCACACCACTCAAAAGGAAAGCCCCCGTGCCCCTGAGCCGCCGAACCAGTCACTCCATCAACACCGGCCGGAGAACCTTGACGGTCCAAACACCATACCGAGGCCTCTTCAATCGAACTGCCTAACGGAGAATGATGTCACGGCGGGCGTCGTCCCGCCAGGCTGCCATCTCGCTAAATGAGACTAAGCCGTTCACCGCGCAAAACCTGATTGTTATGTCAAAAAGCGTCGTAAAATATTGATGAATCTTTTGCTATCGGAACTACCGACAGTAGTGGACAGGTGCATGCCAGCATAATTCCACTACATGCTGTAGAATATATCCATTTGTCTGAGCCTAAAAGAAGTATAAGTTTTAAACGGTTAACTTTTAAGGATTAACTTAAACTTCCGGTAAATTTTCGCAAATTTAACGCTTTAACGATTATCGAAGTTAACTTTTGGATTAACTTTGCCCACCTATGCTTATTCGTTACAAAGCTCTGACCGTGAGCGGCTCGACGTTAACATAACAATATCAGTCATTAGTTTCATCAATCAATACTGTTTTAATCTTTGATGAACCAATGTGATTTGCAATAATTCTTTTGGTATACAATATTACTTACGCATATATGTCTACGCCAGTCCAGCACTACTCTCAACTCTATTCATATACCCTATGGTTCGATAGTGACACATTTGTATCTGTTCTAGTTATGTTCATTTATTGACAAGAATCGATTCTAGTACGTGTGGCGACTATCCGCCACTAAGATAACTTGGACCGCAACCCAACAATGCGAAGCAATCCGCTTCGCTAATGAATATTGGCCCGGCCCATACAAGAAGACGCAGGTGCGACGCAGCTGGCGTTCGCACCTGACAGCTGTGCGGCGCAGATGCGGTCGCAGCTGCGATGACATCTGTTCGCACCTGGCATCTGCGTGTTGCACGTGCTATCGTTCGTGCTAGTATATATACCGCCTTTGGTTGCCGATTCGACATTCAATATTCGCTCGCACACTTGTACGGTCGTCACTAGTTATTATCAATTTATTGTACATAATTTAGAACAATGTAAATAAATCTTCAGTCTTATAAATAACATTCTTCATTCTTCTTCGCCTTCTTCTCACATCTAACTGCGCCGGCCGCAACACAGTAGTAGAATGGCTAATCTCCACACGCTATCCTACATACGCTTTTTCTTAAGAGGTACAGAAACTTGGTCTTCAAATTCGGAATCAGAAGATTCTAGTCTCTCAGCTGTTTTAGAATTAGTTTTGTTTGATTTCGTATTCACTGACTCACTTAATCGCTGTCTAGATTCAAACATTTCTCTTGAAACTTTTTTCTGTTCTTTAATTTTACGATCATCGCCAGAGTCACTGAGAAGATCTACAATAAAACAATCTTTTTCATTTTCAGAGTTATCAGGAAAATTTTCTTCCTCAGAATCTAATGTAATAATTCCCTTCTCTACAATTTCGTTATGTTTTTCATTTTTTTTTTCAAATTCATCTCTACTGTCACGTGATTTATAGACATTACTAGCTTCCCCAGCTTCTTTATTATTAGATATGTCTACAGATTCCTCTCCATTTGAATCTTTATTTTCCTCACTGACAGACAGAGAATGGGATTCTTTCTTTTCTGCAATCAAAATGTTCTTTTTTATTTTGAGCACTACTCTAAATAACAATAGAGGTGTTTTTTTTTCTTGGCGAACGTGGTTTGAGTATAGCCACCAACAGAGGTAAGGAAACAGGATATAATTATTACAAATTAATTTTGGAACAAGGAATTTAGGAAATGATCAGAAAGAATTTATAAATAATAAATATATATTTAGATCATCATCATCATCATCTTGCTCTTATCCCAATTACTTGGGGTCGACTCTATATGTCATCTTCTTCCATATGGCCTTATCAGACGTCATCTCTGCAGTCACTCCCAGACTATTCATGTTATGCCTCACGCAGCACGCACGCACGCCTCGCACATGTCCATACCATGTCAGCCGTTCACTCCTTAACTTTTCCGTCACTGGCGCAACTTTAAAACTTCCTATAATGTGTTCATTTCTTACTTTATCCATTCTTCTCACACCTCGCATCCATCTCAACATTCGCATCTCCGCTACCGCTACTGATCTATACAGTACAGCAGCTCTTATTAGGGTTTTGTAAATTTTGCCCTTTAATTTAAGGAGTAGTCTGGGGTTGCATGTTGTACCCGTGACCCTGCCGCCACTTCATCCATCCCACATCAATTCTATGCTCAGCACGATACAGGGCGCCATCGCTTTGAATAAGAGAACCTAGGTAACGGAAATCCGAGCATACTGGTAAAGGTACTCCATCTAAGGACATGAGTGTAAAATTGGAGAGACCACCGAAATCGTAGACCATGTATTCTGTTGAGAATCAGCAGACTTACTGCTGATTCTCAACAGAACATTCTTACCAAGACGGTTTTTAATTAGATGTTCAAATAATTTCATTAACACTGAAGAAAGTGCTATAGGACGATATGAAGAAATATCAGAAGGGTCTTTGATAGGTTTAAGAAAAGGAAAATCTTGGCTCTGCCGGGATTGACGGATGTGACTGATGATAATAATTTTATTAATAAGATTAAGAGAGGGCAGAGTTACTGAGGTGAGAAATAAAGGAATATGGAATTCCCCCAGGCCCAGGTGCAAAATCTTTAGTGTTCGAAATAATTGCTTATAGTTCCTATACAGAAAATGCACTATTTAAACCGGCTGTATCTGATAGAGAAAATGATAAAATAAAATCAGACGCGGTACGAGGATCAAGTTTGTCTAAGAGTGGGTTTACTAAGGCGGGAGGAAGAACTGGCGAGGAATTATTATTTTGGTATGCAGATTTAAATTTTCTGCCATAAATTGCCATTAATTTAATTGAAAATACTTGAGGAATGATGGGGCACATAAAGGGAAATTTATCAGACTCACTCAATTTGTGTCTAGATTTAAACATTTCTCCTACAGCTTTTGTCTGTTCTTTAATTTTACGCTGATTGAATTTAATTTTCGATTGTGCGCTCATATTAAGTTCGTCAGCGCTTATATAAAGATCATCGCCAGAGCCACTGAGAAGATCTTCTTCACCGGAACTTGCAATAAAAGAACCTTTTTCATATTCAGAGTTATCAGACAAACTTGCTTCTTCAGAAACTAATGTTTCACCCTTCTCTACAATTTCATTTTGTTTTTCATATTTATCTCTGCTGTCACCTGATTCATAGTCATCACTAGCTTCCCCAGCTTCATTATTGTTATATATGTCTAAAGATTCCTCTCCATTTGAATCTTTATTTTCCTCACTGACAGACAGAGAATGGGATTCTTTCTTATCTGCAATCAAAATGTTCTTTTTTTATTTTGAGCACTACTCTAAATAACAATAGAGGTGTTTTTTTTTCTTGGCGAACGTGGTTTGAGTATAGCCACCAACAGAGGTAAGGAAACAGGATATAATTATTACAAATTAATTTTGGAACAAGGAATTTAGGAAATGATCAGAAAGAATTTATAAATAATAAATATATATTTAGATCATCATCATCATCATCTTGCTCTTATCCCAATTACTTGGGGTCGACTCTATATGTCATCTTCTTCCATATGGCCTTATCAGACGTCATCTCTGCAGTCACTCCCAGACTATTCATGTTATGCCTCACGCAGCACGCACGCACGCCTCGCACATGTCCATACCATGTCAGCCGTTCACTCCTTAACTTTTCCGTCACTGGCGCAACTTTAAAACTTCCTATAATGTGTTCATTTCTTACTTTATCCATTCTTCTCACACCTCGCATCCATCTCAACATTCGCATCTCCGCTACCGCTACTGAGCTATACAGTACAGCAGCTCTTATTAGGGTTTTTTAAATTTTGCCCTTTAATTTAAGGAGTAGTCTGGGGTTGCATGTTGTACCCGTGACCCTGCCGCCACTTCATCCATCCCACATCAATTCTATGCTCAGCACGATACAGGGCGCCATCGCTTTGAATAAGAGAACCTAGGTAACGGAAATCCGAGCATACTGGTAAAGGTACTCCATCTAAGGACATGAGTGTAAAATTGGAGAGACCACCGAAATCGTAGACCATGTATTCTGTTGAGAATCAGCAGACTTACTGCTGATTCTCAACAGAACATTCTTACCAAGACGGTTTTTAATTAGATGTTCAAATAATTTCATTAACACTGAAGAAAGTGCTATAGGACGATATGAAGAAATATCAGAAGGGTCTTTGATAGGTTTAAGAAAAGGAAAATCTTGGCTCTGCCGGGATTGACGGATATGACTGATGTTAATAATTTTATTAATAAGATTAAGAGAGGGCAGAGTTACTGAGGTGAGAAATAAAGGAATATGGAATTCCCTCAGGCCCAGGTGCAAAATCTTTAGTGTTCGAAATAACTGCTTATAGTTCCTATAAAGAAAATGCACTATTTAAACCGGCTGTATCTGATAGAGAAAATGATAAAATAAAATCAGACGCAGTACGAGGATCAAGTTTGTCTAAGAGTGGGTTTACTAAGGCGGGAGGAAGAACTGGCGAGGAATTATTATTTTGGTAAGCAGATTTAAATTTTCTGCCATAAATTGCCATTAATTTAATTGAAAATACTTGAGGAGTGATGGGGCACATAAAGAGAAATTTATCAGACTCACTCAATTTGTGTCTAGATTTAAACATTTCTCCTACAGCTTTTGTCTGTTCTTTAATTTTACGCTGATTGAATTTAATTTTCGATTGTGCGCTCATATTAAGTTCGTCAGCGCTTATATAAAGATCATCGCCAGAGCCACTGAGAAGATCTTCTTCACCGGAACTTGCAATAAAAGAACCTTTTTCATATTCAGAGTTATCAGACAAACTTGCTTCTTCAGAAACTAATGTTACACCCTTCTCTACAATTTCATTTTGTTTTTCATATTTATCTCTGCTGTCACCTGATTCATAGTCATCACTAGCTTCCCCAGCTTCATTATTGTTATATATGTCTAAAGATTCCTCTCCATTTGAATCTTTATTTTCCTCACTGACAGACAGAGAATGGGATTCTTTCTTATCTGCAATCAAAATGTTCTTTTTTTATTTTGAGCACTACTCTAAATAACAATAGAGGTGTTTTTTTTCTTGGCGAACGTGGTTTGAGTATAGCCACCAACAGAGGTAAGGAAACAGGATATAATTATTACAAATTAATTTTGGAACAAGGAATTTAGGAAATGATCAGAAAGAATTTATAAATAATAAATATATATTTAGATCATCATCATCATCATCTTGCTCTTATCCCAATTACTTGGGGTCGACTCTATATGTCATCTTCTTCCATATGGCCTTATCAGACGTCATCTCTGCAGTCACTCCCAGACTATTCATGTTATGCCTCACGCAGCACGCACGCACGCCTCGCACATGTCCATACCATGTCAGCCGTTCACTCCTTAACTTTTCCGTCACTGGCGCAACTTTAAAACTTCCTATAATGTGTTCATTTCTTACTTTATCCATTCTTCTCACACCTCGCATCCATCTCAACATTCGCATCTCCGCTACCGCTACTGAGCTATACAGTACAGCAGCTCTTATTAGGGTTTTGTAAATTTTGCCCTTTAATTTAAGGAGTAGTCTGGGGTTGCATGTTGTACCCGTGACCCTGCCGCCACTTCATCCATCCCACATCAATTCTATGCTCAGCACGATACAGGGCGCCATCGCTTTGAATAAGAGAACCTAGGTAACGGAAATCCGAGCATACTGGTAAAGGTACTCCATCTAAGGACATGAGTGTAAAATTGGAGAGACCACCGAAATCGTAGACCATGTATTCTGTTGAGAATCAGCAGACTTACTGCTGATTCTCAACAGAACATTCTTACCAAGACGGTTTTTAATTAGATGTTCAAATAATTTCATTAACACTGAAAAATATCAGAAGGGTCTTTGATAGGTTTAAGAAAAGGAAAATCTTGGCTCTGCCGGGATTGACGGATGTGACTGATGTTAATAATTTTATTAATAAGATTAAGAGAGGGCAGAGTTACTGAGGTGAGAAATAAAGGAATATGGAATTCCCTCAGGCCCAGGTGCAAAATCTTTAGTGTTCGAAATAACTGCTTATAGTTCCTATAAAGAAAATGCACTATTTAAACCGGCTGTATCTGATAGAGAAAATGATAAAATAAAATCAGACGCAGTACGAGGATCAAGTTTGTCTAAGAGTGGGTTTACTAAGGCGGGAGGAAGAACTGGCGAGGAATTATTATTTTGGTAAGCAGATTTAAATTTTCTGCCATAAATTGCCATTAATTTAATTGAAAATACTTGAGGAATGATGGGGCACATAAAGGGAAATTTATCAGACTCACTCAATTTGTGTCTAGATTTAAACATTTCTCCTACAGCTTTTGTCTGTTCTTTAATTTTACGCTGATTGAATTTAATTTTCGATTGTGCGCTCATATTAAGTTCGTCAGCGCTTATATAAAGATCATCGCCAGAGCCACTGAGAAGATCTTCTTCACCGGAACTTGCAATAAAAGAACCTTTTTCATATTCAGAGTTATCAGACAAACTTGCTTCTTCAGAAACTAATGTTTCACCCTTCTCTACAATTTCATTTTGTTTTTCATATTTATCTCTGCTGTCACCTGATTCATAGTCATCACTAGCTTCCCCAGCTTCATTATTGTTATATATGTCTAAAGATTCCTCTCCATTTGAATCTTTATTTTCCTCACTGACAGACAGAGAATGGGATTCTTTCTTATCTGCAATCAAAATGTTCTTTTTTTATTTTGAGCACTACTCTAAATAACAATAGAGGTGTTTTTTTTTCTTGGCGAACGTGGTTTGAGTATAGCCACCAACAGAGGTAAGGAAACAGGATATAATTATTACAAATTAATTTTGGAACAAGGAATTTAGGAAATGATCAGAAAGAATTTATAAATAATAAATATATATTTAGATCATCATCATCATCATCTTGCTCTTATCCCAATTACTTGGGGTCGACTCTATATGTCATCTTCTTCCATATGGCCTTATCAGACGTCATCTCTGCAGTCACTCCCAGACTATTCATGTTATGCCTCACGCAGCACGCACGCACGCCTCGTACATGTCCATACCATGTCAGCCGTTCACTCCTTAACTTTTCCGTCACTGGCGCAACTTTAAAACTTCCTATAATGTGTTCATTTCTTACTTTATCCATTCTTCTCACACCTCACATCCATCTCAACATTCGCATCTCCGCTACCGCTACTGATCTATACAGTACAGCAGCTCTTATTAGGGTTTTGTAAATTTTGGCCTTTAATTTAAGGAGTAGTCTGGGGTTGCATGTTGTACCCGTGACCCTGCCGCCACTTCATCCATCCCACATCAATTCTATGCTCAGCACGATACAGGGCGCCATCGCTTTGAATAAGAGAACCTAGGTAACGGAAATCCGAGCATACTGGTAAAGGTACTCCATCTAAGGACATGAGTGTAAAATTGGAGAGACCACCGAAATCGTAGACCATGTATTCTGTTGAGAATCAGCAGACTTACTGCTGATTCTCAACAGAACATTCTTACCAAGACGGTTTTTAATTAGATGTTCAAATAATTTCATTAACACTGAAGAAAGTGCTATAGGACGATATGAAGAAATATCAGAAGGGTCTTTGATAGGTTTAAGAAAAGGAAAATCTTGGCTCTGCCGGGATTGACGGATGTGACTGATGATAATAATTTTATTAATAAGATTAAGAGAGGGCAGAGTTACTGAGGTGAGAAATAAAGGAATATGGAATTCCCTCAGGCCCAGGTGCAAAATCTTTAGTGTTCGAAATAACTGCTTATAGTTCCTATAAAGAAAATGCACTATTTAAACCGGCTGTATCTGATAGAGAAAATGATAAAATAAAATCAGACGCAGTACGAGGATCAAGTTTGTCTAAGAGTGGGTTTACTAAGGCGGGAGGAAGAACTGGCGAGGAATTATTATTTTGGTAAGCAGATTTAAATTTTCTGCCATAAATTGCCATTAATTTAATTGAAAATACTTGAGGAATGATGGGGCACATAAAGGGAAATTTATCAGACTCACTCATTTTGTGTCTAGATTTAAACATTTCTCCTACAGCTTTTGTCTGTTCTTTAATTTTACGCTGATTGAATTTAATTTTCGATTGTGCGCTCATATTAAGTTCGTCAGCGCTTATATAAAGATCATCGCCAGAGCCACTGAGAAGATCTTCTTCACCGGAACTTGCAATAAAAGAACCTTTTTCATATTCAGAGTTATCAGACAAACTTGCTTCTTCAGAAACTAATGTTTCACCCTTCTCTACAATTTCATTTTGTTTTTCATATTTATCTCTGCTGTCACCTGATTCATAGTCATCACTAGCTTCCCCAGCTTCATTATTGTTATATATGTCTAAAGATTCCTCTCCATTTGAATCTTTATTTTCCTCACTGACAGACAGAGAATGGGATTCTTTCTTATCTGCAATCAAAATGTTCTTTTTTTATTCGGAGCACTACTGGGAGTAACAATAGAGGTATTTTTTTCTTGGCGAACACTGTTTGCATATAGCCACCGACAAAGGTAAGGACACAGGATTATATTACGAATTAATTTTGGAACAAGGAATTTAGAAATGATCAGAAGGAAATTATAAATAATAAATATATAATAGGCATGATGACTAATTTTGAAAAACTGTTTTATAATATTCTTAAATAACTACTATTATCAAAAAATATATTATTTTTGCAATAAGTACGGTTTCTTTAGAAATAAATGACTGGCCTCCACGACACAGGGTTTCCTAGTGTGGAGTCCAGAGCTAAACCTAATCTAGCAAATAGATATAAATGTATGCCGAAATTTATACAATTTCGGCATACATTTAATTTAATTAATTTGATGTTCCTATTTAAATAAATAAATAAAAAATAAATAAATGCTATTTTAGTATTGAAATTATCGTGAGACTGATCCATATTATAATATCTAAAACGGCAAAAACACTCACGTGCTGAGATCGATTACGTCGGATTTCAGGAGTGGTAGGACCACACTGTCGACAGTTATCTGTCTACAGCCGCGGGCCGGTCCGTCCGGGGCAGTACCATGCTCTCGCAGAAAATCGACGTCTGAGTAGTAGCGATTTGTTACTGCGCTTCGTTGGGTGAGCGAGAGAGCCGGCAGCCCAACTTTCTGAGGGTGATTGCGTGTGGAGGGTTTTGGTGGTGCCCTTGGTATCACCGAGCCTCAATGCACGCATTCACACTCCCTTCGCTTTCTTGCGGTAGGCAACGGCCTTGTAAAGGTCCATAAGTGGCAGCAACACTTACCATCAGGTGTACTGTTTGCTCGTTTTCCACCGTAGGCAATAAAAAAAAAAAAAAAAAAAAAACGTCGACCCGGGTTGCGAGCATGTCCGATGCTCATCATCAGGGCGAGTGCGCAGCGGCGTCTGCGAGACAGTGCACGCCGGGGCCTCGTAATCGATCTCAGCACGTGAGTGTTTTTGCCGTTTTAAATAAACTCATTTGCAAAAAAAACGGGCACCTAAGCAATGAACCATTTCAAATGTTAATATTTCTTTGTTTGATAATTATAGGTAGTTTTATCCACACAATTTGCTAAATTAATAAGAAAATAATCGTTTTCATCAGTATTTCATAAAATTTAGATACAATTTATGGGAAATAATGCTAAACCTCGCTAGTAGTGTATATTCGCTAGTAGTGCATATGCTCATGAAGTAAAAATAAAAAAGTTTTTTTGTTTGTTTTTCTTTAATAAAGTAAAAGCAGATAAATGTTTAGTATCGAGTGTGACCCCCTCTAGCTAAAATCACAGCTTGAATTCGTCTGGGCATGCTAGCGAGTATATCCCGGATACTTGCCTGCGGAATACGTTCCCACTCCGCAGTAATCACATTCTTCAGCTCTCTGATGGTCTGCGGAGCCGGGTGTACTGATCTCACACGCCGTTTCAGAACGTCCCAGACATGCTCTATGGGATTGAGGTCGGGACTTCGAGCTGGCCAATCCAAACGACGAATGCCGACCTCTTGCACATACGCATTAACATCGCGGGATCGGTGGGCGCGAGCATTGTCGTCCATAAAAATCGAGTCTTCACCTAGAGCGGCCAATGCGGGTTGTGCATGAGAAATTAGAACATCCGTTATGTATCGATGCCCTGTCAGTGAGCCGTTTTCAATGAAGACTAACTCTGTACGATCCATTGAATTTATTCCTGCCCAAAACATAACAGAGCCCCCACCATAAGGTGTGATTTCTTCGAAACATGCCTCTGCAAAGCGTTCTCCTTGTCTTCTTAGCACTCGCCGACGTCGATCTTCACCGAACAGAGATATCCTGGCTTCATCAGAGAACAAAACCCTATTCCAATCGTCTTGAGTCCATGATTCACAATTTCTAGCGAACCTAAGCCTGTGAACTCTGTGCTCACGGAGTAATTTGGGGCCGCGGGCCGGGCGGTGACTGCGTATATTGGCAGCGAGAAGCCTCCTCCTGACCGTCCATAGACTAATATGCACATTTCTTACTTCTTGGAGGTTGTTCTTAAGATCCACATACGAAGATTTGCGATTTCTCAATGCGCGACTCACAAGAAAACGATCATCCCGTGGTTGGGTACATGGTTTTCTTCCAGAACCAGGCCTTCTCTCGACGGAACCAGTCTCCTGATATCGCTGCCAGGTCCTTTGGACTGTCGAGCGACTAACATTTAGCCTCCTAGCCACGAAACATTGGCTGCAACCCTCTTCAAGCAGCGCGATAATTTTGGTAGCTTTTACCACTTTATCTACCATTTTTGATACAGCCAAACAGCATTAAATAAAGCTTTGACAGTCAAGGATATGAAATTAATCGATAAAAATTGAATAAAAGTTATGAAAGTCGATGTTAACTTCTGGAACTTCGCGCCAAAAATGTAGGATAAAAAGGGGTTTTCTGTAAAAATGAACATCAAATGAAAAATTGAATTTAGAACGTACTTTTTTAAATACCACAGCATTTTTAAAACCGGCCAGTAACGTGTACAAACGATTGAAACCTTTTTGGTATTGTATCTTTTTAAATATGAATGAAAATCAAAACCGCCCGTTTTTTTTTGCAAATGAGTTTATTATAAAATGCTATTTTAATTATATGCATTTAAATTAGCGCCAAAACGGTGCCTAGTGTCATGGCGTCTGCTTGTGACGTCACGTCTATTCACTTGAGTTGTAAACGTAAGGGAGGGAGTTAAAGCAAAAAATCTGATATATAAGTCTATAAGTGGTGTGCGGTTCCTCAATGTGTTAATACATCAATAAAAACCCCTATCAAACTGTTTGTTTATGTGCCACACAATAAAACAATAAGATATAAGTGGCTTAATCTTGCACAGCGAGATCCAAAAGCCATAAATGTATATAAATAAATATAAAAAATAAATAGGAGACTATTTATTTCTGTGAAGATCATTTTGACGTAAGTAATTACTTTATATCGTATATTTTATTTGGTATGTCACTTTATTTAACTGCAGTTTAATACCAAGTTTACAAAAGCATTATTTAAATAACATAACCTCTAACATCTCAAGCGGTATTATTTTTAAATACATATTAAATTAGATGTTAGAAGATTATTAATAAATATTTTACTTGCATCGTAGTTTTGACATTTCTAAATTCTGCTGAACAGAAGTTTTTGTTTGATGCTAGGTACTCTCTCCCAGCATTAACAAATCAACTCTAGGCAAATAAGAGCTGTTTGCCTTGATGAATCTTTCTTTCACGACTTACATTTTTAGTAAGAACACAAAAGTAAGCAAGAGATCGATAAAAATCACGAAATACTCTTTAAATGCAAGTTAAAACAATTAATAAGTGTAACGATCGTAGAATTTCGTACAGAATTTGCGATGATAACGACAGGTGTACATAGGAATGACGTAATTTGATTGGTGTTTAGCTGAGCATGGCGGACTTGTGTATTTTGCAGTTTTATTTTATTAAATAAATTAATAATCTCATCTTATAAAAGAAAATAAATATTTATTTCAAGATATATTCTTTGTGTTACAGTAGATAAACACATTATTTTAGTGATTTTTGGTTACTGTCATCATGCCTATTAGATAAATACTTAAACTTAAATATTATTATGATGAAGAAATATGCTTAGTGAACGATAGATATGACAATTATTAGATGCTAATATAATAGTATAGAAATGGAAGATGGTAAAGTAAAATGTTATTACTTAATTTATATACCTATGTTTAAATTTATATTGTGCAAGGTTGTCAATTCATTAAAATTAGCCATAAAGAGTAGATTGTGAGAGCACATTGTGTAATTAAAAGAAGGGACATGTAAGCTCAAGAATCTTTGATAACTTTGGGCTAAGCAAGGAAGAGTTTTATGTATCCAATGATTCAATAATTGCAGTGACTTGGTATATACATATTTTTTTTAGTACGTAATTTCTTCATCGAGCTGTTTTATTAGAAGAGGATCAATACGCCCGTGAATTTGTTGCTCTAGCTTTGAAATAACTAACGTTAATTATCATCTCAGCCCACATACGTTCTACTATTGAGCTCGGGCCTCCTCCACAATGAAAGGGAATTTGACCTACTATACCATGCTGGTCAGACATTTATACATACGCACAGACATGTATACATTAGCACTGCTTCATAATGACCTATTGCAAATCAGCAATAGTATTAGCACAATTTTACTATTAATACGAATGTGGGCGGTCCCGGCGCTACGTGCCGATGGCTGTACGCAGGGGTCATCCGGTTGACGGCTCTGTACGCACACCGGTGTGGGCTGGTCTCCCTAACCATCCGTCTCAGGGCTCTTTTGTGGCGTCCACAGAGGGCCATACGCGGACACCGCATGGTGGCGACGGGCCGGGCGGTGGCCGGAACTCCCCCGCGCGACCTGTAACTGGAGATGCTCGCGACGCGAGCTGGAGGCGGCATAGTCTCAGTTAAGGCGCTTGCCGTCTGGCCGGTTGACGCCAGCCGAGACGTAATTACCCGTTGGGCAGTCCGGCTGGAGAGGCCTCGGTACAGTGTCGAGACCGTCGAGGCCTTCCAGCTGGTGAACCCCTCTCACTATACCTCAGTGAGTTACCGTAAAAGATGGAACAAAGGTTTTGTAATTTGCTACTAAAGTTTGACTATTTATAAAATTATTGGCTGCTTATTATCAGAGAATGGTATAGACACAGTAATATTATCAACCAGTAATCCAATTTCATACAAACGGACGAAACGCGAGCTTTACCTATGCGCCTCGATCTCGGCATGCGCTCGGCATGCAGACAGTCGCGACTGTGCTGCAGTGACGAGCGAACGGTGTGTTGTTTTTTTAACAATAACTGCGCGAATTTTTCACTAAAATTCATAATTATACACATATTTAATATGACAAGTAGGGTATGTTGTGCTGTTTTTGGTTGCATGAATTCGTCAATAACGAATCCAGAGATAACTTTATTTTAGATTACCTGCAAACTCTGAAATCTTACCTATTATAAAATAATTTTACTTACTATTAGGTAGGTACATAATGTGTGTCGTTTTAATGTATAAGTATTTCCTTTATTCTCCCGAAAAAAAGTTGTCTGGATTAATAAATAAAGTGAATAAAGTGATTGACACGAGTGAAATAGCTAGTTATAGGCGGTTCATGAATCATGTTACGGTAGGTACGCTTGTGTTAAAACTCATAATGTGTTTTGTTTTATTAGTTTATATAATTCAAAGTAAAGACGTGGTATTTTATTATTAATAATGACAGATCACTATTGTACTGTGTGTATGAATAGTATTAGAAAAAAATAATTTGACAATCTGTCTGTTACTAGATTTTGTTATTTAAACATAAACATGTTTTTTTTTAATTAAAAACTACCAATAAAAAATCAACACGCATTCTTATTGAACACTTCCTATTCAATTCACAAAGTATTTTATTTGTTTACATAAGAAAAGTATATACAAAACTAAATGGAAACACAAAGTAGGCAAATGTAATTAAAATGCTGGAGGCGGGCAGCCCTATCACATGTTTATATACCGCATGGATGTAGGTATTTAATTCAAGGTTACGGCCGAGATACATTACTGATAGATGACTATACTGTGGTATAGATAACCTGTTTATACCTATGCGTTTCATGTTACCATGGATAACGCATGGAAAGGCATTTTTGTTTAAAAATTTGCCAAATGTAGTGTTCTACCATCATTTGGAGAGGCTTGGTTACGCTGTTTATGAACGACATATGGACATGCATCTGATTGTGGATATAACAGTCTTGCAACAGGCTGGCTTGCAATTTTTGTTGCGCTATCATCAACTACACGAGGTTGAGACATAAGGAAAATTGATAAAGTTTTTTTTATAATTACCGGTTTTACAGTATTATGTTCATTAGAACATTGACAGGCATCTCTTACGTTTCTGTCATTGCTGTAGGGTTTCTTGGACCCCTTTTTTATGACAGTGTTTGCACGTACGAGTCGCGGTGGGTTTACGTCTAACATCACCATTATGAGAATATGTCAGTATCGAAACTAGTGCAATTATAAATACTCACATGAGTATTTATAATTGCGCTGCACTTGCACATACGTCAGGAATGGACCCCTCAGGATCGCCGGACGATCCATATCCAACAAAAAGTTTAAAAAAACTTACCCTAATTCTAGGTGAAAGTACTACTACACTATACACTACTTAAAACCAACTAAATATACATGAATACAAAATAATGTTTCTAGCTGATCAAATTCTGTAGATAAATAGTAAAATTAATCAATTTTAAAATTAAAATACAAAAAACACGTTCAAACCAGACAACTGTTTCCCGCGCTTTCATAGAGCTATTTCCGTATAGTCCATAAAATATATATAGCTTAATCTCTGTAATAAATGATTACGAAACCGACGAAGTAAGTTTGAACAAGTGACATGTTTACAATTTTATTTTGTATTACATATATTTTCATTCGTTAGGTATCAGTTTTATCGCAACTGAAGTGCAATATAGTACCAATAAATAAAATTGGAGTGTCTGTTTGTAATGTCAAAATAATAGGCTTTTTTCATGCTCACACGGTTATTTGCACGACACCTATGCCTAAAATAGCAATTAAAAATTTTTTGTCTGTCTGTCTGTTTGTTCCGGGTAATCTTCAAAACGGCGGGACTGATTTCAAAATTTCTTTCACCAATGGAAAGCTATAATATCAGGGCGTAAACTAGGCTATATTTTATCCCGGTATTCCCACGGGAACGGGAACTACGCGGGTAAAACGACTATAGCCCATAACCGAAGCGAAGCGAGGGTGGATTGCTAGTTATAAATATAAAAATATAAATATTCATGCCTAAAATGTACCTCGTAAGCTCTGAAATCATCTCTGTGATCAACAGGATTAAAACTGGGAGTGATCACCGGATGGTACGAGGCACATGAATTTGCGTACGAAAGTCGAGTGGTTTCGCTTGACGAAGTCTACACTCCGACCTGCACCTATCCAATACCAGAACCCCGAGAGCTTTCAGCTCGAACTACATAATCGCTTCCAATGCCTAGAAGAGTGCGAATCCTCAAACGATATGAGCAATAGTTTCGTGAAAACTGTCCACGCTGTTGGGTTAAAGTTTTTTAAGACCCGTCGCGCAAATAGACCAAGTAAACTTTCAGACCAGACTCTCAAGCTCATGGAGCGGAGAAAGGAAATAACGGTGCTGTCTTCAGCTGACTGGTCCACACATAGGCAGCTAAATAGGCAAATCATAAAGTCCGTGCGACGCAACTTTCGCCGATTCAATACGCAACGTATTGAAGAGGCAATAGAGCGGAACCGTGGCTCTAAAGTGTTCGCACGTGATTTGTCTATCGGGCACAGCCAAATGACCAAGTTGAAGACCGATGACGGCATTGTTATTTCATCCCAGGGTGAGATCTTGGGAGAGGTCGAAAGGTTTTATGGGCAGTTGTATAGATCATCCCAGAACCCTGTGGCCAGCTTGGTCCAAGATCCCAGATCCAAGCTAACTCGGCACTACACCGAGGAAATTCTGGTCGTCAGCTTGTACGAGATCAGAATGGATTTGAAACAATTAAAGAACGGGAAGGCACCGGGAGATGACGGAATTGCCACAGAACTCCTGAGGGCAGGCGGCAGGCCAGTTCTAAAAGCCCTACAGAATTGTTTAATTCTGTCATTTTTGGGGGCGACGTACCAGAGTCGTGGACCAGAAGTGTGGTGGTGTTGTTTTTCAAAAAGGGCGATAAAACGCTCTTAAGGAATTAAAGACCCATCTCACTCTTGAGCCACGTCTACAAATTGTTCTCAAGAGTCATTACGAACCAACTCGCGTGCAAGCTCGACGACTTTCAGCCGCCCGCCCGAACAAGCCGGCTTCCGAAGAGGTTATAGTACCATAGACGACCCGAACCCGAACAAGTCGGGTTCCGAAGAGGTTATAGTACCACATCCACACGCTACGCCAAATTATACAGAAGACCGAGGAGTATAATTGGCCTCTGGCCTCTGTGTCTAGCGTTTGTGGACTATGAGAAAGCCTTTGATTCTGTCGAAACTTGGGCAGTGCTGCAGTGCCTTCAGTGGTGCCAAATTGACTATCGATACATCGAAGTGCTGAAGTGTTTGTATAGAAACGCCACTATGTTAGTCCGCATCCAGAATAAGAGTACGAAACCGATCCAGTTGCAGAGATGTGTGAGACAGGGAGACGTCATCTCTCCGAAACTGTTCACCACTGCGCTGGAAGATATCTTCAAGCTCTTAGACTGGACCGGACTCGGCATCAACATCAACGGCGAATACGTCACTACTCACCTTCGATTTGCTGACGATATCGTAGTCAGGGCAGAATCCATGGAGGACCTTGGCACTATGCTCAATGACCTCAGCAGGGTATCTCAACTAGTGGGTCTACAAATGAACATGGACAAGACGAAAGTCATGTCTAATGCCCATGTCATTCCTGTACCGGTCTTAATTGGGAATGCGATTCTTGAAGTTGTGGATCATTATGTTTACCTAGGACAAGCAGTCCAGTTAGGTATATCCAATTTCGAGAAAGAGGTCAGCCGACGAATCCAACTCGGCTGGGCAGCGTTCGGGAAACTTAAGAGGATCTTCTCGTCCAATATTCCGCAGTGTCTGAAAACAAAGGTTTATAACCAGTGTGTGTTACCAACGATGACTTACGGCACTGAAACGTGGTCTCTAAATGTCGGCCTCATAAAAAAGCTCAAAGTCGCTCAGCGTGCTATGGAGAGGGCTATGCTCGGTATTTCTCTACGTGATAAAAGCCGGAATACGGAAATCCGTAGAAGAACGGGTGTAACCGACATAGCCCGCAGAATTAGCACGTTGAAATGGCAATGGGCAGGCGCGACATCGCTCGTCGAACCGACAACCGTTGGGGAAGAAAGGTTCTTGAGTGGCGACCACGAATCGGACGGCGCAGCGTAGGACAACCCCCCACTAGGTGGACCGACGCGGACGACATTCTCAAAGTCGCAGAGAACCTTTGGATGCAAGTGGCGCAGGACAGTCCGAGTGACATACTCGTGGGGAGGCCTATGTCCAGCAGTGGACGTCTGTAGGCTGATGAATGGATGGAAGTTCTGAAATACCTAGTAAACATTTTATAGAAAATTATGCTTACGTATGTACAAGGTCATGCTGGATTGCGAATAAAAGATAATGCGACAGTCGATAAACGTAAATCGATAATCGATCTTTATTAAATTACACCGGTCAACAATTTTTTTTTGCGCATATGATTTACTTCATATATTCTGATTATTTAAACAAATATATTAAGGAAAATGTGATTATATATCGAAAATGTTTGCTTTTTATGAAATTAGAGCGATTTGAACATTTTTGATATTTGCGCCCAATGAATGCGGGTCTTTACATGCTATCAATTTAGAAAAACCGCTAATAGGGCGTGTAGTAATATTTCTTACATACGCTGCTCCTTGTGTGCGACAGTAGGTATGTATTTAAATATTACAGATATATATATATAACGTATTTCATATCTTTATCGCTGTATCGTTCTGTACATAATGGCTACGAAAAGTTGGAAATGAATCGCTGACATATTTTGCTATGTTTGCGGCGAATTTAATAAAGTGAGAGAGATAAAGTATGGTTTAAATACAAACTTAAAAATTCACGAGGTATATTAGGCTTACTACAATCTACCTGTTAAAAATCAAGAAAAAAATGTGGATTTAATCTAGAAGATGAGTTTATTTTCATTTTTTTTTATTAACGATTGTATAACAGCATAAATCAGGTTAAGTATATAAGTAACGTTTTATTGTAGGCTAGTAGGTAGGTACCGAGCTGCTAAAAGAGCAATGAAGGTACGAGTATCGAGAATTTGGAGGGACCTTCACACAGACTGTTATGTTTGCATTGTGAATACACTTAGAGCAAAAAAAAAATCAAAATTGATATATGCTCCGATACCACATACAAAAGAAACTCCTGTACCTGCTTCGCCTTTGTTGGAAAATCAACTACTCTGTCAAGGCAGCCATCAATCACAGAGTTCATTTGTATCTGTACATTTCGAATTTGTACTTGAATCTGAACCATACCAACCCTCATCGACTCTGAAGACTCAATGACTAAGAAGATCCCAATGATGGAAGAGACTTAAATTTACCAGAAAGAAACGCTTCCATCAACATAATAATGGAATTTGGGAGCTAACGTCTCCCAAGGCCAGTATAATGAAAGCATATATTTAAGGATATTTAAGGAGACTATATTTAAGGATTAATAAGAGAAACGTCTACTGAACATGATAGGAAAAGTAAACTTGTTGTTGTTTTAAACATATTAACTCTATTTTAAAACTTTATAAGAAAAAATCATAAACGGGCTTTCGGTATCTTTTAATAAATCATCTCTTTTTTTTTTAGTGGGTGGGCCGCGGTCGGCGCGCCTCCGCACGACTCCGTCCGGGGCGACAGAGGGGCTTAAGCACGCAACTCCCGCGACCCACCCGAAAACCACGTCGCCTTCGTCGTTGGGCCGACCACTGGAGCAGCGTTAACTTGTCGTCAGTGGTCGGCCCGACGGAATACCCCCTATTGGGGTACCCTCCCATCGACCGACGTCCCCCCCTCGCGAAGGACGTCGGTCTTTCCTCACGCGGTCGGCCTCTCGGCGGGTGACGGACTAATCCCCGGTCACGTCACCCGCGGCCTCGGCTAGGGCGGCATGAGGCGCAGATAGTTGCGCCTACGCCGCCCCAGTCGCCGGCGGCGGACCTCCCCATCGAGGCTGCGCTCCTCGCGCAGGCGATCCGCCGCCTCCTTCCGCGAGATAATAAATCATCTCTAAGTCAATTTTCTATGTATTTTCATGTTCCCATTTTTTACGCTTAAGACCAAGTTTAGAACTAGTTTTTATGCTGTTTATCTTATTTCTAGGTATAAAAGCAATAAATATAAAATGAGTATGACCCATGTGCAAAAATCCTGTAGACCAGTGTTGTTCATAAAATAAATAAACCCAATACAGTATCTACCTATATAAATCTTCTATGAATCTTTCAATTTTTTTACAATTACAACAGACAGTTACATAAAAAAGTGAGCCGTCGCTTAAAACGCCTGGCCGATATGAAATATCGAAATTATTTTGTATCAGTACCTACCTATACAGGATATTTTTTTAAAGGGTACACAATTTTTCTATTATATTCTAGATGTAAATAACGTTATATAAAAATGTGGCATATTTAAAATCACTAGTAATTAACCAATTCTTTTCATTTGAAAATATCTAAAAATGTTCGTGATTTATGGACAAATAACGAATCGCACGCAAAAGAGCGTAAGTATTTTCTGTAATATTTGGCAACGTCATACCCGTAGTACATAGGTTTTCGCGAAAACTGTAATTGCAAATATTTTTTTTTTATTTTGATGTGAAACATCTATAGGCGAGGGTGATCCCGATCATCGCGTGGCGTTAACGCCACGCTTCGCGGTACCCTTTTAGTTAAAGAAAAATAAAAACCCGAATACATGTGTACATTTTTGTAACGAAACCATAGTGCGATTTAAAATTTGTACAACGCCATCTAGTGCGCTTAAAGTAAATTGTTACCTATAATAGAAACTAATGAAAATAAATATTTATTGAATAAAAATCATCATTTTCTTGGAAAAAAAATCGTAATATTATTTTTATTAATGTGCTATTTTAGTGCCTGTCGTAATCTGTTCTTTTATGCATATATACTTAATCTATAAAATAATGTATAATTCTCTAACTTGCCAATATAAGTATACCATACCTACTTACAGTACTTTCACGTACGAAAACTGGACAATCGCTTTTTATAGGTGTTTTATTAGTTTCAGATGTATATTTATTTGTTTGTATGTTACAGACTCATAGGAATTGGATCTTGACTCACTTTCAACTAGTGTTGCCCAAAAAAGTCTTGGTCTTGCGGTCTTGGTCTTGGTCTTGCGAGAAATGCGAGACCGAGACCAAGACCAAGACCGCTTAATTTTTGCAAGACCAAGACTGGCCCTGCAAGACTTGAGCAAGACCAAGACTGGGCCTGCAAGAGTCTCGCGGTCTTGCATTTAATTCAAATCACCATTTCAGCTTATATACGGTTGAGCTCGTGTCTTCTACATAACAGGAGGAGAATCGGCCGTGGCCGGAGGGGAATCGCCACGGTGATCGGCCGTGTTGTTACAGGTCATACATGTCAAGTTTTCCTTCTCTTGCACCGATGTTATATATTATAGCCCTTAGTCGTGGGTTCGCAGTCACGGCTAAAATAGGGGGTGATGAATTATATTCTTACTCCGTCACTACACGGCAAGTCAAATCAGTCTTGAGATATCCATCTATTGGCCAATCGATTCCCAATGTTGGTGTTGGCTTTTCAGAATTACTCTTCGGAAAGGCTTAAGGACAAAAATACCGTAATCACGAGAGTGCTTTTTCCCATTATACTTATTTATATATCCGTTTATTCATTAGCCCAACGACGTTCACTGTTGGACATAGAAATATGCCTACAATTAATCTATATAAATGTCCATGTAGGGACAGAGTACGATCACCATCAGGCAGTACATGAAGCGTTGCTCCCAGCGCTATTTTGCCTCTGCCACGACTCACCCCAATCCACTAGTGGTTGGGGCGGTAAACTACGTCCCCTCAAAAATATCCGCGGTCCGACGTCCTCGTCATCTTCTTGAAGAAGAAGATGACGCTATTATGATCGCCCAAGAAAGGACCTACACAGCTCGCGCAGCGATAACAGATAAAACTCCGCGGTATCGGCCTCGCCGTCGAGGTCGAAAACCGCACCGCGTAAAAGTCATTAACCTAAACTTGGCCACGCCCACTTTGCTCTCAGCGACGCCCCGAGCCGAGGTCCGTTCCCCACAGGGGGGAGCCCTCGGGCGATGTTCGCTTAACTTACTTACCGGGTTGAGAGTCATCAGCGCTCACCCATTGACCGCGTTAAGCTGTCAAGGTCATCTGCGACCAACAGCTACACACACACAAAAAAGAAAAGACAGAGTACGAATATAATTCACCACTCTCTTACCCGTGGATGTCGTATCAAATCGGATCGGGCAATGGTGTTAGGAACCCATGAAAAAAAATTGAAATAAAAATATCGATTCGTTAATGAATTGAGAGACATGTAAGTTCTCAATTTTGTCATCGTTTTTTCATGTAAATTGATTAAAATGTATAAAGGAATGATACTTAATCTACAACATATTCGTATTTTGTTAAATGTTCATTAGAATTTGAATAAATCAATGATTACGTTTGCATAAGCAAGACAAACTTCGCTTTAACATAAATCAGCTGATCGGCCGATGACCGTTGATGAGTCGCCTTTGTACCTACGTAACCATTGAAAGGTTCGCGCAAATCTAATACCTATTTATACTGTCGAAATTTTACATGCTTACATATATCCTGTCTGTACATACCTACATAATGCATAAAATTTAAGGCATAAACTCTTAGACACACATTTTTGTAATCACTATAACTTTTACGTTATATTGTTTTTGTGTAATATACATTCTAATTATGATCTATGACTGTTGAACTATAACATACATGAACAGTTGTCCCATAACCTGATACACCCTGTGTATATAACATATGTGCAAGAGAAGTGAAACTAAAAAGAAAACCCTGTACCAACATGTCTGACTAGCGTGGTATAGTAGATCAATTTTCCTCTTACTGGAAGGAAGCTTAAGCCCAGCAGTGGCACTTTTATGAGCTGTGACGATGACGACGAATATCATACATTTTACAAGTATTAAAACCATAAAATTTTAAATCAGTTTTATATGTTCTTGAATAAATAGTATATTAAGAGCTACATGGATCCGGCGGCCAAAGTATTTATATAGGCAATAGAGCAACAGGTTTTTTCAAGTATCCAGAGTATCAGTAACTAAACTGGAAATACAATAGATACATACCACTTAACTTGAAGGGAAATATAAACAATCGCATTAATTGTAAAATATCGCATTGATTATAAAATGACATAAAATTTATTGTATCAACTGCCTCGTGTGGTGACGTCTTAAGAAAATAGGGTCGAAAGTCCTGTCATAAGAGTAGTAACGCTGTCTAATGGAACACCAGGGGAATAGAAGAGTAATTTTCTCCAGTGGTAAGTATTGTATTCAATAGTGAACTATAGGCTAACAGATGGATAGATAGGATAGGATATTTAACTAATTTAGTTGGATTTTTCATTGCCATGATAAATTACTGTTACGTTATTCTAACTGCAAAACTTTGCGAGACTCTTGCTGCAATACCAAGACTCGGGTGCGCAAGACCAAGACCAAGACCAAGACCCGGGTGCGCAAGACCAAGACCAAGACGAGACCAGGTGTGATGTTGCAAGACCAAGACCAAGACCGGTCCAAGTCTCGTCTTGGTCTTGCATTTGGGCAACACTACTTTCAACATTCAGATTTCATTTAAAATTTGTTAATTAAACAAGAACCAATGACGATAAAATAATTTAAATAGCTTGTCTCATTATCATCATCATCATTGCAGGATTAGAGATTTCTTTATAAAATATATTTTGTAGTTGAGATTTAGCCTTAGCTCGATAGATGTCGTTATTTTTGTTTGCTAAATCACACTTTCTTAACCGATCCTTTTGATTTGAACTACGTAGAAGTGTGTGAGGGAGACGAAGCGACGCTATGTTAGGCCGTAAGCGGCCGAGCGGTGAACTAATATCATTTCTTTGTAATATCTTAGATAATAGTAGAAATCGTATTATTCTATTCAATACTTTACATATTAGTTCCTGTCGTAATCTATGCTTTTATTCATATATATACTAGGGATGTCGGAAGTGAAAAAAAATATCGATATTTATAAAAATATCAATATCGACGTCGATATATTAAGGAAAAATATCGATATATGGGTCAAATTTTTAAAAGATTGTGTTTTTAAAATAATAATGTATTTAGTTCAATCAAAATTATTTTTTATTAAGCAATAATTACAAAAATATCAAAAACAAAAAAGTTATTTTCGAGCCAATATTTTTCAACTTATTATATATTATATATTTATTCATATCCCATATTATATATTTATACCTATATTATATATTTATACATATCCCAGGAGAGATCTACTGCCCACTCTCCTGGTAAACCCTTATACGATTTTTACGACTCGAAAGGGGTGGTGACAATTATATTCTTAACCCGACGCCATACGTAACTTAGTTAAGATCAAATTACTAAAAACGAAATCACTTTAATTGCCGGGGAATTGTGTCTATTTTTTTTTAATAACAAGTCAATTGTATAGAAAAAAATAAGTGATATAAAACTATTCGGTTAAGAGCGTTATCGGTAATAAGCGGCCGTAAACCCAAAAATGTGGTTTTTTGAGGACTGGTTACTCGTTCATCAAGCTATTATAGCTTACTAAAAATTTATATAACCACTACATTAAACACATCTTTATATTGTGCTTGTACAGAATTATAACTCAATATTGTAACTATTTTATTAAAAGGCAAGGGTATTTTGAACTTAAGTTAATGAGATTTTACGAAAACGCTGAGTTTTGAAGTTCAGGTACGAATAAACGATAAGTCGTGGCAGCTCGAAAAAAATTGTAGATGTTAGGTATGTATAAAATGAAATTCAAGATTTCTTCCTTTTAAAACTAAAAAAAAATATTTCCTTAAGATTAATTTGACGAAAATGGCTCCTGTAAAACATTTAATTTTGTGAATAATACTAACCTTGGAATATTTAAAAAAATATCCACTATTTGTTCGACTATTGTAGAAGCAGTAAAAAAAAAAACCAAATTGAAATACGAATAGTCACCCTCGTAATTAAATTTTAAATATTACTATAAATTGAACGGCATAATTGTTCGTAAGCCTGCGGGTTGAGAGCCCTCAGCGCTCACCCACCAGTCCGGGTAAAGTTGTCACAGCCATCTGAGGCTAACAACTAAGTCACACAAAAAAAAAAAAAAAAAAAAATGTTCGTAAGCCAGTCGCGCCTTGGCGCTCAACGGAGCAGGGTCACGTCGCTCAAGCTCTCCGCTCACAGCGTAAAAGACGACAATACGAACTTGAGCGTATACTGCGACTGATCGGTTTTGATTCGTAAGTATTTATTACTACCTAATTCTTTTAATTACTTTCATGCGATCTCTATAAAGAATAATATAGAATCTTTTTACGTTTTAGGTGATGGGTCGAAAAAGCAGATTGTATCTTGGGAACAAAATCGGTTACAAGGCAAGGAAAAAGAGAACACACGATTTTTTTTTTTGTGTGTACAGCTGTTGGCCGCAGATGGCCTTGACAGCTTGACGCGGACTATGGGTGAGCGCTGAGGGCTCTCAACGCGGAGAAAAGTATGCTAAGCGACATAGCCCAAGGGCTCCCCCTGTGGGGAACGGACCTCGGCTTGGGGCGTCGCTAGAGGCAAAGTGGGCGTGCCCACGTTTTTAGTCGTGACTTTTGCGCGGCGCGGTTTCGCACCTCGACGGCGAGGGCGGAACCGCGGATATTTATTTGTTAAGGCCTCGCGGGCCGTGTAGGCTCTTTGTTGAGCGAGTGTGATATTGTCGTCCTCTTCGTCGAGGACGTCGGATGGATGAGATTTTGGAGGGTCTATAGGAAGGCGCCCCAACCACTAGTTGGTTGGGGTGTGTCATGGCAGAGTCAAAGTAGCTCTGAGAGCACCGTTTCATAAACTGCTTGATGGTCGGCAGTTCGAGGTCGATGTGGAGATCGACGTTTCGTATGAACCACGGTGCTCCCGTAGCTCGGCGCATGAAACGATTTTGTAGTGTCTGTAGCCTGTGGATCCTGTGTGGCTTTACGTGCGTGAACACCACGCTGACATAGGTCATGATAGGCCGTATGCAGGTGGTGTAAAGTCGGACTTTGAGAACACACGACAAAACTGTAAGGTACTTATAGTTTCAAAAGAGTAAACGAAAAGAGAAGTGAGCCGTCACTCAGGACGCCTGGCAGACGTGAAACATCAAAATTATTTTGAAGTCGTTACCGCAAAGCGTGGCGTTAACGCCGCTTTTAATGCCACGCGATGATCAGGTTCACCCCGCCTATAGATATTTCACATCAAAAATCCGAACGGAACATTTATGCAGCCTCATCTTCTGAAGATTATCAGCTAACTCAAATTTAATGTTTAATAATTACTAACCATACACAATATAATTTTTTCATAGAGAATCATTTTCTTCTTGTACTAGCAATAAGTATGTAGCAAAATGTGGATCAAAATTTAATAACTAATTTCTGTAGTGGGTAGATTTAAATCTCTGACTGGACTTGTTAGACATCCATGGCCATGGCGACTAGGGCCATACTCGACTACTGCACGGCAGCCACGGAGGCAGCGTGCCTCTTGGCCGGAACTCTCCGGTGGGACCTGCAGGCGGAGGTACTCGCCGAGCTTTACCTGCGAGTATCAGAGACGCGAGCCACATATAGCCTCAATCAAGGTGATTGCCGCCTGGCGGGTCGACGCCCGCCGAGACGCCATTGCTCGTTGGGCAATCGGACTGGAGAAGCCTCAATACGGTATCAGGATCGTCGAGTCCTTTCAGCTGGTGCTGATGGGGTGGTTGGGTCGGCAGCACGGGGTACATTCCTTCCGACTGGTGCAGGTATTGATGGGTCACGATAGCCAAGTACCTGCGCAAGCTCGTTAGGAGGGAGAGCACACCATCCTGCCACCACTGCTATTGCGACGTGAGCACGGCGCAGCACAGGCTCGAGGTGTGTGCCTCGTGGGCAGAGCAGCGCCGTAAACTCGTTGCAATCACCGGTGCCGACCGGACCCTGCCGACCATCACTAGGGAGATGCTCAGCAGCGTCAGGAACTGGAACGCGCTCACCGCCTTCTGTGAGGCTGTCATCTCACGAAAGGAGAAGCCGGCTCGTGTGTAATCAATCTTTGGTCACACGTTCCGCCACCGGCGACTCGGGCGGCGCAGATACGAGTATCCGCGCCTCACGCCACCCTAGGCGAGTCCGCGGGTGACCAGACCGGGGACTTTAGTGTGTCACCCGCAGAGAGCCTGACCGTGTGAAGGCGACCGACGTCCCGGGATAGGAACGTCGATTGGGGTTTTTTTATTTTTATAAAATTATTACACAATAAATTAAAATAAAAATTATCACATAATTTAAAATAAATAAGTTGTCGAGTCTCGAACCCGAGACCAGAGTTTCCGCCGGCGAGCACGTTACTACGAGATTACCGCTTGTTGGCGATTCGACTTTGAATTTTTCTAGTACATAAATTACCCATCCAACTTTGACCCTTAAAATCTTTTTAACGAGGGCCCAGTTGACCCTAATATTTGGTAGTTGTGATACCCTCGTGCCCCCTCTACCACCCCACCAAAAATCATGGAAATCCCCGACCCACACGTCTGAGGGTCTCCTTGTAAGTTATACTGTGCCTATATTTTACTATTTCCTGTACTTTGCATATTAAAAATACAATTTTAACCGTTTTACTGTTATGAGAATTGGTTTTTAATTAAAAATTTTAAAATTTACATCATGTTGATTTTTGAAAATCTACTTCTCCGAAGAATATATTAGAGATTGATTATTATAAGCGCCAAGGCTCAAGACTGGTCATTCTATGAACTCGCGTGTGTGTAGTGCATTAGTGTGCGTCGATATCGGACCGTAGCAAAAAACCAAAAATGCGAGAAGTGCCGATTACCGATAACGCTCTTAACGATTTATCATTTGAATTCTAAGCGACAGTTGGATATATGTATTGGAATAATTCGATTATCATGTGTGTCAATAACAATAATTGTCCTTAATAAAAAGTGACAATCACATGGCAATCAAAACATACTAATGTAGTGGCAATCAAAACATACTAATCACAGAGTATGTATACAGTTAATGCTATACTTTTATATTTCCTATCTTTTACGATTCTAGATTCTAAACTTGATTTACACAAACAAAAAAAATATAGTTTTTGATTCGATTTCGATATTGGATATTTAATATCGATATATCAGCTTAAAATATATCGGTTAAAAATATCGATATTTCTAACAAAAAATATCCATATATCGATATTTTTTCAACAAGCCTAATATATACTTGTACAAAATAATTTCGAATTTTCACATCTGCCAGGCGTCCTGAGCGACGGCTCACTTTTTTTTTACTCCCTAGGATAATAATTCAACTGGAAAAATGAAATAGAAACACATTTTACAAAAAAAATATGTTGCTAATTTAAAGGTTAATAATTAATTATTATATTGAAATAATGGCATGAAAATTTCATCAGAAGGTAGTGATATATGTACACATTTACATTTTACAGATGAAGGTTCGACAGAAATTGATTTGCTCCTTTCACAAAATTCATTAATTGAATAAATGTTTAATACAAACATACAAAATTCCCTAAATTATTCTCCATTGATCGGCCAAGGTACGGTTACTAACGTTCGGCCAAGTATCGGCATTTTTAATGGCCGATGGCAGGCCTATCATCGCCCACCATATTTTAAACACTATAATAATTCGCGATCCTCTGCCGATCCTTGCGCACACAAGAATACCTATCTAAATTGCAGCGAACACGCACACTTACCAACACATCTATACCAATAAATAAAATTGGAGTATCTATTTGTAATGTCAAAATAATAGGCTTTTTTCATGCTCACACGGTTATTTGCACTATACATATGCCTACAAATCACTTTAAATTTTTTTGTCTGTCTGTCTGTCTGCTTGTCTGTTTGTTCCGGGTAATCTTCAAAACGTCTGGACCAATTTAAAAAATTCTTTCACCAATAAAAAGCTATAATATCAAGGAGTAACCTAGGCTATATTTTATCCTGGTCTTCCCACGGGTTTAGGAACTACGCGGTTAAGACGACTGAAACCGAAGCGAAGCGAGGGCGGGTTGCTAGTAGTAAATAAGTTTACGATTCCAATTGGGCTTAGGACCGTTACAATAGCACTAGTCTATTAATTATTTTAAAATCACGTACTATAAAGTTCGTATTTATTAAGACGTATTTAAAAAGTGGAATCAATTGACTATTTACAACAATTAAACTTAGCTTTTCATTTAGTTCCATTTCTCTCAATACAAAGCTGTGTACGCTTGCTTAAATGGTTTTAAACATTATTTGTGTTCGAGCACTTTTCACTTCACTAAAGGCAGTAATTATTTTACTACAAAGGTCCTCATAAATTTGCGCTTCAACGAAACCTCCTCTCTCAATTTCTCCCCACAAATAATGGTGTAAGATCCGGTGACCGTGGAGGCTACGTTATTGGGCGCTCACTTCCTTTCCACCTATCATCACATTCAATGTTTAAATAATCACACACACCACTCCAATAATGATGCGTTGCACCCTCATGTTGAAAGTACAGGTCTCTCTGCTCTTACAGAGTGCCGAATCTTCCTTCTCTTGCATAGATGTTAAATACATATTTAATCCATTAGACGTCTTTTACGGCACCCACGGGCAAGAGAGGGGGGAGGGTGAATCGTATTCTTACTCTGTCACCATATACACCGGGGAATCCAATTGGCTGTTTACCTGAAACGAATGTACTTAGTTAAGCATACTTAATATCCTACCTTAATATCCCCACATAACTAAACACATAATACATTTAGAAAAAAAATAACGGATAATTAGACATTCTTAAGTTTGTCTGACATGCAACGGTATTGTTCCCAAAATGCCTACGACATAGCATTGGTATTAAATCGCAATAATAGGTGAAACAAAATAATTTTATGCATAACACCTTGGAGCTCGGTGTCGCACCTCACCCGCTCGCGTCCCGCACTCCTTTCTTCTTTTGTGATGCCCCCGAGTTTTGTGAGCACCCTGGTCTATGTTTTAATAGATCATTTAGCATGCTACCGTACCTACGCTCGATGCCCTGAAAGGCTTATTACACTACACGATATTCAGGGCCCTGACTCAGTAGGGGTGCTCTACAACAGCTAAATTGTGAGACCTGTTTCACCTGTTTCAGTTTTAGTGAAATAATATCCTTCATCCAAAGCCTTTTAATCACATGTTACAGTTATGCAAAAAAAAATATATTTTAAGGAAACGTCCGGGATTGCAAATGACAAGAATTTATGTTTTTATTTTATTGAATAAATACTATAGAATGGTTCTATATCATTACCTGAGTACATGTACGTTTCGGGCAAACAGCCAATTAGATTCCACGGTGTAGAGAGAAATATAAAAACATTATTAAAAGATAATTTTGAAATCATCATGATCTCAGCCTATATACACGATTGGGCTCGAGCCCCTCTATAGTGGGCGGTAATTTGTCTGCACTGGTCAGACGTGTTAGTGTAGGGGTTTCATTTGGAGTTTTTCTTCGTTTGCATAAATCTTATATGAATAGAATATCCCTTAGTCATCTTTTACGACTTTTACGATAATTGTATTCTTACGCCGCGCCGTCACTACGTGGTAAAATATAAAAACGTTATCATCATCATCATCGCAGCCCACATACGTCCCACTTTTGAGCTCGGGTCTCCTCCACAATGGGAGGGAATTTGACCTACTATACTATGCCGGTCAGGTATGTAGGTCTATACCTACATACCTGGGTTTTTTTTTCGAGTTTTCCTTCTCTTGCACAGATGTTATGTCCATAATGTATCCCTTAGTCGTTTTTTACGACATCCACGAGCAGGTTAGGTGTATTGTATTCTTACTCCGTCACCTCACGGGAGAAAATCTTATAAAAAGTTAATTTCGACATAAGTATATTATCTAAATTATTGTAATTATAACTATTTACCTTTCAATTTTTTCTAGCCTTCTCGTTCTTCAACGTTAGTATCATTCTTACAACCATTTTCTAACACCCTTTGGATACTTGTAATGGTTTCTGTTCACGTGGTTGCACTAGTATTATACCTTTTGGACAGATTTTCTCCATTTGGTAGATTCAAACTGGCGAATATTGATGGTACTGAAGAGGATGCCTTAAATCTATCAAGCGCTATTTGGTTTGCATGGGGAGTTCTCCTAAATAGTGGCATTGGCGAAGGTATGTATTATTATATTCTATTGACAACTATGTTGGTGTAGTGACGGAGTCATCATCATCATCTTGCTCTTATCCCAATTAATTGGGGTCGACGCAATATGTCATCTGTTTTGACATATTGCAAAAAGTTTCGGCAATGACTTTTATGACCAGCCGCCTGCCTGACGTCAACCCTCCTTGGGAATGTAATCGTTGACCCAAATGGTACCAGATGGAGTTGGTCCGGGTCAATCTAGGTGGTGTAGTGACGGAGTAAGAATACAATTCACCACCCTCTTTCTAGCCCGTGGGTGTCGTAAAATACGGCTAAGGGATTAATTATGTGGTCGGCCCAACAACGAGGTGACGTGGGTACGGGTGGGTTATGGGCCCGCGTGCCGTCCTTTCGTCGCCCCGGACGGAATGGGCCGCGCGCGTGCGCTTACCATATCCCACCCACAAAAAAAGGGATTAGTTATGCATATAATATCTATACAAGAAGGAAAATTCTAAATAAAATCAACTGTACCAACCCGTCTGACCAGCGTGGTATAGTAGGTTAATTCAGTAGTGGTAGGACCACACTGTTGACAGTTGTCTGTCTACAGCCGCGGGCCGAACCGTCCGGGGTAGTACCACATTCTCACAGAAAATCTACGTACGAGTAGTAGCAATTTGTTACTGCGCTTCGTTCGGTGAGCGAGAGAGCCGGAAACCCAACTTACTGAGGGTATTTGCATGTGGTGGGTTTTGGTGATGCCTTTTGTTTCACCGAACCTCATTGCACTCATTTACACTTTCTTCGCGGTAGGCAGCGGCCTTGCAAAGGTCCATGAGCGGCAGCAACACTTACCATCAGGTGTACTGTTTGCTCGTTTGCCACTACTAGCAATAAAAAAAGTAGGTTAATTTACCTACCATTATGGAGGAGACTCTAGCCCAACAGTGGGACGTATGTGGGCTGTGATGAATCGATGATGATGATGATTATTGAAAACTGAAATGTTTTGTACGTCATTCAAAACTCAAACGACAGTGTACATATTGCTATAATTATATTTCAGGCACTCCGCGTAGTTTTTCAGCTCGAGTCTTGGGTATGGTGTGGGCAGGATTTGCTATGATCATCGTTGCTTCATACACTGCTAATTTGGCGGCTTTCCTGGTGCTTGAACGGCCTAAAACAAAACTTACTGGGATTAATGATGCTAGGGTAGGTATATACAAAATATCTTCTCTTTATATATGTATTTGTTGTGCAGGTGTGCATGTCACTGAACTCCTCCTAAACGGCTGGACCGATGTTGATGAAATTTTTTATGTGTCTTCAAGGGGATTCGAGAATGGTATAGAATCACAATTGGACCCGGTAAATGTCGCTGCGATCGATTTCAAGGAGAATCCCTTTTACTATTTTCTAAGATTAATTTTAAGATTTTATAAAGTAATTATTTTTAAGATTTTATTAAGTCTCTTGGGTTAGCTAGTTATCCATACTAATATTATAAATGCGAAAGTAAGGATGTTTGTTTGTTTGTAACGCTTTCACGTTTAAACCACTGAACCGATTTCAAAAAGTCTTTCACCAATGGAAAGCTATAATATCAGGGAGTAACATAGGCTATATTTTATCCCGTTATTCCCACAGGAACGGGAACTACGCCGCAGGTAATGCGACTGAAATCGAAGCGAAGCGAGGGCGGGTTGCTAGTTATATAATAATTTCTTTAAATCTATTTAGATGCTATAAAATATAAACTTAATGAATTTTATTTGCAAATTGTCAAATCATAATTATAGTATACTAACAAGCTGCCCTCGCTTCGCTTCGGTTTCAGTCGCCTTACCCGCGTAGTTCCCGATCCCGTGGGAATACCGCGATAAAATATAGCCTATGTTACTCCCTAATATCATAGCATTGGTGATAGAATTTTTGAAATCGGTTCGGTGGTTTAAGCGTGAAAGCGTAACAAACAAACATCCTTGCTTTCGCATTTATAATATTAGTAAGGATAGAGAAACCGATTAATTAAGGCATCAGTTTCAAATGAAACTGTAAAAAGAAACTAAAAGAAAAAAGAAAATACTTTATTTAGCGACAAAAACCAGGCATCGCATTATAGATATACTAGCTTTTGCCCGCGGCTTCGCCCGCGTAAAAGTTGGCTTGCATACTTCTTTTTATTGTGTTATTGTGGTGACGGACTAAGAATACAATTCACCACTCCCTATCTTGCCCGTGGATGTCGTATAAGACGACTATGGGATATGTACACATAACATCTATGCAAGAGAAGGAAAACTCGAAAAATGAAACCCTATACCAACATGTCTGACCAGCATGGTATAGTAGATCAAATTCCCTCCCATTATGGAGGAGGCCCGAGTCCAAGAGTGGAAAGTATGTGGGCTGCGATGATGATGATATTTCTTAATTTAAGAAATACTCTATCTATGTGTCAATTTTCATCCAAATCTGGTCAACAGTTTACGCGTGATCGAGTAACAAAGGCCCAAATATCTTCACAAATTTTTATATTTGAATATTACTTTCACCCTTGTAGTTCAAATTCACGTGGAAAGACGATGATAAATATGGCCATCCAGTCGTTGATAATACATTATCCATGATAGGTTTTCATTGGTGAAAATAAAATAATATTGATCAAACTCCCGTAGTTTCACCCACGTAGGCCCCATTCCCATGCGAATGCCGAGATAAAAATTGCCTATGTTACTCGCTGATATTATAAGTTTACATGGGTGAAAAAAAAAATTGTACTAACAAATCCCATACAAATATCCGAGATAAAAATTGCCTATGTTACTCGCTGATAACGTAGCTTCCTATTGTTGAAAGAATTTTAAAAATTGGTCAACATCCACCGGTTTCACTCGCAGAGTTCTCGTTCCCGGGCAAACACCAGGATGAAAATAGCCTTTATTTGTTATTCGCTGATAATGTAGATTTCATTCGTAAATTAATTTTTATATCCATTAAATGTCCGCGATTTCACCGGCATTGTGCCCGGGCCCGTAGGAATATTGGGATAAAAAAATAGCCTAAATATGTTCATCATCATTTCATCATCATTTCGGCTCATATACGTCCCACTAGTGGGCTCGAGCCTCCTCTATAGTAGGAGGGAAATTAACCTTACTATACCATGCTGGTCAGGCAGGTTGGTATAGGGTTTTGTTTCGAGTTTTCCATCTCTTGCATAGATGTCATATGCGTAATATATCCCTGAGTCATCTCTTACAACACCCACGGGTAAGAGAGGGGGTGGTGAATTGTATTCTTACACCGTCACCACACGGAATAAAACCTAAATATGCTATTCGCTTAAAATTAGCTTTCCGTTAGTGAAATAATTTTAAAATCGATTAAATTCTCACAGTTGCTCCAGCCACACCGGGATAAAATATAGCCTTGGATAAAATATAGCCTAAGTTATTCCTTATGTAAGGCTTGGTAGACCTGGTAGTAAAGTATTATCAGTATAGGTCCAGCCGTTTTGAAGATTACCCGTAACGAATAGACAGACAAAAAAATCCGCCGTTTTTAGGGTTTCGTACCCAAAAGGTAAAAACGGGACCCTATTACTAAAACTTCGCTGTCTGTCCGTCCGTCTGTCTGTCACCAAGCTGTATCTCAAGGACCGCGATAGCTAGACAGTTGAATTTTTTACAAATTATTCATTTCTGTTGCCGCTATAACAATAAATATTAAAAACAAAATAAAATAAATATTTAAGGAGGCTCCTGTACAACAAACGCAATTTTTCCCCCTTTTTATAGATAATGGTACGGAATCCTTCGTGCGCGACCCCGACTCGCTCTTGGCCGGTTTTTTAGACATAGGTATCGTGCAAATAATTGTGTGAGCATAAATAAAACAAATTATTTTGACTACAAATATACGCTTCAAATTTGTTTATTTCTAGAGATAAAAAATTAGATTAATATCTTGATTTTAACTTACTGTCTGGTAGCGGCTAGGCATATTATAACACTTTCATTGTTTGTGGGTGTCGCAAAATACGACTAAGACAAAAATTTACATTGACCTGGACCAATTGGTGATGCCATCTAGCCAGCTATGTCGTCTGGCAGGCAGCTGGTCATAAAATGTTGCTAAAAGAACCTTGGCAATATATCTACGATGGCAGAGAACCGCCTACATATTGCGTCGATCCAAAGTAATCTTGATAAGCAAGCATTAAGAAAAAATAATGGGGTAACCCAAGAAAGCCGATCGTGTACTAAAATGATCGTTCCTAGGCTCAGTGATATCGGTTATACGCTTTTCACCTCCTTAGGGGTAAAATTGCAAAAATTCTTTTATAGTGAGAATTTTCTCCAAGAAGGACAACTTTGTACAAAATTTCACGTTTCTAGTAGGGATGTGACTTGGAGGGAAAATAATCGATCTTTTAAATAATCGATTTTTTGTTCTTCAAAATAAATCTATTATAAAATAATCGATTAATTAAAAATAAATAATCGATTATAAAATAATCGATTTTCCCAACAGGATTATGATGACTTTTTTTTTAGGAAATGTGAGCTTCATCTTCTAATATAGTATGAAATACTGCACGCAGTATTGTGATGACCTTAATTTTTTAGGATATCTGGCTGTGAAATAATCGATTAATTTTATTATAAAAATAATCGATTTTCTATTATTTTGATAATCGATTGTAAAAATCGATCATTACAAAAAAAATCGATTAATAATCGATGAATAATCGATTATTATAAAAATCTATTATTTTTTCACATCCCTAGTTTCTAGGCCTAATGACTTCGGATATACATTTTTCACCTCCTTAGAGATTGAATTTCAAAAACTAATTTCTTAGAGCTCATTTACAACAAAAGAAAGAGAATCGCACATTACACAGAAATATATAGTTTCACGTTCCTAGCCCCAATAGTTTCGGCTATACGATTTTCAATCCCTTAAGGGGTGATTTTCCAAAAATCCTTCGCTAGAGCTCGTGTACCCCAAGAAATACAACGGTGTAAAAAAAATGCGTTTCTAGGCCCAGTGGTTTAGGCTTTATGCTTTTTTGTCTTTTAGGGGTTAAATTTCATCCCCATATAAATGAAAGTTCCAAACCGCTAGAGTAAATATTTATTTATATATTATCAAGTGCCTTAATACAAAGATTCATGGTTCTATCATCGAAAATGATAAATTTGCATACTAAATGTCATCCCCTATTTCAACCCCTTATACCCATTTTTTCTCGATTTCTTTGCTAGAACTCGTGTACCCTAAGAAATTCTACGGTGTAAAAAAAAAATACGTTTCTAGGCCCAGTGGTTTCGGCTTTATGCTTTTTTGTCTTTTAGGGGTTGAATTTCATCCCCATATAAATGAAATTTCCAAAACGCTAGAATAAATATTTATTTATATATTATCATGTACCTTAATACAAAGATTCATGGTTCTATCATCGAAAATGATAAATTTGCATACTAAATGTCATCCCCTATTTCAACCCCTTATACCCATTTTTTCGCGATTTCTTTGCTAGAGCTCGTATACCCTAAGAAATTCTACGGTGTAAAAAAAAATACGTTTCTAGACCCAGTGGTTCTGCTTTATGCTTTTTTGTCTTTTAGGGGTTGAATTTCATCCCCATATAAATGAAATTTCCAAAGCGCTCGAACAAATATTTATGTATATATTACCAAGTGCCTTAATATAAACATTCATGATTCTATCATCGAAAATGACGAATTTATCCCCTATTTCAACCCCTTATACCCATTTTTTTGCGATAAAAAGTAGCCTATGTCCTTTCTCAAGCTTTAGTCCATCTCTGTACCAAATTTCATCAAAATCGGTTCAGTGGTTTAGACGTGAAAGCGTAACAGACAGACAGACAGACAGACAGACAGAGTTACTTTCGCATTTATAATATTAGTAAGGAAGTAAGGACTAGCAACCCGCCCTCGCTTCGCTTCGGTTTCAGTCGCCTTATCCGCGGCGTAGTTCCCGTTCCCGAAGGAATACCGGGATAAAATATAGCCTATGTTACTCCCTGATATTATAGCTTCCCATTGGTGAAAGAATTTTTGACATCGGTTCGGTGATTTAAGCGTGAAAGCGTAACAAACAAACCAACAAACATCCTTACTTTCGCATTTATAATATTAGTAAGGATATAAATTCAACTTAAAAATAATACAAAATTGATTTATTTTTTAAATTTATATACGATATTTAGACAGAGAAACCCCAAAGGATAATAAACAAGAAGATGAAGTAAAAGAAATGGAATTTATTAAAAAAATAATTGTTTGTATATTTATTCGCACACTTCTTAGTTGTCTGCTTTTTAGGTGTACGAACAATAAGTATAATTTAAGCGTATGCGTTCACACTGATGATAAGGGCTCGGTACAGGTGGTCAATGCAAGGGAGGCTTATACGGTAGGTTATGGGGTAGCGCACCGCCCTTCCATCGCCTCGTAGGTACTGTATGGGTTAGATATATCTAGACCTTCCTGACAAAAAAGTACTAATACAGACTGCGACAAAATCTGTAAAAAATATGAAGCCTAATAGTTGGCTTCAGGCGGGCGGCCGCGCGTTAAACTATTGTCAATAACATTTGCAATGTGAACGATGCAGGAGTAGGTACACCAAGTAATTAGTATAAGAGCAAAGTGATAATGAGGATGAATTTAGACAAAGTACCTAGTTAATTTATAACTCAATAATATCTCTCCCATTTAAGAGGAGACTCGAGCCCTGTAGGGGGACGTATACGAGTTGAAATGATGACGATTCAATACATATTTTACATAAGCGTTTTAATTTTAGCTACGCAATACGATGGAAAATCTGACGTGCGCCACGGTCAAGGGTTCGGCTGTTGATATGTATTTCAGGCGACAGGTAGAATTATCAAATATGTATCGAACTATGGAGGCAAATAATTACGATAATGCTGAACAAGCTATCGAAGATGTGAAAGATGGGTACGTTGAATTCATACTTTATTTAAACAATGTAACGCTTATGAAAATCAGGCATTTGAAATAATAGGGCATTATATAAATTTGCTTATGGGTGTCGTAAAAGACGACTAAGGGATATCTTGTGCATATAACAATAATGCAAGGGAAGGAAAACTCGAAATAAAACTCTATACCTACCCGCCTGACCAGCTTGGTATAGTAAGTCAATTTCCCTCCCAATATGGAGGAGGCTCGAGCCCAGTAGTGGGATGTATATGAGCTGTGATGAATGCTAATGATGATAAACTTAAGCCTTGTATTGCGTCGTCGGCCATGAGTCCCTAGACTTTTATGTACGGTCCTACGGGCACGGCAGCCCCTCAATCAATATGAGATAGTTTGCGTCCATAATCCACTAACCTGATCGACTGCTCACCATAACGATGAGGTAAAATTAAGTGACAATTTATAATTGCCGATTATTTTTCTTTAATTAGAAATGTGAATATGGCGTTATTCATATTTTTCTTACACAAAATTTTCGTTGCAGCAAATTAATGGCATTTATTTGGGATTCCTCACGTTTGGAATTTGAAGCAGCCCAGGATTGTGAATTAGTGACGGCTGGAGAATTATTTGGACGTTCCGGATATGGAGTTGGTTTACAAAAAGGCTCCCCTTGGGCGGATTTCGTTACATTAGCTATATTGGACTTTCATGAAAGTAAGTATTGTCATCTATCTGTATAAAGTAATACTTCCTTCTAGCTTAAAGTTACTCTCACTATAGCAGTAAGCTAAAATATCAAAGTAAGAAACAGAAATATCTAAATAAATATCAGATAGTGAAATTTCGTAATAATTATTACTAGCTTACTGAGCTATATGCTTTGGTATACGAGCTATTTCGCATAACCAATATGTTATCCATACTAATATTATAAATGCGAAAGTAAGGATGTTTGTTTGTTTGTTTGTAACGCTTTCACGCTTAAACCAAAGAACTGATTTCAAAAATTCTTTCACCAATGGAAAGCTATAACATCAGGGAGTAACATAGGCTACATTTTATCCCGGTATTCCCACGGGAACAGGAACTACGCGGGTTTAAGTGACTGAAACCGAAGCGAAGCGAGGGCGGGTTGCTAGTACATAATATATTTTTTTGAAACACCAACCCTTACTAAAGAAATAAAACTTGTATTGCGGGAGACTTAGACACAAATTACATAATCCAGACTCAGAACAACAATTTGTGGATCGCACAATATATTGTCCTGTATGGGAATCGAATCCGTGCCACTGCCATTGTAGGTTGGTATCTTAACCAACATGCCATCTGTGCAGTGACGAAATACTTAACTAAGAGATTGTTTTTCGACTTTAGATTGCAAAGATTTAGCGCTATATTATCATTATCATCTCAGCCCACATATTTCCCACTGTCGGGCTCGGGCCTCCTCCACAATGGGAAGGAAATTGACCTACTAAATCGCGCTGGTCCGACAAGTTGCCATAGGGTTTTAGTCGAGTTTTCGTTCTTTTGCACTTTTCATCAATTATCTGCATATCATATCCCTTTTTAAGACACCCACGGGTAAGAGAGGAGGTGGGGAATTGTATTCTTACTCCGGCACCATACGGAACTGTGCCAATAGTTACCCGTCTACAATTCACATTGCTGCCCATAAAAGCAAACAGTAACTTGATAAAAATGGCATCAATAGATTACAAACAAAAATATCTTATTTAAATTATAGGTGGCATTATGGAACATCTGGATAAGAAATGGATCCTGAGAAATAACATGCTGAATTGCGAGGAGAACGAGAAAACGCCAAATACTTTAGGCTTGAAAAACATGGCAGGAGTATTCATATTAGTATTGGCAGGCATTATAGGAGGAATAGTACTTATCGTCATCGAGGTGGTGTACAAACGTCATCAGATCAAGAAGCAGAAGAGGATGGAGATTGCGCGTCACGCCGCAGATAGGTGGCGCGGTGCTGTTGAGGTAAACAGAGCCAAGGCGGAAGCCATGACTGTGGGCCACTTCGACAACATCAAACAACAATTTGAGAGTAAAATATAGGGTTATCACTGACGACTAAAGCGCACTTACATGTAGGTCAGGGATAGCGAACCAATATAACCTAGATATATTTTTTAGAATAATCCTATTCAAATAATAAATACGCCCTAAATATTTTATTACCTTTTACCATGTTATTTATACATTTATATACCAGCCTACTAAGTATGTGAGGCTTATTATTAGCTTTATCGTTAGGTTCTCTATCCCCGATGTATGTAGACGAAATATTGTTAATGACCAATATTGAAAATAAAACTTTAATAAACGTTTCATGTTCATGTACATTCTTAATTTTAATTATTAAGACCCCGCTGCTTTATGGAGCTTATCAACTAGCTGGAAACGGTAATTAGTGTTGCTGTAGTAGAGACATATTGTGTGTTGATAATATTAAAGTACCAGGCGTTGATGAATATAAAGATGTTTCGTTACAGAAAAGAAAATCACTGCGAGCTTCTACATTGCCATCGCAACGAAGAGCGAAGTCGAACGGCGTGAAGGAGGCTGGAAGTATCAGTTTGGTAGTTGACCGTGGCGCACGGAGACGTGATGAGCCGCGAGTACCCCGGTACTTACCGGCCTATACCCCCGATGTTTCACATCTTGTTGTATAATTTCTTTACTTTATTTTTCAATGATATTAAAACCTAATTTAGTGATAAAACTGGCTATAAATTGATAAACTTGGGCTAAAATTATAGTAAACTTTTGATATAATAATACAACAGCATTAAAAAGTCTAAGATAAGGTGTAACGGCAGAAAATAGATATTGTGAGATTTTGTGTAAAACATTATGAGTGTTATATAAGAATATTTTTAATTTGTAATAAGAATAAGTTTACATTTTTGTGGAGATATTCTAACGCAAATATTTGAAGTTCTTTTTAGAAGTTCGTTTTTAAAAAATATATTCGTCCTAATGGAAGAGTGATTAAATTAATGAAAAAAAAATATTGGATTAAGTTATAAGTATTGTGCCAACCGTTGTTTTGTACAATTCGTGTACGTTAATTATGGTTCTAAAATTTTATCGCTACTCAAGGATTTCTTAGTGCGAATATTCGTTCAAAAATTAAAACAAAACTATTTATGTGGATAGAGGAAGCAATTTGGCTCTAAACTAATTTTAAAACTCCAGTATAGCTGTGACTAATCATAATAGGACTATTTATAAGTATTGTTAAGTAGCACTTTAAATAATTGATTAACTGCTCCAGTGGCATATTGGTATTACTCAGATATTGGTTAAAGTAACAAGTATAAATGATACCCACCACACAGGACAAATATTATATTTGATGTTATTAGTTATAATGTGTGTAATGCCCAAAAAAATCGTGTCTATTACTAGTTTTAGTTAATTAAGAAATAAACTGTGTAAAACTATTAAAATATCTTTCACTACGTCGTAGGTTTAGTAGCTTACGACTACTTGCCGTAAACTCCAGTGCTCGATTCTTGGACCGATTTTTAACTATTTCATAATTATCAGGAACAACAGGGCAAATGTGAGATTCATCATCATCTTGCTCTCATCCCAATTACTTGGGGTCGACGCAACATGTCATCTTCTTCCATACGATCCTATCAGTCGTCATCTCTGCTCTGCAGTCACTCCCAGACTTTCCATGTCATGCTTCACGCAGTCCATCCATATTTTCCTCGGTCTTCCTTTACAGGGAGTAATTGATCATTCATACCCAAAACTTTTCTCACAACATTACTTTCATACCGCCTCATTACATGTCAGGCGTTAACTTTTCCGTCACTGGCGCAACTTTCAATCTGAAAAATGTAGACAGCAATAGGTTCATATTCTTTTTTAGCCCTTAATCGTCCCACTGTTGGAGGGCACAAGAGTTCCATTATATACTGACGGACTCATAAACTGCATCAAACTTCAGGATTACTTTGAAATGATTTTTTTAATAAGTATGCAAACTTTTTATATTAAATTATATAAATATGGAGAGACTAGCCCTTAATCTTAAAAAAAAAAGCAATATTTAAAAATAGAACTGCAGTAAAACAAATGAATATAGCCGGGAAAAGAAAATTTACTCGTAGTATCAGATTTGCGTGTTATTTATAGCAAAGTTTTAAAATTAATTCTTATTGATTTTTTATTCTTTTGTCAATTGAATTATTGTTACCAGCAGAATTGTTGGATTAGCTTTTTAACTCATCGAGAGTTTCTGAACCATAATATGGATACTTCGTCCGAACAAGCTGCTCAAATTGTAGCATTGGTGCGGGAGGGCTTGGATCAACGAACGATTGGTAGAAATTTAAATTTAAACCAGTCTACGGTTTCTAGAATATACAGAAGGTTTGTGGAGACAGGTTCTTACAAAAGGAGACGTGGTACAGGCAGAACTCGAGTAACCACTGGTCGTGATGAGCGATTTATTGTTACAACTTCCCTGCGAAATCGTTTCCTCACGTCAGTTAACATCAAAACAGAGCTTAATGAAGTGCGTGGAGTAAACGTTAGTGCACGAACAATAAGAAGAAGGTTAAAGGAAGCGGATATCACCCCTTTTAGAGCAGCAAATGGTCCAAAGTTGTCTGTAGTTCACAGACAAGCTCGCTTAAGATTTACGCGTGATCACCTAAATTGGACAGATGAGCAATGGGCCTCCGTATTGTTCACAGACGAGTGTAGGACATGTTTATATGGTGCAGATGGTCGCAGAAGAGTCTATCGTCGACGTGGGAGCGATATGCTCAAAGTTGCATTGAGGAGCGTGTTCCTTTTGGAGGCGGTTCATGCATGGTCTGGGGTGGCATATCAATGAACAGGCGAACAGAACTTGTGTTCATAGACATGGTCCGTCAAAACGGTAGTAGAGGGGGTTTGACTGCACATCGCTACATAACAGAGACTTTAGAAGATCACGTGGTGCCTTACATGGGATTTATAGGCGAAAATTTTACTTTAATGCAGGATAATGCCCGGCCGCACGCTGCTGCACAAGTTCGACAATATCGCGAAGAGGTTGGGATACGTACAATGAATTGGCCAGCACGCAGTCCGGATCTTAATCCCATTGAGCATCTTTGGGACAATTTAAAAAGAGCTGTATATGCGAGAAATCCTGTGCCTACGACAGTGGCACAACTAAGAACAGCACTTTCAGACGAATGGGACAATATTCCGCAAGATCTTTTAATAACCCTAATCAAATCTATGCGGAACCGATTAGAATCCGTAATAAGGGCACGTGGAAGTAATATACCGTATTAAAACATAAAAAAACCCTTGCATAAAGTTTGTGTCTATTGTTAAAAACAATTTTTTAATTAAACCAATTTTCTTTAAATTTCAGTTTTTTCTTCAAAAAAGTTTTAAGGTCCTTTCCAGTACACAAACTTAAACTTAAGGATCTACACTGTTTTAAAGTTAACGAACCAATCTAGACGTTTCAATTTAAATCTGTGTAGAAAGTTTGCATACTTGGTTAAAATATTTATTTCAAAGTCGTTTTTTACTTTGATGCAGTTTATGAGTCCGTCAGTGTAGTTCTTTGTATATTAGTCATACTACTTGTTATAGTTTCGAGATTTCTTTTCGTGGCTAGTAATATTAACTATTCATATACCATAGAGCATGGGCGTACCCAGGTAGGGACTTTTTGGGCAGCTGAAGAAGATAAAATGTTAAGAGATGAATTTTCGAAAATCCTTTCTTAGTGCTCCCGTACGCTATAAAGGGAACCCCTGTGCAAAATTTCAAGGTTCTAGCTCTTAGGGGTACGGTACGGGTACGCCCCTGCCATAGAGTCATAGACGTTACTTATGATATGCATGCAAGTCATTGCAAGTGATACACCTCCTATCGGACGTCAAATTTTTCACCAATTTTTTTCCATGCATTTCATCAGCTAGGAAACTATTAAGTCATACATAGGCTTTTAATGGTTACATTAATGATATAGTATTCCGTGTGGTGAAGGAGTAAGTAATAAAATAAAATAAAATAAGAATACAATTCACCACTCCCTATCTTGCCCGTGGATGTCGTAAAAGACGACTATGGGATATATTATGCACATAACATCTGTGCAAGAGATGGAAAACTCGAAATGAAACCCTATAACAAAATGTCTGACCAGCATGGTATAGTAGGTCAAATTCCTTCCCACTGTGGAGGAGGCCCGAGCTCAACAGTGGGATGTATGGGGGCTGCGATGATGATGATGAACGATATAATAGGAACACAGTCCACAATCGTCTGTCTACAGCCACGGGCCGGTCCGTCCGGGGTACCACACTCTCGCGGCAAATCGACGTCTGAGTAGTATCAATTTGTTACTGCATTTCGTTCCGTGAGCGAGGGAGCCGGCAGCCCAACTTTCTGACGTGTTTGCATGTGGTGGGTTTTGATTTATTTAATATTACCGAAAGGCAATAATAATTGTAATAATATGCAGACAGTTATCTAGATTTAAGTAATTAAAAGTATTTAATTGTGACTGTCCGTGATTCCACTCTAGGTCTTAGCAGAATATCAGCGTTACTTCAATACAATGAAGTAACACTAGCTGAGCTGAGATCCTGTTTTGTCTCTCAGCATATATTAAGTTAACTATGCTTCAATTGTTTTTTGTTATTTATGAAATGTATGAGAGCAAAATAAATGGTTTTTCTTTCTTTCATTAGCCGTATTCACATTCCTTTCATTTTTGGACTACCGGCTGTGTGCTCCACGGTGGCCTAGCAAGGGCCCATGAGTATACGGTACTCCAAAAAAGCAATTCCAAAATTGTTGTCTGTTAGTTCAGACTAATTTCTGAAACGGTTGTACAAATTCTTTCACTGCCCGATTAATTGTAAGAAGTTACTTAGGGTAGTTTTATTTCCGAAAAAGGTTTCCGCAACAACACTAACACTTCAAATAGTAGGTATATCCAATATTATGTGCAGAAACGGAGTAAGAATATAATTCAACACCCCTATCTCACACCATCATCATCACCACGCCCGTGAATGTCGTAAAAGACGACTAAGGGATATAATCTTAATATATATAAATTACGTCACGTTGTTTGTCCGCGATAGACTCCTAAACTACTTAACCGATTTTAATCAAATTTGCACACCGTGTGCAGTTTGATCTAACTTGAAAGATAGGATAGCTTACATCTTAATTTATAGTCGCAATATTATTTTATTGCAAATTATTTGTCTATTATTTGACATTCATAATTATCCGTTAACTCCAAACGATTTTAATAGATGGCTATATCTGTTGACTGGATTAAGTAATTTGTGTGTGCTCAAGGGGATTCGAGAATGGTTTAGATTCACAATTGGACCCGGTAGGTGGCGCTTTAATTGAACAGAGCAACGTTTATTGGGTCAGCTAGTATAAATATAAATTCTATGCAAAAGAGAAACTCGAAATAAAACCCTATACCAACCCGTCTGACGATCGTGGTATATTAGGTCAATTTCCCTCCTAATTTAGAGGAAGCATGATCTCAACACAGACGTATAAGAGGTGAGATGGTGATATCTAACATCAACGAGTCACGTTTTTTGACAGTTGCCTGAATAGTGTACCAAAAGGAAATTAACAAACAATAAAAAATAAGTGATGCGAGTGAAGTCACGTGCAAAGGGATTGTAAATAAAAAATAAATAAAATAAAAGACAATTTTCAACACATCTATATATTTACATTACAAGGATTTCAACAGTGCTATATATGGGCATTATACATCGAATGTAAGAGCTATGGTGCTCTTTGATAGTCGGAAGCAAGCAAATATATATTGTACTGCCAGGACAACACAAGTTAGGAATGTTATAAGAAGCTGCAAGATTCTAAAATGACACCACACTGCGTTCAGTCAAATCTTTACATCGATTTAAGTAAAAACAGCATGAGATGCTGCCGTCATAACAAAATCTTACAGCCAACAACAATCCACTTATTGGACTACAAATCTGCTATTCAAGTCCTTTGCAAGTATGTTTTTAAAAAATAATTGGATGTCAAATAATAATAGCAGACATGGGGCCTCTAATTAAACAATAAACATGAATCCAAAACATTCAAAACAGACTATATTGTGCTGTAATAATACTGTAATGGACACGCTGGTTAATCCATAAACAATAAACAGTATGAACCATAGATAAAATCTATTATCATGTCTTACATTGTTAACATCTTAAACTGTTTCCAAATCCTATAAACTACACGCTAGAATACATTATAGATAACACCATGCCATGAATGAATTGATATAATAAAATATTTCTACAAGATGTTCAACATTTTATAGACGAAACTAATGCACAGTTAGAATGGAAATAACCATTTAATTTTTTTTTAATATATACCAGAAATCAGAAACTCACATGGTCCTGATACAAGGTTAGTTCATACATTATCTGGCGACTTAAGGGGACCATACATTAATATATTATTATTCTAAACAGCGATAAAATTGTACGCATTATTACGATATAATTAATTAGGCAAAGGAAAACACTTATTATAATATTTTATTTTAGTTCTACATATTATGAACTTTCATTTTAAAAGTAAGTTGTTAGTAGTAAAAAGTGTGTATTAGGTTCAACCAATAACACTTTAATCGGTGAATTTACGGTTCGGGTTGCGTCCGTAGAGGGCCGTACGTATCTCCGGCAATAGCTGGGCAGCTATTAACTCCAAGCGGGACTCCAGAGTGTTGCAGATCTGTGCATTAAATAATTGTATTGTACTATGTATATACTAACATTAGCTTGTGATGGTGATGAAGTAACCCTCTCTTGTCCGTGGGTGTCGTAAAAGACGACAAGGTACAATATACATATAATATCTATGCAGTCTGACCAGTGTGGTATAGAGGATCAATTTCCCTCTTATGGAGGCGGCCTGGACGCACCAGTGGAACATGCATGGGTGGAGATGGTGATTAGTTTGTCAGTAAATTATAATATGTATGTATATTATATCAAATGCCATAAATTACCCCTCATTTTAAAGCTTATAGTGTACAAGGTCACTGCGTACACGACAACTCTATTGTATAGTGGTGTGCGTGTGTATGTGTGTACGTGTGTAATCGCTTGCACGCATGTAGTATTTTTGGCTTCACATTTTTGATCGCTTAAGTACCGACACTATCCTTCAATACGTTATTATTCTACGACCTCTCCGAAGGCTGAATTCTCGTACATTTGACTACTTATTATAATTATTGAATAAGTTTTATTACTATGATACCTCTATATCAAGGGCTGAATAGTATATTTAAATGCACTAGCCTCAAGAATTTCTAATAAGATTAAAAAATCCTAATGCGAAATAATGCGTCACAGCATCGAGTAGTGAGATAATTCCTCTTTAACGTATTTCAAGTAAAAATTTCACATTATTTTAAACAAGAATTTTTCATATGTTGAAATCAATGGGCATTACTGCTATTTTGCTTGGATGATATTTAGCGGCGTAGTAAACTCATCAAAAATGGGGCAAAAAAAAAATTATTCAGCTTATAATCAATTTCAATAACATTTACTTATATTTTTAAAACATTGTAATGCCACAGTGCAAAAATGAATAAAAGATAATTATAAAATAGTCCCAGTCACATGAAATTAGGAAACATAATGCTAAAGTTACTCCGTCTACAGAAAGTTGAATAATCATACCTTGATGCGTCCCCTAGCAGCAATTAGCTCAATTCCACCGCATGTATTAGGTGCCAGATAGTTCTCAGTATCAAGCTTCAACTGAGTATCCTTCTTGATCTTGTTCTTATAATCTGTCTGAGCTTTGCCAAGCACAGAGTCAACTAGAGCCTTATCTTGCTGACGTACGCGGATGGTTACTGTGGGCTCCATCAGCTAAACAAATAGTTAATTTACTATATATGTAAATACATGTGTATATTACATAACAACTGGCATGAATTATAGATTTCTATAACTTATGAGAAAATAAAACCAAAAAATATATAATTACTAGTAGTATATAGACAATATTTTTTTGTCATTATATAGGAAAATTATTTTAATGTATTTAACATAAATAATATTCATATGCTGTTTTCAAGGAACTAAATATATAAAATTATTTTTCTTCAGTTATACGGACTGCAATATTTTACGTGTTGTGTTGAAAAATATCTTGAACACTGATGAAAGTCTAAAATAAATAAGAATTCTTGTCCTTTAATAAATTATGTACTCACCTGGAAGAGAGCCTGTACAATAAGTGTTGTGAGCAATTCGGTATACAACTTATTGTCCTTGGGAACCTCAGCCAGGTGCTTACGGGCCTCGTCCAACAGTGTACGGACGTGATCTTCACGTACTTTCAGTACCCTCAGACGAGCCTGGTTCAGCATGTTCGATGATTGGCTGTGAAATAAAATAACTCGTAAACAACACTAGTCTTATTTCTTATAATTATTTATGACAACACATTTACATGACTGCAGGGATGGCATAGTGTTCCCAACAGTGACCCTCCATGAGGAGTGTTGTGAGTTCAATTCTCAAGTAAAATGATCTTTGTGCAATCCAACATTATCAAACGTCAACAATCCAATTATTGTTTTGTGTATAGATGTAATTTGTATCTGTTGATTTTATTTTTGCAAAGTCTCTCATAATAAAAGTTTCTTTTTTTAATGTAGTCAACTTTAAAAAATATGCATATGTAGCATTCGATGAAAATTAATAACTTGTCATAAAATAAAGTTTACTATTATGTATTTAAAAAATTAACTCAAGATTCTTTTGAAATCAAGCAAATGTTGATCACACATATAAGAACTAGGCATAATGACAGATGCTAGAAATATAATATAATAGCTTCCTTTAAGTAAATTTAAAAAAAAGTACAGTTAGTAGGCAAATGTTTGAAAGATATCCATGTATACTTACTAAACTTGTGTAAATGTAAATATTATGTTCGACTTGGCGGGAGCACTGCCATCCCCCCAGATGTATGTGTTATGTTGTTTGGTATTTCAAACCAATTAAATTATTATTATTTTTTTTTTAATGCAAGCAGTGGCAAACGAACAAACAGTACACCTGATGGTAAGTGTTGCTGTCGCTCATGGACCTTTACAAGGCCATTGCCTACCGTGAAGAAAGTGAAGGGAGTGTGAATGCATGCATTGAGGCTCGGTGATACCAAAGGTACCACCAAAACCAAAACTCCACACGCAAACACCCTCAGAAAGTTGGGCTTCCGGCTTTCTCGCTCACCGAACGAAGCGTAGTAACAAATTGCTACTACTCAGACGTCGATTTTCTGCGAGAGCGTGGTACTACCCCGGACAGACCGGCCTGCGGCTGTAGACAGATAACTGTCGACAGTGTGATCCTACCACTATTATAGCAAAATCAGAATTTATTATTAGTTTGTTCCCTATCACACAAACTAATTATTATACATATATTAAAAATATTAAACAAATCATCTATTGTATCTTCTATGCATTAGAAATTATATTCATCTAAATATTATGAAGGTATATATATTGCACAGTTATTACAAAAAACCCCACGAGTTATAATAAAAATAAGGGAAAATATGTCAAGTTCAATCTCCTTTTTAAAATTTAGAAATCATGTGTAGCCAGGTTAGCTAGATAGTGAACAATAAAATAGATTTCTTCTACAATTTTGATTTATCCCAAATAACTATACCTTGTAAAATTTTCTACCTTATCATTTGAGATAAGTATTTGTAATGATCACAGTACTAAAAGAATGATAATATTTTACAGTACTGTCCAACATAGCATGCATATGCAAAAAAATCTGTATTGGTTGCCTCCTCTGACATCACAAGCATAGTTTGCTGTAGCTGTTATATGGCACTTGTGAAGTGATGAGGTAGATTGTATTGTATCAATAAATGATCATACAATTGTGTTTTTAAGTTTATCATTACCAACAAAGCTTCAAGATTTAACTTGTGCAATGAAATTTCAATACTGTTTTTTTAATTTTGAATTCATATTATCAAAAATAACTAAAATGTGGCCAGGATCGAACATGCAAAAAGTATTGTCCAATAAGGATTAAGAATGTATCAAAGCATTACCAATTATTGATATTTAAAAAAAATGATCAACTCATCATGTCAGCCTATACATGTCCCACTGTTGGGCTCAGGCCACCTCCATAACGGGACGGTAATTGACCTACTATTCTATGCTGGTCAGACATGTTGGAATAGTGAATTGTATTCTTACTCCATCACTGCACGGATGAAAAATGATATTCTTTTAATATTTCATCTGTGCATAAATATTCCACGATTTGATTATTAAACGCCTACGCAATAAAGAAAAAGTTTAATCCAATATATGCATGATGGTCAGATGCAGTGTTGGCTAATTTTATCTACTTATCTATCAACATCTATCTATGGTGGAAAGTGGTGTTGAACCATCAATTTATCTCCAAGTAAATTCATGATATACATTGCATTTTGTTACATATTGAAAATCTTATATGATTTATGAATCTAAACTGTTCAATTTCCGAACAAGTTACCATTAAAAAGGTTTTACTATTTTCTTCCTAGTTACACTGTACTGCATCATTCATGAGTGCATATAGGTTCAAGTTTGATGAATACTATGCAAACACATGTTCCTATAGTTTGTACCTAAAGTTTGAAAAAATAATTAATAATATAAAGAATCATAAGAATATATGTAAGTTAAGACTATGTAATATAATAAAATTCTATATGATTATATTACTTAACACAACTTTCAGTCTTTACTTAGGTACTTCCAGGTCACATGATTTTACAAGATTGGTTTTTCTATCACTTCTGAAGTGTCAAACCTCAAAAATATGTACAATTGGATATTCAATAAGGTATAATGACATGTGGTAAAGCTAGTAATATTTTGTTAGTCACATAGCTGTACATATATACATTAAGATATGTATATATGCAGCAAATCTGAAGTGATAAATTAGATAATCATCTCATTGTATTCCTTTCTGTAGTAACTTTTCAGAATGTCATGAAAAGTCTGCCGCTTTAAGCGTAAGACATGCGCAGTAGAGGAAAAAGTGATTAATTAGATAATGGGACCTACATCTTCTTTTGGAGTTCAACTTGTTTCTCTTTCTTCTCATAATATTCCATAATCTTGAGTCGTTGCTGCTGCACAAGACGACCCTTTTCGATGTTGAACTCCTCCTCGGCCTTAGCATCGATTTCTTCGGCCTTTTCATTGGCCTCTTGTTCGATGAAGGCCATCATGTGCTTGATCTAATGGCAAAAAAAATAAAAATTTGCATGAATAAATCCGCATGGAAGCATTTAAGGACTACATGGATAATTGTATCATTACATGTAACCATTTCCATGAGTGTAATTTCGGATCAATTATTCTGACAAATTCATGTCGACAGAATCTACGCTACTTTTCGCTGTATAATGAAATTAAAGTTTATACCTGTTTTTGAACATCTGCATCGCTAAGCGCCATGGCTGTTGGTTAATATTTAGCACCACTTACACGAAAAACAACCGATATAGAGCCAGATAATCAAAAACTGGCCCGAAGAAGTAAGTCGACGCCTATCAGACGTGCTCCTTCATTGAACAATCATATGATCCCAGTGTTGCCAATAGATGTTGGCATAGACAAATTTAAATATTTCCTCCTTCATATTCGGAGTTTAATTCTATTTTAATTATTTAGTGTTAGGAAGATTAACTGATTATAATTAAGTTAAATCGTTATTCCCAGAATCTTGGTTTTACTAGTTGAGCATGATAAAGCTATCATACCCTTAATTATATCTAATTTTATTTTAGAATGGTACGACTGAATCATTTTGACTCGGTCGTAGTGTAACACCTTATTGCAGCCTTAAGGAAAAAGTTGAGAATTCTGAGCCCTTAAAGTCATCATCCAGATTTAAATCAATAAAAGCAAGTAAATAACTGCTCAGAGGCTAGCAGTAACATTGATGAGAACTAGCACTGTCAGCATGTGGCATTTTTCTCATCGATTTCATTGCTGACAATCGATAATAATGACTTTTATGTCAACTATAACATTATTGTTATTTATTAAAACATCTAAATAACACATTTCAAATGTTATGATTTATTTAATTATTTATTCGTGTCTAAAGTATTATAGAAAACGATTTGGTATTTTAATAAGGTTAATTAGTATTCATAAATTCATAAAACATGCTATCTAATCACACGTTTGCATATATGACATGTAATTACTGTTTTTATATCAAATTTTAGTTTTCCATCCATCAGCTCATAACTGTCTACTGCCGCATGTAGGTCTCTCCACGAGAATGCCACGCAGAAATCCGCAGAATGATTCTGTACCACTTGCATCTAACGTCGTCAGTTCATTTAGTAGGGGGATGTCTTGCGTGGCGTAGTCCGTTTCATGTTGGCCATTCGAGAATCTTTTGCTCCAACGGTTGTCGGTTCAACAAGCAATCTGGCCTGCCCATTGCTATTTCAACATGTTAATTATTCGGTCGATAATACCGGTTCTTTTAAACATTTTTAATTTTAAGCAAAATAAATTAGAATTTCATTTTAACTTAATCCGTATATAACAACTGTAGGTACCCGAATAATTATTATTAATACGATTTAATTGTAATAATTATTAATTCATTACGATTTTAGATCATTTAATTATTATTAAATTTTAATATTATAATAATATTAATAAAATAATTAGATAACCCATAGACAAGATAAGGCACTTTTATGAGCTTCCCAGAGTAAAAGATTTTCATTATGACCTGGCAATAAAAATGAGTTGGCCCTAGAAAATCAAGCTAAATACCAATAACAGAACTTGGTTTATAACTAGACAAATATTTATAGCCGATCTACATATAAAGTGCTGAAAATATTAATTAAAAAAAAGTATAAGACTTCTGACTGAAACCTATCTAAATAATCCATTTAATAGTTTAATTTGTAACTGGAGCGAAATTTGTTACAGTTCTAGAGACTTCTAGAGATGTACCAACCCGTGACAAATCTCGAGTTAACTCGAATTGAAATATAATGTAACTCGATTTGAAATCGAGTTCACTCGAGTTAGAAAGTTAAAACTGAGTATTAGTAAATGATTTGTTTTTGATCACGTGCTTGTGTTTGAATAACACAAAAATAGCGTCAACAGTTTCAAGATTTATGTAATGCTGTTCTCATTGCTATTGTATAAATTGTGACATAAGTTAACTTTTGTGTCTATTTCCTATCCACACATCAATCAAGCTATTGACATTTACTATTGGACAGGCCTCCCTGCGTAAGATGCATAGTACCATAATTGTCAAGTTGTGTAGGTGGATTGAAAATGGCCAATTGGCTTTAAGAGTTTAAAAAAAAGCGCTGCTACCAAATAATCTGTTGTTACTTTAGCCGATTCCTAAAAAAAAATGTTTAGAAATAAAAAGATTAGTGATACACTAAACTCATAAATGAGCCGTTACTTCTATAAGGGTAATAAAAAACCATTGAAAAGTTTTCGACCATTGAGATAGATGGTTTTCAATGAAAACCATCTATCTCATCTGTAACGATTCCAAATTTTTGTTTCAGATGTTCTAAAACAGAATTTTCTTTTGGTGCTGACATTTTTTGCGGTGATTAAGGAATCGGTTCTATTAGCCCGCTTATTAGGCGGAGTATGGTATTTATACGCCAGATGATAGGGCCTCAATTATTTACTTATGACCGTCAATACATTCTACCGAAGCAGAGTGGAGAATGCCCATACTAGGTATAATAGTCCAAAGAAATGTTTTTTGTTAATAAATTAACACCAAGAAAGATGAACAATAAATAATGATAATGCAACGATATTCTCAAATCTACACTATTATGACATAGTGGTCAGAAATATATTGTACCCCATATAATAGTTCCACTTGTGGCAATGAATATTCTAGTCAGAAAATTTCATATTATCATCAATGTCATTCCATTGATATATTGCGCTAAAATTACAAAGTAATTACAAAGGAATTTATATCTATACGTGTAAATATTGACAAGTTAAAAGTTTTATTCTCACTTATGGGCTTCTCACGGTTAGCTTGGTGCCATTTAAAAACCGGACGTAAACACATACTGATACAGCACATTACTGAACTATGAAACCAATGAAGTCGGACCTTGCCTCGAGTTATTATAATTTTTTTCTTTGCAGGCTATGGTCCTCTCCATCGCCATTGGACTGACAACCAAAATCCAATCCTTGACATCCGTGGTCGGTGAGTTACTCTTTCATGTTCCTTACCCCATCGACAACCCAACAGCAACCAGTAGTGTCGCGGCGTTACCACCGCCCCATCAGACCCACGGCCTCACCTAGGATGACATTGGTTGTTGATGTACCGATCCTTTCTGCCTAAGGTACTGGCGGTGGAGCGTGGCAGCGTATGTAGTCACTACAACAAAGCCCTAAGATTAACCGTCATGGACCCCACCAATACTGGTGCGTCGTACAAGGCCTCCCATCTTGTCCAGCCATCCTTAAATCCAGCACCTCCATTCGCCTGCCGAGAATCTCCAGGTGTGCTGGCCCTTGGCCTTAAGCGTTCCATCCCGTGGCTATAATGAGTGTATCGTAGGCGCTGCAACGTCATTTAAGCGCAACTTGGGTTAACTCGAGTTGGTGATTGCACACATCTCTAGTATTCCGTCCCCTTTCAACAATATGGCCGCCAGTTGTTTAGGGTAATGTGGCGTTCGACGAAACTGAGTGAAATTGTTAAAATATTTTTAAGTGACGTAAAGATGTATAAAGTTTTCAGCGTTTTATAGCAGTGTTTCATGCAAAGACAATCATAAGCATCGTTTTAGCCTATCTGAAAAATTTTGAATGCATACAAATCGTAATCTAAATTGGACAGTCAACAAACTTTTTGTTTATTTCATTGGAGTGGATTTATTTGTTTGTATTGGGAATAATTGATTATGAACCATTTGTACTGATACTGAAATAGTGGAACAAGGACTGAAGTTGACACATTTAGGTAAATATTTGGAAATTATGAATAACTGAAAATGTTAAACGGGTCGCCATTGTTTGACAGGGGTTGGACGAACTGTAGTTGAATACTGGCATAAAATGTGTGAACCTACCTACAAAATTTGTTGTTGTGAGCGAACGCTATCTTGTGTTTCCTATCTTCGCATTGCTTATACATATAAAATTTGTTTTGCTTCGTTTCATAAATAACTCGTTTTGATAGATTTGTTTTGATCGAAAGACTTACCGTAAGGTAATGTGAGTTTACTGAATACTTCAAGCCCTACTTAATTATATATTTGTGTTACAGAATAACTCTACGAAACTCATTTCTTAAACTACAAAAACATTTTAAAAAAGATTTTATATTGCTTATTAAATCCTGCCTCTATTTTTATTCTAAAATACTGTTTCCTATTTTAAGGCATATCTAACGCAAGTAAATGCCTTGGCAAACTAAATGTGACATACTCATGTTCTGTCAAGATATTGTCTCGAAACACCAAGTTCAAACTTTCGTCAAAAAGATATTATTTAATTCCATATATGAAATGTTAGTATTTATATGGATATATATAGTTTCCTTAATCAATATATTAATAAATTTATACTCTCATTTAAAACTATCGAAATACTATTGAAACTTTTAAAAACAACTATAGATTTAACATTAAAACTCATAGAAAACGAAATGATTAGCCCCATATCACATATGTTTAGAAGAAGGCATTATTAGATTGGTATTGCTCTAGCTAGAAAGTATTTCATTTTATAGTGTTTGTAATTTATGTGGAGGTAGTTGAAAATGATGCGATAATGCAAAAGTAGACAATGCAAGCGTATACAAAAACATTCAATATGTTACTAATGAATATTATAACACAGTTCATTATTAAAATCATATTAATAATTATATTATTGACTATTGTTCCTAGTAGTGGTATATTGAACTACATACATCTATATTAAATTTACAGGTTATGGCAAACTTGAATTTTCAACAAGCACCTAGAAGCCTAGCGAGCGGCGGTGTGGGTAGTCGCGTGAGCTCAGGGCTGGTTGGTGGTGTCTCAGGCCATGTGACACCAACATTTGGCGGTGCACTGTCGCCAGGCCGAGGCTCAACTGCCATGCCTGGAGGCGCACCTCCCTCTATGGCATCCCGTTCAACACTTTTTGGCCAAAGGGCTTTCGCTGACCGCAGGGTACCCATACCAAATGCCTTATCGCAGCCTAATTCAAATTCCATGGTAAGATAATATAAGGAAGTTAGATAATAAAATAGTGACTAATACAAGAAAACAATATGAAAATATACAGACACTGTTATTTCTTGAAATTTAAATATTACTCATAATTGTTTGTTTAAAAAAATGCCTGTATATTTTACTATTGTTGTGTTATTATTAAAAGTTTAACATTAATTGTCAATAAGATGTACTTAAAATCTGTGAAACTATAAAATTAAAGTATAAGAACTAGTGTGTTAATAGCATAAGAATTGTCACCATACCTTATTTGCCCATGATAGTCATAAAAATCGGTGAAGCATCTCCAGGAAAATGACTGGCAGATCTCTTAAGATGCTATAAGCTCCCTGCCAATTGTGATGATTACACGTTTGTGAGTGATGTTTTATGTAATACTAGCAACCCACCCTCGCTTCGGTTGCAGATGCCTTACCCGCGTAGTTCCCGTGGGAATACCGGGATAAAATATAACCTATGTTATTTCCTGATGTTATAGCTTTCCATTGGTGAAAAAATTTTTGAATTCCGTTCGGTGGTTTAAGCATGAAAGTGTAACAAACAAACAAATTTACTTTTGCATTATACTATCAGTAAGGATGTAGTATAAATGACAGAGAATGACAGAATGAAAATAATGATGAAAAATAAAAATGATATGTAATAAATACATTGCATAATACAGAAATGCTATCTGATTATTCTTGTGAGCAATTTATAGGCTTATATATACAACCCATTTTTACTGCAATCTTGTATGTAAATCTATGATCATCATCTTATTTATATACATGCTGGGCTCAAGAATCTTCCAGAATGGAGGGGAAATGAACCTACTATACCACCCTGTCCGATTAGGCATAGGGTTTTATTTATAGTTATCTAAGAGATATCTGCATATCATATCCCCAAGTCATCTTTTAAGACAGTCAGAGATAGTGAAATTTATTCTAATTTGTCACAAAAAAATAATATGAAATAATGTATATTAACTAAATATGATATACTTTCCAGTTTTGAATGTAAGCTTTCTACAAAGGAATAGAAATTGCCCTAACTATCCCATGACGTTCAGAATATTATTAGACAACATTGCACTAAGGAAATTATTGTTGTATTGCTGGGGACTTAAACATATAATTAATAGATACATTATATCCACATATGGAATGACATGGTGGACATTGCAATGTTGTCATCTGTGGAAATCAAACCCACGACACTGACACAATATGTATGTTAACCCTTAAACCATCTTGCATTGAGTTTGTCTTTGCTAACAGTGCTGATATCTGTCTGTATACCTTAATTATCTAATGATACCCATGAGAAAACAACAGGTACCAGATTTGTTTTGTTATTTTGTTACCACATCAAATGTTTATTGTCTCTTAATTTTAAATATCTGTTTAAAGATAACAGGGTTGGGCAAAATCTGATTTTTATTAAAAAATCAAAAACCATTGATTTTTTAAAAAAATCATGATTTATTTGATTTTTTAAATTTGAACATTTTGATTCTTTGAAATTATTGTTAATTATTTTAATGTATAAGTCTAAAAATTATAACACAATTTGCGCCTCAAAAACTTGTGACAACGCATTTGTCGCGCTTCTTGCTCCTTGCAAGAAAATTCTTGTCGCGATTTGTTTTCCTTCTGTCCTATACACTCACTCACTATACAGTGCCGAGTGAGGCACGAACGCGTTTGTTGTGCTTTTTGCAAGAATATTCCTGTCGTGTCGTGGCTTGTTTTCCTTTTCAACCTATAAATTGACGTTCGCGCATTTCGCTAGTTTAGTTAAGTTAGTTAAGTGAAGTGAAAACATATAAATAAAGTAAAATGAGTGGAAAAAAGAGGACCCAATATGGCAGTTCTATATTAAGACAACAAATCCAAATAAATTGGGGTGTAGGGCTATTTGTAGAAAGTGCAAGAAAGATATTCAAGGGTTAGTCCAAAGACTTAAAGCACACCACGATGTTTGTAATTATCAAGAGAGGAATACAGGTAATTAAATTATTAATTTTATTTTATTTATATTTTAGGCATATATGATTGTTTTTTGTTTTTAAATGTTAGGTGAAATCTAACACGTGGCGTGGCCTTTAATGTAACTTTTTTAACGCGACCTTTCCCAGGTTAATTATTAAAGATTATCTTTACTCTTCTATACTTACTTAATTTTTAATTTTTTTCAACTTAAAAAAATAAATTTGCTTTTACATCTCTATTGAACATTTTAACTTTATTTTAAAATCAATAATTCAATACTATATCAATATATCATCAATTATAATTAATCAATTTCAATTTTCAGTTATGTTTTTTCTCTTTCCAGAGAGTCGAATGTCGCTTGACAGTTTTGCTAGCACATCATCTGCCTCAAGTTGTAGTTCACTCATGACGAAAGTACCAACACCAACAAGTCCAACAACTTTTGAGCCAGTCCAAAAAAAGAAAGCAATCGAAACTCAGCCTACCATGAGTACCATGAGTAGTTTTGTAATGCGGACTTCAACTGCTGAAAAATATAAAATTGACAAACAAATAGCAAAGGCTATTTTTGCTACTAATTCGAGCTTCAGATGTATTGAGAATTTAGAGGTGAAAAAAGCCATTCAGTTATTAAGGTCTGGTTATACACCGCCCTCGAGAAAAACGGTAGCAACAGGTCTTTTGGATGAAATCTATGAAGAGGAAAAAGAAAATACTTCTCCTCCCTGTCAGGACAGTCCGTAAATATGTCAATTGATGGGTGGTCAAACGTGCACAACGAACCAGTGATATGCGCAACGATAACCACTGAAGATGGACAAGCCATGCTATACGAAACTATAGACACATCAGGAAATCCACATACTTCAGAATATTTAACTCAAATAGTTTGTGACCTGATTTCTTCATGTGAATTAAAATACAAGTGTACCGTAAAATCTTTTGTGACAGACAATGCCGCAAATATGACACTTATGAGAAAAACATTAGAAGAAAAAACGAACGCAAGAGTTATAACTTATGGCTACTCTGCACATATTTTTAATTTACTGTGCAAGGACTTTCAAGTTAAAGACGTTATAGAACATGTGGTCCAAATTGTTAAATATTTTCTAAATAACCATTTGGCTAGAGCTAAATTCAGTCAAGCAGGAGGCAGCGATTTAGTCCTTCCAAGCGATGTGAGATGGAATAGCCTTGGCAACTGCTTAGAGATGTATGTCACTCAGTGGGACATCATATTAAAAATCTGCGAAGAAAATAAAAACGAGATTGATTCCACTATTTACCGAAAAGTTTCAAATATTGCGATTAAACATGCAGCGCAAGATTATTTAAACATTTTAAAACCTATATCAGTTGCTCTTGATACTGTGCAGAGGAAAAATGCTACTATCGCAGATACTGTAGAGCAGTGGAAACATTTACAATATATCTTTGATGAATCTGTGGAATTACCATTACAAAAAACACAACAATTTAATAATCGATATAAGCAAGCACTCACGCCATATCATTTTATAGCGTATATGTTGAATCCACAAAAAACAAAATACCAGTTAACACCAGAAGAAAAGAATATAGCTTTAGAAAAAAAGAGTTACATGAAAGCAATGGACTGTTTACCTTTAGTAATAAAGTTAAATGCCCGCAGTGCTCCATTTAAGCAAGTTATGTTTTCGGACGAAGTAATAAAAAATGTAAACGGACTACAATGGTGGTTATCACAAAATGATGAGCCGGAAATCTTGAAACAGTTGCCAATAATAAAACAGTTCCTGTGTGCAACTGCTTCTTCAGCTTCAGTAGAACGCGTATTTAGCTCTTTTGGTCTTGTACACTCGGATATTAGAAACAGATTAGGCATAGAAAAAGGAGGAAAACTCGTGTTTTTGTTTAAATTGTATAACGAAAATGAATAGACTGAAAATATACGGTAATAAAATTTAGGTGTTACGTTTAGTTTAAGAATTTGGAATTATGTACTTCTTTTTTGTTGTTTTTGCTAAAAGCAGATACTTCTTTTGATTTTTGAGAAAACTTTTATGTTATGTTGTTATCTGGTTCTGAATAAAAAGGAAAAAAATTGATTTAAAACATGATTTTAATTTTAAAAATCAAGCGATTTAAATCATGATTTTAATCGTGATTTTAATCACTTGATTTTAATCAGCCCAACCCTGAAAGATAATATAGTGTATTTTTATAAATTACTATAACATCCGAAATGAATTATCCATATCTTATTCCAAAATTAGTCATATAAGCATGGTGCTAAAAGTACATAACTTACATAAATAGCCAATTTGACTCCTTAAATATCCCTTTTCCATGTAATATGTGTATAAATAATAAAAATAGTGTTTAATTATATAAAATGTTTTGTAAACAATATTAAAGATATGCCACAATATTGATTATCGGAAAATGGTACCAATTGAAACCAGAATATTCCAGTTTGGCATTAATGCCTTTCACTGCATTAGATGTGTTTTATGATATTCATCATCATTGTTATCTCAACTCATATGCATCCCATTGTTAGTCATGTGGCTTTTTCACAATAAGAGCGAAATTGGCCTACTATACCAAGCCAGACAGGTTGGTGTAGGGTTTTATTTCGAGTTTGCTATCTCTTGCATGGATATTGTGCGCTTGTATCCCTGGGCTGTCTATTGCGACACCCACGAGCACTAAAGGCTGTGGTGAAATGTATGCGGTAATCCGGCCCCTGTCTAAACCGGCACCCCTTGTAATCCGACATGTCTAGTATTATTGAATATTTGTACGTCAACTTTTGTTAATGTAAATTATGCATGATCGAACAGGTTACAACTTGTACTCAGCACTACTTTTGTGCTTTTGATTTGATTCTGATTGTTTAGTTTTAAATTGACTACATGTAATAGCGGTACGGCCTAACGTGCGTTGATAGTTTAATTTTTCATTGTATATATATTTTACGTATACGTACCTGTCGGATTACAAGGTACTCTTTTGTAAAAAAATCCGGTCTATAGGGGTATAGTTTTCTATTTTTTACCGATCGAAATGTTTTGAAGGTAATTACATTTTTCATTGACGGGTACCACCCACTGAGCGAAGTGCTGTGGCATAACGATTTTTTTCATATTGTCCACAGACTATTAATAATCGGTTAAGGAAAAATATATCGATCAAGATATATTTTTTAAGGCGGACTCGTACTTGGCCGGTGTTATTAATTTGAATACTAGTATTTAGACCAACTAATTACAGAATTTCACCAGCTATGTCACTACATAAAATCACTATTTTTACTCAAAATTCGAGACGTCAATATTGACAATATGAAAATGAAATAATATGACGATAGCTCAACTGGCAATTTTGGCTCATCATCTTAAGAAAATGATTGACTGAAGATTCACTTTTTCTTGATATTTTTGTGATTGAGTGAATGTTATTGTAACAAAAATATTAAATGATAGAAAAATGACCATTCGTAACATTGTATCATTTCAAAATATCTACAATATCACAGTTTAAGTAAAATTTTCAAATCAAAACTTTAATCCAATGCACTTTACAATACATATTCTAATCGATTATATACTCATATAAACTTGATTCGATTTATCGTGAGTATCGAGTACTGAGTCGTATGGTGCATCACTAAAGGCATCGGTAAGACTAAGTGTCAAAACGGGCCTCTTATTTTGTGACAACTATAATATAGTGGAAAGCCAATATTTTAAAATTGAGGGTAGAAAGGTGGATCAATTTAATAAATGTAGATGTCAACTCAACAATATTTATTGGCTTTGAAATTGTACACTAACTATAAGTGATATTGTCATTAATGGCTAAGTATAAATAGCAAGGCTAAGTATTTATGTTGATAGCACTTTTATAACTTATTTTTATTGTAAAAAAAAGTCATAAAAATGCTATCAACATGATACAAGTTATAAGGAATTACCCAGAAAATCATGAATGTGGAGAAACAATATTGAATATGTACATAAACAATTTTATATGTTAATGTGTGAATTTAAATAAAATACATCTATTCTATTGTTATTGCTTAATGGTGTTGTATTTTGTAATTACTCTGATTGTTGCATTAATTTGATTTGTTTGCTTCACAGTCGAGTATGGGTAACTTGTCTCGATTCAATGCGAGCAGTAATTACCACTCTGTGTTCGGTGAAGGCGGTGATACGTCGACGCCACCACTATTAGACCTGAGCGAGTTTCCTTCACTGACTGCGCGGGGCGCCGGCGATCAGGCGCCTGCAGCCGCGCCACCACCCCCCGGCTCTAAACCTTACGGTGATAATTTAACTATTTTTAATATCATTTATTAAATGTATGTCATGAAGTTGTAGTGATTACGATTGTTGAAGACTCCTGGGTCGATCAGATTTGCTGAGATTTTCAGTTAGAAAATTCTTTATACCAGCAAGGTCTTTATTGCTACCGTGTCTTGTAGTCGTATACATTATTCTTATATTTAATTTTTTATGCGATTAGTATACAAAGTCCGGCACATAAATATTGCATATTGGCCCTTGAAAAGAGACAATTACTAATTTTGGATATACATTGTCTCTAACGTACACTACAAATTATGTGACGTCGCACGAAGTACTAACAGTATTGTATCTACATATTCTATTAAGAGCCGTAAAATAATTATGATTTTTTATTTTAAAACAATCTTATCGGACTACGCATTGTAGGACGCCGCCCACTAGGTGGACCGACGATCTGGTGGAAATTGTCGTCGTTGGATGCAAGTGGCACGAGACCGCACTCTATGGCGTAACTTGAGAGAGGCCTACGTCCAGCAGTGGAGGGCGATAGGCTGAAATGATGATTTTAAAATAAAATAAACATAATCTAAGAGTATCTTTCTTGATTCGGTTTTAATAACTCTCTATTTATTTTTTTGAACTGGGCGTGCACTCTCTCGCATTTGCCTAACGACTAACAAACTGAGACAACACTATGAAGATGAAATTAACCGGTTACCTCTTTCCAAATATCGATGTGCATTATTTATTTCTTATCGAGTCCTGGATACAGTTATTTATATACAATTATACATTAAAGGGTCTGAGGGCTCTCTTGTGGCGAGGGGCACGGTGGGGGGAGGTGCATGGTGGGGCATGGTGATCAGGGCCATACGCGGCTGCCGCACGATGCCGACGGAGGCAGCGTGCCTCTTGGCCGGAACCCAGTCAGGACCGTCGAGTCCTTCCGTCCGGTGCTGATGGAGTGGTTGGAGCGGACGCACGGTGTGCTTTCCTTCCGACTGGTGCAGGTATTGACGGGGCACGGTAGCTTCGCCAAGTACCTGTACAAGATCGTTAGGAGGGAGAGCACACCGTCCTGCCACCACTGAGATTCGACGAACTCGTCGCAATCATCTGTGCCGACCTGACGCCGACCATCACTAGGGAGACGCTCAGCAGCGTCAGGAACATCACCTCACGGAAGGAGGCGGCGGATTGTGCACGAGAGGAACTCCTCTTCGGTGACACGTTTCGCCGCCGGCGACTCTGGCAGCGCAGGTGCGAGTACCTGCGCCTGATGCCGCCCTAGCCGAGGCCGCGGGTGACTGGACCCGGGGACTTTAGTCCTAGTCCGGCACCCGCAGAGATGCTGACTGCGCGACGGCGACCGACGTCCCGAGTCGGGGACGTCGAGAGGTGAGGGTACTCGAAAGGGTATTCCGTCGGGCCGACCACTGAGGACAAGGAACTCGGCACTGGTGGTCGGCCCAACGACGAAGGCGACGTGGGTACGGGTGGGTTATGGGCCCGCGTGCCGTCCTTTCGTCTCCCCGGACGGAGTGGATGGCGTGTGCGCTTATCATGGACTAGCCATAATGAAAAGGCACTGCTTGACTATGGAACCTTAAAAATATTAATATAATAGGTGGGATATATGAAAAGGAGCCACATTTAACATTTTATAAAGGTTCCCTGTAAAATTAACAACCGGATGTTTTGTATTTAATGGCCACGTTAAGTGATATGGAATAAGTAATATATCATAGATTCACAGATAACCGACTCACGTTTTGAATCTATTACGACGAATCAGCGTTTCGCTTTCATCGTCGTTTGATGATAGACTTCAAATGATGCTACCTGAACGACTAAAGCAATCTTAATTCTAGTTGTAATCATACTCCTTTATTTACTAAATACTTGTGTAAAGTTAAATATTTTATTTTCATAATAGTGGGTATGGTGAAGCAGCCTACATCGGAGCAGTCTGAATTTACAATGTCGTCGGAAGATTTCCCAGCGTTACCGGGCACGTCGAGCAGTGGGGGCACTGCGCCCCAGCCACCTCCTGGGCCTGCGCCACCACCGCCTGACTTTGCCAATCACAATACTGACAAGCCCAGAAAAGGCATACAAACATCACCTGAAGGTAAATATAGTGAGTTTCAAAATCACTTCATATATTACCAGTTAGGTATACTAAATTTCAAATGCAATAAAAAAAATAAAAGTCATAAATATAATGCAAACGCAAATGCAATGCAAATTCATGTATTAATAAAATCTTTTAAAGACTAATCTATGTGAATATTTGACACATTTTCTTTTCCATAATCTTTTGTTTAAGAAATCATTAATTTAATAATAAGTACTTTGAAATTATTTTTATATGGATGTAGTCTAATTTTCTTCAATTTAACAGCCACCTGACATATAATTTCTTTTTTGTTATTAAAGTTGTCACTCAAGGAGCACATACGGAATTCTACGGTGTGTATTTATTAAATTAGGTTGGAAGTATCTGAAAGTAGCTTTAGTTTCTTTTTTAGTATTGTTTAGTGCATGATTGTTGAAACAGCTTTGTTGTATTAATCAGATAATTTACCATTTCAATATTTGATTTATTATATATTCTGTTATTGGTATTAATTCTGTTGTCAACCAACTAAAATAATATTGTTTTATTGCTGTCTTTTTTTATATAATAGTTTCTGGTGTTTACAGGAATATTACACATGTAAAATATAATTATTTTAAGGAATTTTATCGCATTTGCATTTGATTTTTTAATTTCACGACGTTTCGAACACTTTTCAGCATTCATGGTCATTGGGGATCGCGATTCTGTGAACGCAGGATTATTTTCGTATATTCATTTACATGAAGTTCAGCATGCAAATAAACTAAGATACTTATTTCTAATTTTTTATACAATTATTGTTTATTATACAGAAATAATAGTATTATTCAATATATAAAATGTGTACTTAGTCATGTTTTTTTAGTTTTTGTGGTCACCATACCCCGAATATATTCTGAGAAAATATTCTAAGTGTTATCAGAATTTGGCATAGTTCTGACTCCGGGCGCATTGAGTAATTTAATATTAATAAGAAAACATACTACTATAGATTCATAAATCATTCTAGTGGCAATTAATTTTGTAAATATGCGTCAAAACTTAAGAACTAAAACTTTAGTAGGTAGAATTAAACTTTGCTGTAATTCTACAAAAAGAAAGGTATTTGAAATGTCGTGATAGTAAAAATAAAATTAAAATACTTTAAAGCCATAAAAACAATTTTGCTTCAATAACAATAAATAAAATTGACAACTTTTTTTAGACAGACAGAGACAGCAATACCGCAAATTAAGTTTAGTTGTTGCACAACAGAATTAGAACCATTATTGAATAATCCGTGTTATATTTTTAGGTAAAGTAACGAACATACCAGAAACAATGATACCAAACCAGTTTGGTATTGTGGGACTGTTGACGTTTATACGAGCAGCTGAGTCGGACCCAAGTTTAGTTTCACTGGCGTTAGGGCAGGATCTAACTGCGCTTGGTCTGAATCTAAATTCTCCAGACAACCTTTATCTCACATTTGCTGGACCCTGGGCGGATACGCCTTGCAGGTGAATTGTGTCTAATTGTATTTTTTTTTTGTTTTCTAAAGACATCATCCTCCCTAAAAAAACCCTATATCATGGCGGACATTACAAACTTACAAATAGTGGACACAAATGACACCCAGGTTCAGAATAATCAAGACTCGAGCTCCGACACTCGGCACGTGTAGTTGCAGCTGTAGCTGTAATGCAAAAATAAATAATGTAAAACTAGGGATGTTATGGAGCTCCGTAAACGTTACCGAAATTTTTGGATATCCGAAATAAAAATATAATCGAAACTGATGCAAACTCTCGCGAACTTGGTTGCACAAAGTGGTTGCGGGTCCGAATTTCAAAGCCCTCTCATAAGAAGTGTGAAGACTAAGTGTTACAATTGCGAATCATGTCTTCTAGTAACAAAGGAAAATGTGCCCATATTCAAGTGTGTAAACCACAATCTATTTTATTTTAATAACAATATATTTTTGTCATATACACCGTGGAATCTAATTGGCTGTTTTCCTGAAACGTATGTACTCAGTTAATCATTCTTAATATCCCCACATAACTAAAAACATAATACATTTACAAAAAAAAAGTCAGATAATTAGCATTCTTAAGTTTGTCTGACATGCAACGGTATTGTTCCCAACATGCCTACGACATAGCATTCGTATTAAATCGCAATAATAGGTAAAACAAAATAATTGTAGGCATAACACCTCGGAACTCGGTGTCGCACCTCACCCGCCCGCGTTCCGCACCCTTTCTTTTGTGATGCGCCCAAGTCGCGCGACCTTGGTCTATGTTTTAATAGGTCAGTTAGCATGTTACCGTACCTACGGTCGATGCCCTTAACCACATGTTACAGTTAGGCAAATATTATATTTTAAGGAAACGTCCGGGATTGCAAATGACAAGAATTTATGTTTTTATTTTATTAAATAAATGCTATAGTATGGTTCTATATCATTAATTGAGTATATACGTCATGGGAAAACAGCCAATTAGATTCCACAGTGTATATCTATGTATAGAAGAACATATATTTTTCTACTTCTATCTTTCTACTCTGTCAATTATAAAATTCATAAATTGGAATTGAAACTACGAAGGCTAAATGAAATGAACTTCTAATGTAAATTAATTAACTTTGGTAACAGACAAAAGATTGTTGGATCAGTTTGTACTAATTAGCTATAGAGCTGGTATTTTTTCTAAACTTACAGTGAATCAGAGGAAATTATTGTCTAATGTTTAATGAAATTTAATTTATATATTACTCAGATCATCTTTAACTTGACGGAATAAGAATAACAGTCACCACCCTCATTCTTGTCTCTTAGTGTCGTAAAAGTCGACTAAGTCATATGACTTAATAATTTGTAAAGGATATCCACGCAAGAGAAGGAAAGCTCGAAATAAATACCCGTACTAACTAGTCTAATCAGCGTGGTTTAGTAGATAAATTTCTCACCTATACTAGAAGAGGCTCGATCAATGGAATGTATGCAAGCTGAGATGATGATAACAATGACTATGATGAAATCAGACAGTCATTTGCAATAAACATCCATTCAGAATCCTCCCTCTAAACATTCCGGCGGTCTTCCATTAACACATCGATGCCTACTATTGGACATGGATATATTTCCCCTAGGGAGATAATTTCATAATCGCAATGTACGTCAGGCGGGTTAGCGATCGCAGTTGGTGTTAGAAGTTTCCCAGAAGCGTAATCGCCTCCGTTGTCGTAATAATCCTTCAGGCGAGTTTTGTGATTCCCACAGCATTGCAAGGGATTTTTACAAATTGTCTTTTCAATTTGTCACCACACAGGGAATTCTACTCTGTTCATCATGATAATCATGATCATCTCAGCCCATACACGTCCCACTGTTGGGCTAACTGAAATTGACCTACTATACCACGCTAGTCAGGGTTTTGTTTCGACGTTTCCTTCTCTTGCATAGATATTATATGTATATTATATCCCTTAGTCGTCTACGATATCCTCGGGCAAGAGAGGGTGTGGCGAATTGTATTCTTACTCCGGCACGGAAATTCTGTTATACATTGTGAATATAGTTTTTTTTTATTATTTCAGACCACAGGATATGGACTATCATGTGCCACCTGAATATCTAATCAATGGTTCTATTAGAGAAAAACTAGCACCTTTGAGGCTGAGTCGATATAAGGAAGATTTATTATTTTACTTGTTCTACTGCTTCGTGGGCGATGTGCTGCAAATCGCAGCTGCAGCCGAACTGTAAGTATAAAGTTATAGTGCTAAATCGGAACAATGTTTAAATATTTTTCTGATAGATGATATAGTAAAATGTCTTGTAGTTTAGAATGCGAACGATGCTTTGGTTACCACAAATAATTGCACTAGGTGGCCCCGGATAGTTTGAAACGCATTTCCAGTAGGTATAGATTCAAGACCCGCGTGTGGTAATTATTTTTCGATTATCCTAGCATGTGAAACGGTAAAATCAACAAAAGTTGTCCATTATTATTATTCTTATCTCAGCTCATCTGCGTTACTGTTGGGGTCGAGACTATTTCGCAATAAGAAGGAAATCGATCTTGGTCGCTGACGCTGGTCAGGTGCGTTGCTATAGGCTTTTAATTTCGAGTTTTCCTTCTATTCAATAAATGTTATAGGGAATTTGAAGTTATTAATTTGAAATATTGCTATTTTTAGAGGGCAAATATTTATGAATTTCTTACATCTTCTCAGCTTATATGTTGCCCACTATTGGGCACGGGGCCTCCATCATACCCACCCATTCTTTAATTGATTTTATTGATATCAACGGGCAAAAAAAGGAATAGTGCCTACTGTATTTTTACTTTATCACGATATGGTAAGACATAGAAATACGTCATATCACAACTAAAGAATGCTCTAACCACGTTTGTCAAGCTGGTTGGCGATGGAGGTGGATGGTGCCTCTGGTATTGCAAATCTCAATTTGCGATAGCATCACTTACCATCGGGTGAGTTACTTGCTCGCTTGCCACCATCGACAATAAAAAATGCAAATAATTAAAATTTGTAAATGGAAGCTTTTTACATTTATCTGATTACTAGCAACCCGCCATCGCTTCGGTTTCAGTCGCCTTATCCGCGTAGTTCCCGCTTCCGTGGGAATACCGGGATAAAATATAGCCTATGCTATTCTCTAATGTTATAGCTTCCCATTGGTGAAAGAATTTTCGAAATCGGTTAGGTGCTTTAAGCGTGAAAGCGTAACAAACAAACCTACTTTCGCATTTATAATATTAGTAGAGATGGCATGTATCAGCACAGATATAGAAACATTGACATAGCTACAGATATAGTGTTAGCATTAACATGTCACGTGACCATGTCGATGAGGACTTACTATCAGTGGCGGCTAGTGGGTCATCAAAGTGGTGGTGCATTTTACTTCCTCACTAAGTATTAAGATTAGAAATTGCAATGGAACAACAATTTACGTAAAAAAAAAAATTAACTATTTTTGTACGCATTACATTTTGTAGGTGTACTTGCGAAGAAAAATAGGTATTTTGTTTGTTTTTCACACTTCAAAAAATATTTATAAAAGAGGGCCTTGGCGGTCCCGCCAATTTATATCAACTTTATTTTAAAAAGTTTTGTTATTGTCTTTAATATAGTCTATATTTATGCTCATTTTCACCCACTGTATACGCAGTATAAAATGGAACTAAGACCAAAATAAAAAAAACAATTAATGTAAACAAACCATATTTAACTCGTCACAGATACATCGAAACTATACCTACTTACTGTACTTAACGAGACATCATCGGCGAATTTCGTCTTAAGTCAAGTTCTCTCGGCAATGTTCGGTTCGCCCGTGCGTCGTACGGGAACAGACTCATTTTTAAGTATATTTCTATAAACTATCTTCTGTCTCACGCGCCAGGCGTTTTAACTCATTTCTAATACAAGTTGTATGGGCAGTTCCCGTGCGCTCGCCTCAGCGCACAAGATTTTTTTTACAAGGAATATAAGTTTTAATAGTTTAGTAAAGCGCTTTATATTGTTTCGTCATAATTTGAAATTTTATTTGTTATATGTTTTTTTATGTTCAATGAATAAATATTAATGGTAATTTAAAAATAAATATGAAGTTAAATTTTGTAGTTTTAAAATATTTTGATTTGGTGGTTCAGCGCACGAGCGCACTTAAGGTACAGCCGCCACTGCTTACTATGCGTTCACTTCGAGAAAGCCGTCGTTGACCGTTACGTCACAGCTATGAATACCGTTGACAAAACAATAAAATTATCGTTGATTAATTTTCTTACATAAAAATGCTTAACAAGTTAATGAAATAATATACTATGTTTATCTTTACTAATATTATAAATGCAAATGTGAGTTTGTTTGTTTTTTATTTAATGACTTAGGTACTCGACCCATTATTATAACATTTATTACAAGTTATTATCATTATTAGAAGTTTTAAGGGGTACAGAAAAGGACATAGTATACTTATATTATCATACCAACAAAAGATGACAACTTAAATAAGATTGCATTCCATAAACATTCACAATTTATCGCAACACTTATAGCGTATTTAGTTCGCACACTCCAAGCAAATAGCCCAGTCGATACTTAGCATTTCAAGTGGAGCATGTTTGCCGCATTTCTAGTTTTTCTGCATTAGATTTTATCGATAAATCTTCATCGTAAGTACACAGAAGCAGAGGAATACACACAGCGTTGCTATCGCTACTAAGCGGGCAATGCTTGCGGAGCGAGGTAGGGGTGTGGGGCGGGAGGTAACGTCAAACTTGAAGTGAACGCGTAGTACATGAATTTACTTCCCATGCCAACCTGTCTATAGATTTATTTCAAAAATATAATATACATATTGTATACTTGTTACAGTTATAATCGTGAATGGCGGTATCACATGGAGGAGAAGGTGTGGATCTCTCAAGCGCCTGGTATGCCTATGGTGGAAAAAACATCAACGTACGAGCGTGGCACCTACTACTTCTTTGATGCGCACAACTGGCGTAAGGTATACATTTATCGCAATAAATATATTATAATACAGGATCCTTAGAAGATCAACTGCACCCACAATGCTTACCAGATGAAAGTCATATTATATCTATATTTACCCATCTCGGCTCATGTACGTCCCACTGTAGGGCTGGGGCCTCCTCCCTTGTGGGAGGGAATTTAACCTACTATACCATGTTGGTTAGACTTGTTGGCATAGGGTTTCATTTCGAGTTTTCCTTCTTTTGTAGTGATGTTCTCTGCATTTTATATCCCTTAATCGTCTTCTACGACACCCACGGTAAGACAGGGAGTGGTGAATTGTATTCTTAACCCATTACCACACGAAATCATATCTATACTAATATTATAAAGGTATCACCCTGTTGTGACAGAGTAATACAACAACTGACCAGGATGGTATAGTAGGTTAATTTCCCTCATTGTGGCGCAGGCGTGAGCCCAGCAGTGGGATATATATGAGCCGTGATGATGATTAATATTATAAAGCTGAAGTTTGTTTTGTTGACCACTCAATTACTGGTACAAATTGAAAAATTAGTGTTGGATACCCCTTTATCGAGGAAGGCTATAGAAAAATATTACTCCACGACTTACAGTCCCTGGCCAAATTATTAGACGCATCGTAAGATTTCATATAAATTATTAATTATTGAGCAATATTGTATGGTTTCATTGTTTTAATATGATTTGTTTTTTATTTTTGTATTATTCACATAAGTACCGATTAATTTAATGCAAATAAGACAGCATTAATATAGAAAAACAAATGTTTCTTAAGTTTTGAACAAAAGTGAAATTAATAAAAAAATAATTAATATTTTGTTGAGCCCCCTTTAGCCGCTATCAAAGCTTTGATTCTGCGCGGCATGCTATCAATGCAAGAGTGTACAGTCTCCTGCATTTGAGGATGATGGTTCCATACGTAAATAATCTTTTCTAGGAGCTGCGTTTTGTTTGTGATCAAATCCTTAGCCACTTCTTTCTTCATTAGCTCCCACACATTTTCGATTGGGTTCATATCAGGGCTATTACCCGGCCAATCTAACAGAGGGATATTCATTTCAGCCAAAAAAGCTTTAACAGACCGAGCAGTGTGGCAGGGAGCTCCATCTTGCATGAAAATGAATGGTTCCCCATTTGGAAACCATTCTGTGATCTGCGGAATCAAGCGATTTTCTAAGACTTCTTTGTACTGATCTTGCCTCATCATGCCTTTTACAACGTAGAGACGTTCAGTGCCCTTGCCGCTGATAACTGACCAAATCATCACTTTTGTGGGGTGTTTAACTGTTGGAACAACACAGTCGGGGTGAAATTTTTCTCCATGACGACGACGCACATACAAAGCTTTATTCTGCAAAATTTCGAATGTGCTCTCGTCACTGAAGCAGACCTGTCAAAAATAAAATAAATATATATAAATTTGTGTTTTGTGCTTTATTGAACTGAAAATGATAATAAAGTATAAATAGTGATGAAATCACAACATCCTACCGATCTCCAGAAGTCTACATTTTTGTCTTGCCATTGTTTTGCCCACTTCAGGCGCTTTGTTTTCATTGCAGCTGTTAATTTGGGCTTCCTGGCTGGGCGACAGGGCTTAAAATATAACTCTTTTAATTTTCTGCGGACAGTGCGTTCAGAAGCATTCACGCAAGCATCATTGAGTTGTGATTTTATCAATTTAGTGGTCGCAAATCTGTTTTCGAGACAAATTTTCTTCAAACATCTCTCTGACCTTGGAGTGAAAATTGGTTTTCTGCCGCATCTTCTTGCTCGTTTTGGGCTCAAATCCTCCCCTGACTCAATTTTCTTCTTTATGCGCCGTACACTAGCTTCAGAAACTTTTAATCTTCGTGATATTTCACGGTTTGTAAATGTTTTCGCATTCACAAGGGCCTTAATCTCAGCTTTTTTGCGTGGTGAAAGATCGCCTTTTCTACCCATTATGATAATAGTCTTATTATTATTTTTAAACACTGCACATAAAATAAACGAATAACCAGTCAAATAAAACTGTCAAACAAACAAATTATAGTCCGCAACGCCACAGGAACAGGTTCGTACCTGACGCACTCCCTATCGCGACTGATACAGGTTCGTACTTGTTTACGTTCATGTATCAGGTAGTTAACACAGAGCTGCCCTATGTTAAAAATAAATATAAATATGAATTCTCTATTAAACCTTTCAAATAAAAATAAATAGGATTGTAGTGTAAATATTCAATCACTGCATAAAAACTCGTAAGAAACATAAAATTTACAAAAAAATACAGTGCGTCTAATAATTTGGCCAGGGACTGTATAAGAATGGAGTATCAATGAAAAATGTTGCCAATACGCGGCAGAGAGTTATTTATGAGAGCTGTTGTTGCATTCGCTGTGTGTTATAGATGCATACGACCTACGACTAATAATCTGTCTTATTCAAACAAGTTGTGCTAGTATCAAGTAAAAATGTTTCCGAATATATTTCAATAGCAGGGGCGGTAGCTCCATAGATGCAAATAAGTGGTGCTTACCTCGTCAAAATGGTTCAATAATACCTCGCTAAGCGCATTTCATATTGAATATTTTTTTCGCATATGAATTCATAACTTTACTAATACTAACAATGAAATACGCGCGGTGCTATATTATACCTATACCTACTTATTTATAGTCCATAAACTATAGGATGATCTCTGTGACAGTTGTCCCTAGTGCTGTCACGCTTACGATAAAATCCGTAGTTTTTTATCAATAAAACTCTTTATTTTTATAATTTTGATTTTCTATTATAATTAAAATACAATCAATGAAAATCTTTTTGAATTTATTTCAAACAAGACTATTTTTGACTGTTTAATTATTCAAAAGGTCAAGACAATCAAGGTCTAGGTCGCTATTATTGTCATCACTGGAGCGTTCCTGCTAGAACATTAATCATTTTTTGCCAAAATAGGGACAGTCGTTAGATCAATAGATCAATTACGACTGTTTTATAAATAAATATGTCTAGTTTATTGACAATAATGCGTACATAATATTATCATTTACTCTGAGAGAAAATTAGTTTTTTAATGTTTAATTAATTCAATTTATGTATTTTATAATGTAACTCAGTTTTAATTGTAAAAATATGTTGAAAGTTTTATATAGATACTGTAATGGGTTTATTTCTTTTATGAATAATTTAATAAAAATCGGTTATCGATTTACGTATATCGACTGTCCCATCTCTTTTTTATTTTCAGTCCAGTATGACCTTGTACGTGCGTAAGCGTCATTTATGTATAAAATGTTTACTTGGTATTTCAGTACTTACGAGGTACATTTTGGGCATTAATACAAATATTTTTATATTTATAATATATTCAATTCCGTTGCAATAAAACTGGCATGAAAAGAATGAAAATATATTTGATATAAAATGAAATTGTAAATATGTCGCTCGTTCAAACTTACTTCGTTGGTTTCGTTGACATCTGTCACAGAGATCAAGCTATATTTTATGGACTATAGGTATTTTTTTCCATACTCCATTTTCTGGGCACACCCCTGCTCAATAGGATTGCCAAAAACTATCTTCATTGCTGTAATAAAAGTTATAAAACAGTTCTTTTTATTATATAAGAAATTTATATTTCTTTATATTACAAATATGTTTTCCTTAATTATATAATAAAAAAAATAATATTCCTTGCGGCTATAAGTATCATACGTTCAGAATCATTTTAATTGATAAAATATGTTTCTTATTTGGTATGCATATGGGTGAACGTAGATCTTACAAAGATTTTAGATTTAAAGTACATTTTTAGATCCAGTTTTATTAATACTGGCATGACTTAAAGTAACTAGGTACGCCTTAAAGTTCAGTAGTATCTACTAGACATTAATTTGGTTATACAATTTCATTAATAACATAAATGCGAGAAGTTACTACTCGTGATGGAGTAAGAATAGAATTCACAACACCCCTTGACGAACAATTATGCAAGAAAAGGACTAGATGAATTTTTCCCCACATTCTGGTAGAGGCTTAAGCCCAGCAGTGGCACGATGAACTGAGATTGGGCGACTTGCATGTCAGATAGTTTTAAGTTTTATAAATGGGCAATCTAATTTTTAGTACAGTTATTATTAGTTTGCTGTTCTTCATTTAATTAAAACAGTTTTTAAGCAGCCGGTACATGTACTTATATGGTATTTTTATACTTTATACAGTATAATTCATTATTTGTGTTAAGCATTTTGTGTTTTGATAGGTGGCGAAAGAATTCCACTTAGACTACAGCAAGTTGGAAGGGCGACCGCAACTACCGCCGCATGTGCTCACGTAGCGAACCCGCCGCGTCCTCTCTCATACACCTATTGTAGTTTTGTTATATAAAAAGTACAAGTTTAAAAAAAATGATGTCGTTTTAGTTTTGATTCGAGAATAAGTATATATTTCCTGGTGATTTTTTTGTAAAATTGGTATTGAGCTACATTTTGTTTTTAGACACAATTGGGTTAGGTCACATTTTAATCGGTTTAACCAACCGTATAATTTTCCACATGGCGACTGAGCAAAAATATAAGGGCCCCCACATGCTGTCAATTTTATATTACGTTTGAAATTAATTTAATTTACCTATGAGAATCGGAACGCGGCTCACAAGTTGAGGCGAGCCCGCTGGTCTTTTTTTCTATGACTAATTAAAAAAAATTGTGTGGCAAACACGGTATTAGCTCCAGAATGATACCCTTCTAGGATGCAAGATTTTCAAAAATATAATGACTGATCCAGATCCCACAAGTTAACTCTTTAATATCTTAAAAATTTTGGAATTCTTGAAGTCGGAAAGGTCAATGTATCCAGCCAATCAGCCTATCAACGTTCTCTGTTGGATATAGGCCAAAGTGGTACACGATTAGAATCTTCAAGCACGATAAAATACTGCTCACATTTCTGTGAGTTTATCCATATCACCTAGAAAGGATCGCCTTCGATTCTATGGTTTCAGCGTTCATTTAATTGTCTTCTATGTCGATACAGGCTTTGGAATGAAATACAGTAATACTTCGGACTTACGCGATAGGTCGGAGCGAGCGATAACCGCCTAAGTCGGGATTTAATTTTGCTTATATTAAATGTACAAAATAATTGGTTATTTGAAACTTGTTCATAGACAAGACAATAATTTTAAAGAATATGGTCAAAAATTATATGAAAAATAATTGAAATTTTATGCATAAAAAAGTAAGTCTAAGGCCTGAACACGCCAAGAGAAAATCGCGTATCTTTGAATTCGCGTAAAACGGGGTAGCGTAAGTCGGGGTATTACTGTACTGCAGTGTTCCACGAGTTTCACTTTAGCATGTCCTTTTAACAAGATTTACAGCCTTGATATTGCTGCTTGATTATTAACCACCAAGTAGTAATAAAAATTCTTCAACCCATTCTCGTAAAGAAATAGCAGCTAGATTCCATTTTAATGTATTTTTTATCTGTCTAGATAATTTCCGCGAACAGAAACACGAATCTAATAAATACTTGTCTCTAAGACAGTAAAAAAATATAATATACTAGCTGACCCAACAGACGTTGTTCTGTTCAAATAAAATAAAAGGAATTCTTGAAATCGATAGCAGCGCCACCTACCGGGACTAATTATTAATCCTAACCATTCTCGAATCTGTTGCAACACAAAAAAATTGTCAAAATCGGTACAATTGTTTAGGTGTTCAATTACAAACACACGAACAGAAGATTCATATATGTATACAGTGTGACTGGTAAAAGATTGTACATATTGAAGGAAACGATAGATAATGGTCACAGGTAACCAATAAAAATGTAAAAAAAAAACAATATTAATGAACAACACAGTAAACATCAACAATATTAGTGTCGCAAGACTCCCAAAAATATGCTCACCCTATAGACTAGAGGTATCAGATCGTATTCGAGCTTAGTGCACAGATGGCGTAGTGGTTAAGATAGCGACTTGCAACGCCGGTATCGGTGGTTCGAATCCCCCACGCGGGACAACACTTTGTGTGATCCACAACTTGTTGTTCTGAGTCTGGATGTAATTTGTGTCCGTTAATTATTATTGTTTGTAAAGTTCCCAGCAATACAAGGATTATTTCCTTAGTGCATGGTGTTGTCTTAAAATTATTATAGTCATTGATAAAGGTATCAGTCACTTTTCCTTCATACTTTGATCCTGGCTTAGGACAGGCAAAAATACCTAGATAATAATAAACGTTCGTAACTGAATTTTTCAAAATAAATTCTTAATTTCTAATGTACTTAGATTAGAGGCAGTTGGTATAAATTAGGAGGCACCTTGGTGTTTTTGGCGTATTTAAAAAGTGGAATCATACCTATGTACAGTGATTAAATAATAAATCTATTTACAAATTACAATTACGCTAATCCCAGCAATCAAAATTAACAAAATAATTGCTTACCTCTTCGCGTACGTAAATGATCAACTTTAGTTACTAATATTGTTAATTCACAACGATTTAGTGAATATGAAATTAAAAATTCATATCACTATTCTATCACTTTTTACAAATACGGTTAAAAAAAGCGCGGGCAATCAAATGAATCGTAACTGTAAGTTAATAAATACGGAAATGCAAAATGGCCAAATCGGCGCGCGCGCTTTGACTGAGTACAGACGAACTGTCACCGCGAGGGGGACACGTGCGGAGTAGGGGTACTAGTTTTATTAGCACTTGTCAAGATCACGCACTCGCCTAATTTCTTTTTTAATGCCGATTTTACTGCTAGAATTATTAAAAGTAGGTATAGGGATAATGTTATTAATCTACAAACAACTGTATGTTATGTTGGTTGTTTGTACGACGTCCAGCGTGGCGAGAGCGCCTGTCTAAAACAATACATACAACATACCTTTCTTTTTATACTTGGGATCCTTACGACATACACATTTACGTTGACTCTCACTTGATGCTTTTACGTTAAACAGTAATCACTGGCAAAACTCGCGGGATATAGTCCATTCACTAAAGTCTAGAACACGTTGAAATTGACATGCATGTTTCATGCCACGTTTTGAAATGTTCCAAATAGTTTTGTGACGTAGATATGTACCTTAAAACTTCGAGTGGCTTCTCTTGTGCTAGCTTGCAGTTCCTCTTGGAAGTACTGCAAGATATGTCCTTCAAGGCTTACTGGAAAAGCGGTTTCAGCCACGTCCTTGAGGGTGACGCAGAATATGAAATGGACCATAGTTAAGCAACCGCCTGCAGTATTATAGCATTATCAGCACAAGATGCCATCAACCACTACATAATATCAAAAAATAATAAACGTGCATAAAAGACAATCCGACGAACAGAGCTACGTAAGGATTAGAAACACACTAGTACGATTAGGCCATCGCGGTCCGCGGACAACTAAATGTAATTATAGAATTTTTTGAAGGATTCGCGTATGACTCGAGAAATAAGTAGGGATAGCCGCCCTGCGGTCTAATTGGCCCGAGACGGCCTTGTCGGCATATCACCCAATAACTATAGTATTTGCGCTGTAGCATGGTGCGGGTGACAGTTATGGCGAGTTTCGTTTCACTCTTGAAAGTTGCCGCGATTTATAATTATGATCTATTAATTCAGCTGTACCACATTGGTAATATATAAAATCACTAATAACTGTAGTAATAAAGGTATACCTTCCAAATTAAACCCAACTAGAATGTTCTAGCCTACAAATCAAATGAAATTGAAAGAAAAAATAATCAAAGTGGTATGCGTATAACGTAACACCAAAGACGTATTTAGTGATGGGATGTACTACTACGAAGAATTGTCGATTAAAAAATAAATAAAAAACAATTTGTGCGCTCAATTTTTTATTGTTAAAAAGTATACAATTATTACATATTTACTTCAATTTTTCATTCAATTTTAATCCTCTTCTAAACTCATATCAGAGTCAGGAACATCGGAATTGTCACTTTCATCATCCGTATCTGTGACGGATATTATTAAAGATGTCTCAATTATGTTATCAATACGGACGTCACGATCCCAATCAATAAAAATATGCCACGAAAAAATATGAAATACCAGTTGTTTTGAATGCGTTTACGAAACTTTTTAAAATTTTTGAACTATTAAATTAATTGAATAATTTGTATGAATATATTTTTTCCTATATATAATTTTCGTGACAATAATAAACAGAACAACATTTATTTATGCTACGAGTATAAAAATTTAATTGCGAATCGTCACATCCCTAGTCACCTGGTATTGACATGTGTCACCCGCACCATGCTACAGCGCAAATAGTATAGTTCAATGTCGTTACGTAAATTTTTAGTACAAGTGCGTTAACCTATACATAGATAGATATACCTATAGGTAGGTATATTATCATCTGTGTCCAGGACTAAATATTTTTATAAGATAAATAGTTCAAAATTTAAGTACTATTTTTTTTTTATATATTCGGTATCAGAATCGAGTACTGAGTAGCTTCCTTCAATATGTACAATCTTTTACCAGTCACCCTGTATATAAAGATCATCATCATCATCATTTCAGCTTATTGCCGTCTACTGCTGGGCGTTGGCCTCCCTCATGTTACGCCACAATGTGCGGTCCTGTGCCGCCTGCTTCCAACGACGCCCAGCAACTTTCACTAGGTCGTCGGTTCACCTAGTCTGAGGGCGCGCGTCCTACACTGCGTCGTCCGATACGTGGTCGCCACTCGAGAACCTTTCTTCCCTAGCGGTTGTCGGTTCGTCGAGCGATGTGGCCTGCCCATTGCCACTTCAGCGTGCTAATTCTTCGTACTATGATGTCGGTTACACCTGTTCTGCGGATTGCCGTATTTCGGATTCTATCTCGAAGAGAAATCCCGAGCATAGCCCGCTCCATAGCACGCTGAGCGACTTTGAACCTTGTTATGAGGCCTACATTAAAAATAATTTTGCCCAATATCTGTCTTCATTTCTATAAAAAGAAAACAGTTTATGCTTTGGATGAAATGCATGACTCCAATTAAAGTGGGTATGTAAGCGTCGACGGGATGTGCAAATTCTTCTAAGTCGATATATACATCTTCGGTTGATGAAAAAGTCATTGTTAACTGCTTTTAATGCTTATACGAAGAAATCTTTTTCAGCCATTTTTACTAATATCCAAGTTTTTGTTAGTATTTTTGGTTGAAAAGATATGTAGTGTTAGTCGTCTTTGTGATAACTAAGAATAGTTTGGTATTTAAGGATATTATGAAGGTTAATGAACTGTGCATGATATGGAATATCAGTGTGGTGATGAAATAAGCACCACTTAACCACTTCCTCTCTTGGCCGTAAAAGACGACTAAGGGATATATGCAGGTAAAAAAACAAAGGTATGAAGGAAAACTCGATATCAAACCCTATTCCAAAATATCAGATCAATATAGCTTTTTTTCAGCATGTATCATATGAGATGACTAACAAACAGCGTCACTGCAAGAGAAGGTAAATTGGAAACAAATCCCTAAGTTAGCAAGGTGTAAGTATGCCAATAGTCCTTCCATTGTGGAGTAGTCTCATGCCCAGCTTAAAATATAAATAGGCTTAGCGGGATTTAAAACAATATAAAACTGCGATATAAGATGTATTACAAACTCATGTATGACAAATTTTTGTTAGTATAACATGCACAAAATGATGTAATTATATTGTAACACTAATAGAAATAATATCTATGTTATTGTAATGAAGTAGACTTTAAGATGACATAGTATTTTACAGCGACACTTCACAAAACATTACAACAAAATTTACATTACTTATTGATCGATGAAGTACTTATTGGCTTTAATTTTGATATATAAAATTAATATTAACTTAATGGTTAATCTTGACTGAAGAGTTTGCCAAAATGCCGATTCTAGCTTTAAAAGAATCTTGTAGAGCGTTTGTACCTAATTATAGAACATTAGATTAATTATAAACTTATATTTAGTCAACATCATCAATGCTGACTGAAGGTTTAGGCGCACATGAGGCCTGGGAAGATTCGCCAGCATTCTCTCGCATTGTAGGCTCATCATCACTGTTCTTACCAGGTACCCACAGACCAGCATCTACACATCTTTTCATGTAGTATATGGCTTCTTGTTCTGGCATTCTGGCAATGGTTGCCTGCAGCAACGGAACATCTTGTTCATCAAAACATTTTTTCAGTTCCTGTTATAAGAAATTCCGTTAAAGAATAGAATAGAAAATATTTTCTTCTCAGTTAATATGTATGTATCGGGTTGGCATATTTTATTTTTCTTCATTTACATTGCTATTATTTGTTCACATCTCCTAATCGAGTTTTACGATAACTACGGAAAGGGAAGGTGTCGTGCCCTTTTTTGACAGTTTGGGCTAAGGTCTGACCATACTCCACCCAAATTGTCTAGGGCGGAACGGCAGTTCGAGTTAGGGCCCCGTAATCTGTCATATTTTTTCGGCAACGTCCGTGCCATGCTTGGCAGGTTATGTCTTCGAGGTTTTCTTTGACATCTCTGCAAGTGAGCACTGGGATGTCGCTCTTAAGCAGTCGGCCTCCCTGTGAGTGGACTGGGTCTCTGGCTCCATCACCGGCGGCCTCGGCTAGTGACATCAGATGCTTTCGCGTCTGCGTCACACCACGCGCCGGTTGTGGAGCAGACTAGTGTGCATGTTCGGCCCGCTTCATCATAATCCGGGACAGAGCAAATGTTGTGTCTACGAGCCGTGAAGCAAGACAACAGAAATGCTTTCGAAACTATCATTGGACGGCAAGTACCAGACCCAGATATTTCATCTAATCTGGATTCTGATGGGGATCCAATTGACGGTGATTTATTTTTTATTGCTTCATGACGAATATTGCTGGGCCTGACTCTTTCAACCGTTTTGCCTCGGACTGTGACGAGCGCGACGTGAGTCTAAAAACTGATACCCAGCGGAGGCTAGTTTGCAAGGCCTAGACGTAGCTTGCAAGGGGTCTCAAGACCGACCCCTATGAGACACTGCACATGGGCCTTCGTGCAATGTCTCCTACTCGGTCTACAGAGGACGTTGCGCTTATCGAAATAGTCTACCACTAGCTGCGTCAGGTAGGCGAGCACGCCATGGTAATGTAGTTTCTCCTGATGCAGCTGAAGGGCAATCTATTGAATACGTTGGAAATGTCCAAGGATACGCCAAAAACGGTGATGCCTATTCTTATATCGGCACCACTTGGTGAATGGTGCCCATTGTACATTAATTACAACGTGGTTGAGGTTTTGTTTTCTTGGATTATGATGTTATAATCTTCCAGCAATATACTAGGATAAAACAATAATAATGACAATATAAAACATGTTTTATAAGGCGCCACTCATAAATTATGTCACACAATTTTAATATATTTTTTGGAAGTTTCTTTCGTCCATCACATACTTAGTAATTTTATTTTATTTTTTATTTTAAAAAGTATGTATGTAATAATAAATATTACTTTCTTTTTGGTACAGTTAATAATAAATTTACAACTTTGAAATTTCTCAAACCAAAGTGAACGAATGCACAATTTAATTATCTTGCCTCCTTGAAGTTCAAACCTATTTCTTTATATTATGAGTGGTTCAGCAGTCACTTCTTTCTCAATTTGGATAGGATTGGAAACATTCAATGTGTCAAAATTTTTTTCGTCTAAATAGTATTGTATTAAGCAAAGTACTTCATTGGAATGCTTAACTGCAATTTGCCGAGGACGGAGCTTGGTGGTAGGTAAGTCACTAACCAAATAAAGTATTTAATATATCAGTGAAGTGACTTGTTTGAGCGGAGCAGCTTCATAGATAGAACTAGAAGTATGATACATGATCTCACGTTCTCAGATATGCTTGTGATCCAAAATGAGGTTGAGTGGGATGTTACCGTTTCCTTTTGCGATGAAATGATGCACGCAAGGAAGATGGTCAGGGGCAAACAGAGCATAGATATCAATCTATGTGAAGAAGCGTAGAAAACTTAATGAGCGTCCACAATTTCTATCCATTGTCGGCAACGAGACCCGCTAGAACAGAAACGGTAACCCGTTGAGTGAGCCAGTGAATAGAAGATAATGTAGGCGGTACCTCGCTTAAAAGGCGAGGTACAGAGGGGTTGCGGCTGAGCAATTACTAGATATTTAAGGTACCATTAAAATAGGTAATTGTACTTGATCTTATAAAAAAAGGAGCAGCGAGCGTACTCACACGGCTGCCTCGCGTATAAATTTTCAGAGTTGATAATTTACTAACTTTAGATGTTACATTATACATATTTTTACAATGCGATGAATGTTAAGATTAGTTAACTCCATTATGAACATAATTTTAAACTTTGTTAAACATCTACCTACTTTTTAAAATGTGACGTAATTTATGGTTGGTTCCTAATATGAAGTGTTGCTGGAAGGGGTCACCATCTGATCTTGAGCTGGATAGTGTGCATCCAGTGCTGATTTTCAGTTGGTGGCCCGTTACAAAAAAATACTCTCGGACTAAAGGAACATATTAATATAATAACGAAAGTATTATAGATAAGCACATGCCTAATACAAATAAAATCAGAACATGTCTCGAAGAAGTATACAGATCTTTCAATCTGTCCACAAAATGTTTAATTGATTTGCTTAAATAACTAATGCTTACATCTGGGAGTTCCTCGTAAACTTCAACTGGATCTAAACCACCAGGTCCAAGTCGGGCTTGTCTTTCTTCTTCCTCCTGTTCTTTAATTGCCTCCTCAATCTTCTCCGCAGCACGCTTTTTGATTCTAGCTTTGAACTGTTCTAATTCATCTTCAAACGAGTCTTTATAGGTCTTCTCTGCAATTTGAATTCTGTAAAAAAACTTAATATCTATACTAATATATAAAGTTGAAGAGTTTATTTGTTTGACCGCGCTAATCTCAGGCATTTCTGGTCCGATTTGAAAAATTCTTTCAGTGCTGCTATCTAATAGCCCATTTATCGAGGACGGCTATATATCATCACGCTAAGACCAACAGGAGCGGAGCACCAATGAAGGATGTTTCAAAATCGGGGTATATTTCCTTTTGAGAGCTTCCGCTGCGTAAACGGCTAAATTTTCGCAAAAATCATGTATGACAGAATTGTATTATTAAAAAATATTTTCACCTTCTAAGTAAACAAGTCTTAGGTTAAAGTTAGTGTTAGCCCACAATATCTATACCACCCGGACGAAGTCGCGAGCAGAAGCTAGTTATTAAATATTTGTAGGCAGGATTGTACTCTTACTTAGAGCAAAAATCAAAAAATCGAAGCCTGTCAATATATGTGGTTATATATGAGCAAAGCAGGCTAATTTCTTGCCCACAAAAGTGGAGACTTATGCACTTAGCATGACTCTTCCCTAATAAAGGCAAATTAGGCTACCACGCCACGTTGTCATGGGTGTTCATTTAGAGTTTATATTCGCTTCACAACACTGGGCTGTTGCTGAGATTTGTATAACAGCAAAGGGTCACTAGAAATCGAGATTTCCTAATTATACAGTTACCATCATCACAATCATTAACATTTCAATTCATATATGGTCTCACTACTGGGCTTGAGCCTCCTCCACAATAAGAGGCAAATTGCCCTACTAAACCACGCTGGTTAGATGGGTTAGTATAAGTTTTTGCTTTTACAATATGACATTTAGAATAATATAGAAATCAAAATACCTCCTTGCCTACCTAAATAACCTTTTTGAATTAACATATTAAAATTTGAATAAAAAAAGGCAAAGAATTTCATCCACTCTTGTACCTTTTGTCAGGCAGATTTTACATTTATTTGAAAATATATATTGTTGAAATAAAAAGGATTTTATTGCAAGGGTAGTAGTAGGACCCCGTGATAACAATATTTTATGAATATATGCAAATTTATAAGAATACTAGTTGACCCAACAAATATTGTTCTGATCAAATCTAAAAAAAAATGGTAAAAGGAATTCTCTTTGAACTCCTCCTAAACGGCTGGACCAATGTAGAAGAATTTTTTGTGTGTGTTCAATGGGATTCGAGAAAGGTTGAAATTCACAATGGGGCCCGCTAGGTGGCGCTGCTGTCGTTTTCAAGGAGAATACCTTTTATTTTATTTGAACAGAACAACGTCTGTTAGGTCAGCTAGTATTTTTAAAAATTTAGATATATTATTCATAATATGTATATTGGGCTATGTTTACCTAGGACAAACAGTCCAGTTAGGTAGATCCAATTTCGAGAAAGAGATCAGCCGACGAATCCAACTCGGTTGGGTAGCATTCGGCAAACTTAAGAGGATCTTCTCGTCCAACATACCTCAGTGTCTGCAAACACAGGTCTAAGACCAGTGTGTGTTACCAGTGATGACTTACGGCATGGAAACATGGTCCCTAAATGTAGGTCTCATAACAAGGCTCAAAGTCGCTCAGCGTGCTATGGAGTGGGCTATGCTCGGGATTTCTCTGCGAGATAGAATCCGGAATACGGAAATCCGCAGAAGAACGGGTATAACCGACATAGCACGAAGAATTAGCACGCTGAAGTGGCAATGGGCAGGCCACATCGCTCGACGAACCGATAACCACTGGGGAAGAAATGTTCTCGAGTGGCGACCACGTATCGGATGACACAGTGTAGGACGCCTCCCCCAATAGGTGGACAAGATGACTTAGTGAAAGTTTCTGGGCGTCGTTGGATGCTGGCGGCACAGGATCGCACATTGTGGCGTAACATGAGGGAGGCCTACGTCCAGCAGTGGACGGCAATAGGCTGAAATGATGAGGATGATGAATATGTATATTCTTATCACAGGGTCCTACTACTAGCCTTGAATTTCAGGAACAAATTATTAGAGATGACTAAATGACCTAACAATAACAATTCCTTACCCGTCTTTTACGACATCCACGTACAAGATAGGGTGAATTGTGTTTTTACTCTGTCACCACATGGAATGTTACTTATTTACCAATTCTTTTGTTTTCTAAAATGAAAATATAATATTATCCAAGTGATGACAGAGTAAGAATCCAATTCACCAGCCCCTTTCTTGCTAAAAGGAGATTAAAGGATATCACAGGTGGCATCTATGCAAAAGAAGAAAAATTAGAAGTAAATATGGCTGATCAGTGTGGTACTTTCTCTCCTAATGAAAGGAGGCTGGGAGCCAGTGGTAGGATGTACATTAGTTGAGATAAAAATATAATTACTTGGAGAAGAATGATCCAACACAAGCTCTGGGGTCTACATCCAGTTGTTTTGATAGCTCCAGAATGTATTGCATGCAGATAGTTTGGTGAGCCACATGAGACATCAAGTCATTTTTCTGAAAGTAAAAGAAACTATGAAGATTTCCCAAATAACTCGGTTATAAAGTAGCTTAAAACACAGTTAGCGGACTTGCGCAAGAGGTCTGCTATGAGTTATTCTGTCCTTTCTTTAGTTGCTGTATTTGTACAGCTACAAGTTGCAATATATCTGTGAAAATATAGATGGATAACTTCAAGCAAGAGAAAAGAATCAGATTTGCCTTACATAAACTTCTGTGTTGCAGTTTAATTATAATTTTCATCATCAATAGCATTAAAATAAAACATCTTCTCAGATTAGTTTTGTGAACTCCTTTAGTAGAAAACATGTCAAGATAAAAAGCATATGCATTAAATATTCATAGAATGGCAACATTAGACAAATTACAGCAATTTCATGTATTTATGACTCAATTACTATTAGCTGTTATCATTTCATAGAAAATTATTAGACTATTTATTTAAATTATCTATGCTTTTCTTATTAAAAAAAAGTGTTTATAAGTGCAAGTCAGCTGATAGTGAACAAGAATGTTGATTGCATATGCGTTGGTACAAGGTTTCATTTCAAGTTTTCCTTTTCTTGCGTGGACATTATATATGCATATAATGTCCATGCCTTTAGTCGTCTTTTACATCACCCACAGGCAAGAATGGGGGGTGGTGAATTGCATTCTTACTCCGTCACCATATGGAGATATTATGACTAAGTAATACATTTTAGTTGAAGCTTGCAACCAGTAAAATGCAATATGTCTAGGAACCAAACAGTGCAATAGAATTATCAATAGATTTGTACTAAAAGATGAAAAAGATAAAATTATATATTGTATAATTAGATCTATCCCAAAAGATCATATTTTCACTCACTTGAAAAGAAACTGAACAATAAATTTAGTTACAATTCTTATCAAATGCATCCCACTTGGGTACAACCTGCCTCAAGATGATGGAAATAATTAGCATCACGTTAGCCAGTTAAGTTAGCTTAGTTTTATTTTAGTTTTCCTTCTCTTGTTGTGACAACTACAGGAAAGGAATGATTTCATGTTTGAACACACATACACATCTATATGTCGAGCCATGTAATATACATAAAATACTTACACCCTCCATTTCCAAATTAATGCACCAAATTACAAGATAGTTGGCAGTTTCTTCACACACAAGTTGACTGTGTTCTTGCAACATTTGTCGTGAATCATCATATCGCCGTAACATGCCAAACTTCTTCAATAACTTTTCATTTTGAGTTATAAATTTCTTCATTTTTGCTTCTTTTTCCTCTTCAGTTAGGTTCTCCTCCTTTGGTCTAGCAGGCTTAGTGTTTATAACAGTTTTGGTAAAACCTGGCTCACTGATCGTGTCTACATTCCAAGGAGTTTGCTTTTCCTTTTTCTTGAGATCTTCTTCCTTATCTTTTAGCATTTGCTCTTCTTTTTCAAGTTCAGCTAAAGTTTTCTTCAGCGATTCAAGATCGGGGCCACTGGCTTCAGGTATCTTTTTTCGGGTCTCATTGAGTCTTCTTAAGTTTTCATTCTTTTTCTGCTTATGTTCTTCTGTTTCTCGGCGACGCTCCTCCATACGATCTATACGCGCTTGATGCCGCCAGCGAAACAAGGAAGGTGTATCGATATTGGGATGAGTCTCGTCTTCATCATCGGATATCTATAAAATTACATCGTGATTATTGTCAGTAGTTTTTTAGGAATTATTTTAAGCGAAATGCTTTTCTGTACTTACTTCAATATCTTTCCATTTGCTGTAGTCGACCATAATTACTGATTACTCAAAATACTACGACGCTTTGTTTTATTTAAGCACTATAATCTCTAATGTAAGTAGGTCGGGAAAAATTCGGAGAATTCTTCAAAATTCTCGACTAGGAGCACAGATTAAAGGATACTACGTATAGCAGTGAGTGCACGATATATATCGATATTTCAAAAAATATCGATATATGAATACGATATATCGCTTTGACCCGATATTATCGAATAATCTAGTATCGATATATATCGTCGATACATTTCATCCGATATATCGTTATCGTCGATACATTTCATCCGATATATCAAATATCATTAAACATTAAATAATATACTTTCACGGCAACTTGAGTAAAAATAAAACGTGAAACCCCGAATTATAAAATGACTAGCCTTCGCAATGACGAAAGTTTCGTTACTGCAGTACATAGTAGGTATGGGAGAGCAGGTAGCATTCGTACACTTTTTACATTAGGTCATATAAAAGCAAAACTAGCAGCTATTTCAAGATAAATATAATGGTACTGAATTATCTACCTATCTGGCTTTAACAGTAATGTAGTTCAAGTTTGAAATCGTACGAAAGCACCCCACACGCGGGGTAGCTTCGTACAGTGAAGAGGGTACATTCGTACATAGTGTGGAGCCTCCGTACAACGTTATGTGTAAGAAATTAAAGTCTTATTGAGATCCAAATTACGACAGAATACACCTTAAACGTCGTGACAATGAACAATAAGTATAAGTTACTTATATTATTGTATTTATTATTTAACAAACAACTTTTTAAGATGTACGTCATTAAATTAACAATTAGAGTAACATGTTACAATGACAACCAAATCTATTGCGCATTGTACATAGCAAAATCTTTTTAAATACATAAATATTTGCTGTTCTTGCTGTAGCAGCAGATTTGGGCTGCGGCAATACATAGACCACGTCTCATAAGTATACTGTGCTGTCGTCTTTGGTATCAGGAAAAACAAATTTCCAAGCACCCGGCTTCTTTCTCAAAAACGAAACTTTATATTCCGTGGGACTTTATTTCGTTAGAACCTGTCCGATATAATGTAAAACAGTCTTTATCTTCTCGAATTTAACCAAGACAGAGCTTTTTCCTTAATGTTTTCCGTCAAAACTGGCTTTTTGTTCCCAATATCTGTCGCGAAAGCGAAGTAATATGAGAGTAAATAAATATAAGATTGTAACAATAACAAAGAATATTAGGCCCACAATGGGCGCGCGCGCGCGGTGGCGCAGTGGCTAAGATCGAACGAGAGGAGGCAGTCGCAGAGTCGAGTGCCAGCCGTTGTGACAGTAGCATGTGAGTAATATTTTATTGTGTATACATTATATTCGATAGAATTATATGAGTCACTAGCATAGTTAAGTACCAGTGTTTATCAGAGGCTATTTCAATGTAATGGTATATCAGGTATTAGCGAGAGATACCAGTGCTAATATATCTGAATACGAGATTCGCATATATTAGCAGACCGAGTTTAGGCATATCGGAGTACAGAATCAGATGTGTCTGAATTTCAGAGCAGAAAGCAGATCAGTGTTGATATATTTGAATACGAGATTCAAATATATCGGCAAACCGAGTTTAGGCATATCGGAGAACAGAATCAGATATGTCTAAATTTCAGATTGTAAGAGCGAGGCTCGGGATGGCTGTAAGGGGAGGCAGGAGGCCATTTAAGGGGTGAACGATCCCCGACCTGAGAGATTTAGGGGGTGACAGATCCCCGACATTTAAGGGGTGAAAGATCCCCGACGTTTAAGGGGTGAAAGATCCCCGACCTGAGAGATCTGCGTTTCTGCGCCAGTATATTGAAATAACTAAGAGAGGCAGGAGGCCATTTAAGGGGTGAAAGATCCCCGATCTGAGAGATCAGTGTTTCTGCGCCAATATATTGAAATAGATAACTGAACCTATTGGCATGTATATAAAGTGTTGTTGTTTGGATATCAGAGTTTAACATTTAGCCTTAGCTTTTCTCTCTTGCTCCTGTTTCTTCATCTCTTTTGATTTTCTATTTATATCAGTCTATTTTTCTAAAGAGTATATGTATGTATCCTGGCATGACCTGAAAATGATATTTTAAACTTAACAAAATTTCTGAACAAACGCAGGGTGAATTCGTACAGTACGAATCCACCCCATTCTAGTGATGTAACGAATGTCGTATTTTGGACATTCGCGAATGCGAATGCGGATGCGAATATCTGCTGCCAACATTCGCGAATGCGAATATTCAGTATGGCAAATGACGTTGACCCTTTAACTTGGTGGAAAGTGAACAAAGAAAGATACGTTCTTCTGCTTCCTGTAGTTCGGCATTATTTTCGATGATCGCGGCTCTGTTGCGCCTGAGGGCCATGGCGACTGAGGCCGTCACCGGCGGGGGAGTGCTGTTGGCGGTGTCCCTGGACATCGCCAACACATTCAATAGTCTGCCATTTAGCTACATCAGGGAGGCGCTCCGGTATCACGGGGTGCCAGCTTACCTGAGGCGGCTAGTGGCAGACTATTTGGAGGGGCGCAGCGTCCGGAACTGCACCAACCGAACAGGGGACGTTGTGCGAACGCCTATGTTGTGCGGTGTCCCACAGGGGTCGGTTCTCGGACCCACCCTGTGGAACATCGGCTACGACTGGTCGTTGCGGGGGAGCCTCCCGCCCGGACTGGGCGTGATTTGTTGCGCTGACGATACGTTCGTCACAGCCCGCGGTGGGACGCTAGAAGAGGTGGCAAGCCTGGCGACTCTAGGCACCGAAGACATCGTCAGGCGGATCGAGGCGTTGGGGTGGAGGGTCGCCCTGGACAAGACGGAGGCCCTCTTGTTCCATGGGTGCCGTATGAGTCCTCCCATCGGCGCCACGATCACCGTCCATTCGGTTGACATCAGCATCCGGGCCCATATGAGGTGCTTGGGCCTAGTGCTCGACGGGCAATGGTGGTTCCGGGAGCATTTCCGCAGGCTCGCCCCACGCCTCGTTTGCGCGGCGTCCACCCTGTCGTGGCTTATGCCGAACGTGGGCGGACCGAGCGCTACGTGCCGACGGCTGTACGCGGGGGTCATCCGGTCGATGGCCCTGTACGGCGCACAGTTGTGGGCGGGGTTCCTGACCATCCGACTCAGGGCTCTTCTGTGGCGATCACAGAGGGCCATGGCGGTCAGGGCCATACGCGGATACCGCACGGTGGCGACGAAGGCAGCGTGCCTATTGGCCGGGACTCCCCCGTGGGACCTGGAGGCGGAAATGCTCGCCGGCTTGTACCGGCGGGTGTTGCGAGTGCGAGTGGAGGGCGGTGTGGTCTCACTGAGGGAGCTCACCGCCTGGTGCGTCGACGCCCGCCGGGACGTCATTGCCCATTGGGCAGTCCGGCTAGAGAGGCCTCGGTTCGGTGTGCGAAACGTGGAGGCCTTCCGGCCGGTGCTGATGCAGTGGTTGGAAAGGCGGCACGGGGTGCTCTCCTTCCGACTAGTGCAGGTATTGACGGGGCACGAGTGCTTCGCCAAGTACCTGCAAAAGGTCGTTAGGAGGGAGAGTACACCATCCTGCCACCACTGCGATTGCGACGAGGACACGGCGTGGCATACGCTCGAGGCCTGCGCCGCTTGGGCAGAGCAGCGCCGTGAACTCGTCGCAATCATCGGTGCCGACCTGACACTGCCGACTATCGCCAGGGCGATGGTTGGCAGCGGCAATTGGGACGCGGTCGCAGCCTTCTGCAAGACAGTGATCTCACAGAAGGAGGCGGCGGATCGCCTGCGCGAGGAGCGCAGCCTCGATGAGGCGATCCGCCGCCGGCGACTGGGGCGGCGTAGGCGCGAGTATTTGCGCCTCATGCCTCCCTAGCCGAGGCCGCAGGTAACGTGACCGGGGATTAGTCCGTCACCTGCCGAGAGGCCGACCGCGTGACGTCGGTCGATGGGAGGGTACTCCAAGTAGGGGGTATTCCGTCGGGCCAGCCACTGATGACAAGTAACCCTGCTCCGGTGGTCGGCCTAACGACGAAGGCGACGTGCATAGTGGGTGGGTTGTGGGTGTGCGTGCTTACGCCTCTCTGTCGCCCCGGACGGAGTGGTGCGACGAACGCGCGGACCGCAGCCCACCCCTAAAAAAAAAGTTCGGCATTATTTAGTTACACCACCAACGAGTGTCCCCAGCGAGCGCATATTTAGTGGTGCTGGACTTATTTACACGCCACATCGAAACAGACTTGAAGCAGACAAGGCATCAAAACTACTATTTTTAAAGTTTAATATTCCCCTACTGAAGTTGCATTATTAATATGAAAAATATATATAATTCACTGTTATTTTGTAAGGGAGAGAAGTATTTTTGTTTGAGAATCTATATTTTTGTTTGTTTAGAGTTAGACTATTTAATGGTCTATTGTAGAAGAATATAATTTTTGTTTGATAATTTAAATATCTATATCTATACCAATAAATAAAATTGGAGTGTCTGTTTGTAATGTCAAAATAATTGGCTTTTTTCATGCTCGCACGGTTATTTGCACGACATCTATGTCTAAAATAGCAATTAAAAAATTTTTGTCTGTCTGTCTGTTTGTTCCGGGTAACCTTCAAAACGGCTGGACCGATTTCAAAAATTCTTTCACCAATGGAAAGCTATAATATCAGGGCGTAAACTAGGCTATATTTTATCCCGGTATTCTCACGGGAACGGGAACTACGCGGGTAAAACGACTAAAACCTATAACCGTAGCGAAGCGAGGGCGGGTTGCTAGTTAAAAATATATCTAAAGACTGAGAAAAGTTTAATAGAAGAATTTAATTTTATTAGTTTCAATTGCATTAAAATTTTGTGTCACAAGTTCTAATAACAATTAATTTTTTTAGCTTTATTAAAGTAAAAGACTTAATTTTATTCTTGTTTGCTTAAAGTGTTGACTGTTATGTAAAATGATTATATTTATACTATAAACTATATAATATAGAAATACTATAAACACTTTGTGATTATGATGACAGCAACTCATATTAAGCTTTTATTTGATTTTAATTCTAGTAAAAAATCATAGCTTATTTTTGTTTACATTGCATTTAGGCCATTTACTATATAGTTTTGTTTGTTAAATTCTTATGACAATTTGATTGTTAGGCTTCATTGCCCAAAGTTAAATAAATATTAATTGTAGAAGTATTTGTAGATTATTATTTTTAGTTTTGTTCAAGAAGATAATTATAACATTAAACTTTGGTAAAAATTCATAGAAGTTTATTTTTGTTTGATTACATTGCATTTAGGCCATTTAGTACCTATATAGTTTTGTTTTTTAAATTGTTATAAGTTTGATTGTTATGTTTCATTGCCTAAAGTTAAATAAATAAATGATACCAATTGATAAAGTGAAGACCGATAATGTGATTACGAGGTTAAGTTATTTTTATTGCATTAAAAACATAAGAAATTAATGGAATTGGATTTTCTTATATTAACCAAATTCAAATTATTTTATTATGCATAAACCCTGAGAGGGCACTTACATATTGTCAGGTTTACAATTTCCAAAAAAAATATACTACCACCGGATCGGAACGCGACCGCTACTGAGAAGATCCGGCAAGAAACTCAGCGGGCTTGTCATTATTATTAATTTTTTTTTATTTTTTTTTCTTCTTACTAGTTATACAATTGTGTACATGTTTTGTAAGAACAAGCTCCAGTGTGATGCCCTTCGAACCGCAAGACACTTAATATAATTTAAACGATTATGGCTGGACCAGATCCCACAAGCGGCACCCGATCACGAGTTAACTACTAGAGCAGCCATCACTCCCCTCAACCACTATGGAGGGAAGGGAGAGCTCCACGCAGCTACCGCAAGTAGATCCTTATGTGAGCATGACCAACACCACAATATGTTACAAACGCTGAAAATACAAAAATTCGTTAGGCAAAACACGCTACACTTTACAATAAAAGTTAAAAGTACATTTACAAACAGTATATTTAAAATAACAAGGAAATTGCTGAATGAGGAGCTGCTCACAACCAATCTGTATTATCATCTACATAATCCGAGATTTTATAATAAGCTTTTTTAGAAAGTCTATTCTTGATGGCTTTTTTAAACTTTTTCATAGGCAGGTCTCGGATATCTTTAGGTAATCTATTGTAAAAGCGTATACATTGCCCCCAACTATTATTACCTACTTAAAAAAATTATACACGCAAAAATATTCGCATAAACATTCGCAATAATTTCGCGAATGCGAATATGCAAAAAACATGCGAATATTCGCGAATGCAAATGCGAATATTCGTTACATCACTACCCCATTCATAACTGTACGAAGGCACCTCAACTGAAACATTCATAACATAATTTCAAAATAAAAATAACAATTAAAGTTACTATATTTATGTTTATATATTAATCTAAGGTACTTATTCAAAAACTATTATAAAATACTTTAAGAATTTGAGCAAAACTTATTGGAAATAAATGTTTTCAAAGATGAATCGAAAAATTACTTACGCAGTCTAAAATCATGTATCGCCTTGTCCCAACGAAATTCAATGCGGCAGTGCTAACTCGCTTACCTGTGAGCCTTTGCTCATATGTAGGCCGCACACGCATACAAATAAAAACACGTCAACATGTCAGGACTGTAGCTAGAGTCGAATTTGAGGTAGGGCAGCATTGGATACAGGTAGGGCGGAAGTAAAAAAAATATCACGGTCCTCGAAGCACGAGCTCCTAAATCAATCATTATGTATATCACTGACCTCCAGGTTAGTGATGTGCATTCCACAACTACTCGTAGACAAATCATTTCTGTGACAGTGCATGGATCTAAGAACTATTAAATGCGGAAGGACAAGCGCACAAGATAGTTGAACTTAAAGATTTAAATGTAGTGATGTAGATCCACATCTGAGTGAGAGTGAGGTTGGGTGAGTCATTGTTGGGTAGGGTAAGACGAGTAAATAGTTACGACTAAAAATACCATTTCGATTATATTATTTCTGCAAACTTATTATAATAATTAACATAATAATAACGAGAACATAACAGAACATATAGATCCCGTGAACGAGGAGAAACATAATAAGAAAAAATATTTAAAACAGCTGAATTCTTTTGTAACCGCCAAATGTCCAGACCAGTGTTGTTCGAGGAGTCGACCAATCCTTTTACCACTATATAAGGCTTCCACCTGTTTTGAGCAATGAGGTTCTTCGTGGTTAATTTGCTCTTATATCCATCGCGAAACAATGACACTTCAATGTATGGCAATAAAAGTAACAATTCTGTCGATTTTCGACTAAAACACTCTTTACCGTTCACTTCACTTTACCAAACCACCACCAAACTACAAACAATTAGGGCTGTGGATAAAATATCGGTATATCGATATTATTATTTAAAAATATCGATACATAATACTGTCATTTTTTTGGACGATATATCCATAGTAAAAAGAAGTATCGAGGGTCGATATTTGTTTGAATAAATTTGTTGTTTTTATGGTTTTATTGTAAAGATCTATTGTACAAAATCACCGTAAACTTTATCTGGTGTACAAATGCCGGTATGAAATTGATTGTAAGTTATCACTTACGCTTAGAATTTAGCTAAAAAATCTCATCATGGAATCCCTGCAAAGAACGATATATCGAATTTTTTTTTCAATATACCCAACTCCGATATTGATATATTTAAAAATATCGATATGACGAAATAACGATATTTTAAAAAACATTAACGGCCCTACAAACAATCATAATCAATCTCTAGTTTATGTTTATTTTACTTTAAAAGGGGATTTCTTGAACCATAGACTGCGAAATAGCTCATATTGCAATATATGGTACGGAGAATCTTTTGATCACAGATACTAAAATTAAGTAGACCCATGGCTTCATGTGATGGTGCTTCAAATGCCATCTATACACTGAACACAAAATTAAAATAATATGAAATGAATGTCACAAGCTGTGGTATGTTCGGCAAAGTTTAGATACCTAAAGCTACATTATTTTTTATCTCAAACTATGAACAAAAAATTGACTTATAATGTTATATTTTAGTTTTTGGTATTTTTAAGGTAGGGCTTTGCGATTTCAAGGTAGGGCATTGCCCCACAATGCCCCCCCCCCTGGCTACGGCCGTGCAACATGACTCCTGTACGAATGCTCCCTCTGTACGAATCCTACCTGCTCTCCCCTACATATCGAATCCACAGTGTATATTCGTCTCAACAGCTGAAGAGCGACTCCCAAGTTTCTCAAATAAGCTCGCTATTTTATATTTTAGTAATTTTTCAGTGATGGGTAATTTACTACTACTACTTAATATACCAATGAAATTATTCGATTATGAAAATATGTAGCTACTTATTATGAAAACATTGATAAAACATATTGGGAATTATAAATAATTAAAGTTGATTTGGTTTCTTAACCCTTGTTGTTTTTACTTACATCAACCTGTGAGCCTACTCTGGAAATCAATTTTAATTTCGAATCCGATTCAATTACAATCTCACCAAACTTATATTTGGTACTCTTGAACAAAATCGAGAATGAATTGTTCGCGTTAGCCGTTGTTATTTTCATCAAATGTGCCGTATTTTCTTACTTTCAATTAATAACGTTATCGAACTCGATCACCACAAAGACGCTTTGTTGAAATTGTACACCATTAACGATTTTAACCTACGTCAAAATCACGTCGGGAGTAGCAAATATTTGACTTAATCGACGAGAGTTGAATTCATTTAGTTTAAAAATATTCCACCGAATTTGATTCCAATCATGTGCTAATATCGCTTTCAAGAGTACCAAATTTGCTCAAATTCGAGCTGCGATTGGATTTAGAATTTAAATCGAAATTCAAGAGTAGGCACACTGATCCCTGTCAAATATTATAGATTAGCTAAATATGAAAAATACATTTTCTATGAAAAAAATCCCATGGCAAATTTCTTACAGCCTCACCAAGTAGGGTTCGGCACACAGCTCGGCTGCGAAGCAGCCATTCATGCCACGCGGGCTTTTGCGTTGCGTGAGGGCGGTGCGGATGTTATATTGAAGCTCGACGTTCGCAATGCCTTCAAGTGCATCGAAAGGGACGTCATACTTTCGGAGGTGAAGACTTTGATTCCGGCTATCTTTCCTTTTTTGTATCAATGTTACTCCTCCCCTAGTAACTTGTCGTTTAACAAAACTTGCATTCTGTCCCAGGTGGGTGCCCAGCAAGGAGATCCGCTTGGTCCTTTGATCTTCAGCCTGGGCATCCACAAGGCCATTTCGTCTCTTGAAGCTCCTCTCAACATCTGGTACTTGGACGACGGCACGATTGCTGGTGACATTGCTGCAGTGGAGAGGGACGTAAAGTTACTTTTGCCGGCCTTGGGGGAGATTGGCTTGGAGGTAAACACTTCTAAGTGTGAATTGTATCCTTGCAGTCCAGGGGCAGCCGCAGCCTGCGACAGATTCAGTCTTCTTATACCGGGCCTCAAGATAGTTGACCGTAAGTCATTGCAGTTTTTGGGTGCCCCTGTTTTCCCCGACGGTGTGCAGGAGTGTCTGCGGTCAAAAACTGAAACTCTGGCGTCACTAGCTGGCCATTTCAGGCACCTACCAGCTCATGTTTCCCTGACTCTTTTGAGAAACTGTTTCACTATGTCAAAATTGACCTACATGGTGCGAACGGCTACTTCATGGCAGTTTCCGGAAGAGGTAGATCGTTTCGACTGTGCTATTAAACGTCTACTTGAAGAGACTATTAACGTGAGTCTCAATGAGTCGCAATGGTGCCAAGCGAGTTTGCCTATTCGGCACGGTGGTCTGGGTGTCCGGCGGTTGCGGGAAACTGGTCCGGCCGCTTTTGTGGCATCTTCTTTTGGGTCTGCGGAGCTTGTCACTCAAATACTCTCACCTAACGGTGACGTGATCTGCATATCTTTCCAGTCTGAGGTCTTGAGTAGCTGGTCAGCTCTTTGCCCAGGAGTTAACTTGCCGGAGAAGCCGGGATGTCAACGTGGCTGGGACGAAGGTACTTCGAAGTACTTATTCTCTAAAATGCGAGGAAACAGCTCGGGGGTCGAGTTGGCGCGTCTCACTGCCGCCTCGAGGCCGGAGTCAGGAGCCTGGTTGCATGCCTCACCTTCTCCCAATATGGGCACGCTTCTAGATAGTGACTCCCTTAGGGTAGCAGTGGGTTTGCGTTTGGGGTGCGAAGTTTGTGAACCCCACGTTTGCATATGCGGTACGCATGTTGATGCGTCCGGTCTGCACGGCTTGAGTTGTGTGCGATGTGCGGGACGAAGGCCCCGTCATCACGCTATTAACGAGATAATTCGGCGGGCTTTCGTTTCCGCCGAGGTTCCATGCGTTTTGGAGCCTCCGGGTCTTTCTCGTTCGGACGGCAAACGGCCGGATGGCCTTACGCTGATTCCGTGGCGGAAGGGTCGGTGTCTCATCTGGGATGCCACATGTGTTAGTACTTTTGCGGCTTGTCATCTCTCCGCCACTCGCAGATAGGCTGACCGCGCGAAGGCGACCTACGTCCCAAGAGGGGCGTTGGAAAATGGGAGTTCTCAAAAGAATATTCCGCCGGGATGGCCACGGACGACAAGGAACTCGGTGCCGGTGGTCGTTCCAAATCAGAGGAATAACGGTGGGTTATGGGACCGCGCACCGTCCTTTCGTCACCCCGGACGGACTGGGCGACGTGTGCCCACCCAACAAAAAAGGAGTGGCCCTAAATTAATCGGAGGTCCTATTGTTTGATGGGCCTTGCAACGTTCCACCCGCTTCGATCACCGTCAATTCCGTCCCCATCAACATACAAGCTTAGATGGGTCTGGTACTCGACGGGCGATGGTGGTTCAGGGAGCATTTCCGCCAACTTGCTTCGCGGCTTGTTGGTGAGGCGTCCGCCCTTTCGTGGTTTGTGCCGAACGTGGGCGGTTCCAACGCTACGTGCGGCTATATGCGGGGGTGGTTCAGTCCATGAGCCTGTGCAGCGCACCGATGTAGCTGGAGTCCCTGACTGCCCTACTCGGAAGACATGTTGACGGAAGCAACGTGCCAGCACGCGTTGGCAGGAACTCCCCCTTGGGACTTGGGAGGCGGAGATGCTCGCTGGTCTTTACTGACGGATTTTGGCGAAGCTGGCGGGGGCTATGTCTCGCCACGCGAGCTAGCCGCCAGGCGGGACAACATCCACCGGAATGTTATTGCCCGTTTGGCTATCCGGCCAGAAAGGCCTCGTTTTGGTGTTTGGACCGTCGAGGCCTTCCGGCCGGTGCTGATAGAGTGGTTGCGTCGGCGGCACGGCGTCCTCCCCTTCCGACTGATGCAGGTTTTGTCGGGACATAGTTGCAGAAGGTCGCGTGGAAGGAGAGGACGCCGTCCTGCCACCACTATGATTGCGACGAGGACACGACACAGCATACGCTCGAGGTCTTCGTCGCCTGGGCAGAGCAGCGCCGTGGACTCGTGGCAATCATCGCTGCCGAATTGATGCTGCCGGCCAGAGCTAGAACGAGGCTCGACAACGTCAGAAACTAGGACGCGATCGTCACCGAGACAGTGCAGTGGGTCTGGAAGGAATTCCTCTACCACGACACACTCCGCTGTTGACGTGTTGGGCGGTGCAAGCGCCAGTACTTGCTCCTGAAGATGTCTTAGCCGAGGTCGCGGGTGGATGGACCGAGGATTAGTCCATCACCCACAGAGAGGCTGACGGTGTGGGGGCGACGCCCTGGCCCGGCACCACTGTAGTGTTGCCGGGACGTCAAAGGGGACGGTATCCGAAAGGGAAACCCGCAGGGCCGGCCACGGATGTCAAGGAATCGGTACCGGTGGTTGGCCCAATGCCAACGGGGAGGGAATACGATAGGTTATCAAGTCGCACGCCACTCCTTCGTCGCCCCGAACAGATTGGTCGCGGTGTGCCCTTTAAGAAAAAAGGCGGCATCAACGGTATTGCACGTGGGCGACGAAACAGCTAGCGACGGCGGGCCTGTTCGTCCCGTCGTTGTTGTCGTCGTTGGATGACGAACTAATACATTTTATCTAAAGATAAAATACGACAGGACAAGGCAGGTCAGGACAGGGCAGGATAGCTAAGATTAAATCTCTTAATTTAATTAATAACATACAATTTTGACAGTATTAACATATTATTATATTAAATTCCATTAAAACAAACAGCCCTTAGATTTAGAAGCAAAAGGCATAATACATTTGTAAGTAATTAATGTTTCTTTTTTTTCTTGGCGAGCGTAGTGAGGACAGTGGTCATGATAGTTGTGGTACTAGTCAACGCTTCGGTTGTAGCTCTGGTGATATTATACGAATCTTCATCGTTTTGATCAGCTTGGTTTTGATTATCGTCGGGTATGCTGATTTGGAATTGTAGCAATACTACTAGATACGTGACCATTGTAGCTAGCAACTGTAATTAAAATCGCAATTTAAATATTAATAAAAATATGGGTTTAAAAGTTGAAGTCAGACATAAAATGCGATACAATTCAATATTTAAAGTCAAATTCTTTACTTTTTGCCTTGCCCTAATAAAAATTATTTCTGTCAGTTATTGATACTGATATTGAATTGCATATTTTCTACGTCAAGAGATTGTTTTACTTCTTTTAGTTTGGACACTTTTATGTATAAGTCTTCTTTTCACAATAAGAGTGATTGATCTATTGTGCCACATTGGCTAGCTGAGAAGGATTAGCCAATGTAGAATATATGTGGTTTCCAGTATTCCTTTTTGAGGCGTAATATTATCTGTTAACGTCTTTATGTAGTCTTCTACATAATTTGTCGACATAAAGATGTGTTTCGATTCATGATTTGTGGTCATAGCATGAATATTTGCGTCAAAGTATTCATAACGTTATCGAGACTAATTTGTATGGATTTGGAGCAGTGCCCCTATCGAACGATAGAGGCGCTGCTCCAAATCCCATACAAATAGGTCTCTATAACAATAAAAATACTCTGACACTATACTCGTTCCAACCATTTATTTTACTTTTGACACATGCTTTAGGACGTAACTGTTTCATTATACGCAATTATTAACTTTGAAACGAGTGAACAGAGAAATATATAAACTGCCCAATAATATTTATATATCTTAATTATTACCCACTAAATACATTAATATGCCGTAAATAGCTCTATTCATAAAATTTAAGTGATAATTCATTTCCGTTATAAAAAAAGTTACGTTCTATCGCATCTAGTGACAGGATTAAAAGTATTCGGTGCAAACTAATGAATCGCAAATAATCGATTACACTTATTTGCAGTTAAGTCAGCTGACAACTGAGTTTTGAATTGTTGTAATAGACAACACGTTAAAATTGTATCAGGGAGATATAAAAATCTTCTCATCATACCTATAACATGAAATAAAACAACCAAAATATTTTAATATTATTTTATTATAACGAATCGTCGGATTCTTCATACGAACTCGAATCGTCGCTTGAATCATCTGCAGTGTTTATTATTAACTCTTGTGTAGGTATGTTGTCAAATTCAATTTCCCGATCCCAATCAGAGAATATTATATTTTTTGTCTTGTTGACGACACTCGCCCAGTTTTCAGGCGTCACACTAGCACATGCGTTTTTTAAAAGTTCAAGCATTTTATTTGCTGTGAAAGGAGGAGTTGTATTGTTTCTTGCGGCGTGTCCTTTGACTTGTGCCCAATTGGATTATATTGACAGTGGTACGGAGGAATTCTGATTACAACATGCCCATATTCTGCTGGCATTTCGTCGATGACATATCGTTTTGGCTGCTTTTTACTTTTTAATATTTTATGTAATTCTACTTTTAGTAGGGATTCGTCCACATCTTCCCCATTATCACGAAGCCAGTTTATAATCTCGTGTTTTTTGTTGGCTTGTGTTGGCATTTTATTAATTTGGCGAGAGTGATAGGGTGCATTATCAATAAATATTGTTGATGGCTCTTCAAGTGATGTAAGCATTTCTCTGAACCACTTTTCATACACGTCCGCATTCATCTCCTCATGATAGTCTCCTGTTTTTTTTTATTTGAACGCTAATAGAGCGTCTGGTACAAATCCCTTTGTAGTTCCCGCATGGCAAATGATGAGGCGTTCACCTTTCCCCATTGGCACTGTAGAAGTAGAAGCAGCAGTATCGTCAGTCCAACCTTTTGGTATGGAATGATTGGCATTGAGCCAAGTTTCATCTGTGAAAACGACATTCGACCAGTCTTCTATTTTCTTCGCTTGTCTTAAAAATTCACAGCGAGACAAGGCTATATCACGACGTTCCATTAAAATTTTTCTTTTGTCGGATTTCTTATACAAGAACCCGATTTGGTGCAGCACCTTTGACAAAGAAGATTTTTGACCACGAAACAAGCCACAATTTCGTAGAGACGCTACTAATTTTTTCAAAGTAGGAATCTCTTTGCTTGTGTAATAATTGTATATATGACGACGAATAGCATCAGTATCAAAACTGTCAATTGCTGTCACTTTACGGGGCTGACGTTTTTTCTTAGGCGTAGATAGCTTGTTCTGTTCAATACTACTACTACCATAGGCTTCTTTAGTGATTTTCGCCACCGTTGGAGCACTAATACCTAATGCTGCTGCAACACGGTCTCTAACTTGGGTTACTGGTATAAGGAATCCGCCACTGCGGCTTTCCTTTTCAAAAAATTCACGAAGCCGCAGCACTAACTCTCTGGATTGTCCTTTAAGCACCATACCTTTCGGCATTTTGCAAGTAAAATCTTACTGGGAGGAACGATACGCTCAACTCAATCAAAGTAAGAACAATGAAATCAATACGGTGGAATATAAATACTCAACACAGCGTATGAAAAATATGAAAGAGCACTCAGCGAACAGAAATGTGACTAGCAAGGAAGTCTTGTTGCGAGTGACAGACAACACAACAAAATGGCGTCGCCGGCGCGCCGTTCAGTGTTGCCAGTTCGGCTTAAATAAAAAGGGGTAGGCTGGATGAGAAAATTAGTGATTTACTACCGCAGACGAGGGCGCCATTGTCTCTAAGTAAAGTTTGGAGCAGCGGACCCCGCTTAATGGAAAAATGCTTCATAAAGTAGTTATTTTTTATTTTGCAAAGTACAAAGTAAAATATTTTGGGAGGACTGAATTAGTGGGTATGCAAAAATTAATGTGCCCAAATAACAAATATATTTACAGAAGTGAAGTTTTTAAATAATATGAAATATGTATTTAAGCAAAAATAAAATATCCGTGTTAAATCGATTAAAAGTTCTTCCTGACTAAAATCGATTATTACAAAACATCCGTCACAACATACAAAACATCATAGTATCCGTAATACATTGGTACAACACTAATTTATCAGAATTCGACCTGCCAAAAGTAAAATAAATGGTTGGAACGAGTATAAGTCCACTGTTTTATAATACATGTAAATATTTCCTTGTTTACCAATATAGACTACAAATTATATGGTGCTTGAAATCTAGATTATCTACTAAAATTAATACTGCTAATATGTTTTACATCTTAGGATACTATTTTAAACAGTCTCGATCGTGACCCCTGGGGTCGCCCCTATCTTGCGGTGCGGCGCTGAGTAAGCGCGCGCCCGCCCCACCCCCTCACCAAGACTCTCTAGCCCGGCCTCCTCGCCCGGGTCATCAAGGACCTATTCCCACGACGGGTGGAATACACGCCCCTGGTCATGGTTCCGCCGGACACCGACCGGGAGGCTGACGATGACAGTGTTTCGCCTATCACGGAACCCGAGATGGAGGTGACGGTGGCGCGCATGCGCGGAAAATCCACCGCCTCCGGGCCCGACGGTGTTTCCAACCGTGTGCTGGCCCTGGTCCTCGACCACCTGAGTCCCCGCCTCAGGGGGCTGTTCGAAGCGTGTTTGGCGTCCGGGCGGTTCCGTGGGTGCTGGAAGGAGGGGAGGCTGGTGCTCCATAGTCGGCCTCGGCCTACAGGCCCATAGTACTGCTCGACGATGCGGGCAAGCTACTAGAGAGGGTGCTGGCTGCCCGCATCGAGCAGCACCTCGTCGGCACGAGGCCGTTCGACGATCGCGGCTCTGTTGCGCCTGAGGGCCGTGGTGACTGAGGGCGTGGGGACTGAGGGCGTGGTGACAGAGGCCGTCACTGGCGGGGGAGTGCTGTTGGTGGTGTTCCTGGACATCGCCAACGCATTCAATAGTCTGCCATTCAGCTGCATCAGGGAGGCGCTCCGGTATCACGGGGTGCCAGCTTACCTGAGGCGGTTAGTGGCAGACTATTTGGAGGGGTGCAGCGTCCTCTGCACCGACCGAGCAGGGGACGTTGTGCGAACGCTCATGACGTGCGGTGTCCCGCAGGGGTCTGTCCTCGGATCTACCCTGTGGAGCATCGGTTTCGACTGGGCGTTAAGGGGGAGCCTCCCGCCCGGGCTGGGCGTGATTTGTTACGCCGACGACACGCTCGTCACAGCCCGTGGTGGAACGCGGTGGAGGCGGCAAGCCTAGCGACTCTAGGCATTGAAGAATTCGTCAGGCGGATCGAGGCGTTGGATTGAGGGTGGCCCTGGACAAGACGGAGGCCCTCTTGTTCCATGGGCACCGCATGAGTCCTCCCATCGGCGTCTCGATCACCGTCTGTTCGGTTGAAATCAGCATCCAGGCCCATATGAGGTATTTGGGCCTGGTGCTCGACGGGCAATGGTAGTTCCGGGAGCATTTCCGCAAGTTCGCTCCACGGCTCGTCGGCGCGCCGTCAGCTCTATGGTGGCTTATGCCGAACGTGGGCGGACCGAGCACTACATGTCGACGGCTGTACGCGTGGGTTATCCGGTCGATGGTCTTGTACGGCGCACCGGTGTGGGTGGGATCACTGACCGTCCGACTCAGGGCTCTTCTGTGGCGACCACAGAGGGCCATGGTGGTCAGGGCCATACGCGGATACCGCACGGTGGCGACGGAGGCAGCGTGCCTGTTGACCGGAACTCCCCCGTGGGCCTGGAGGTGGAGATGCTCGCCGACATTTATCGGCGGGTGTCGGAGACGCGCGCCCGCGGTGGTATGGTCTCCCTGCAAGAGATCACCGCCTGGCGGGTCGACGCCCGCCGAGGAGTCATTGCCCGTTGAGCAGGCTCTGTGGAACCTGCTCATGGATGACCTGCTTCGGCTACCGCTTCCGGGGGGGACCAGAATGGTAGCATACAACGACGACCTGACGGTCCTGATTGGGGCAAACTCCAGGGCGGGCATTGAGGCCAACGCGGCGGCCGTTTTACAGGCTGTTGGAGAGTGGGGGGCCCGGAATAGGCTGGACTTCTCCCCGGGTAAGTCAGCGAGTATGACGCTGAGGGGGCGTTTCCAGAGGCCTCCCACAATACGTCTTGGGGGGAGCTCTGTCAGGGACGTCAAGTGGACTACTGTTCTGGGGGTGGTGCTGGACGCGGGTCTGTCTTTCACGTTACGCTCACAGAGGGCTGCGCTCGTTCTGCTCACCAAGGCATATCGCACGACCAGTACGGCTGCCCTGCCGGTCATCGGTGGGGTACTGCCGGCCGACCTGGAGGTCATCCGTGCTGGGAGAGCAGCGGCGGCGCGCCAGGACGCGACTAGGCAGGAATATCGGGATAGGCGGAGGGCTATATGGACGGATGTTGTTGCTCAGTGGCAGGCGCGGTGGGATCGCGAGGACAAGGGGAGGGAGACGTATCGGTTTTTTCCGGACGTGGTGGCTCGCCTCAAGGCGACTTGGGTCGAGCCGGACTATGAAACCTCCCAATTACTGGGGGGTCATGGGTGCTTTCGCAGGCGGCTGAACGATTTAGGGCTAGGAGCTCACGCGGAATGTAGCTGCGGCGAAGGGGATGAGGACATGCACCACGTTCTGTGGGCATTTCCCCTCTATGATGAGATTAGGTTAGGGATGCTCTCGGGGATACATCGCGACGGAGAAGGTCCGGTATACTACACGGATCTCGTGGCTTCGGAGGCGAACTACCGGCAGTTACGGGAATTCGCGCACGCCTGGTACAAGGTCCGCCGGCTTGAAGACCAGGTTGGCAGGATAAGCCAAGATGGCAGCCAGAGTAGCGGGTAAATGTGGCTAGCTAGCAGGAATACCGCGGACGACGAAGTTCGTACCGTGTGCTGTCCGCCCTAGTTATACAGGGAGAAGGACACAGGGCAAAGGATGAAGAAAGTTAAATAACTTGTAGAGATTCAAGAAGCATGTGCATACTTACGCAAAGAGCATGGTGTGCACATGTATCTCGATGATTCGGCCTGTATGACCAAGATGTCGAAAAGGCCATGGGTGGTTGGAGGGATTTGCCCGTTGGGCAGTCCGGCTGGAGAGTCCTCGGTACGGTGTCAGGACCGTCGAGGCCTTCCGGCCGGTGCTGATGCAGTGGTTGAAACGGCGGCACGGGGTGCTCTCCTTCCGACTGGTGCAGGTGTTGACGGGCGTGGATGCTGCGCCAAATACCTGTACACGGTCGTTAGGACGGAGAGTACACCGTCCTGCCACCACTGCGATTGCGACGAGGACACGGCGCAGCCGCTTGTGCTGCTTGGGCAGAGCAGCGTCGTGAACTCGTTGCAATCATCGGTACTGACCTCACGCTGCCGACCATCGCCAGGGCGATGCTCGACAGCGTCAGGAACTGGGACGCAGTTGCAGCCATCTGCGAGGCAGTAGTGGGGCGGCGTAGGCGCGATTACCTGTGCCTCATGCCGCCGTAACCGAGGTTGCGGGTTACGTGACCGGGGAATTAGTCCGTCACCCGCCGAGAGGCCTACCGCGTGAGGAAAGACCAACGTCTTCCCCGAGGGAGGGGCGTCGGTCGATGGGAGGGTACCCCAAATAGGGGGTATTCCGTCGGGCCAACCACTGATGTCAAGTCACCCTGCTCCGGTGGTCAGCCCAACAATGAAGGCGACGTGCATCGCGGGTGGGTTGCGGGTGTGCGTGCTTACGCCCCTTTGTCGCCCCGAAAGAAAAACCCCCCAAAAAAAGGGATATTATTTTAAGGAACCGGCAGATCAAGTTTAATGACGCGCAACATACTAAGGTTCAATTCTCAGTCTCTTCAAGAAAATCGGTAATTATCAAACTCCTTACATGTGTTCGGATCATACTGTTGACAGTTCTCTGTTTACAGCCGGGGGCCGGTCCTGTCTGATAGTACCACACTCTCACAGAAAATAAACGAAGAAGTAGCAGCAATTGTTACTGCACTTCGTTCAGTGAATGAGAGAGTCGGCAACCCAACTTTCTGAGGGTGTTTGCGTGTGATGGATTTTGGTGATGCATTTTGTATCATCGAACCTCATATCACGTATTCATATTCCCTTCACCTTCCTCAAGATAGGCAGTGGCCTAGCAAGTCCATGAGCGCAGTATCACTTACTATCAGATGTGCTGTTTGCTCATTTATTACCAACGGCAATAAAAAAAAACTCTTTTTTCTATTGTAAAACTCGAATATTGAAATGAATTTCTCGAATCCTGTACTATGATCGCGTAGGCACTTATGAGAATGTATCACCACGATATTGAGGTAAATTATCGAGTTCGAACTTTTCTCAATTGTAAATCAATTTATGCTATTCTGGAGACGTCATGGCATGTATGCTTCGAACACTTTTCTTTTTTTTTTTATGGGTGGGCTATGGTATGCGCACGCGCGGTCCAGTCCATCCGGGGCGATGAAAGGACGGCGCGCGGGCCCATAACCCACCCGTACCCACGTCACCTCGTTGTTGGGTCGACCACCGGAGCAGATGTGACTTGTGGTCAGTGATCGGCCCGACGGAACGACCCTTTCAGGTAACCTCACCTCACGACGTCCTGGGACGTCGGTCGCCGTCGCGCGGTCAGCCACACTGCGGGTGACGGACAATTCGCCGGTCCGATCACCCGCGGCCTCAGCTAGGGCGGCATTAGGCGCAGATACTCGCACCTGCGCCACCCGAGTCGCCGGCGGCGGAACGTATCGCCGAATAAGAGCTCTACTCGCACACGATCCGCCGCCTCCTTCCGTGAGATTACAGCCTCACAGAAGGCGGCGACCGCGTCCCAGTTCCTGACGCTGTCGAGCATCTCCCTGGCGATGGTCGGCAGCGCCAGGTCGGCACCGATAATCGCGACGAATTCACGGCGCTCCCCCTCCCACGCAGCACACTCCTCGAGCGTGTGCTGCACCGTGTCCTCGTCGCAACTGCAGTGGTGGCAGGACGGTGTGCTCTCCCTCCTGACAATCTTGTGCAGGTACTTCCCAAAACACCCATGCCCCGTAAGCACCTGCACCAGTCGGAAGGAAAGCACCCTGTGTGTCCGCTCCAACCACCCCATCAGCATCAGCCGGAAGGCCTCGACGGTCCTGACACCGTACCGAGGACTCTCCAGCCGGACTGCCCAACGGGCAATGACTCCTCGGCGGACGTCGACCCGCCAGGCGGTGATCTCCTGCAGGGAGACCATACCACTGCGGGCGCGCGTCTCCGACACCCGGCGATAAATGTCGGCGAGCATCTCCGCCTCCAGGTCCCACGGGGGAGTTCCGGCCAGGAGGCACGCTGCCTCCGTCGATACCGTGCGGTAACCGCGTATGGCCCTGACCGCCATGACCTTCTGTGGTCGCCTTAAGAGGGCCCTCAGCCGGACGATCAGGGACCCCGCCCAAACCGGTGCGGCGTACAGAGCCATCGACTTGATCACCCCCGCGTACAGCTGTCGGCACGTAGCGCTGGGTCCGCCCACATTCGGCATCAGCCGCGAAAAGGCGGACACTGCGGCGACAAGCCGGAGAACAAGTCGATGGAGATGCTCCCGGAATCAAAAATGCCCGTCGAGCACCAGGCCCAAGTACTTCATGTAGGCCTGGATGCTGATGGTGACCGACTTCACGGTGATCGAAGCGCCGGCGGGAGGCCCGGTGGAACGGAGGCCATGGAACAAAAGGGCCTCTGTCTTTTCCAAGGCTACCCTCAACCCCAGCGCTTCGATCCGCCTGACAATCTCCTCGATGCTGAGAGTTGCCAGACGTGCCGCTTCCTCTAGCGTCCCACCCCGGGCTGTGACGAGTGTATCGTCGGCGTAGCAAATTACGCCCAGCCCGGGTGGGAGGCTTCCTCTCAACGCCTAGTCGTAGCCGATGTTCCACAGGGTCGGACCCAGAACCGACCCCTGTGGGACACCGCACGTCATGGGCGTTCATGCTTCGTACAAATTGCCTGTCTTAGATCTAAATTGGTCGTGTGAAAAGCAATCTCAAATTCAACTCGACAAATTAACATGTAACGTATAATTTGATCAAGGGTAAAAATTTATTTCCCACGTGGTGAGTAACAATACAATTCACCATCCTTTCTCTTGCCCGTGATTGTAGTAAAATACGACTAAGGGATTAAATATGCATATAACATCTATGGAGGAGAAAGAAAACTCGAAAATAAACCTCTATAGTAACATGTCTGACCGGCGTGGTATCATCATCGTCAGACGCTGGTCAGACGTGTTGGTATAAGATTTTATTTCGAGTCTTCCTTCTGTTACATAGATGTAATATGCATATTTAAGCCCGCGTGCGGCGTGGTATAGGTAAATTTTCCCTCTTACAGTGGGACATATATACATATGAGCTGTAAAGAAGGAATGAAAGAAAAACTATCACTCACATTTCTGATAATATACATAACCCATACATCCTTCCGAGTGCATTATTTTATTATGTGTCCTCTTGTCAGGATACATACACACACATACACAAACAAAATTCCAAAAAAAGTGCGTGGTTATTTTTAAATTAATGGACATGCGAATAGATATTAATTTCACTCGAAATTACTATAGATAGAAATATGACTTAGAGGTGAAAACTCTAATTAAAGATTATCCCGAAGAAAAAGTGAATTTGGCTTCGTATATTCTGATTAATTGTGAAAAGTTCGGCAACGAATTTTTCTTTCATTTTTCGATATATTTCTATGAATGAGAATTGTCGCCCTGTTGGTCAAGAACCTTGACAAATTGCTTTTTCCTTTTGCTCTTTTTGATTAGTTTCTAGAATGGAATTATTTCCTAAGATTTACTTAAAAAAACACAAGTTATCTTCATCAATGATTTTCGTATATTGAACAACTAGTAGGAATATTCATTACTATTAGGAACATCTATATCTATACCAATAAATAAAATTGGAGTGTCTGTTTGTAATGTCAAAATAATAGGCTTTTTTCATGCTCACCCGGTTATTTGCAAGACACCTATGCCTAAAATAGCAATTAAAAAAATTTTGTCTGTCTGTCTGTCTGTTTGTTCCGGGTAATCTTCAAAACGGCTGGACCAATTTCAAAAATTCTTTCACCAATGGAAAGCTATAATATCAGGGCGTAAACTAGGCTATATTTTATCCCGGTATTCCCACGGGAACGGGAACTACGCGGGTAAAACGACTATAACCTATAACCGAAGCAAAGCGAGGGCGGGTTGCTAGTTCATTATAAAATCTGCGTGTTTTATATCTTTACTAGCTTTTGCCCGCGGCTTCGCCCGCGTAAAAGTTGGCTTGCATATTTCTTTCTATTGTGTTATTGTGGTGACGGAGTAAGAATACAATTCACCATTCCCTATCTTGCTCGTAGATGTCGTATAAGACGACTATGGGATATATACACATGCAAGAGAAGGAAAACTCGAAAAATGAAACCCTACAGATATCTGACCAGCATGGTATAGTAGGTCAAATGCCCTCCCATTATGGAGGAGGCCCGAGTCCAAGAGTGGAAAGTACGTGGGCTGTGATGATGATGATGATGATATTTCTTAATTTAAGAAATACTCTGTGTGTCAATTTTCATCCAAATCTGGTCAACAGTTTACGCGTGATCGAGTAAGAAAGGTCCAAATAACTTCACAAATTTTTATATTTGAATATTACTTCCACCCTTGTAGTTTAAATTCACGTGGAAACACGTTGATAAATATGGCCATCCTTAGTCGCTGATAATAACATTATCCATGATAGGTTTCCATTGGTGAAAAAGAATAATATTGATCAAACGACCGTTGTTTCACCCACGTAGACCCCATTCCCATGCGAATGCCGAGATAAAAATTGCCTATGTTACTCGCTGATATTATAAGTCTACATAGGTGGAAAAAAAATTGTACTAACAAATCCCACACAAATATCCAAGATAAAAATTGCCTATGTTACTCGCTGATAACGTAGCTTCCTATTGTTGAAAGAATTTTAAAAATTGGTAAACATCCACCGGTTTCTCTCGCAGTTCTCGTTCCGGGCAAACACCAGGATGAAAATAGCCTTTATTTGTTATTCGCTGATAATGTAGGTTTTCATTCGTAAATTAATTTTTATATCTATATATTTATATATTTCACCCGCATTGTGCCCGGACCCGTAGGAATATTGGGATAAAAAAATAGCCTAAATATGTTCATCATCATTTCGTCTCATATACGTCCCACTGCTGGGCTCGTGCCTCCTCCATAGTAGGAGGGAAATTAACCTTACTATACCATGCTGGTCATGCAGGTTGGTATAGGGTTTTGTTTCGAGTTTTCCATCTCTTGCATAGATGTCATATGCGTAATATATCCCTGAATTATCTCTTACGACACCCATGGGTAAGAGAGGAGGTGGTGAATTGTATTCTTACTCCGTCACCACACGGAATAAAACCTAAATATGTTACACGCTTAAAATTAGCTTTCCGTTAGTGAAATAATTTTAAAGTCGATTAAATTCTCACAGTTGCTCCAGCCACACCGGGATAAAATATAGCCTTGGATAAAATATAGCCTAAGTTATTCCTTATGTAAGGCTTGGTAGACCTGGTGGTAAAGTATTATCAGTATCGGTCCAGCCGTTTTGAAGATTACCCGTATCGAATAGACAGACAAAAAAATTGAGCCGTTTTTAGGGTTTCGTACCCAAAGGGTAAAAACGGGACCCTATTACTAAAACTTCGCTGTCTGTCTGTCCATCTGTCCATCTGTCTGTCACCAAGCTGTATCTCAAGGACCGCAATAGCTAGACAGTTGAATTTTTTACAAATTATGCATTTCTGTTGCCGCTATAACAATAAATATTAAAAACAAAATAAAATAAATATTTAAGGGGACTCCTATACAACAAACCCAGTTTTCCCCTTTTTTATAGATAATGGTACGGAACCCTTCGTGCGTGACCCCGACTCGCACTTGGCCGGTTTTTTAGACGTAGGTATCGTGCCAATAATTGTGTGAGCATAAATAAAACCTATTATTTTGACAACAAATAGACGCTTCAAATTTGTTTATTTCTAAAGATAGAAAATTGGATTAATATCTTGATTTTAACTTACTGTCTGGTAGCGGCTAGGAATATTATAACACTTTCATTGTTTGTGGGTGTCGCAAAATACTACTAAGACAAAGATTTACATTGACCTGGACCAATTGGTGATGCCATCTAGCCAGCTATGTCGTCTGGCAGGCAGCTGGTCATAAAATGTTGCTAAAAGAACTTTTGCAATATATCTACGATGGCAGAGGACCAAATACATATTGCGTCGATCCAAAGTAATCTTGATAAGCGAGCATTAAGAAAAAATAATGGGGTAACCCAAGAAAGCCGATCATGTACTAAAATGATCGTTCCTAGGCTCAGTGATATCGGTTTTACGCTTTTCACCTCCTTAGGGGTAAAATTACAAAAAATCTTTGTTAGTGAGCACTTTCCCCAAGAAAGAGAACTTTGTACAAAATTTCACGTTTCTAGTAGGGATGTGACTTGGAGGGAAAATAATCGATTTTTTAAATAATCGATTTTTTGTTCTTCAAAATAAATCTATTATAAAATAATCGATTAATTAAAAATAAATAATCGATTATAAAATAATCGATTTTTCCCAACAGGATTATGATGATTTTTTTTTAGGAAATGTGAGCTTCATCTTCTAATATAGTATGAAATACTACACGCAGTATTGTTATTACCTTCTTTTTTTAGGAAAATCGATTTAATTATAAAAATAATCGATTTTCTATTATTTTGATAATCGATTGTAGAAATCGATTATTACAAAAAAAATCGATTAATAATCGATATAAAAATCGATGATTTTTTCACATCCCTAGTTTCTAGGCCTAATGATTTCGGATATACATTTTTGACCCCCATAGAGATTGAATTTCAAAAACTAATTTCTTAGAGCTCATTTACAACAAAAGAAAGAGAATCGCACAATACAGAGAACTACATAGTTTTACGTTCCTAGCCCCAATAGTTTCGGCTATACGATTTTCACCCCCTTAAGGGGTGATTTTCGCTCGCTGCTCGTGTACCCCAAGAAATACAACGGTGTAAAAAAAAATTACGTTTCTAGGCCCAGTGGTTTCGGCTTTATGCTTTTTTGTCTTTTAGGGGTTAAATTTCATCCCCATATAAATGAAATTTCCAAAACGCTAAAATAAATATTTATTTATATATTATCAAGTGCCTTAATACAAAGATTCATGGTTTTATCATCGAAAATGATAAATTTACATATTAAATGTCATCCCCTATTTCAACCCCTTATACCCATTTTTTCGCGATTTCTTTGCTAGAGCTTGTGTACCCTAAGAAATTCTACGGTGTAAAAAAAAAATTACGTTTCTAGGCCCAATGGTTTCGGCTTTATGCTTTTTTGTGTTTTAGGGGTTGAATTTCATCCCCATATAAATGAAATTTCCAAAACGCTCGAACAAATATTTATGTATACATTATCAAGTGCCTTAATACAAAGACTCATGATTCTATCATCGAAAATGACGAATTTCCATACAAAATGTCATCCCCTATTTCAACCCCTTATACCCATTTTTTCGCGATAAAAAGTAGCCTACGTCCTTTCTCAAGCTTTAGTCCATCTCTGTACTAAATTTCATCAAATCGGTTCAGTGGTTTAGACGTGAAAACGTAACAGACAGACAGACAGACAGACAGAGTTACTTTCGCATTTATAATATTAGTAAGGATTATTAGGTGCCTGAATACAAAGATTCGTGGTTCTATCATCGAAAATGACGAATTTCCATACAAAATGTCATCCCCTATTTCAACCCCTTATACCCAATTTTTTGCGATGAAAAGTAGCCTATATCCTTTCTCAAGCTTTAGCCATCTCTGTACCAAATTTCATCAAAATCGGTTAAGTGGTTTCGACGTGAAAGGCTATATGCTTTTCAACCCCTTAAGGGAGTGAATTTCTAAAAATCTTTTGCTAGTACTTGTGCACCCCAAGAAATACGATTGTGAAAAAAAAAACGTTTCTAGGTCCAGTGGTTTCGGCTGTATGCTTTTGATATTTTAGGAGTTGAATTTCATCCCCATGTAAGTGAAACTACCAAAACGCTAGAACGAATATTTATTTATTTATTATCAGGAGCCTTAATACAAAGATTCACGGTTTTATTATCGAAAATAACGAATTTCCATACAAAATGTCATCCCCTATTTCAACCCCTTATACCCATTTTTTGCAATAAAAAGTAGCCTATGTTCTTTCTCAAGCTTTAGTCCATCTCTGTACCAAATTTCATCAAAATCGGTTTAGTCGTGAAAGACTATATGCTTTTCACCCCCTTAAGGGGGTGAATTTCCAAAAATCCTTTGCTAGTGCTCGTGCACCCCAAGAAATACGATAGTGTAAAAAAAAAATACGTTTCTAGGCCCAGTGGTTTCGGCTGTATGCTTTTTGGTATTTTAGGGGTTGAATTTCATCCCCATGTAAATGAAATTTCCAAAACGCTTGAACCAATATTTATTTATTATCAGGTACCTTAATACAAAGATTCGTGGTTCTATCATCGAAAATGACGAATTTCCATACAAAATGTCATCCCCTATTTCAACCCCTTATACCCATTTTTTGCAATAAAAAGTAGCCTATGTTCTTTCTCAAGCTTTAGTCCATCTCTGTACCAAATTTCATCAAAATCGGTTTAGTCGTGAAAGACTATATGCTTTTCACCCCCTTAAGGGGGTGAATTTCCAAAAATCCTTTGCTAGTGCTCGTGCACCCCAAGAAATACGATGGTGTAAAAAAAAAATACGTTTCTAGGCCCAGTGGTTTCGGCTGTATGCTTTTTGGTATTTTAGGGGTTGAATTTCATCCCCATGTAAATGAAATTTCCAAAACGCTAGAACGAATATTTATTTATTTATTATCAGGAGCCTTAATACAAAGATTCACGGTTTTATTATCGAAAATAACGAATTTCCATACAAAATGTCATCCCCTATTTCAACCCCTTATACCCATTTTTTGCAATAAAAAGTAGCCTATGTTCTTTCTCAAGCTTTAGTCCATCTCTGTACCAAATTTCATCAAAATCGGTTTAGTCGTGAAAGACTATATGCTTTTCACCCCCTTAAGGGGGTGAATTTCCAAAAATCCTTTGCTAGTGCTCGTGCACCCCAAGAAATACGATGGTGTAAAAAAAAAATACGTTTCTAGGCCCAGTGGTTTCGGCTGTATGCTTTTTGGTATTTTAGGGGTTGAATTTCATCCCCATGTAAATGAAATTTCCAAAACGCTTGAACCAATATTTATTTATTATCAGGTACCTTAATACAAAGATTCGTGGTTCTATCATCGAAAATGACGAATTTCCATACAAAATGTCATCCCCTATTTCAACCCCTTATACCCATTTTTTCGCAATAAAAAGTAGCCTATGTTCTTTCTCAAGCTTTAGTCCATCTCTGTACCAAATTTCATCAAAATCGGTTTAGACGTGAAAGACTATATGCTTTTCACCCCCTTAAGGGGGTGAATTTCCAAAAATCCTTTGCTAGTGCTCGTGCACCCTAAAAGATACGATGGTGTAAAAAAAAAATACGTTTCTAGGCCCAGTGGTTTCGGCTGTATGCTTTTTGGTATTTTAGGGGTTGAATTTCATCCCCATGTAAATGAAATTTCCAAAACGCTTGAACGAATATTTATTTATTTATTATCAGGTACCTTAACACAAAAATTCGTGGTTCTATCATCGAAAATGACGAATTTCCATACAAAATGTCATCCCCTATTTCAACCCCTTATACCCATTTTTTCGCAATAAAAAGTAGCCTATGTCCTTTCTCAAGCTTTAGTCCATCTCTGTACCAAATTTCATCAAAATCGGTCCAGTGGTTTAGACGTGAAAGCGTAGCAGACAGACAGACAGACAGACAGACAGACAGACAGACAGACAGACAGACAGACAGACAGACAGAGTTACTTTCGCATTTATAATATTAGTAAGGATTGTAGATTCTGCATCAAACTGAAATGCCTGTGCTCTGGGTGTGGCAAACGAAATATGACGGGCATGTGAGCTTATTTTGTTTGCTTTACGTAATTATCATTAGACTACACTATGAATCAAGAACTCTGTTCTTCTGTATATTTTATTTTATCTGAATTAGAACAATTTAAACAATGTATTTTGATTTAATGTGCTACTTTTGGATGACACTGTGAATTATATTATATTGAAATAATAATAATAATTAAATAAAAAAAAATAATGTATCAGTTGTCATCCATTTCTAAGCTATGGTCCGAATTTTAGTATCTACGTCATTTGGACGTTAGTTTAAAATCAGTTAAAAAATTCCACCATGACAGACATACTAGAAATCGAGTTAGTTAAAGAAAGACATGATAAAAAGATTTTTTCCTCGTGGTGACAGAGTAAGAATACAATTCACCACTATTCAATTCCTATCTTGCCCGTAGATGTCGTAAAAGACGACTATGGGATATAATATGCACATAACATCTATGCAAGAGAAGTAAAACTTGAAATGAAACCCTATACCAATATGTCTGACCAGCATAGTATAGTAAGGCAAATTGCCTCCCATTGTGGAGGAGGCCCGAGCCCAACAGTGGGACGTATGTGGGCTGCGGTGATGATGATGATGATGAAAAAGGTTTTTAAGTCTTAGTTCGTCGACAAGCCTTACATTAAAAAATATAAAGTAGCTGCTTACTGATTTAAATAGTGTTCTGTCAACATTAAAAAATCCTCCTAAACTTATTTGTGATGGGTTCATTTCTGTAGCCCTCAGGAACATGTTTACTTCAGTTTGTGCATCAGTATTCATCCAAGATAATTCAACCATTAACAATTTCTTCTGGAAGTTAGTACGTACCTGTTTAAAATATTTATTCAAAATTATTCTTCAGAGTTAGGTCAAATATTAGTGATCGTTATCATCATTTCAGCCTATCTGCCGTCCACTGCTGGACGTAGGCCTCCCTAATGTTATGCCACAAAGTGCGGTCCTATGCCGCCTGCATCTAATGAAGCCCAACAACTTTCACCAGGTCGTCGGTCCACCTAGTTCGTCCTACACTGCGTCGTCCAATACGTGGTCGCCACTCAAGAACCTTTCTTCCCCAGCGGTTGTCGGTTCGTCGAGCGACGTGGCCTGGCCATTGCCACTTCAGTGATAAAATATATTAGTAAATAAATATATTATAAGGTCGTATTATACGACACTCATGAGCAAAAAGAGAGAAAGACCCCCCTGGTCTTGAATTGTATTTTTCGTGTGGTGACGGAGTAAGAATTTAATTTTCATATTAATGATAAAATCATTTATTTATTAAATGGTAGATCTATGGCACAATTATTTGTATTTTGATGAATTTGTAAGAATATTTAGAAAATGGTTAAACTACTTACATTATGCGAAGCATAGTGGGCCTCATCACAAATAAAGAAGAGTAGAAAAATACTACAGAAAGCAGTTAAGGCAAGTCCAATATCCTTGATTCCAAATCCCTCAGAGATCTGGCTTAGAAGTCCATATATCGATAAAGTGATAATGAGGAACAGATATAAGTTGACGAATGTGAAGGTGTAACAGTTCGAAATGCCAGTGGCACGAGATAACTTGCTTAAACGAAGCCAGAGGGCGCGATACTCGGCAACTTTACCAGCGGGGCCAACGTGACGTAAAGCCTGGATAGAAAAGAAAGGATATAAAATAAATGTAAATACAGTACCCGGCGACAAATTGCACCTTTATCAGTGGAACGCTACAATCGACTAATTTGGATGGAATACAATTACACTATGCGACAGAGACGACGCTCTACCAACCCGAATATAACCGACTGCCTCTTTCCAAAGATCGATGTGCAATATGCAATATTTATTGACAGATTCTGACGGAAATTGAAAAATTCCAATTGATTTTCATTACGTCAGTAGTCTGACGTAATGAAAATCAATTGGAATTTATTCTAAAGAAAAATATTCTAAAGAATATTCTAATTTATTCTAAAGAAATAAACGCTGTTTTTTAAGATTCATTCCTGAAGTTTCCAAGAGTAATAGACATTATAAATAAAACTATTTTTACGGATTTTATCGCGTTGTATTTGATTTTCGATTGCCTGACATTTTGAATACTCTTCAGCGTTCATGGTTACGGGTAGACTGAGATATCTCACGTCCAACAGATCATCGTTATTAGAGAGATTTATATCTACTCGCTAGAGAAATTAGTTATTACATTTTGACTCCTATTTTGATAGAAACTTATTATAGCCAAGAAGAAAATTATTCTATTTGAAAAAAATATAACATCTGTAATTTGCGATAAAATCCGTAAAAATAATTTTATTCGTAAGATATTAATATTTTCAGTGCATAAAATGTATTAAAATGTGGAATAGTGGGACAATGACTTAAATACTAACTAGTTGAAAATCTTCGGCTAATATATTAGCGCATATGCTAAGAGTCTCGCAGAGAAGATACCAATAACCACCAAGCATGTATGTCAATATTTCTAAAAAGACATATGGCACAATTTGCAATGGCTTGAAGTGTACCATAGTTATGTGCGTTACAATTACGGTGGTCGTAGATAAAATGGGTATTATGATTGCGATGGCAAATGCTTTCTTGTATAACTTGAGAGGTAAAGAACGACTTGATAACTGTTTGTAGTTTATCTGAAAAGTTTTAAGATTAATATTTATTATAAGGATTTAAATAATTAAATTAGTCGTTTCATGGCGGAAATCCATTGTTATTATTAGTTTTTTTTTAATGTAGCGTAGGAAAGGAATCCTTCTTTTTCTCCATTTCAAAATTTAATAACGAAATAATGAAAGTGACAAAAATTACGATTAAAGATTTATAGTAAATATAATAAAACTTTCCATGTGGTATAAGAATACAATTTACCACCCTCCCTCTTGCCTGTGGGTATCGTGAACGGTGATTAAGGGGTATCTTATGCATATAACAATTATGCAAGAGAAGGAAAGCTAGAAATAAAACCCTATTTCACCGCTCCTAATAAACGTAGTATAGTTGGTCAATTACCTTCCCAATATGGAGGAGGCTCGAGCCCAGTATTGAGACGGTGATGATGATGATAATAAAGTTTATAAACTTGATATCATAGAGTTATATGCACTTGTCAGCTTCCAGTGGACATATTGTATCATAAATATGATTTGCCCCTATTGAAATTAATAAAAAGTTAACAAGGTTCTTTCAAATTTATTTTATAGCTAACCAAATTTTAAATTTAAGCCTTCGAAATATTTATTATACAACCAATTTTAACAGCCGATTTTAACGGCTTGACCCCCATAGTACCTGTTTTAGTTACTCGCTCATAGCTCATAGCTTTCCATTGGTGAAATTGTTTTTAAAATAGGTTGCATGCGTATTTATAATATTAATTAATTTATGAGGATAACTATTGCACTAAACAAAAAATGTCCAAAAGGAACCTTAGCAACGTAACTATTATATGAAAACTAAGTTAAAATAAAGTAACAGACTTTACTTACCTCAAAATCAACCCATCCATTAAGTACATCAGCTATTCTGCGAGTTTCATACCATAGAATCGGTACTGCAATCATCGGGAATAAATAAACCGTAAACAGATATTCAATAACAGCTTCCTCAAATTTCCCCTCGGCAGTGCGAAGAATCTGGACTTTATGCAAAGAAAGATACAATACATAGCTGATCAAAGAACAATACACACACAAGGAATACAACATCGATGGAGAAGCGATTTGAAATTGAGTCAATCCCGCAATAGGTCTAGTAATGGGAAGAACACCCATTATTCTCAATAAAGTGAATACAGGTTTAATATTCTCGTATATAATATCTTTGGAAAAATTATCATTTATAAGATTATTCCTCATAGGAGCTACGGCATTTGGCGATATTGGTTTTACAGGAGTTCTTGCAGGTGTAACATCTAAGAAAATCATTTTATTCTTTGGTTTCTCATCTATCCGAACAGGAAATCCATTTGGAATTGGTACTGTTGTAGGAAATAAGCTGTTGCTCGTATAATATGACATTGCAAACAATGGTAGCAGGACTGTCCACAATACTAAGGTGTTTATTACTGGCTAGTTAGAATTGTTCTTGTTAAGGAAACTTAACTATCAAGGGCTTTACATCATCATATATCAAATGTTGACGAGTTGATTACTCATGCGACGTGATCTTGAACGCATGAGTGGTCCTTGTATTAAAATTTCATACATTGTTCACCTTGAATGAGACCTTTGTTAGGTTGGTAATAACCTTTGTTTGACAACATATCATTTTACTTATGCATGCTATTGCATTATGAAAGGACATTAGGAGAGTCGTTAATGCTCTATGTAGGTACAGCACGCTTCCTTGTATATTTGTTACGCGATTTCTCTCGCAATTGATTTTAAAATAACATTCTAATGAAATAAGAAAATAAATGTTGCTTAGATTTATAGGATATTTTGAAATAAAGCGGTTCTCAATAAAAAAAAAACTGTTATACTGGTTTTGTTTTTATATTGTTGGCGTATTAAATACTCTAATCATTTTGATTTTCTACTAATTTCATTCATTTGTATCAAAATTATCGTTTAAAATTGTAATAATTATGTATTACTATAGTAAATTTCCGTGTGGTGACAGAGTAAGAATACAATTCACCATCGCGTCTGTTGCCGTAAAATACGTTTAAAGGATAATAATGTATATAAAATTTATGCAAGAGAAGGAAAACTCGAAATAAAACGCAATGCCATCACGGCTGACCAGCGTGGTAGGTCAATTTACCTCCCATTGTGGAGGTGGCTCGAGCCCAACAGCGGGACGTATATGAGCTGAAATAATGACGATGATAATGACTATAGCGGATTAATGTACTGTGCTGTGTAGAGACTTCGAACATTACCACCTCATACATTGCTAGTGGGTATCGTAAAAGATGACTAGGAGCTTTATGTAGAACTGGGTCAAATTCGTCCAATGTAGTTTGGTTTTTTTTATTTATAGCCGATGGTGGCAAACGAGCAAGCAGCACACCTAGTAAGTGATACTGCCGCACATGGAACTTTGCAATACCAGGGGCACAGCTATGCCGTTGTCTACCGTAAAGAAAATGCTCTTCATAAACCTCGTTTAAAGAAGTACATGTCATAGTGCAAATGGGTTGATGTCAGGCAGGCATCCGATCTTAAACAATTGTCAAAACTTTTGCAATGTGTACGGTGGAAGGAGAGTACATATTGCGTCGACACCAAGTAATCGAGATAAGAGCATGATGATGACTGATTGACTGATAGAGGGTAAATAAAAACCCCTATAATAGCGATGAATTGTTGGACTTTAAATACTTTAGTCTTCCCGAAAGACCTAGCCGAGGCCGTGCGTGACTGGGCCGATGAATAGTCCGTCATCCGCAGAGAAATGAAGAGACGGTACTCAAAAGGGTAACCGGCCTTGCTGGCCATGAATGGCAAGGACTCGGTACTAATCTATCGACCCAACACGAAGTTGAAAGACTACGAGGTGTTATGGGACGGCGCCTCACCATTTCGTCATCCCAGATGAAATGAAAATTGACAGCGTGGGTCCAGATCGTCGCCCGTCGATAAAAAAAGGAAAAAGGTCGCAAAAGAAAGAATGAAAGAAAGCATTTGAAACATAGCGATAGCAAAAACAAAACTAAAGCATGATAGATTTACGATTAACATTTTATCAACGTGATGTGATAAAGGTTGATCAGGATAATTTTTATTGGCTTGCTCAATGGTTGGGTATGAGAAATACGGAGAGTTTCGGTGAATTACGCCGTATTTTTATAGCACTAGTTGTATGGAGTGCGGTTAAACCATAGCAGGTCCATAATATGGTGAATTCTTATTCACAATTACAAAATTTCACATATACCAGGCTAAGAAGTAGTAAATAATTAATGATGTAATTAGTTTACCACTTAATTTATTGTTTAGTTTTTTTTAAGTAACAAGTGATTATACATATAAGTATCGATTCATTTATTACTTATCAAATAAGCAACCTAATATTATTAAATAATTTATCCGTTTGGGGACGGAGTATGAATATAATTAAAAACCCCTTTCTTGCTTGTGTGTGTCATAAAATATGAATAAGGTATATGATATGCATATAACATCAAGAGAAGGAATACTCGAAATGAAATGTTATACTAACAGGTGTGACCAACATAGTATAGTAAGCTCGAGTAAGCTCGAGTTCAGCAGTGGAACATAAATAAGCTGTGATGATGAAGCAAATTGAAGCACACTATTTCTGAGGAAACGTACCCATGCCCATGCCGTTCGTACAATGAATCAAGTTAGATCATCATTATCGCCACTGCTTACGTATAATCTGTATGTAATTCCTAGCCATAAAATATTTTCCATATAATCTGATCAGATAATATATGTAGCTATGAATTGAAATGGAAAACGTTCTCTAATCGGATTAGTGTTTTGAAGAAACAAACTATAAGATTTGCAATACTTATAGACTATTTGTAAGGACTACTTGTACTGAAAACAAAGGATCATAACCAGCGTGTGTTACCAGCAATAACATACGGCTCTGAATCGTTGACTCTAAATGTCGGTCTCATAAAAAGGTTCTAAGTTGTTCAATGCGTGGGCGGGGGAGCGCCGTGAACTCGTCACGATCATCGATGCCGACCTGACGCTGTCGACCATCGCCAGGGAGATGCTCGACAGCGTCAGGAACTGAGACGCGGTCGCCGGTTTCTGTGAGGTTGTCATCTCATGGAAGGAGGCGGCGAATCGTGTGCGAGAGAAACTCCTCTTCGGTGACACGTTCCGCCGCCGGCGACTCGGGCGGCGCCTGATGCCGCCCTAGCCGAGGCCGTGGGTGACCGGACTGGGGACCCCGCAGGGAGGCTGACCGCGCGACGGCGACCGACGTCCCGGGACAGGGATGTCGAGAGGTGAGAATACCCGAAAGGGTATTCTGTCGGGCCGACCACTGACGACAAGTCACGCTGCTCCGGTGGTCGGCCCAACGATGAAGGCGACGTGGGTACGGGTGGGTTATGGGCCCGCGCGCCGTCCTTTCGTCGTCCCGGACGGAACGGACCGTGTGCGCGCTTACCATAGCCCACCCATAAAAAAAAGTCGTTTAACGTGCTATGGAGAGGGCTTTGCTCGGTATTTCGATACGTGATAAACGCCGGAATACCGAAATCCATAGAAGAACGAGGGTAAATGACATAGCCCGCAGAATTAGAACATTAAAATGGCAATGGGTAGGCCATGTCGCATATCGCTCGTCGAACCGACAACCGTTGGGGAAGAAAAGTTCTCGAGTGGCGTTTACGAATCGAACGACGCAGAGTAGGACGACTCCCTACTAGGTGGACTGACGACATCTTGAAAGTCGCAGGGAACCTTTGGATGCAAGTGGCACGTGACCGTGCTGAGTGGCATTCTCGTGGGGAGGCCTATGTTTAATAGTGGACGTCTATAGGCGTGATGGATGAGTGTTTACGTGAGTAGGTTATTAAAAGTATTATTTTGTTGTTTAAATTAAAATTTTTAGTACCTAGGTATAGTGTTAATAAAATACATTGATTATAGTGATATTCATTATACTATCAAGCGTCTGGTTAAGTGAACCAGTTTTCCTATCAGAGTATACGAGCCAATTTACCTAATCCTCGATTAACCCGGCCGGGATGCAGCTAAATTTGATTGTGAGCGGCTTAAGAAACCCCTGCGGCTAACCTTTCTTAGTGATTGCTCTCTAAGGGCCGACTCCATATCTTGGATGCTTTATACAAAACGACTACTGTGTTATTGGGCTAATAAAGCTTGGATTACATTAACGCCGCTTGTGAAATTACATTCGTCATTCTAACGAATTTAAGGGTAAGAAAGATTTCCATCAAATAAATGAAAAATTTTCAGGAAAAAAAACAAATTTAGATACTGTTCAGCCTTTAAAATAAATGCAACGTCAATTTTAATTGATTAATTTATATTTTCACACTTTTAAATTTTGTATTTGGGTAATATTAAAAGTATTGTCAAAGTGTGCGTCACTCGAAATCGAACAATTGAATATTAAACATGATCTACCATGCAAAAAAGTTAACAGTCGTGTAGTAGTAGTATTTGTTGCGGGTCCCATGACAATTAAAAGCGATTCCCGGGACTTCCTGAAACAATTTATTTATATCCTAAACTATTCACCTAAAAAATTGTCGTATACGCCACATCTTTCTTCGTGCTATACGGGGACGTGCTATACGGGGACGTGCTATACGGGGACGTGCTATACGGGGACGTGCTATACGGGCGGGTTACGGGTGTGCGTGCTTACACCCCTCTGTCGCCCCGGACAGAGTGGTGCGAGGAGTGCGCCGATCGTAACCCACCCTACATAATAAAAATGACGAAATAAAGCATAAACATAGTCATTTACTGATATCCTGATGTAGTTTTTTTTTATTGGTTACGGTGGCAAATGAGCAAACAGTATACCTGATGGTAAGTGTTGCTGCCGCTCATGGACCTTTGCAATGCAAAAAAGTGAAAGGAGTGTGAATGTGTGCAATGAGGTTCAGTAAAGGTATCACTAAAACCCACCACACGCAAACACCCTCAGAAAGTTGGGCTTCCAGTTCTCTCGCTCACCGAACGAAGCGTAGTAACAAATTGCTACTACTCAGACGTCGATTTTCTGCGAGACTGTGATACTACCCCGGACGGACCAAGCAATTATCAACAGTGTGTTCCTACCACTATTAAAATAGTAATTACAGATTAAAAGAATGCTAAGGTAGTAGGGTATATCATTATTAAGAGTAGCTTAGCATTTATATTCAGTGTTAATCCTCCAACTTAGCATTTATATTCAGTTCAGTTCCACACGGAAATCGCTCTACGAAAATCGCTTAGTAATTCTAAGTATAAGGTATGCTATCTTTGTTGAAATACTCTCGATCCTGTCTGCCTTATCTATGAGAGACTTGCGAACGATAAATACCGCCTTGGGACGGGTGATCGCTCACCCGTTAGAATAGTAAGTTTCCATACCGGGGAATTATCGCGACCTCACGCCAACATCGCACTTTTGATAATCCTAAAATTCCCATTGCGTTTTGCTTAACTCCTCTTCTAGTTCAATGACCCTTCCATCAAAACTGAGTGTCAGAATATTGTACGTTAACAGGGTCAAGGGTCGTACATATACACAAATTACATCCAGACTCAGAACAACAATGTGTGGATCCCACAAAGTGTTGCCCTGCATGGGATTCTAACTCACGTCGATCGCACGATAGGTCGGTATCTAAACCACTACGCTATCTGTGCAGTCAATATTATTTATAGTAGCTGGATCACTGCTGGAGAGTCTTCTTACCCCTATTTTCGGGAGCACTACCAAAAGTAGTCCATAGCGGGATGTAGCGTAAGAATAACATGTGAAAAAACAGGATTACCGGTATAAAATTGACACTTTTATCAAATAAATGGTTGAAGAGTATTTTTTATTATAGTTCGCGTCTTTAACTCTGAAGGTAGTTGGCAAGAACCATTTTTTTTGTTTTAATTTATGTCGACTAAGTCTCATGTAATTGAACGGAAGTAGGGATTGCAATCCGGCCGGATCCGGCAGGAATGATAGGAATCCGGCTGGCTGGTTCCGGCTGGATGGATCAGATCAGGATGATTTTCACTTTTCGGTTCAAAATGAACACTTAGTAACTTAACCAAGTGACATTGTTCTTAATATAGGTAGTTTATAAAAAATAAAACATATATATATATATATATATATATATATATATATATATGGAAGATGAGAGTTTTCCAGCGATATATTGACTCATCACCTTATCTCTGCAACCATAAGGCGTACAGACTTGAAATTTGGTAGGAATATTTCTTTTGCTGAGTAAAGGTCAGCTAAGAACGGATTTTACGAAATTCCACCTAGAAGGGGTGTTAGGGGGGCGTTAATAGTAATATGCATAAAGGAACAGGGTGAGCCGAAGCTACTGAAGCTACTAAAATGAAATTTGGACCATAGTTTCATTTCCTAATGTAGGCACTCACTAAGAAAGGATTTTGTGAAATTCAACCCCTAAGGGGGTAAAACGCAAAGGCAAAGTCTGTATGAAAAGAAAAAATCTTTAGCTACTGTCTTCAAATTAAGCACAAATACTCTTTAATAAAAATAAATAAACACGTGTTTCAGCGTTTGTCCATTTTCATCCTCTAAGGGTGTAGAATAGGTAGAAAGATGTTAGTTTACTGATTTATTAAAGAGCCGAAACCTCTGAAGCTAGAAACATGAAATTTTGACAGTAGTTTTTTTTGTGTGACATAGAAACCCACTAAGAAAGGATTTTTTGAAATTCAACACTTAAAGGGGTAAACCGCAGTAGCAAAGTTTGTATAAAGAGAAAAATATTTTCATCGATTTTCATTAAATTCTCCACAGAACTCTGTAATAAAAATAAATTAACACGTGTTTCAGAATTTTTTAATTTGCACCCTCTAACGGCATAATCTACATTAATATTATAAAGAAAAACCTTGCATGTTTGTTAGGAATAAAGTCAAAAAATACTGGACGGATTTGGATAATTCTTTCACCTTTAGAATATTACAGTATGCCTCGGTAATATAGGCTATATTTTATCCCGGTATTCCCACGGGAACAGGAACTACGCGGGTAAGGCGACTGAAACCGAACCGAAGCGAGAGTGGGTTGCTAGTACCTATAAAAATTCAACTTTATTTTCGATCCTAAGTTAAGATTAGACAACGAGCAAATCTAATAATGTTTAACATTAGTAAAATTTTAACAATGTAATGAGTAGCTCAATCTTCCTGATTAGAGAGTTCACTTTCACAGGTAGATCAATTATTTTAGTAACTTTATGAAATCTAATGTAATTAACCTTACGTAATTAATTGAGATAAGATCACAATATTTATTAAAGTATTTAAGAATGCTAACATACAAGTCTTATATTTATGACAGAATGATGGTGATCATTATTCACGTTTTAATGAATTTGTCTAATGAATGGCACAATTATCACAATAATGAGGACAACAGCTCTATTATTTTGCCACAAATTGCTAGCGCCGGATCCGGTATATTGGTACCGGATACGGTAAACGTTTAATGATGCCGGATCCGCCGGATTACTGGATCCGTTTTCCGGATTGCAATCCCTAAACGGAAGTGACCAGAAACTTTATTTTTTTTAATTATTATTATGCTCCACTCTAAGATATTTCTTTTATGTGGTAGTGGACTTAGTAAATTCAATCGAAGTAAGACAAAGGAAGGAGGGTGTAATTTACACGCAACGCAGTAACCGTAATTAATCCTGAATGAATTATGTAAATTGTCGAGACAGGATACATTTACATTGCCCGATGTTTCGAACTCTTTACAACGTTTATAGTCACGGCAGCCCTCCCGAATCAAAAATCAAATACTAACGCGATAAAAGCCGTAAAATAGTTTTATTTACAATGCGTAATGCTCGCGTAAACATTACAATTCATTATATTATTAAGTATTAGAGGCAAACTCGTGAATTATTGTACCTTGATCTTATGAAACTTGCAAGTACAAAAATCTACCGTAAATTTTCTTGGTCGTAATAAAGTGCGATCCCACAGGGACTAGCATATTGAAATCTCAGCAAGACGACAAGAGGCTTTCGAGTGGTTTCCGTCACTCACACGTGCTCCCTGATTTGATCCTCTCATACCGTTTATTGATAATATTCCCTCAATATGAATTATGTGCCGAGAAATTGGTTGTTACGGCTGCGTTAGGAAAAATAATAACTTTTTGATTTCTTATTAATAATTTTCAGATTCTTATTTATCTGTATTGTGGAACGAAGGGGAATATCCATACCTCTTCATTTTCTGTAAATTTCTTAATAATAAATTAAGGAAAGTAAGCAAATAACACCACTGTAAGAGATTGAAAACTCCAATTAAAACTATGAGGTTTTAACTTATCTAACCAATGTCATAGTTTCGTTTCCACGCCGGGAAATATTTTGTGAGATCCTCAAAATGCTGTTCCGAGTCTGTGTATAATTTTAATTGCGTTTGTAAAGTCGTTCTCAATACAAGAATTATTTTCTTTTTCAAGGGTCGAGTCTTAGAATAATAACGCATAGAAGGATAGTGTCGGTACTTAAGCGATCAAAAACATGAAGCCAAAAATACTACATGCGTGCCGGTGATTACACACGTACACACGCACACATTATGAAATTACATTACAAATTATGAAATCAATTTTTGTTTTTATTAACATTAATCGTCGAAATAGTTTTATAAGTAATGTTAATATACTTTTTATGTTTTTCTAATGTGTTGTGACACCATTTGAATGAACAAACCGTCATAATTAGGCACCTATTTATTTTTTAAGAGTTGCGGAACGATCGTTGCGAACGTATTTGTTGTGCATGTACTTACCTTCTATACGTTATTATTCTAAGGGTTGAGTGTTGTCTGTAAAAAAATTACTTAAGTAATAAATTAGATTATAGAATAATTGTATCTTATATCTTTAAACGAGCAATTCTTGTATATATATATATATATATATATATATATGTATATATTCTCTCTCGGAAACTCTCGGGATCTCGGAAACGGCACCAACGATTTTGATGAAACTTGGCATACTCGAGGTTTCGAGGTCAAAAAATCGATCTAGCTAGCTTTTATTTATAGAAAATGTTGTTTTGTCAGTGTTTTTAGCAAAACAATATAATGACATTAAATTTTAGAAGAATATGAGTTCAAATTTTGCCGTCAACGTCATGAGTTACGATAGCTCAGTTGGGAAGTAGCGCAGTTTCCTTTTAGTATTGTTTTGGCATTCAAACGGCGTCGAATCGAATCTCGGTGTTATTATTATTCTCTTCTTGTATTTTTTAATATTCTTTTCATTATTTAATTTTTATTTTTTATTAATATGTATCTAAATAAATTCGACAAAAATACAACAAAAATATTCCGAGCGAAGCTCGGTCAACCAGATATTTACTTTATTGTCGATGGATACAGTAAATTATTATCCACTTTGTTATCAGTGGTGAAGTACATTACAATTCCACATGTACGTTCCATGAGGTGGATTTCATTTGGAGTTTTTTTACGAGCAACACGTGCTCATGTGGGAACGTGAGCGTAATTCCGCCAATAAGTAGACACGTGTCTTAGGATGTAATGGCTTCTTTGGTGTTATCTTTAAGTTGATGCTATAGTATACCCATAATACTTACTTCATGTTATATTTATTATCCTGTATAATAAATGGTGTTTTTTGGGTAATATACATTATAATTAGGACCTATGATCGTTAAACTACAACATACTCGAACATGATTTGATGATTTACCCTGTATCACCTACTATCTGTCCTCGTAGGTCATTTTTATTTCATTTTTCAAGCTTTTTTTTTGCCGTCCACTGCTGGACCTAGGCCTCGTAATAGAATGCCCCACGACGCGGTTGTTTTTTGATGTGGTTATTGCTGTAATTAGTAGTAATGAATGCGTGTGGTAATGGAATTCCAATACAATTCAGAACTCTCCATTTTGCTCGTGGGAGAAGAAGAAAATTGCCTGAAATATTATTAGGAGAATGTGCAGCGCTCTTCTGGGAAATGTTTATTTATTTTACTGCGATCGCCAATCAGCTTGTTTGCTTTTTGTGTTTATTTTTCACTTAATTTAAAACGTCAGTGTCCCTACGCTACGTCGTTAAAGCATGTCCGCTGAAGATCAGTGTAAGTACTTTTAACCTGCAGCATGCTGAGATGGAGACGTTTAGGGATGAGCAGAATTACTCGTAGGGATGTGAAAAAATAATCGATTAAAAAAACGATTATTAATCGATTATTTTTTTGTAATAATCGATTTTTACAATCGATTATCAAAACCATAAAAATCGATTGTTAATCGATTTTTTACTTTTCGAAATTAATCGATTATTCACGACCAGATTTCCTAAAATAAAAGGTCATCACGATTGTTTCATAGTATATTAGAAAAAAAAAGTTCACATTTCCTAAGGTCATCACAATCCTGTTGGGAGAAAAAATCGATTATTTTATAATCGATTATTTATTTCAAAATAATCGATTATTTTATAATCAATTTATTTTAAACAAAAAATCGATTATTTAAAAATCGATTATTTTCCCTCCAGGTCATATCCCTAATTACTCGTATTATTTTATTTTTGTGAACAACTTAGAAATGTGTTCGTCGCGCTTAATGCATTTTCTTTCTTTTTTTTCTAAAAGTCAATTTCACACTGATGATGGAGGCTAGTCTTATAAAATATTCGAAATACGAATAGTCAAAAAATCCTTTTAACAATAAAAAAAATACAAATAAATAACATTATTTGAGCGGTCGTATTCATGTAATTCTAATTTTAAACGTTTTTACACGATGAGAGTTATCAAAAATATTGAGACTGGGGCCAACTACCTACCTGCGCTCGCCAAATAAACGGCGAAAAGGTATTAGGCCGATAGGTTTAGTTTTCCGCTCGACACCCCGAGCCTCGGAAACAATCAACTGGAAATTGACTCTTAATATTGCCGTAAAAGTACTCGTGTCGTCACTATTACTATTCAACGCTGGGTAGACAGGTTAGGGTGGATGAGAACTTTTTAAATATTTACTTTTATTTTATTTTTCTACCAAGACTATTCTTTGATATTCAATCGACAGATAGAAATTTTAATAGACTATAAATATTCATTTGCCAGATATTAATATTCTTAATTAATATTTATTGTTAGTTTTTTTTTTGGTGTGGGCTACGGTCGGTGCACTCTTCGTCCGCTCCGTCCGGGGCGACAGAGGGACGTAAGCACACACACCCATAACCCACCCGTAAGACCCGTTGCCTTCGTCGTTAGGCCGACCATCGGAGCAGGTGACTTGACGTCAGTGGTCGGCCCGACGGAATACCCCCGGAGGAGTACCCTCTCTTCGACCGACGTCCTCCCCGAGGGGAGGACGTCGGTCGAGGAGCTATAAGGCTGCGACCGCGTCCCAGTTCCTGACGCTGTCGAGCATCGCCGTAGCAATGGTCGGCAGCGTCAGGTCGGCACCGATTTATTGTTAGTCTCGCGATATTTATACATTTCAACTTGTAATAACAAAATTATTGCTACTATAATTCGTCAATCATAAATATTAAATAACTAATATGTTGAAATACAATTTTTATAATTAGTATTTTTCTCATATGTGTCCTAAAAGATGATTAAGGGTTATAGGTAATATGCATGTAATATCTATGCAAGAGATGTAAAACCTTAACACGTCTTTTTTTTGTAGCGGTACCGTAGCCAGCCCTGCGGGTTACCTTTCGGGTACCATCCCCTTCGACATTCTGGTTATAAGCCACTGTTGCTGGAATATCGCCCTCACGCTATCGGCTCCTCTGCGGGTGGCGGACTAATCTCTGATCCGTCCACCCGCGACCTCGGCTAGGGCAGAAGTCGGTGACCTCGTCCCAATTCGTGACGCTGTCGAGCATCGTTCTAGCAATAGTTGGCAGCGTCAGGTCGACACCGATGAGATGGATTGCAACGAGCCCATGGCGCTGCTCTGCCCAGGTTACACAGACCTCAGGGGTATGCTGCGCTGTGTCCTCTTCGCAATCGCAGTGGTGGCAGGACAGCGTCCTCTCCCTTCTCGCGACCTTATGCAGGTACTTGTCGAAACTTGCCCCGACAAGACCTGCACCAGTTGGAAGGAGAGGACCCCGTGCCGCTGACCCGACCAATCCATCAGCCCCGGCCGGAAGGCTTCGACGGTCTGAACATCGAATCGAGGCTTTTCCAGTTTCGGTATTTCTCGCTGAGACCATCCCGGAGGGCCTCGCCACATTAGGCGGCTAACTCGCGAAGCAAGACACAGCCACCTCTTATCAGTGTCCCAACACCCGTCGGTAAAGATCAGCGAGCATCTCCGCCTATAAAACCCATGGAGGAGTTTCAGCCGATAGGCACGTTGCCGCCATTGTGCGGTACCCGCGTATGGTCCTGACCGCTATCGCCCTCTGTGGTCGCCACAAGAGAGCCTTGAGATGGACACACGAGTGCGCCATACAGGGCCGTGGATCGAATCAACCTCGTATACAGCCGCCGGCACGTTGCGGCTAGCGCTGGGTCCGCATTCGGCACGAAAGGACGAACGCTGTGCCGCCAAGCTGCAGAGGAAGTTGTAAAAATGCTTCCGGAACTACCATCACCTGTCAAGTACCAGTATGCTGATGGGGACCGAATTAACGGTGATCGAGATGCCGGAGGGTGGCTTGTTGCGGGGCCCATGAAATAATTAGGCCTCTGTCTTATTTAGGGCTACACCAAAGCCCTAGACACACTCACTTAGATCCGCTTGATAATCTCCTCGGTGACGAGACTTGCCAGGCATGCCGCCTCTTCTAGCGTTCCACCTTGAGCTGTAACGAGCGTGTAATCGGTGTAGCAAATTCTGTCTAGCCCGAGAGGATGTCTAAATTGGGCATCCGATAGATCTGGACTGACATTAAAATTTGCACAATGGAAGTATTAGCATTTTTTAATGAGGACCGTACTTCCCATTTGTTGATGAGTTAAGAATCCAATGTGTTATCACTCCGTTAATTTCCCATGAGAGTCATAAAATGCAGCTTATAAGTCACCAGAAGAATGGATAGTGGCGTTCTTTTGGGAAACTTATGATAGCAGCTGTGAAGCGTGGCGGTTGCAAGGAGGCGATTATGCATTATTCTTCCCTTGAAGAGAAGTATATCTAACAGTGGACATGACGACTTGATGAATGGAATAAGAAATTAAAAAATATCTGAACGAAATAATTCTAGCATTTAAAAAGAAAACTTATGGATATTTTTATTTTTAGAGTGGGCAATGTGGTATTTATACCGTATGATGACGGAGTAAGAATACAATTCACCAACTCCTGTTTTGCCCTCGAGTGTCGTAAAAGACAACTAAGGGATTTGTATATAATTATGGTTAAAACATCTGTCTAGGAGAAGGAAAACCTGAATATAAAACCCTATACCAGCTCCTATGACCAGCTTGGTATAAATCGTTAAAGGTTTGTCCGCTGCACACATGGTTTCTGAATTACCGTATAATTTTTTTTTCGTATAAATGAAGACCTATATTCTGAATGAGAATATATTTCATCTATGGCGTGGACAAATGCTGTCCGGGCCGGCCGGGGCGACGAAAGCGCAGCAGGTCCTCGTCGCAGTCCCAGTGGTGGCAGGATACTCTCCCTCCTAACAACCGTGTAGGTTTTTGGTAAAGAAATCGTACCTCATCAACACCTGCACCAGTCCGAAGAAGAGGACCCCGTACTGCCGACCAGCAGCGATTTTATCAGCACCAATCGGAAGGCTTCGACAGTCTGAATATCGGCCTCTCCAGCCGGACTGTCTAAGCCCTATACCCTGAAACTAAATTTGAAAAAATTTGAAAGGTAATAACTTGATCGAATCAATATCCTGCTCGGGCCCCGGGGCTAGAGAGCCACCAGAACTCTTCTGATTCAGTTCGACCCTGAATCACAAAAAGCATTGCTTTGCATGGGCATCGAATTCTACATCACTTTTAAGTGTTATCAAATAAACTAACCCAATGATAACTTGGGTAGTAGTTAATATTCATACGGAGTGCCAGCGCCTTGTTTTATAAGTGATACGATCTCTATGATAGAGCTTGCCGACGTGAGACCATGTACGTTCTAAAATAATCTGACCTTTGAGTTTTGTTCTCTCAAGATACATGATATATGGTTTACGTAAAAGGTTTCGAACACTTTACAGACGTTTATGGTTACGTCAGGAGAAACGTCGAGTCGGGCAATTAAAAATCAAATGGAAATGTGATAAAACCCGTTAAAGTAGTCTTATTTTACAAGTGTTATACTCGCGTAATCATCAAAATTTATAATGATACATAATGTTTGTTTGACTGCACAGATGGCGTAGTAATTAAGATACCGATCTACTGCGCTAGTATCGTGGGTTTGAGTCCCAACCAGTACAACACTTTGTGTGATCCATGGATTGTTGTTCTGAGTCTGGATGTTATTTGTGGCCGTTAATTATATGTTTGTAAAGTCCCTCGCAATACAATGATTATTTCCTTAGTGCAGGGAGTTGTCTTTTATTTAAAAAATATATCAATATTTTATCCATATGTCTTATTTTATTTCATATTTAACATATCTTCAGGCCATTGATTAACAAAATACGTAATTACAAGGGAGAGTAACATCTATATTCATTTTTATTGATTGTATTAATTATGTTACAATTATTACGTGTGGTGACGGAGTAAAAATACATTTCACCATCCCTTTCAGTAACTATCTTGAAAAGATAAATACATAACGTAAATGAAAAAGGACCTGTTTTTGACCCCCGACGCAAAAAGAGAGCTGTTATAAGTTTGATGTATCTGTGTATGTAGCTCCTAAATTAACAACCGATTATGATACATATATACCGATGATTTTTGTTTTGAAGCTGGCGCGATTGAGATGATTTACTATTACCAATTACCTTATTTGCAATTTATGAATATATTTTCAGGCGTTTCAACGTTACTACTGGTTTTGTTAGCTGCCATAGGGATCCTAGACCCATAATGGGTATTTATTTTACTTTAAAACGCATATGACTTAACATTTGTAATCTGTTCATTTTTTCTGATGCCTAGAATGCTTTTTTTAATTATTTTTCGTTCGTGTCGGCGGTTACTCAACATATTAAAATATTATTTATGTATTTTAGTTTTATTACTGTTATTACTATCCTGAACGTTTCGACCACTTTTCCATTCACGGTTACGGGAAAACAGTAAAACAAAATAAAAATCTAATCATTCATTAACATCATAACAGCTCATATATCGAGCGGTGAAAGGCTATTTGGTTTAAGCGAAATCTAGTGAGATATTGAGTTATATAAATATTCGCAATCAGCGAATTTTTCTCCGTCGAATGATACTGAATTCATTAAAATCAGAGCACTTTTTTTCATACGCTGAACTCTTTTACACTTTCTATACGCTGAAAAACGAGGAGGCATTTTGTATTAAGCGACATTTATCTTTGTAACTAAAGGTACGTTTTATTTAGTATTGGCATCAAGAATTCGATGTTTTTAATTGAATTTTAATTAAATTTACCCCATTCAAATAGCTCAAGAAATCTTTGATATGATTTTTTTTCTAAAATTTTAAACTTTAAATGACTCTCCTGTAAAGTTACAAAAATGTCACTTAAACCAAATAGCCTTTCACCCCTCGATATTTTTCACTCTTAGCTTCCTCCGCAATAGGAGGGATATTACCTACCATACCAAGCTTGTCAGACGAGTTGGTATAAGGTTTTGTTTCCAATTTGCCCTCTCTTGCAGAGATGTTATATGCATATTTTATCCTTTGGTCATCTTTTGCGGCACCCATGGACTTCTTGTCTATGGGTTGCTGAATTGTATTCCGACACCACACGGTATTCTAATAAATTCTTTTAAATAGATAACGTTTTTGTAATACACATCTAAAGTGATATACTTAATGGTCTACCTAGGTTTCATTTCTAGAAAATCTCGTTTGATCAGTGTTTTCAGGGCTAATTTTACCAGCGCTTTCAGGCAAAAAATATGATTTGAATCATCATCGCTTTCCCTTTATCCCAATTACTTGGGGTCGACGTAATATGTCCCCTTCTTTCATAGTACATATTGCAGAAGTTATTGGCAATAATTTTATGACCGACCACCTACCTGACGTCAACCAGGTGGGCAAGGTCAATGAAGAAAAATAAAATCAGTTTGATCATTGGTTTTCCGTTTTTGAAGTTTCAAGTGAGTAAAGCAGTGCCGGATTAAGGCAGCGCGGGGCCTGTAGCAAATTCTGTTGACCCTTGTTGTTGTCCCTTGGTTTGCTTAAGGTTCTCAAGTTTAGTGTATTAAATAAAACAAAACTGTTAAGGTATGCAAGATATTTTACGCTCCTATCTAAATTGATATTTTTTTAATTACAGTCAGACACGTGTCGGATCGCGAGGCCCCCCCAATTCGCGGGGCCCGTAGCATTTGCTACTCTTGCTATATGGCTAATCCGGCACTGGAGTAAAGTACTCTTTTTTCGTAAGAAAATCATTATAATCTATATAATATATATTGTCTAAAAATACCAAAAAAAAAACCGAGCTGAGCCCGGTTATCCAGATACATAATATAATAATTAGCTTATAATTTTCTGGTTAATACTGATATACGTTCTCTTTGCCTATAGATTATTCAAATCAATACAGTAGGGACCTCTTAATATAGTAGCTAGGTACTCCTATACATTTTACTGAAAAGGGGAGGCCGCGATACAAATGAGGCTAATAAAATAAAGGTAGAGGTTTTTCAAGTGATATACGACTTGAACTCACATCTCTTTTATTATAAGGAGGCTTCCAGATACGAATGACTTCATTTGATTCAATACTTAAATAGCACTTATTTAAAATATTAGGTGACTAATATATTTATCTCAGCCGTGGTGTCTTTGCACATTTAAACCTTATACTTAATAGAGATACCATAATATCTCTGACGATTGTCCGCTGACTCGTCTATCGCCGTCCACTGCTATTAGATGGATGGCGAAGTTGGATGATGTGATTCCTCATTCAGTTTTTATGACTCCCATGGGTATCTCCCAAGTATAGGGTGGTGACACAGTGTATTGTTAATCCTTCGCGACTCGAATCCATCTACGGAAATATAATATCTATACATACCCTAATGTAAAAACTATTTTCTCATCGTCATCTTGTTCTTATCTCAATTACTAAATATACCTACTTTATATATTAATGTCGCTGTTGACCTTTTGGCATTAGATGGCTCAGATCTTTGTGAAACACTTAGTTGTCAGTTACGGCACCTACGAGCAATGTAAGGCATTCGGTAGTCGCTACTACATAGCAATTTAAAAACTACTTATATTGGTAAAGACTGAGAAGACTGCCTCGCAGAAGACGGCGCCCGCGCCCTAGTTCCTGATGCTGCTGAACATCACCCTAGCGGTGGTCGGCAGCATTAGGTCATAAAAATATGCTCCTAAACTTTGTTCGAAGATTACACGTTGTGTGTCCGATGCATAGTGTTTATTTATAATTTAAGACATCTTCATTAGAGCAACATAATTAGATGATGCGATTACACAATTTTAATAGTTGCCGTAATAGATTGGTGATTAAATAGTAGGTAGTAGATCCCGCAGGAGGTACGTAGATTCATTGGAAATCCATCCGTTAAGACAAGAATGAACTCGATCATCGAAAATGGCAGGCGATGCTCTTGAGGTACATTCAATATTTTAATCTTTTATGGCGCTATACTTATTAGTTAATTTTGATAACCTATACGTAAACTATATAAGTATAATATAAGGAAGTCATCAATTATTATTTTAGCGCATTTTCGTCTTACTATTGGGTTCGGTCCTCTTCCACAGTGAAAGGGAAATTGACCCACTATAGCGCTCCGTGTGCATTCCGTGTGACGGAATAAGAATAGGTACAATTCACCACTCCCTCTCTCGCGCGTGGATGTCGTAAAAGACGACTAAGGGACTATACGCATATAACATCTATGCAAGAGAAGGAAAACTCGAAATAAAACCCTCTACCAACCTGTCTGACCAGCGTGGTATCGTAGGTGAATTTCTCTCCTATTGTGTAAGAGGCTCGAGCCCAACAGTAGGACATACATGAGCTGAAATGATGATATCGCACTGGTCAAACGTATTGATGTTTTTTCTTTCCTTTGTGTTTTTAGTTTTCCTTTCCTTGCAAAGATATTATTAAGGGATATAAAGGATAGTGTTATAAAAGGTATGTTTTTATGTTCTACCACAATTCCTAGAGGTATTTGAATAAAAATAAAATAGCATTGAAGGACAATGACTGAACAAGCTATGTCTGATGAAGAAACCGTAATATGAATGGCAAATGTATATGAAGTGGCTGTATAGATGTTACCATTTCCAAACTCAACGACCAAATTCAACTAAAAAAAACGCTGACAGCTGCAAAACAGCTGACTGGAGTTTCGGTGGAAATGTGGGAATGTCAAGTCACGCTTTTGAATTGTATTAAATTTTTTAATGCTTTATAGTATTATATTGAATAATTTTGCTGATATTTTATGTAATATTACTTTTTATTTAAGGAGTTAAAGTGCTGAAGCGTGGTGAATGTGATATAAGAGTGGTTTACATGTATTTTCATATTCTACCCAAATTCCTAGAGAAACCATTTAATTTGGTTTTCAGCGCCTAATTAATGGAAACGACTTGACTTACTGACGGACGATAACTCTTGTAAGCTACTCAATATGAAGAAATATTAAATAACTAGCAACCCGCCCTTGCTTCGCTTCAGTTTCAGTCGCCTTACCCGCGTAATTTTCGTTCCTGTGGGAATACCGGGATAAAATATAGCCCATGTTACCTCTTAATATTATAGCTTGCCATTGGTGAAAGAATTTTTGAAATCGGTTCAGAGCGTGAAAGCGTAAGAAACTAACAAACAAAAAACTTACATTCACATTTATAATATTATTAAATTAAGACAAGGCAGTATGGTCGAAAGACTTCAGCCTGTCCATGAGGGCGACTAAATAAAAAAAACACAGCTGACTTTGACATTAGTGATTTATCAACCTCGTTGTCGTGTTTTGGTGTTTTGGTATAAAACTTACATATGTGATGTTATTATTTATCGTTCTACTTTCGAAAGTTTAACTTTTAAAATTTCGTGAAAGTATTTTTATCAATATGAGTTCTATTTCAGAAGAATATTTGAGTTCCATATTACAGAAACTAGCCTGCATAAACAACTTACAAAATTGCCGATATACTGTAGAAAAGTTTGAATCAATTGGACAGAATTATTTTGGAATTATTGTGCCAGTTATTTTATTTGGTAAACGTGATGGTATTGATGTTAGAGATCAATGCGTTTTAAAATTAGCCCCAACAGAAGAACAGTATCGTGTCAGTGGTGCTGTGACATCTATGTTTGCTAGAGAAATTTTCGTATACAGCGTTTTGTTCAAAGCATACCGAAATATATTATTACATTTTCCCCCACATTTACAGTTCGTAATACCTCACTGTTTTTACGTACAAAACGAATATTGTAAGGAGGTGATAGTCATGCAAAATATGTTTGAAATTGGTTTTAAACCATTCACACATCAAATATTTCTGGATGTTGACCACATAGTGGTATCGTTAAAGGCCTTAGCCAAATTTCATAGCTTATCATTTAAAATTAAATATGAGAATTCTACTTTGTTTAATGAAATTTTTAGAACTTGTGTGCCACTTAATGAAAAAACAGGTAAAAGATATATGGATATAATGAGAAATAGATTGGAACAAGCACAAAAAGTATTTGCGGGCACTAAGTATATGCCATTATTGCACAAGCTCAAGGATAATTGTGCAGATATATTTGATTCTGTAGTCAATTCAGTACAGAAGACATGCCTTTGTCATGGAGATATTTGGAAAGAAAATATTCTTTTTAAATATGAGGTAATTATTAATAATTATGTGCTTTAATAATGCAAGATATATGCAGGCTGATCAGATAGTGGATTTAGTTCATTTAATCATTCACGAACGTCCCACTGTTGGGCAACTGAAGAAAGGATGCGATAACTCATAGTGGGCCTTCTGGGCAAGTCTACAAACTGTGTATTAAGCTACTTCATCATCATTTCAGCTCATATACATCCCACTGTTGGCCTAGAACTTCCTCAACAATAGGAGGGAAATTGACCTACTATACTATTCTGGTAAAATATGTTTGGCTTTATTTTAAGTTTTTCATGTCTTACCTATGTAAGAGGCATCTATAATGTTCTATGCAAATTATATTCCTTAGTAATGTTTTATGACATCCATGGGTAAGATAGGGGGTGGTGATTTGTATTACTTACTCTGTTACCACATGGAAAAGAAGATGTGGCCTTAGTTACAGTTAATAGCTAACAATGATGTATCAAATTTAAATTCTGAGCTGCATTATTGATATCTATCTAAAATTTTTTAATAATTGTGACCAAATTTTGTACTGTGGCAAAGTTGTTACATTAATAACCTGCATATAATATTTAAAAATAGGAAGGGCGGGTTGCTAGTATGATATTTTATATCATACTAGCAACCCGCCCTTCCTAGGTCTACCTTCCGTCACTCCATTTTAAAAAAAATAATCACTTGGCCAGATGTATCGCATAACTCAATCAATAATATATATGGTTGTTAGATAGAAATATGTATAATAATATATTATCCATGCCTTTTTTATTTTTTTTATTGCAAACGGTGGCAAACAAGCAAACAGTACACCTGATGGTAAGTGTTGCTACCGCTCATGCTCATACAGGGTCGCTGCCTACCGCGAAGAAAGTGAAGGGAGTGTGAATGCGTGCATTGAGGCTCGGTGATACCAAGGGCACCACCAAAACCCTCCACACACAAACACCTTCAGAAAGTTGGGCTTTTGATTGTTGCAGGATAACAAACCAATATCTGCCTGTCTCATTGATTACCAATCGGCACGAATATCCTGTGCAGCATTTGACACTTTATATCTTATTATTAGCAGCACTAGTACAGAGTTGAGACAAAACTATTATGGACAATTATTGGATACTTACTACCAAACATTTGATCAAATGCTCAGAATAGGTGGTTTGGATGCTGAACAAGTTTATTCCAGGCAAATGTTTGATCAAGATCTGAAAGTAGTAGCGCCAGCATGTGTTGTAACTGCTAATTGTGCCTTGTGGTTATCAAATGGTTTGCAAGAAGAGGGTCATGTTAGAAGTAAGATTGTCTGGAGTACACAAGAAGAAAAGGAACAAGCCTTGATTAAGTATAGAGGGATCGTGAAGGCTATTATTGATGATTGTTGTAAATATGGTTATATGTCTCTATAGTTAAGTTGTAAACCAACGCTAGGGTTTTGTCTGGCAAATGCTGAGCGATATCTGTTTAGGAAAGTCGCGAGGCGCACGATTTTTATATATTACTACCATACCCATTTCACCTGGAATAGCAAAACTTTATACATATATTTCTTTTGTATGTGTGTATCTCACTGAACTCCTCCTAAAGGGCTGGATAGATGATGAAATTTTTTGTGTGTGTTCCCGGTAGGTGGCGCTTATTTGAACAGAACAACGTCCGTTTGGTCAACTAGTTAAATATGATTTTTTAAATTAGGGTAACAAAATAATTGTATATTTAAACAGGGAATATAATTTATCATTCGCTATCTTGCGTAGCTGTCGTAAAAGATTCCGGTGGTCGACCCAACGACGAAGGCGACATGTCGCGCGGGTGGGTTGCGGGTGTGCGTGCTTACGCCCCTTTGTTGCCCCAGACGGAGTGGTGCGAGGAGAGCGCTGGCTGTAGCCCACCTCCCAAAAAAAAAGCTGTCGTAAAAGACGACTAAGGGATACAATGTGCATAAAACTGACTGCACAGATGGCTTAGTGGTTAAGATAGCGACCTACAGCGCCAGTGTCGAGGGTTCGAATCCCACGCGGGACAACACTTTGTGCGATCCACAAATTGTTGTTCCGAGTCTGAATGTAATTTGTGTCCGTTAATTATATGTTTGTAAAGTCCCCCGCAACACAAGGATTATTTCCTTAGTGCAGGGTGTCGTCTTAAATAAATATTTTTTTTTTTTTTTAATTTTTTATGAAACACCTATGCAAGAAAAGGAAAATTCAAAATAAAATTACTTTCAACATATTTACAGAGTAGTTATAAATTTTTGACTTCAAATTGTTTATTATTTATTGCATGGATAATGAAAATAAAAAAAAACCAAAATTTATCCATATCTATTCAACTATTTAGGTAGAGCTAGGTGACAAACACATACAGAAGAATTACATATACATCCTGTATTCATTAATTTCATTATCAAAACTTTTATTTTCATTTTCTGTCTAAACGTCGTAACTATTCTTGTATATTTTTAAATTCAATTTGTATCATTCATTCACAGAGTGTGTTTCATGGCTTATATGGCTAAACAAAATATTTTCGTTCCTAAAGTTAATTCTCGATAAGGTTGGGTGCCTGTGTGGTGGCGGTTAAGATTTAGTAACCCTTAAATTGCGCGGGCGTTGTAAAAGACAAGAGCTTTATATCGATCTGAACCAACTCCGTTTGATGCTATCTAGCCAATATACCCAAGGAGGGTTGACGACAGACAGATGGCCAGTCATAAAAAATTGGCAAAATTTTTGCAATCTGTACTTTGTAAGAAAAGTACATATTGCGTCGACCTCAAGTAGTTGGAGTACGAGGAGTGTGTTGATGATCATGACGTTCCTACTCCTATGTAAGCAATAGTAATGCTAAGCTAGTGTTAGTGGAGAATGTTAAGTTAGTGTTAGTAGAGAAATTTATAAGAATTTTTGTTGACTATTAAATAAATATATAATTTTGTTATTGATTATCACTTTTACTGCATACGTATTTAATATTATGTGTCCCTTTTATTTTGTTCACGCTGTGGAAATTCATTTACGCACTGTCCCCCGCCAGTGATAGACGGGGGGACGTGTGGCCACACCACAGCGGCACCTTCCGCGCTTTTACGGGGTGGCGAAGAGATCGTCTGATGACATTCAATCCCCGACACCCCAACGCATGGTCGTCTGGTCACATCCTGTCGTTATTATTCAGGGCGGTGGGAGTAGGTGCGCATATTGTATCTGCTCCTCCTCCCAGGTCGCTGGTGACAAAGCGAGGCAGTAGGCTGAAGCGCCTCGCGTTCCCGCTCCGTCGCTTCCTTGCTATGACGGCCTCGTAAAATGAGGCCATCAACGACCAGCACCTGTCGCTGTTGAGCATCTTTGCGATAACGGTCGGCAGCGATAGGTCCGTTCCAAGTGTCCAAGATAGGTCGTGGCGATGAGGCCCCCAGGCGGGACATACCGTCAATGGGTGAGGTACATCATCAGTTGCCGCGCCACGCTCATGGCATCTGGAAATATTGTGTCCTGTAAATATCGTAATAAATGCCTAACTTATATAAACTTCCTGTGTCCCATTAATTTCCTTATGTGGTTAAAGAATATAATGTTTTACGACTCCTTATTTTTCCTTGAGTATTGTAAAGACCAATTAAGATCACCTAGTGAATGATGGAATCTGCCCCAAGATATAGGTACAAAATATTGACAGGTGGTGGTGTTCTGTGTATCAAGTGATTTCATCATTACAGCTTATACGTCCCACTGCTGGACTAGAACCTCCACCACTATGGGAGGGAAATTGACCTACTATACCACGCTGGTCAGTCGTGTTGGCATAAGGTTTTGTTTCGAGTTTTCCTTTTCTTGCATAGATGTTGTATGCGTATTATAATCCCTTAGACGTCTCTTACGATACCCACGGGTAAGAGAGGAGGTCGTGAATTGTATTTTTACTCCGTCACCACACGGCAAATTCATGGGTTGCCGCATATCTACCTCAAATAACCAACAGTTTTCTCAAATCATTAACTGTGGTTAGTTCATCAGCGCATGTCATGTCATCAGTGCAATTATGTTCATAAATTTGCATCAATAGAACAGCCAACTATAGCGCTGTTGAAATCGTCATTAGTGTAACATATTTACTTGAATTGAACAGACGAGGCGAGATTAGTTTCTGCTGCTTCACTCCACAGTCCAAAACAAATTAGTTTTAATTAACACTTTTAGAAATAATAGATGTATTAGAATACTAGGATTAGAAAGATCAGTGCTAGTGTAAGAGAAGATTTATTTGGAACTCTTTCGTTAACCCGAAAGTCTATCCTTATAAAATTAAGCATCTTGTACGGTGTCGAAACTCCAAAACAAATTTAGTCCACCCGTTAACACGTTGACGGACAGTAGGTACAGATTGTGGGTGTTGTGACAATACTTTTTTCATACATTATCGGCGCGTCACAGGGGCGTAGTACTGCACAGTTTGTATAGAAATACGACGTCTACGGGCGTAGTGTGCGAAAAGGGACCATCCAAATGTGAATGTGTGTTGTGATAATTTTTTTGAACGGATTTTTGATCATTATGTAGTGACAGTAAAAACTCTAAATTAAATCTTTGGTGACAGTACAACCTAGCAGGTTGTCCATATAATTGCGTCGAATATTGTATGTTTTGAGACGTACTGATTTTATGCGAGTTGAAACTTGGATGTCGATGGACGTACTGTCGTATTAATTTTGACTATATGACGGCCACAGGCGGTACTGTCCGTCAACGTGTTAAAAGTACTTTGTTGGGCATATAAATACAGTAGAACCCGTTTAATACGATCACGTTTAATACGATTTCTCGTATAATACGCCATTTTGCGTCAGTCCCAATAACTTGAGACATGTTTTCATACATTTCTTAACGCTTAATACGATTCGTCATTCCGTTTAATAAGCCAACACGTGCCACTGAAATCCACACCCCTTGCGGCAGCAGCTAGCGACTGACGAAGTGACGACTGTCGAGCGACCCTAAGTGATAATGACCAAGAAGAAGATGAGTCAACTCCGATCTTGTCACACGTCCAGGCATTATCAGCAGTTAATGATTTAAGAGGCAATGTAACTTCTTTGAATCAAAGCGAAAACGCACTGCGAAAATTAAATTACGTTGAAAATCTTGTAATTGCTAATGTCTCAAAATCTTTTGAGACGCATAAAAAATGGCACGTTTTTCCCCTTTCCCGCATAATACGTTTTCCCGTCTAAGACGCGTTTTTGGCCGGGTCCCTGCGAAATCATCTTAAACGGGTTTTACTGTATTTTAAAACCATTATTTTTACCTTAACTCATATACATTAGATTGTTAGGCTCGAGCCTCCTTCACAACGTGAATGAATTTATTTATTTAATTATCGGAAGACCAACAGCTTAAAAAGTAATAAAAATCTAGGTAAACATATTTAAGAGACATAAAGCCAATAACAGGTCTTCACTATTATGTTTCACATAAAACAATAAAATGCAAAATAAAAGGCAAATGTAATGTTCTCCACATTACATTTGCCTATTGATGTGTTGTGAAAAAATCGAGACTGAGTGTCCGTTTTATCGCATCCGTATTAGTGTTGAATATATCGAATTTATGATTTTTGTATCTGTTATTAAGTGTATTGCTCGCTCGCCACAAAAACACATTCTGACGGTAATTAGTAGATACTAATGGGAGATGGCAGGGGGTGTGATATCTTGAAGCTCTAACTGGCACATTAAAACCTATTTTTCATAAAAGTGTAGGACAGTCAACAGATCCATTGATTATTTTTAATAAATACGTGACATCAGCTATATCTCGTCTTGTGACTAAAGGTAAGATGTGGAATCTAGCACACAATCTTAGGTAATCTTTGGCTTTGTAGTCAATTTTTAGACGAAAGCACAAGTATTTAACAAATTTACGCTGTATATTTTCAAGTCGCGAAATATATGTCTCGTAACGTGGACTTCCACACTTGACTGGCGTACTCTAATATGCCACGCACAAATGTGCAGTACAAAATCTTATAAGTTTTTACGTCATTAAAAGAGTTAGACATACGCATTATAAATCCCAATGATTGAGATGCTTTTGACACTATATAATCAAAATGTCTGTCGAAGAGCAACTTGGAGTCATGCGTGACACCATGGTCACGTATGTTATCACACACCTTTGAATTTTTTGTCCTTTCAAAAAGTAATCCACTTTAATAACATGTGGTTTTCTACTAAATGTGATGACAGAACACTTTGATGGGTTTAAATCTAATTTATTTATAGAACAGTAGTCATCTAATCTTTGTAAATCTAATTGGAGTGCTAGTGCTTCAGCGGGCGAAGAAATAGGCGAGAAAATCTTCATATTGTCAGCGAAACATAATAACTCAGAGGAGTGAAAACATTTATCGATGTCATTCACAAAGATGAGAAACAGCAATGGGCCGAGGAGCGAGCGCTGTGGCAAACCACTAGGTACTTCGACCCAACTGCAAATATAGTTATTAATTACAACGGCTTGGTTACGATTTGATATGTATGAAGAGAGCCACCGTAGTAGGTCGCCTCTAATGCCCATATGCTCTAGTTTAATTATAAGTGTGTTATGATCGATTCTATCGAAGCATTTACTATAATCTGTGTAAATAACATCGACTTGTTTCCCTGTGCTCATACGCTCTGATACATATGTAGTCATTTAGGAGTATTAGATTAGACGAAGTTGAACGCCCTTTGAGGAAGCCATGCTGCTTACTACTGAAATTGCTCTTTAAGGCCGCATGTATTTGATTATATACCTACTATTCTCTCAAATACTTTACTTATGGTACATAATTTGGAAATCGGTCTATAGTTAATGACTTCTGTTTTTATACCTTTTTTGTGCACTGGTGTTATGAAGGCGGACTTCCATATAAATGGCACCCTACATTCGGATCAGGATTTAGTAAATAGTATTGCTATGGGTAGTGAAATGTTATCAGCACAATTAACTAAAAAAATAGGAGGAACCTCGTCAGGTCCAGCAGACTTGTTAAGGTCTAAGGCCTTCAGTATTTTTACCAATTCTGCAATAACAATGCTAATGTTGGATATATCCGATGTGACAGCAAGAGAAGCTGACGGGCTACAAACTGCTGATGCATTACTAGGCTGAAGATATGTTGAGTAAAAATAATCCGAAAATATATTACATATTGCGTTACCGATATTTGCTATTGTGTCACCATATTTGATAACGCTAGGAATGCATGAATTAGTCCATCTGGATTTCACGAAGGACCAAAAGCGTTTTGGGTTGTTTTTAATCGATTCCTCCATGGTTGACATATAATTCTGATAGCAGCTAGTTTCCAATCTTTTTACTCCTTCTCTCAATAATTTAAATGTCCCAAAATCAGAACGATTACCATAATTTCTAAACTTTTTATAGAATTTATACTTTTCCTTAATAACTTTTTTAACGCAGGTGTATACCATACGGGGAAAGAGTTGATGCAATTTGTTTTCGTTATTGGTATATATTTGTCTATTAAAAATATTATGATTTCATAGAAATATGCAACCGCTTCATCTATAGTTTTATTAGATATTTCTTTATGCCAGTCAATTCTTCTCAATTCCATATTTATATTAATGTAATCACCCTTAATAAAACTACGTTTAATACGGATTGCTGGTTTAAGATAGCTTAGTTGAAAAAGTTTTATTTGAACAGATAGCGCTTCATGATGAGGATCAATGGGTACCAGTGGACCAGAACACTTATCGACAGAAAGATGGTCATTTGACAGTACGAGATCTAACGTTCTACCGTATATATTAGTGACGTGGTTATATTGATGCAAACTATGCGAATGCAAGGTGTCTATTAGACTAAGTTCATCCGAATTGCGTACATTATTCGCTAATAGTGTGTTGTCATTGCCACTTCGTTGCCATGAAATACTACTCAAATTAAAATCGCCGAGTATTAAAAAATGATCTTCGGCGCGAGTTACCATTAGTTCCTCTAACTTAGACAAATAATTATTTAATTGAGCAGAAAAGGACAAACCCATACCCTGATCGCATAAATAACCACGCACAAGTATAAGTTAATTTTTTTGTTATTATTAGTGAATGGTAACGATACCTAAAGGTCTTCCGCAGTAGATGAAAACTGTGGTTGCAAAATAGTAGCAATGGTTTTACGTACCGCGATAAGTACTCCACGACCACGAGTCTGCCCAGTGGACACGTAGTCCCTATCCCGACGCCACACTATGTAACAACTGTCAAATAACTCCGCATCTAGCATACCTGCCGTCAACCAGGTTTTTGTTAGCACTATAATATCATACGAACTAAGACAAATTTGACCTACCTCTGGTCACACGGATTGGTACAGGTAATTATTTCTATTTTTCTTTTCTTGCTCTTATTATTTGCTTGTGTCCATTAGTCGTTGCTTATGATCGCCGAAGGGAGAGGAAAGAGTGGTAATCACTGTATTCTCATACCGTCACTATCTGGGGCGGCGTAGGCGCGAGTACCTGCGCCTTATGCCGCCCTAGCCGAGGCCGACCGCGTGAGGAAAGACCGGGGACGTCGTTCGATGGGAGGGTACCCCAAATAGGGGGTATTCCGTCGGGCCGACCACTGATACCAAGTAACCCTGCTCCGGTGGTTGGCCCAACGACGAAGGCGACGTGCATCGTGGGTGGGTTGTGAGTGTGCGTGCTTGCGTCCCTCTGTCGCCCCGGATGGAGTGGTACGAGGAGCGCGCCGACCGCAAACCATCCCCAAAAAAAAAAAAAAAACTACCGTCACTATACTAATATATTTAAAATATTAGGGGTTAAAGTATGAAATTGCCGTAATGTACTGATAAATTAAAACTATTTTTTTGTTCATAAAACAGATTTCTTTAATCAAAATATTTACCCTCGTTATCTATACATTTCTACCATCTAATTGGAAGATCATTTAAACCTTTGCGATAGAACTCTGGGATCCTGGACTCCACAAGCTGTGTGAAGGTATTTTGTATTGCTTCCTCCAGAAGAAAATTTATGCAAAAAATTATTCAAATCGCGACAAAGATGGTAATCGGTTGGAGCGAAGTCTGGTGAGTACCGATAGTACCGACTACCATAGTCGGTTGCAGCGAAGTCTGGTGAGTACGGAGAATGACGTATGATTTCTAGGTACTTACTCTATTAAGTATTAGTAAATTAGACCCTAGTTCGTGTCGCTTGAAAAATTGTGCCAGAATACCTAGAATACTCGTAAGACAAATGATCTTCTTATATTATAAAAAAAATAAATCATTATCATTTTAGTTCACATACTCTACGTCCCACTACAACGCTTGAGCCTCCTCCACTATAGGAGGGTATTTGACCACACACGATGGGTTTACTAATAGGCAATCTAGAATTACGTCTCCTAACTTCAATCTCCATCATCAGAATAGCTCAGTGGTATTATCATACATAGGTATTTTAAATGTTAAATCACATATTAGCAAAGAGCGTTTTTTGCATGGCTCCCACAATATAAACTCATTTGCAAAAAAAACGGGCGGTTTTGATTTTCATTCATATTTAAAAAGATACAATACCAAAAAGGTTTCAATCGTTTGTACACGTTACTGGCCGGTTTTAAAAATGCTGTGGTATTTAAAAAAGTACGTTCTAAATTCAATTTTTCATTTGATGTTCATTTTTACAGAAAACCCCTTTTTATCCTACATTTTTGGCGCGAAGTTCCAGAAGTTAACATCGACTTTCATAACTTTTATTCAATTTTTATCGATTAATTTCATATCCTTGACTGTCAAAGCTTTATTTAATGCTGTTTGGCTGTATCAAAAATGGTAGATAAAGTGGTAAAAGCTACCAAAATTATCGCGCTGCTTGAAGAGGGTTGCAGCCAATGTTTCGTGGCTAGGAGGCTAAATGTTAGTCGCTCGACAGTCCAAAGGACCTGGCAGCGATATCAGGAGACTGGTTCCGTCGAGAGAAGGCCTGGTTCTGGAAGAAAACCATGTACCCAACCACGGGATGATCGTTTTCTTGTGAGTCGCGCATTGAGAAATCGCAAATCTTCGTATGTGGATCTTAAGAACAACCTCCAAGAAGTAAGAAATGTGCATATTAGTCTATGGACGGTCAGGAGGAGGCTTCTCGCTGCCAATATACGCAGTCACCGCCCGGCCCGCGGCCCCAAATTACTCCGTGAGCACAGAGTTCACAGGCTTAGGTTCGCTAGAAATTGTGAATCATGGACTCAAGACGATTGGAATAGGGTTTTGTTCTCTGATGAAGCCAGGATATCTCTGTTCGGTGAAGATCGACGTCGGCGAGTGCTAAGAAGACAAGGAGAACGCTTTGCAGAGGCATGTTTCGAAGAAATCACACCTTATGGTGTGGGTACGGGTGGGTTATGGGCCCGCGCGCCGTCCTTTCATCGCCCCGGATGGATTGGACCGCGCGTGCGCTTACCATAGCCCACCCATAAAAAAAAAAAAAAAAAAAAAAAAAAAAAATGGTGGGGGCTCTGTTATGTTTTGGGCAGGAATAAATTCAATGGCTCGTACAGAGTTAGTCTTCATTGAAAACGGCTCACTGACTGGGCATCGATACATAACGGAAGTTCTAATTTCTCATGCACAACCCGCATTGGCCGCTCTAGGTGAAGACTCGATTTTTATGGACGACAATGCTCGCGCCCACCGATCCCGCGATGTTAATGCGTATGTGCAAGAGGTCGGCATTCGTCGTTTGGATTGGCCAGCTCGAAGTCCCGACCTCAATCCCATAGAGCATGTCTGGGACGTTCTGAAACGGCGTGTGAGATCAGTACACCCGGCTCCGCAGACCATCAGAGAGCTGAAGAATGTGATTACTGCGGAGTGGGAACGTATTCCGCAAGCAAGTATCCGGGATATACTCGCTAGCATGCCCAGACGAATTCAAGCTGTGATTTTAGCTAGAGGGGGTCACACTCGATACTAAACATTTATCTGCTTTTACTTTATTAAAGAAAAACAAACAAAAAAACTTTTTTATTTTTACTTCATGAGCATATGCACTACTAGCGAATATACACTACTAGCGAGGTTTAGCATTATTTCCCATAAATTGTATCTAAATTTTATGAAATACTGATGAAAACGATTATTTTCTTATTAATTTAGCAAATTGTGTGGATAAAACTACCTATAATTATCAAACAAAGAAATATTAACATTTGAAATGGTTCATTGCTTAGGTGCCCGTTTTTTTTGCAAATGAGTTTATAATAAAATACCAAATTCTTTAAAGGACCTAAACATTACTCAATTTAAAAAGAGATTAAAAAATATACTGACAAATAAATGCTATTATAACATAAAAGATTTCCTTGATGATGTAGCTATATTGTAAATTGTAATTATATTAAATTTTTATTATTACATATTTTTAATTCATTCAGTACAGTAATAATTCAGTTAGTGACATTTTTTTAATTTTTTTATTTTTATTAATTATAATTATCTGGCTACTATACTATTTCAATTTATTCAATACTGACATTCATATTTTAATTTAATTACAATTATTTGACTACTTGTATTCGATTCTTATAATTATATGATATTTAATGATTGCTTTTATTAGATATTTCATTGTGTTACCTTATACATTATTATTATTATAAGTTTGCATGTCTTCTAATGGACAGAACATGTTGGTTCTATAAATTATGTTAACATCTTATTGTACACATGTTGAGCCAAATAAATAAAGTTATCAAGTTATCAAGTTATATGTTTCAAAGTAAAGGAAATATCCAAGATACGCCTAAGATCCCTACGGCAGTTAACCGCCTGAGAATATATCATAAGTTAGTAGGTAAGTAGTAGGTAAGAACCATTTTGATCACGTCAACTTACAAACAAAAAAAAAAAACGCATCATAATCAGTCCACACAGACAAACATACAGGCATGTCATAGTTATGAGACTTTTTATATGCGTCTAAGGTTAAAAAAGTAATACCTAATTGTGTAAAATTTAAATACTGAATTTCACTTAAATTGTTGTCTTCGTAACAGCGTAAAAAAGTAATGCAGACATCTAGAAATTAAATTTCACAACGTTAATACTTTTAAGAATAATAGATGTATATACCTACTAGGATTAAAAAGATAAATTCTAGCATAAAACAAGGCTTATTTAACAGTGTAACTATCCAAAATTGAGCACATCTTGTTTTATAAAAATGTAAGAACTGGCTGCAGTTTTTTTACTAACCTTGAATACCCTATTTGAAAGTTTGATAGGGAGTTAGTTGTAAGAATAGAGCGTCTCCTAGCTTATCTGAGGGATTTATGCACTCCGCGCAAACAATGAGACGTGCCAAGATATTTGAAGTTGCGACGAAGATAATGCCGTCTAACCGAGCGCACTTTGATTTATCTCAAATTTTACATGGATAAAATGGAGAATTAAAATCTTCTCTACGCTAACGGTTCCTTGGTATATTTATTAATGATTATCAGATTTTCTTATTATTGTGAGATATAAAACTAATTTGGAACGTAGAAATCGTTTTAGAATAGAATAGCATTTATTGTCACATAGCATCAACCATAATACATATTTTTATGGCTAATTTTAACAATAGGGGAATGCTCAGCGTTGTGCTCCATATATGAGATATTATGCAAATTGGTTTTCAGCAAACCCCTTTCCTCAAATATATAAGAAAAAATAACGAAAAGAGAAAAATGAAAAGAAATAAAATTAATTTAGTTTTGTCTTTATTATTACGATGTATCGAACATTTTTGAATTAATTTAACCGGGAGTACATATTACTACTGTATTTAACGTCGAATATGTTTATCATCGCTATTGTTTATTTAAATTTTTGCAGAGCACTTTATTGACGAAGTAATAGAAATGTATATCAGCATCATCCTACTGTTTTGGGCTCGGGTCACCTTCACTATGGAAGGAAAATTGACCTACTATACGACGCTGGTCAAATGGCATGGTACAGGGTATTGTTTCGAGTTTTCCAACTCTTGCTAAGATGCCAGATATGTACTATATATATCCCTTAGTTGTATTTTACGACATCCACGGGCAAGAGAGAGGGCTAGGTGAGGGTACCCGAAAGGGTATTCTGTCGGGCCGACCACTGATGACAAGTCACCTCTGCTCCGGTGGTCGGCCCAACAACGAGGTGACGTGGATACGGGTGGGTTATGGGCCCGCGCGCCGTCCTCGTCCTGGACGGAATGGACCGCGCGGGTGCTTACCATAGCCCACCCATAAAAAAAGAGAGGGGGCTAGCGAATTGTATACTCTGTCACCACACGGAAATATACGAGGGGTGATCCAAAAGTAATGATAATCAATAATAAACACAATGAATAAAATAAAAAAATATATTTATTTCTCAACATAGTCTCCTAGCAAGTCTATACATTTAGTCCATCTCTTTTCTAAACCTAAAATTCCCTTACAAAAAAAATCTTTATCTTGACTCTCAAAAAAGTCCTCAACCGCGGCCATCACGTCGCTATCATCATCAAATTTCTTGCCTCGGAGGTGTTCCTTGAGTCGTGGAAAGAGATAGAAGTCACTGGGGGCTAGATCTGGTGAATAGGGGGGGTGTTCCACCAACTCAAAGCCCGCTTCCTGAATGCCAGCCATGGCAATTGCAGCTTTGTGAACAGGTGCGTTGTCTTGATGGAACAACACTCCAGCCCGCAGTTTGCCTCGCCTTTTCTCCTTAATAGCCTCCCGCAATCTTCTTATTTGTTCTGCATAGTAGGAGCCTGTAATAGTGGCCCCCTTTTCCAAGTAGTCCACCATGATTATTCCTTCAGCGTCCCAAAAAACAGACGCCATAACCTTCCCTGCTGAGCTTGACACTTTGAATTTCTTCGGCGTCGGTTCATCGGATCGTTTCCATGTCATCGATTGTTGTTTTGTTTCAGGATCAAAATGGTGGATCCAGGTCTCGTCCATGGTCACAAAACGTGACAAAAAATTGTCCTTGTCTGCCTGGAACTTTTCGAGATTTGCTCTTGACATGTCGACTCGTTTCTTCTTTTGCTCGTCGTTTAACATTTTCGGTACCCAACGCGCGGAGACCTTTCTCATATGCAATTCGTTCGCAAGGATTCTTTGAATGCTGCCATATGAGATCCCTGTGACCTCAGCTACATGCCTGATAGTCACTCTTCGATCTTCCAATACAACTTCTTCAACTTTTTTCACATTTTCTTCAGTGAGGGACGTCGATGGGCGTCCTTCGCGGTGTTCGTCTTCCGTCGATGTTCTTCCCAGCTTAAACTCCTTAGCCCAGCGTGCAACTGTGGAATATGGAGGAGAAGAGTCCCCTAATGTTTCCACCAAGTCGCTGTGTATGTCTTTGGTAGACATTTTTTTCAAGCAGAGGTATTTAATGACAGCTCTGATTTCGTGTTTTTCCATTTTGATGTTCACTCCTTGACAGTCCGTATTCAAATGAATGTAGCTCCCGGGAATTGTGGCCTATTTATATGATTTTTTTTTCCTGAACTAGTGGGTAACTGAGCAAGTGACTGAAATTTTTTTGTATTTTTGTGTGCACTAGAAATAACTGATTATCATTACTTTTGGATCACCCCTCGTATATAAATAGGTTGCATTATAAATATTAACTTGCTATTGTTTGCCGCCCTGGTGAAGAATAGTTTAATAAGTAGGTAAATATTCCTTGACAGCCTCACAATATTGTATTTTATACTATTTTACCTCCTCACTATTCTAGGATAAGAAACACTTTGCATTGCCGAATAGGGCTTTGTGAAATTGAATATAAATAAAGAATAAGTTGAAAAACTAAAACCTGAATGCGAACTTATTTTTTATTTAAATCATTTTGCTGTTTTATTTTTATAAAAGTAGTTTTAAATTATTCTTTTTTCACATAGACGTTATATGCATATTATATCCTTTAATCGTCTTTTATGACATCAATAGCCAAGATAGGGAGTGATGAATTGTTTCTTACTTCGTCACCACAGAATCGACTTTGGCAAATGACAATTAGGCCCTAATAGAAATGAGTTTGATGAAAAGAGATTAAGACATTTCCTAAAACAGGAATAAAGTAAATATTATTATATAGTTAAAGGCAAATGAAACTGTGGAAACTTATTGTTATTGTTTGAATTCAATATAAGCCTATTCACACGTTGTAAAGTGGACTGTGTGTTTAGGTTGTTTTGTTTAAGTACAGAATACAATTATCTGTACGAAACTCGAGTATCTATTTGAATGTGTAACTCAACATAAATTAATATTAAGGGAACATTTTTGGGTATATTTTTAGGAATATTTTGTATACGGATTGTGAGATCAATGTACCTATGCATATGTTGTTCTAAGAGATATGATATGAAAAATCGTGCTAATAATATGTCAACATGTCTGACTAGTGTGATACAGTAGGACAATATCTCTTCCCCCTAAGAGAGCCCCAATAGTCGTCCTCGAGTGGGCGTATATGGGCTAAGATGAAATGAATACCTACTGTAGTGGGTTAAGTTTCAGAAATAACAATGACTTGTTAGACATAAAAGTCTTGCGGGTAACGGACCGGGGATTAGTCCGTCACCCGCAGAGAAGCTGACCGCGCGACGGCGACCGACATCCCGGGAAAGAGACGTCGAGAGGAGAAGGTATACCACGAGGTATTCCGTCGGGCCGATCATGGAGGACAAGGAACTCGGTACTGGTGATCGGTCCAACGAGGAAGGTGACGGGCCACGGTGGGTTACGGGGTCGCGCGCCACCTCTCTGGCGCTCCGTCCGGACCATAGCCCATCCCAAAAAAAAAAGAAAATGTAATATTCTTACTGCTTTTCTACCGTGACTGAGTGCTGAAGTGTTCAAAACATTTGGATAAATCAATGCAAACACGATGAAAGCTGTAAAAATAGTTTTATTTTAATTTATTAAAACTTCCTACATTGAAACCGGAAAGTTCACTGGTAGGAGTAACCCGCGGCTCTAAATATAATGATTTACGATCTTGTGGTAAATTGCATATCAAATATCGTTAGCTACGCCGTTCTGCGTTTAATAAATGGCAGCGTTTTTAGATAAGTTATCTATTTTTATTGGCCTTCATGAATGTAGGAATACCTTTTTTTTAAAAGACTTCTCCACGTACTAAGAAATTAATTCTAGTAATGTGGACGATTTCATAAACATACATTTCATCATCTCGGCTCATAAACGTCCCACTGCTGGCCTCGAGCCTGGTATAGGGTTTCATTTCGAATTTCCCTTCTCTTGAATTGTTGTTATATATGTATGATATTCTTTAGTCGACTTTTACTATATTCACGGGCAAGATAAGGCGTGGTGAATTGTATTTTTATTCCGTCACCACACGGAAAACATACATTTAACAGATACAAATTAAAAGGTGGAATAATATTTGGAGATCGCACAAATATGTATAGTAATTAAATAGAATTATACCTGACCCTGGTGGATACTTAAACCACTGTGACGTCTGCAGTCAATTAGGTTATTTCTGTAATTGAATCCTTCAAATTGTGGAGGAGGTTCGAGCCTAGTAGTGGGACGTATATGAGCTAATGATGATGTCCGAATCAATTTAACATACCTTTCTCAATCCTTGTCACTACATCCCCTGATTGCCTGAGGTTTCAAAGAATTTTCAGCGTTCTCAGACACGGGCGTACTAAGATGTCTCACATCCAACAAGTCCTCGTTATTATATATTTATATCAGCTCGCTACAGAATTAGTTATAAAATTTTGTTGGCCGGAACTCCCTCGTGGGACCTGGAGGCGGAAATGCTCGCCGGATTGTATCAGCGGGTGACGGGGGTGCGAGCGGAGGGCGGTGTGGTTTCATTGAGCGAGCTCACCGCCTGGCGCGTTGACGCCCGCCGAGACGTCATTGTCCGTTGGGCAGTCCGGCTGGAGAGGCTTCGGTTCGGTGTGAGGACCGTCGAGGCCTTCCGGCCAGTGCTGATGCGGCTGGAGCGGCGGCACGGGATGGCTTTCCTTCCAGGTGCAGGTGTTCACGGAGCATGGATGCTTCGCCAAATACCTGCACACAGTCGTGAGGAGGGAGTCCTGCCACCATTGCGATTGCGACGAGGACACGGTGCAACACACACTCGAGGTGTGTGCCGCGTGGGCCGGGGAGCGCCGTGAACTCGTCGCGATCATCGGTGCCGACCTGATGCTGCCGGCCATCGCTAGGGAGATGGTTGCCAGCGTTAGGAACTGGGACGCCGTTGCCGCCTTCTTCGAGGCTGTCATCTCGCGGAAGGAGGCGGCGGACCGTGTGCGGGAGGAAAGATTCTACGCGGACACGGTCCTCCGCCGGCGACCGGGGCGGCGCAGGCGCGAGTACCTGCGCCTGATGCCGCCCTAGCAGAGGCTGCGGGTGACCGGACCGGGGATTTAGTCTAGGCACCTGCGGAGAGGTTAGGCTCGCGACGGCGATCGGCGTCCCAGTAGGGAACGTCGAAGGAAGAGGGTACTCCCTCGGGGTATTCCGTCGGGCCGACCACTGACGTCAAGTCACCCTGCTCCGGTGGTCGGTCCAACGACGAAGGCGACGTGTCGCGGGTGGGTTACGGATGTGCGTGCTTACGCCCCTCTGTCGCCCCGGACGGAGTGGTGCTAGGAGTGCGCCGACCGTAACCCGGGGTAGGTTACGGTAAAAAAAAAAAAATGCTTTGTGTTAGATGTGACGTTCTGTCATGGCTATGTAGAGCGATAAACAGTAACACGTAATGGTTGGATGAAACATTATATTTGAAAATCTTAGTTTAATAAGAGTGATATAAACCGCAGTGAATTTATTTCAACTGTACTCATCACATTTAAATATTACCGAGTCGCACTTGCTGCACTTATCCCAAACAATTTAACTTTGCGCTGAAGCTTTCAGCACTCTCGTCAAATATTAAGGTGCACGAGAAACTTCAAGAAACACCTACCTATATGCTTTATTATATTCGTAGGTACAGTTTGCAAGGCATATTTTTAAAGAAAGTTTTTGTACTTTACGTAAAATAAAATCTCCATTTTGATATAATCACGACTTCGTATTTTTGGAGAAGCTAGAGGTATCTTTTACAACATGAAATATTTTGTTATTGTATTAATGCTCTACCGAAGACGTAATAAGGTCCTGTTTTAATTTTTTTAACACTTTTGTGAATAAGGCTGACTGGCAAGTGTGGCTATTGTGGTATTATTGGAACTTTCCCATAAAGGGATCGATAATTGGTCAGTGGGTACCTAATAGATAGATACCCAGGGGTGTTGACGAACGGGCGCTCGATTTGGGTGCAATAAAATTTGTCGAAAGTTTTTATATTCGTGCATACAGTATGAAGAAAGAGATAAAAATACAAAAATATAAAATTACTTACTATCTAAGAGGTCGACGGCGAAAGGCGGCGACTGATTACCCGACGCTTTGCTATCACTTATGAAGGCCCTTTGGATTATGGTCACATCGTAGACCCTCCAAAGCAATGACAATATTGATCTAGTAGCTTAATCGTCTTTTCTTACCGGTAGTTGTGCCGGTTGAATTGAATTCATCATAGCGGTGACTGGCCACGCTGCGGCCAGGCTGGCCACCGAGCTCAAGGACTTGCTATCGGTGCTTCATCAAATGGTGATGGGGAGAGAATGTAGTACGGGTCTCACATCGCCCTGTCGTCGCCCCAGTCACATTGAGCGGGATGTGTAGACTGTGTGTAGTCTGCTACTAAGAAAGAGCCATGAGCTGACAGTTTTCTGTCTACGAGCGTAAATAGCTTAAATATAAAAGGCTTGTTTGGGATAGTACCACACTCTTGCAAAAAAACTAATGTCTAAGTAGTTACTACTTCGCTTTTTTTCGGAGTGGCAGCGAGGCAACCGGAAGAACCTAAATCTAACGGTTAGTAGTGTTCCGGTCGTGTCCTGGGTATTACAGAGCTCCTTGAAAAGCATTCACCACTTTCGATTAGGTAAGCTGATAGCTCATCTACCAACAGAGTATATGATGGAGATACTACTGAGATGCCTTAGTCTAACTCGTTCCATGAGTTGTAAATACTTCGATTACGGACAGTTGAATAATTGGGGGCTTCCTGAGGATTAATTTAATTTTTGAAAATTTTGTCGAAAATTATGAATATTAGGACTGCACAGATGCCATTGGTGTTAAATATATCGACCTACCGTGCCAATGTCGCTACAGTTCGAATACCACGCAGAACAACACTTTGTTCGATCCACAAATTGTTGTTCTGAGTCTGGATGTAATTTGTGTCCGTTAATTATATGACTAAAGTCTCACGCAACAAAAGGATTGTGTCCTTAGTGCAAAACGTTGTATTTTAAAAAAATATTTAAGATAAATGTTTTATGTGGGACAATTAAAAATGCGAGAAGTATAGGCGCGGTATATCTTTACTTATGGGGATAAAAATATTAGTAAAAAAAAATATAATAACAATTTTAATGAACACCTACCTCAGAATACAGGCAAATGTGAGCTGTTAAATATTCAAATATATGTAAAGCGAAAATGAACAGGAGAACGTTCCTTTTAGCAACTGGTTTCCCTACAGTTTATATTGTGTTATCGTAAAAAGGTTTTCCATAAATTTACCGAGTCAAGTTACATGGCACTGATAAAAAATAATGGATCTACTTTGACAGTAATATTAGAGAAACTATTTTCTGTTTGGTGTTTATCGACAAAATAATATCTTTATATATATATATACATATATATATATATATATATATATATATATATATATATATACACACACACACATATATATATATATATATATATATATATATATATATATATATATGCATGTTCAAGGGGATTCTAGAATTGTTTAGATCCACAATTGGACCCGGTAGGTGGCACTTATTTGAACAGAACAACGTCTGTTGGGTCAGCTAGTTGTTTTATATAAGTCAACCCTGTTCCAAAGTACCTAATATTAAGGTGATCAGATAACAAATTGATATATTAGTATTATCACCAGAATCTCCTTCATCTCAGCCCATACACGTGCCACTGCTGGGCTCAGACCCTCTCCACTATGGGAAGGAAATTGACCTACTATACCACTGGTCAGACGTGTGGGTTTTGTTTCAAGTTTTCCTTCTCTTGCAAAGATATTGGATGGGATATAATATGCACATAACATCTGTGCAAGAGAAGGAAAACTCGAAATGAAACCCTATACCAACGTGTCTGACCAGCATGGTATAGTAGGTCAAATTCCCTTCCATAGTAGAGAAGGCCCGAGCCCAACTGTGGGAAGTATGTGGGCTACGATGATGACGATGATGATAAAATTCATGGTGTCTAGACATTAGAGTTATCCCGTTAAAAAGGTTATTCAAATTCTCTAAATAGTAAATATATGGTACATATTCGCATCTGTTATTCCGTTTCTTCTACGTCACTGACTTTGATGCGGTTGTTAATATGTTTAATATATCTTATTCGTGTGGTGACCGAGTAAGAATACAAATCGCCACCCCCTCTCTTGCCCGTGGATGTCGTAAAAAACGACTACGGGACATAATATGCATACAATATCTATGCAAAAGAAGAAAAATTCGAAACAAAACCCTATAACAGCACGTCTGACCAGCGTGGTATAGTAGATCAATTTCCCTCCCATAGTGAGGGAGGCCCGAGCCCAAGAATGGGACGTGTATGGGCTAAGATGATGATATCTCTTATTTTTTTATATTATCATCTCAGCCTATATAAACTCATTTGCAAAAAAAACCGGCGGTTTTGATTTTCATTCATATTTAAAAAGATACAATACCAAAAAGGTTTCAATCGTTTGTACACGTTACTGGCCGGTTTTAAAAATGCTGTGGTATTTAAAAAAGTACGTTCTAAATTCAATTTTTCATTTGATGTTCATTTTTACAGAAAACCCCTTTTTATCCTACATTTTTGGCGCGAAGTTCCAGAAGTTAACATCGACTTTCATAACTTTTATTCAATTTTTATCGATTAATTTCATATCCTTGACTGTCAAAGCTTTATTTAATGCTGTTTGGCTGTATCAAAAATGGTAGATAAAGTGGTAAAAGCTACCAAAATTATCGCGCTGCTTGAAGAGGGTTGCAGCCAATGTTTCGTGGCTAGGAGGCTAAATGTTAGTCGCTCGACAGTCCAAAGGACCTGGCAGCGATATCAGGAGACTGGTTCCGTCGAGAGAAGGCCTGGTTCTGGAAGAAAACCATGTACCCAACCACGGGATGATCGTTTTCTTGTGAGTCGCGCATTGAGAAATCGCAAATCTTCGTATGTGGATCTTAAGAACAACCTCCAAGAAGTAAGAAATGTGCATATTAGTCTATGGACGGTCAGGAGGAGGCTTCTCGCTGCCAATATACGCAGTCACCGCCCGGCCCGCGGCCCCAAATTACTCCGTGAGCACAGAGTTCACAGGCTTAGGTTCGCTAGAAATTGTGAATCATGGACTCAAGACGATTGGAATAGGGTTTTGTTCTCTGATGAAGCCAGGATATCTCTGTTCGGTGAAGATCGACGTCGGCGAGTGCTAAGAAGACAAGGAGAACGCTTTGCAGAGGCATGTTTCGAAGAAATCACACCTTATGGTGGGGGCTCTGTTATGTTTTGGGCAGGAATAAATTCAATGGATCGTACAGAGTTAGTCTTCATTGAAAACGGCTCACTGACTGGGCATCGATACATAACGGAAGTTCTAATTTCTCATGCACAACCCGCATTGGCCGCTCTAGGTGAAGACTCGATTTTTATGGACGACAATGCTCGCGCCCACCGATCCCGCGATGTTAATGCGTATGTGCAAGAGGTCGGCATTCGTCGTTTGGATTGGCCAGCTCGAAGTCCCGACCTCAATCCCATAGAGCATGTCTGGGACGTTCTGAAACGGCGTGTGAGATCAGTACACCCGGCTCCGCAGACCATCAGAGAGCTGAAGAATGTGATTACTGCGGAGTGGGAACGTATTCCGCAAGCAAGTATCCGGGATATACTCGCTAGCATACCCAGACGAATTCAAGCTGTGATTTTAGCTAGAGGGGGTCACACTCGATACTAAACATTTATCTGCTTTTACTTTATTAAAGAAAAACAAACAAAAAAACTTTTTTATTTTTACTTCATGAGCATATGCACTACTAGCGAATATACACTACTAGCGAGGTTTAGCATTATTTCCCATAAATTGTATCTAAATTTTATGAAATACTGATGAAAACGATTATTTTCTTATTAATTTAGCAAATTGTGTGGATAAAACTACCTATAATTATCAAACAAAGAAATATTAACATTTGAAATGGTTCATTGCTTAGGTGCCCGTTTTTTTTGCAAATGAGTGTATATCGGCACTATCGCTGATTTGCGAGGATATCGACATAACTCAAAATTATGTAAAAAATATTTTATGCCAAATGAACCTGAATATCTAAAAGCCTTGATATTTAATCGTGAATTGAGGAATTTCAACCTCAATAAATTATTTAAATATTATGGTATGCACTAAAACATTTATAAAAATAATTTAAAAATGCCCTTCTCTAAAATCAGTAATTTTTATTTGTGTCACTATTCATGCAAAGCCAATATGTCCCACTACTGGACTCAGGCCTCCTCAATAATGGGACGGGAACTGACCTACTATTCCACGCTAGTCAGACGTGTTGGAATAGGGTTTTGTTTCGAGTTTTCCTACTCTTTTTTTATATTAGCTTAGGCTTAAATGACGCAGATTTAAGGAATCTATATAGATAAAAATGAATTGCTGTTCGTTAGTCTCGCTAAAACTCGAGAACGGCTGGACCGATTTGGCTAATTTTGGTCTTGAATTATTCGTGAAAGTCCAGGAAAGGTTTATACGGTGAGAAAATATGAAAAATTGTGAGTAAAATACTAAAAATTTAAAAAAAAACAATAATTTTATTTTCCCATTTTTTTTTCACTCCGTCCGGGGCGACAGAGGGACTTAAGCACGCAACTCCCGCAACCCACCCGAACACCACGTCACCTTCGTCGTTGGGCCGACCACTGGAGCAGGGTTACTTGTGTAGTTATAAAGAACATCTACAATGGTAATGTCGCACAATCTCTTATCTCTTATTTCTTGTCTTCAGTGGTTGACTTTTAGTCGTGTGATAGTCGTTCAACTTGCAATTGTATGTGTACGGGCTCTCTTAGGCGTAGTTACTTATGCTAGCCCGCACATCGTCTCCAACTAAATCGTCCAACTAATTAATTGGACACCGATCGTATCAGAATCACGATTCCCTTCCGATTACACACAATTAAAAAGTTGTCCAACTATCGGCCAACTGCTTGTTAGCACGGTTATCCTATGCAAGTTCGCACACCATCCAACTTAGTTGGACAGTTGCACGGCAAGATTCAGGATGACCACATGCGTGCGCGTGATTTCCCCACGCTCGCATCTTCGTTGACGGGTACGCTGTCTGTCTCCCGATCACTTGTTGCAAACGAAAAAGTAGAAGAGCTCATAGAGGAAGTTCAAAAAAGGCCAGCGTTGTACAAAAAAGACTTGAAACAATTTGTCAGGGTATTCCGTCGGGCCAACCACTGATGACAAGTCACATCTACTCCGGTGATCGGTCCAACAAACAACGAGGTGACGTGGGTACGGGTGGGTTATGGGCCCGCGCACCGTCCTTTCATCGCGCCGGACGGACAGGACCGCGCGTGCGCTTACCATAGCACACCCAAAAAAAAAGGGTAATATCTGAGTTAATAATGCAACGTATGATGCTTTCCATATTGTAATCTGTTATTTAATATGGCATGCACCCAGAATGTTCTCTTTTGTTTTCGTCTTCTTTTTATTAATAGAGCAATTAAAAGGTTTTTTCCCGCATTTTCACGCACACGCACCGCGCTGGCAATACTGGCACCGACTAAATCGGTTAAGTCTGCGGCGTGTAACCAATTAAATAAAGTTGGCCAGCTAAATTGTAAAAGTACGCAATTTAGTCGTACGATACGTGAAAATGCGGGGAAAAAACCTTTTCATTGCTTTATTAATAAAAAGAAGAAAAAAATAAAAGAGAACATTTTGGGTGCATCCCATATTAAGTAATAGATTACAATATGGGAAGCATCATACATTGCATTATTAACTCAGATATTACCTTGACAAATAGTTTCAAGTCTTTTTTGTACAACGCTGGCCTTTTTTGAACTTCCTCTATGAGCTCTTCTACTTTTTCGTTTGCAACGAGTGATCGGGAGACAGACATCGTATCCGTCGACGAAGATGCGAGCGTGGGGAAATCACGCGCACGCGTGTGGTCATCTTGAATCTTGCCGTGCAACTGTCCAACTAAGTTGCATAGTGTGCGAACTTGCATAGGATAACCGTGCTAACAAGCAGTTGGCCGATAGTTGGACAACTTTTTAATTGTGTGTAATCGGAAGGGAATCGTGATTCTGATACGATCGGTGTCCAATTAATTAGTTGGACGATTTAGTTGGAGAAGATGTGCGGGCTAACATAAGTAACTACGCCTAATACACCTACTTGCGATTTAATCGGCCAACTTACAATTGTATGTCTGCGGCCGTTCTTAGTGTTATAAATTTCCCAGGAGGGTACCGCTCTCCTAGTAATTCTTCAGTTGTTTTTTATAACTCCTAGGCAATTAAGGCACATTAATCTCTTATTTAACTGAATGGATGACGTAGAGTTTAAAATACTGATCTACGAAGGGCCAAATGTCGCAGGTCTAAATCCTGCGTGGAACAACACTTAGTGCTGATTTACAAATTCTTATTCTGTATCTGGGTGTCATTTGTGTCCATTAATTGTGTACTTGTTAAAGCTATTTTGTAATACCTACCCTTTGTGCAGATAGCGTTGTCTAAAATAAAAAAAAAATAAATGTACAAAGTTATTTAATAATGAGTAATAACGAATACGGGGTAAAGGAGGCAGAGGAAGACCCTTAACGAGATGGGATGATGAAATAAAAGCTGCCGCTGGCCCTAACTGCAATCATGTGGCTTAAGACCGAGAGAAATGGTCAACCTTGCAGGAGGCCTTCACCTCTGAAGACGAGACTTGCAGAATAATAATAATATTAGCATAATTTTATACTACATACCACAAACTAATCACTAAAACTAATTAGGAAAATTAAATATTCTTTACTAACAACCATCTAAGTGTAATTATCGCAAGAAATAAAAGGCTTTTTATTTTATTTATAATAACGAATAGATAACTATAGCAGCTGAATGAAAATTGTGCATTATTACGGTTTGTCATATTCCACTGATTGTTGGGTTGATAATTAAAAAGGGGGATTGCTCTCGCAATACAGCTACAAAAGACTTTGTTACCATCCAGTGTATTGTAAATATACATCAAGCTATGTATACTGATAATAATATACGTGTATACATTGATGAGGAGATCAATAGACATATCCCATAGAAATTTAAGGTACGAAGCCAATTTTGTATTAATTAATTTTCACAGATGCTATTTATATATTAATAAAAATTAAAAATTCACAGCAAAAATCTTAAGATAACCTGCATATCGAAGAGTTTATAAAATTGTTTTTGTAATTATTATCATCGTTATCATCATTTCAGATCATATACGTTCCACTGTTGGGCTCGGGCCTCCTTCAAATAGGAGTAAAATTGACCTACTATACCATGCTGGTCAGACGTGTTGAAATAGGGTTTTATTTCGATTTTCCTTCTCTTGCATCGATGTTATCTGCATATATCTCTTAGTCGTCTTTTACGACACCCACGGGCAAGATGTGGCGTGTGAGTATCAGAGTTTGCCAGGTTAATTATTACAAGCATCTTGACTGATCGCTGGATATAGGCTATTTTATTTCAATACCTTCTCTAATCCTGAATTAAAAAATGCTATTTGAAACAATACCCTGATTATTATCAAATCATCATCATCATCATCGCAGCCCACATATGTCCTGCTGTTGGGCTCGGGCCTCCTACACAATGGGAGGGAAATTGACCTACTATACTATGCTGGTCAGAAATGTTGGTATAGGGTTTCATTTCGAGTTTTTCTTTTCTTGCATAGATGTTATGTGCATATTATATCCCATAGTCGTCTTTTACGACATCCACAGGCACAGGGAGGGTTGAATTGTATTCTTACTCCGTCACCACACGGCAATTAATTATTATAAAATGAAAGAATTTAATTCATTTAAACTTATATAACTCTCATTGCTGGGCTCGAGCCTTCTTATGTCTACTATACCACGCTGCCCAGACGGGTTGCTATAGGGTTTTATTTCAAGTTTTCCTTCTCTTGTTTGATAGATACTATATGCGTGTTTTACGACACCCACGGACAAAATAGGGGTGGTGAATAATATTTTTACTCCGTCACCAAACGGACAGAACTTAATTAGTACATTTTAAATATGTATTTATTTGCACTTATCGTTACTTGCGTATAAAAATATAAGTTAATAGAATCAAAGTTATGCTTTGAATACCGGTGCATCAAATATTTTACTTTTAGGGCGCGATTCGTAATTAGATTTTCGTAATTGAATTTATTCTTTATTTGACATGTAGTGTAAATGAAATGGAATAATTTATACTTCATTATCATCGTTACTCCTCCACAATAGGAGGAAAATAGACCTACTTTACAACGTTGGTCTGACTTGTTGGTATAGGGTTTCATTTCAAGGTTTCCTTGTCTTGTATAGACGTTATAAGCCTAATATATCACTTAATCATCTTACACGATACCCACTGGCAATAAAGAGTGTGGTAGATTGTATTCTCACTCTGTCACTACACGAAAATATTAAAAAACTAGAATTCTCAACGATAATTTAACTATATGTTCGCGTGGTGTTAAAAAGTAGATTACAAGATCTGTATTTTCCGGTTTTATTTCTGAAGCCCATGGGATTGTGTGATAGCCCTCACGTCGAGTAAAAGCTATAAATGTTTTTCAGAGCGATGTCTCATTTTCTCCCTCGGGAGCAACGGACAAAGAAACCACTAATACATTTTACCTCTGATTGCATTTCTGCTTTAAGAACACTGTGTATACAAAGATACAGTATTCTCCATACAGTGACAGAGTAAGAATACAATTCAACATTGTCTTGCCTGTGGATATCGTAAAAGACGATTAAGGAATATAACATGCTTATAACATATGTTATAAGCATATTATATTAATTAAAAAAAAAACTACCACTCGTTAGGGGCGTGACCGCAATGAAAAGATGTGGCAAGAAGCTCAATGGGTTTTGTCTATTTCTTTTTTATTTTGCTGAATTCTTTTATATAAAATATACAGTATATACAATATTTTTGGTAAGTGTCAGCGGGAGTGTGATGCCCTTCGAACCACGATATAATATAATTTGCCTTAGAATAATAACGTATAGAAGGATAGTGTCAATACTTCGACCTTCAAAATTTTAATCTAAAAATATTAATGGCGCGCAGACAATTACACACGTACACACGCAAACCTCTATACAAATTATGAAATCAAATTTTGTTTTTATTAATATAAATCGTCGAAATACTTTTAAAAGTAATGTTAAAAACCTTTTTTAAGTTTTTCAAATGTGTTGTGACACCATTTGAATACACAAACCGTCATAATTATCAATTTATTTTTTAAGAGTTGCGTACGTACGTGTAGTACAATGACTTGTACATTACGGAACGGTTCCGGCGTAATCTCCATTAGGCTCCAATTGAAATGCCTCACTTTTTGAGCGTGAACTTACCTTCTATACGTTATTATTCTAAGTAATTTTCAAATATAATGCAATAGCTTAGTCGGACCAGATTCCACAAACGGCACGAGTTAACTAAGTACTAGCAAAGCTGCAGGAACAATTCATCATCATCATCATCATTTCAGCCTATCGACGTCCACTGCTGGACGTAGGCCTCCCTCATGTTATGCCATAAAATGCAATCTGCATCCAACGATGCAAAGCAACTTTCACCAGGTCGTCGGTCCACCTAGTTCGTTCGGGCGTTCTACACTGCGTCGTCCGATACGTAGTCCCTACTCGAGAACTTTTCTTCCCCAGCGGTTGTCGGTTCGTCGAGCGATGTGGCCTGCCCATTGCCACTTCAGTGTGCTAATTTTTCGTGCTACGTCGGTTACACCCGTTCTTCTGCGGATTGCCGTATTTCGCCGGAACAATTAGAAACATATTAATAGTGTCCAGGTATATGGGTTAATATTATTTAAGTTGTCGCCGTTCATTGCAGGACGTAGGTATCCCATATAAATGAGGGGATAGTTCCAGAATCTTTACACGATAAAGTCTTCTCTCTTGGTGATACCCTTAGTTCAGTTTTACGACGTCAAAGGATAAGTAACTAATATTTTATTCGATCTACAAATTGTTGTTTTGAGTCTGGATATTAATTGTATAATTCAAATTCAAATCATTTATTATGTATAAACCCCGCGGGGGCACTTATATATTGTCATTTTTTTTACATTTTTTCCTTAAAATTACGAGAAGAAATTACAAAATTATGAGAAGATCCGGCAAGAAACTCAGCGGGATTGTCTATTTTTTATAAATTTTCTAATTACATTTAAATAAAATTACATCTTACAACATGCTTATTGATAGTTCCAGTGTGATGCCATTCGAAATATTATATAATACAATTCACAAATATAATAATAATCACGAATATAATGATGAGCCTATGGCTGGACCAGATCCCGCAAGCAGCACTCGATCACGTGTTAACCACTAGAGCAGCCATCACTCCCCTCAACCATAATGGAGGGAAAGGAGGGACCCGCTCCTCGTAGCTACGTTATATATACGTAATACGTATTACGTATACGTTAATTATGTTTGTTACCCGCAATACAAGAATTATTTCCTTAGTGCAGGGAGTTGCCTTGAAAAAGTAAGGTTTTTTTTTTTTTTTTTGTGGGTAGGCTCCGCACCACTCCGTCCAGGGAGACAGAGGGGCTTAAGCACGCAACTCCCGCAACCCACCCGAAAACCACGTCGCCTTCGTCGTTGGGCCGACCACTGGAGCAGGGTTACTTGACATCAGTGGTGGGCCCGACGGAATACCCCTTACTTGGGGTACCCTCCCATCGACCGACGTCCCCCCTCGGGGAGGACGTCGGTCTTTCCTCACGCGGTCGGCCTACCGGCGGGTGACGGACTAGTCCCCTTTTTTTTGGGGGGTGGGTTACGGTCGATGCACTCCTCGCCCGGTTCCATCCATCCGGAGCGACAGAGGGGCGTAAGCATGCATACCCGTAACCCACTCGTGACACGTCGCCTTCGTCATTGTGCCGACCACCGGTGTAGAGTGACTTATCGTCAGTGGTCGGCCCTTTCCTCGACCGACGTTCCACGCGCACGCGCTCCGCTGCAAGACGAAGGCAGTGCAGTGCGTGTGCAGTGCCTTGCAGAAGGCTGCGACCGCGTCCCAGTTCCCGACGTAAGGTTAGCATCGATGATTGCGACAAGTTCACGGCGCTGCTCTGCTCAAGCGGCACAAACTTCGAGCGTGTGCTGCGCCGTGTCCTCGTCGCAATCGCAGTGGTGGCAGGATGGTATACTCTCCCTCCTAACGACCATGTGCAGGTATTTAGCGAAGCTACCATGGGCCGTCAACACCTGCCCCAGTCGGAAGGAGAGCACCCCGTGCCACCGCTCTAACTACTGCATCAGCATCGGCCGGAAGGCCTCGACGGTCCGGACACCGAACCGACGCCTCTCCAGCCGGACTGTCCAACGGGCAATGACGTCGGTCGGACGTGTTGCACCTAGCAAGCGATTACACACATACACACGCACACCACTATACAATAGAGTTGCCTTGCGTATGCAGTGACCTTGTACACTACGGAACGGTCCGACGTAGGGCTCCAATTGACTCCAATTAAAATGCTTCATTTTTTTGTGCGGGGAGTTGCCTTCTATGAGTTATTATTCTAAGCACTCATCATTATCCTGCTTTTATCTTAATCACTTAGGGTCGCACCACCATCACATAGAAATATTTTAAAGTTACGATATATCCAATACCAGAACCTCGAAAACTTTCAACTCGAACTACATAATCGCTTCCAATGTCTGGACGAGTGCGAATCTCCGAACGATATGAACAACAGGTTCGTGGAAACTGTCCACGCGGTTGGGTCGAAATTTTTCAAGGCTCACCGCGTTAATAGACCTAAAAAACTTTCTGACCAGACTCTCGAGCTCATGGAGAGGAGAAAAGAGATGACGGTGCAGTCTGCAGCCGATTGGTCCAAACATAGGCAGCTAAATAGACAGATCTCCAGGTCTGTGCGTCGCGATATTCGCCGATTTAATACGTTCCGTATTAAAGAAGCGATAGAGCGGAATCGTGGCTCGAAAGTGTTCGCACAAGATCTGTCTATTGGGAAAAGCCAAATGACTAAGCTGAAGACCGATGACGGCACTGTCATTTCATCCCAAAGTGAGATCTTGGGAGAGGTCGAAAGGTTCTATGGACAGTTATACAAATCATCCCGAAATCCTGTTGTCGGCTTGGTCCAAGATCCCAGATCCAAGCTAACTCGGCACTATACCGAAGAAATCCCGGACATCAGCTTGTACGAGATCAGAATGGCTCTCAAACAACTACGTAACGGTAAGGCACCGGGAGATGACGGAATTACGGCAGAGCTTTTGAAGGCGGGCGGCAAGCCGGTATTAATAGCCCTTCAGAAGCTATTTAATTCCGTTATCCTCGGGGGCGACGTTCCAGAGTCGTGGACCAGGAGTGTGGTGGTGCTGTTCTTCAAGAAGGGTGACAAAGCTCTTTTAAAGAACTACAGACCCATCTCACTCCTGAGCCATGTTTATAAGTTGTTTTCGAGGGTCATTACCAATCGACTCACGCGCAAGCTCGATGACTTCCAGCCGCCCGAACAAGCCGGCTTCCGAAAAGGCTATAGCACCATAGACCATATCCTCACGCTTCGGCAGATTATACAAAAGACCGAGGAGTATAATCGGCCCCTGTGCTTAGCGTTTGTGGACTATGAGAAAGCCTTTGATTCAGTCGAAACTTGGGCGGTGCTGCAGTCCCTTCAGCGGTGCCAAATCGACCATCGCTATATCGAAGTGCTGAAGTGTTTGTATAGGAACGCCACAATGTCAGTCCGTATCCGGGATAAGAGTACGAAACCGATCCAGTTGCAGAAAGGCGTGAGACAGGGAGATGTCATCTCTCCGAAACTGTTCACCACTGCACTGGAAGATGTCTTCAAGCTCTTAGACTGGACTGGACTCGGCATCAACATTAACGGCGAATACATCACTCACCTTCGATTCGCAGACGATATCGTCGTTATGGCAGAATCCATGGAGGACCTTGGCACTATGCTCAATGATCTCAGCAGGGTATCCCAACTAGTGGGTCTACGAATGAACATGGACAAGACGAAAGTCATGTCAAATACCCATGTCATTCCTGTACCGGTCCTAGTTGGCAATGCGATTCTCGAAGTTGTCAATCACTATGTTTACCTAGGACAAACAGTCCAGTTAGGTAGATCCAATTTCGAGAAAGAGATCAGCCGACGAATCCAACTCGGTTGGGCAGCGTTCGGGAAACTTAAGAGGATCTTCTCGTCCAACATACCTCAGTGTCTGAAAACACAGGTCTACGACCAGTGTGTGTTACCAGTGATGACTTACGGCACGGAAACGTGGTCCCTAAATGTAGGCCTCATATCAAGGCTCAAAGTCGCTCAGCGTGCTATGGAACGGGCTATGCTCGGGATTTCTCTGCGAGATAGAATCCGGAATACAGAAATCCGCAGAAGAACGGGTGTAACCGACATAGCACGAAGAATTAGCACGCTGAAGTGGCAATGGGCAGGCCACATCGCTCGACGAACCGACAACCGCTGGGGAAGAAAGGTTCTCGAGTGGCGACCACGCATCGGACGACGCAGTGTAGGACGCCCCCCCACTAGGTGGACCGACGACCTAGTGAAAGTTGCTGGGCGTCGTTGGATGCAGGCGGCACAGGACCGCACATTGTGGCGCAATATGAGGGAGGCCTACGTCCAGCAGTGGACGGCAATAGGCTGAAATGATGATGAAATGATGACGATATATATAATTTATAACTCTTTAAAATATTTATACAGGCAGTAACTTTACTATAATTCATTTTCGATGTTTTTATTTCTTACGCCTACTTAATACCGTACACGTAACTGTATTTGTATTCTGTGCCATTATGTTGAATTTACAAATATTATATGTATGTGCTATGAATAATAAATTGTAGAAATACTCAATGGTATATTATTTTAATGTATTATTTTATGAAGTATAACGCGTGGTTACGGTGTAAGAATAAATAATAAGAATAAGAATAATTTATCAACCCTTTCGTTCGCGGGGCTGATCGTAAAAGACGGTTAAGGAATGTAAACAGATGAAATCGCTGCAAGGAAACAATCAAACTAGCATGGCAATAGTACGCCAATTTTCCTCACATTTTGTGCGAGAGATTGCTGGTGTCGACCCAGCAATGGGATGTATATGAGCTGTGATGATGATGTTTACCAAGATGTATGGTAGGACGACACTGTCGATGGTCTTTTGCCTATAGTTCGTCTGTGGTAGTGTTAGTTGCTCCCAGAAAATCGACGTCTGAATAGTAATGACTTGTTACTGCACTTCGGTGAGCGAGAGAGCCGTAAACCCAAGTTTCTGAAGGTGTTTGTGTTGGGTTTTAGTATCACCGAACCTTATTGCTCGCATTCACACTCCCTTCACTTTCTTCACGTTAGGCAGCGGCCTAACAAAGGTTCATGAGTGGAAGTATCATTTAAGATTCACCAAAAAATGATTTATCTTTTAAAATAATATCTGCGTTACTTGTAATTTCATTCGCTTAGCATTTGGTAAAGTGAGTGAATGAGGGTTGAAACAGATTGTGATGACCACAGAGATGTCAGATAATAATCTGAATTTATTGTTATAATCTTTTAAGCCGACACATTGCACTGTATGTGAAGTAGATACTAGCCATTTGTAATCCCCGTGTTACCGCAACTAAATACACAACTAGAAGAGACGTCCGAATGTTTCGTACCATTCCAATTTCTATCCTATTATTTTGCGTATGTCACAGTGTAAAAATTTAATTCTTATACGAGTGAACTTTTGGTACAGAGTTGGTGGAATTTAAAAAATAAATAGTCTAAAACCATCTATAAATAATCCTTGTATTGCGGGGGACTTTACAAACATATAATTAACTCAGACTCAGAACAACAATTTGTGGATCGCACAAAGTGTTGTCCCGCGTGGGATTCGAACCCCCGACACTGGCGCTGTAAGTCGCTATCTTAACCACCACGCCATCTGTGCAGTCAAAAATTATCGTGAGATTGTTACATATTATAATAGCTATAACGGCAAAACACTCACGTACTGAGATCGATTACGTCGACCCGGGTTTCGAGCATATCCGATGCTCATCATCAAGGCGTGTCCAGTGCACGCCGGGGCCTCGCAGACGCCGCTGCACGTTCGCCCGACAGCATCGGATATGCTCGAAACCGGGGTCGACGTAATCGATCTCAGTGCGTGAGTGTTTTGTTGTTATAGATATTATGACAGAAGAGAAAATTTAAAACTACGAATAAACAGTTGTTATTTTTTGATATTAAAATTAATTGTTTAATCTTATCTGGCTTAGATATCGATTGGTACAGATATAATGATATTGACATGACTGCAGATATAGTGTTCTATGTTGCAGATATATAGTTAACCCGTCACATGATCATGCTTATGATGACTTACAAGACTGATCTTGATCCCAACGCGCCTATAGCTTTTTCTTAAAAAAACACAAATGAAAAATAATATAACGTTAAACTAGTATAAAGTCACAGCATAAGTAATTTCATTTATATAGTAATTGTATTTTAGTAAATTGTACATAAAAAGATGTAAGAAAAATTATTTAAGTGAAAATATGACTGCACAAACAATAATAAAATAATCGTAACCTTTGAGTCTCCAATTCATTTGCTCAGTGTTAGCAATGCTCAAAGCTTTATGACTTTGTTTATCTTACTGTGTTTGTATTTATCAACGAATCTATACATGTATTAATTCCTTCGTATTTCTGTAATAACTAAGCGTTGATTAGAATTACCATATACTGGCAATAGGCAATTAAAATAAAAGAAAATTCTACATTTTTTTTATCTCATCTTTTTTAGTACTATCATCATTTTAGCCTATATACGTCCCACTGTTGGGCTTAGGCCTCCTTCACTGTGGGAGGGAAATTGACCTACTATACCGCACTAGTCAGACGTATTGGCAATAGGGTTTTGGTTCGAGTTTTACTTCTCTTGCATAGATATTATATGCATATTATATTCCTTAGTCGTTTTTTACGACGCCCACGGGCAAGAGAGGGGGGGTGGTGAGTTGCATTCTTACTCCGTCATCACAAAGAAAAGGTAGTTTTTAGTATTATAATTAAAAAATATTGCATGATAAATATTTCTTTTAAAGACTGCATAAATAATCCTTGTATTGCGGGGGACTTTACAAACATATAACAGATACAAATTACATCCAGACTCAGAACAACAATCCCTCAACGCGTTGTTCTGCGTGGGTTTCGAACCAACACCACTGACACTGTAAATCGGTATCTTAACCACTACGCCATTTGTGCAGTTAGTATATTGTAATTACATAGTTTTAATGCAAACGGTGGCAAACGAGTATACAGTACACCTGATGGTAAGTGTTGCTGCTGTGGACCTTAGCTAGGCCGCTGTCTACCGTAAAGATGAGCAGTAGCAATGAGATTCGGTGAAACTAAAGGCATCACCAAAACCCACCACACGCAAACACCCTCAGAAAATTGGGCTGACGGTTCTCTCGCTCACCGAACGAAGCGCAGTAACAAATTGGTACTACTCAGATGTTGATTTTCCACGAGAGTGTGGTACTAACACGGACGGACCGGCCTGCAGTTAACAGTGTGGTCCTACCACTACTAGTTATTTAGAACTACACCTAGTTATTTAAAATATTTGGTATAAATTGTTGTATGTGGGGTGGCTACGAGTATTATCAATTCTTACATTGCTCCTGGGTGTTGTAAAAGACGACTCAAAGCTTAGCTTGTAAAAATACGACTAAGATCCATTTCCGTCCGTCTTATCTGATTAACAATTACATTCCCAAGGATGATTAACGCCAGGCAGGCGTTCAGTCATAAAATTATTGTAAAAATAATTCCAATATATACCATGGAAGAATACATGTTGGGTCGACGCAAAGTAATTGGGATAAGACCAGGATGATGACACATCAGCAATTTTTAGAGAGCCTTAAGCTCTTATGATAGTAATAGAATCTTGGGGCACGGCAGTGCCCACGCCAAGTCGTGCAAAAACGCAACACTTTGTTTTTATTTTGGGTTGGGCTATAGTCAGCGCTTCCGCCGCCCAGCTCTATCCAGGGCGACGGAGGGGTAGTGCACAGCTCCGTAACCCACCCTATAGCAAGTCGCCTTCGTCGTTGGGCCGACCACCGGTGCAGAGTTCCTTGACTTTAGTGGTCAGCCCGATGGAATACTCCGAGGGATTACCCTCTCCCATCGACGTCCCCCTCCCGGGACGCTGACAAAAAAAATACGCAACAGTGTCGTAATATCCTTTGCTCGAATCAATCAACCAAGTCAATCTATTTATTTAAAACATAAAAGATCTTTAATGTTGATATTGACACTATAAGAAATTTTTAGGTTAGCTAATTACGTAATAAACTTAAGACAGAAGGTCCCTTAAGTAGGGAGTGAATAAATAAACCGACTTGGTATTACATGGATTTCACAACTTTTTATGGTAGAAGAACTGAGTTGCGAGGCTTGGTTTTTTTACAAGTTTTGTTTTTGATGGCATTGAAATCTATAGGCAGCTAAAGGCAGTATTAATATCTACTCGCAGGGTCCATCTATAGGTTAAACTTATCGCTTATATAATATTTTCTGAGATAGCAAACAATTGAAATAGAAACTCTGAATTCTGAATCGAGAAAACTACCTTCAATGTTCTTTATCGACCTGCGCTGAATTTTATGTTATATTTTTTACTACCTACGATAAAATATCTGAAACATCATGATAGTGAGAGATTTTTTTTTGATTGGGTTATAGTCAACATACACGTTATCCGTTGCGTTCGGGGCGATGAAAGGACAGCGCGTGGGCCTTGGGCCGACTACTGGTCGACTAGTTCTTTGATGCCCGTGGCCAGCCCGGCGGGTTATACTTTCGGGTGCCCTTCCCGATGTCTGCCCGGGGCATCGCCTGTCTTTCTGCGGATGACGGACTCTTACCCATTCCAGTCACCCGCGGCCTCGGCTAGGATAGTAAGAACTAGTAGTTTTCTTTGATACATATCATAATACTCGTAAAGATTAGCAAGCATTACTTTAAATCTTAATTCTGTATTGCGATATCGCCGAGACAAAATGTAATATACATTTCGCCGTGAGCTGCAAGCAAGAGCTTAAAGGATTTCTGCAATAAGTATCACTCGAACGCGGTCTTGGATAACTTTTATCTTACTAAGCAGTTATATCGTTTTTATGTAGTTTGTTAATTGATCGACTACATTTTTACGTGTAAACTATGATTTTAATGGATTGTCTAACACTTCTAATTTCAATCAAAAATTATTGCTATCGAAGGGTAATTTTGAAACGATCTCTAATTAAGGCTACAGTGTGAGATGAAGATAAGTAGGAAGTAAAATATACATGGATGAAAGTAAATAGTACATTATTTTTATGTTTTTGTTTTGTGTTCGGGAGGGCAGTATAACATAGGTTTTAGTTTGTAAGTTTGGCTTGGACTGAAAATCAACGGCAGGGATGCGCGCGCATCCCAACCATAAGTTTAGCCCAATTCCATTTTGTTTTTACGTTTTATTTTTTGTTACTTAATTGTTTTTTTTTTTTTTAATTTTGTTATGCCATTGTAAAAACAAATAAAGATCTTTTCTTTCTTTCTAATTTTAAGCTGTAAGACAAAATACATTTGGCCTACACCGTAGTTGTAAAAGAGTATTCAATACTCTTCCCATAATTGACAAATATCATATACAGTTTAATCCCTTGGTTTCTTAGTTCATGTGGGCATACGGGTATAAAATGCCCATGTCACTCTCTGATAGTGAAGCTTGCCTTTGGTGAAAGAATATTTGAAATCGATCGAATCAATCATGGTTTTATCCACGAAGTCCTCGTTACCGTGAGAATACCGGGATAAAAATCTTGTTACTCGCTAATGTAGTTTTCCATTGGTGAGAGAAATAATAAAAAAAGTGGCTTAAGCGTGAAAGCGTATATAAAAAAACAAACTTGTTTTCGTATTTATAATATTAGTTAGAATGTTAATTGTTTGTATGCAGGTGTGGATTTCAAAGCCACGAGTCCGTCTGAAATATTTCTCTTTCATAAGATTATGAAATCTATTTTATGCATAATATTAGAGAATTTGATGTGAATAGTATAGTAGTAATTCTTCTACTTTGTGTATTGATAAATACTAAAACGTATTTATTTACATGACGGAGTAAGGATACAATTCACATCTCTATATTTTGCCAGTGGGTGTTGTAAAAGATGATTAAGAGATATAATAGGCATATAACATACATGCAAAAGAAAGAAACACGAACAAAACTAACTCGTCTGACCAGCATAGTATAGTAGGTCCATTTCCCTCATATTGTGGAAGAGGCTCAAGACGAGCATGTATAGGAGATAGAGATATATAGATAGATACATGTATAGATAGAGAGGATAAGCGGGATGTATAGGAGCGGGGATGATGATGATGCATAGAATATTCGATTGCTGGAGAATGCTGTTTCAGCAGACCTTCTTTTGAGTGTCTTATCCACCGATATGAAGAAATCGGTGCTGGAGGTTATAAGAGAGAATATGAGGTTACACGGCACCCTTGCGTTACTTCGGACGATGCGGCCGACGTGCATCCAGACCTGGACCTGACCATCCAGATTAGTGCCTGTCAACAAAAATGCGTGCCTTATAAGATGATTCATCAGCCATAGGCCTTTCATTCTAGGGTTATGATGACATAATCATCACGAATGGCAGGCGGATTGGTAATTGTAATTGGTGTTATATGGTTACTAGGAGAGTACTGCTACCCATACTTCTGATGATATTTATGTCGTTTCTAAAGACGATGGGGTGACAAAGAGGCTAAACATGGTAACAAATACATGAAAACTAAATTACAAAAATCATTATAGCTAGCTTAATAAGCTAATTTTAGTTTAGATATGAGTGAGATTTGGACTCAATAGAGGCTCGAATAAATCATGTAGGATCAAAAGCGCTATTGCTATTAACGTTTAAGATCATAAAGATATTTCTTTAATAGAATACAGTAAATGAATTAAATTCACCGTGTTAGTTTGTACTTACCTAATTCTATATATTAATGTTTCCTGTACACACATAAATAATTCGTAAACCAATGCGAAACCTTTACTTCTATTGCCCTAGCCTGGCACGAATTACAAATTTAGGATTGCTTCCATTAACTGTAGGTATAGGAATGTATTAGATTAGAGAGACCCATCGTAATGTTTTACAATCTATTGTCGAATAATAGATATCTAAATACATTAATATTGTAATAGGACAGAAATTCCAGAAAGTGTTTCAAATTAAATTAGGGCCTATTTATTAACTACTCATATGCGTCCCACAGTTGAGCTAAAACCTTCTTCACAGTCGGAGGTTTGCCCTACACTTTGAATTGACCTACGCTAGTAGATGTCTTGCTATAGGTTTTATTTAGAGTTTTCCTTCTCTCGCTATATATTCTTGTTATTAGTTTAGTATAACATTCACGAGCAAGAGCATGATGGGGTAGTGAATTGTATCCTCGCTCCGTGACCACAAGAATTGAGAATTGAAATACCTATGGGCTAGGAGCACACTGTCGAGAGTAGTCTCTTCACAGCCGCGGGCCGGTTCATCTGGGATAATGGGCAAATATCACACAGAAAATCGGCGTCTACGTAGTAGCGATTTGTTACTTAAATTTGTTCGGTAAGCGAGAGAGTCGAAAGCCCAACTTTCTGCGGCTGTTTGCTTGTCGTGGATTTTTGTGATGCTTTTAAGATCACCGAACCTCATTGCATGCATGTACACACCCTTTCATTTCTTCACAGGAGGAAGTGACCCAGCAAAAGTCCATGAGCGATAGTATCACTTGCCACCAGGTGTGCTGATTTCTCGTTCGCTACCAATAGCAATAAGAAAATTAAAAATGCAATGGTTTTCGTGATACCTAATTAAAATATAATATACTAGCAACCCGCCTTCGCTTCGCTTTGGTTTCAGTTGCCCTACCGTAAGTTTGTTTTGTTGTCGTGTAAGTTTTCATTCCCGTGGGAATATCGGGATAAAATATAATTGTAAAACACAGCTGACGTATCATCAGGAGCCAACGGAGTAACATATTACTCCCTAATATTATATTGGTTTGGTTTGGCTTTCCATTGGTGAAAGAATTTTTGAAATCGGTTCTGTGGTTTAAGCGTGAAAGTGTATCAAACAAACAAATAAACTTACTTTCGGATTTATAATAGTAGTAAGGATATACGAAATAGGTGGCAAAGGTGACACAAAAAATGAATTATTTTTGTAATATCAAAAGTAAATCGCTTTAAATATAAAAACGAAGAACTTTTAAGCGAGAATTTTATCTTAAAAATACTGCCTTTTATTCTTTGTTCTATCTACAGAAATCTTCCGCAACTAATTACGAAGACGGTGTTATATTAAAACTTTTATTAAAATCTTTATAGTTGTTGTATAATTTTTTCTTGTCAAAGTTTCGCAAAGAACTCGTTGAAATGCTTTTGTCTTAAAAATAGCTGGTGTTGAATGCAGTCATTATACTTAATTATAAACACCTATAACACACACCTATAAATATGCTCAAAAACATACCAGCCATCGCAGTAAAATAAGTGTATCATACGGCAATTTCATTCAGCAATTTCTCATATACAAAACGGTACAATGTTTTATGCTATTACTGAAGTTGCGTTTGAAACTTTACCATTAATATTTGTATGCCGTATTTTTTAATATTTTTATAAGTCTCGCTGCTTGATAGAATAGCGTTGATAGAGGTGTAGAATATGTAGATATTCTATACCTTTATCACTAAGTTACAAAATTTTAGTACCACGTAACAGAGCGAGAGATGAAAATAGTGGCGAATTTAGCTGGTCACATTTGCAGGTCTTGTTTTAAGCAAAAGTTTGCTGGTAAGGAACACTGAATTACACTGTAAAACTCTGTATATTGGATAAATTATCGCAATGTAGCCATAACTGTCAATAAATATACTTATTTACTGACAGTTATGGCTACATTGCGATAATTTCGCCCCAAGGCCACAAGAGTCCAATTAGCAGGATCATAGATTAAGAAATAATGACTGCACAGATGGCGTAGTGGTTAGAATACTGACCTACCAGTGCAAGTACAAATCCCACGCAGGCCAACACTTTGTGCTATCCAAAAATTGTTGTTCTGAGTCTGGATGTAATTTATGTCCGTTAGTTATATGTTTTTAAAGACCCCCGTAATACAAGAAGTAATTTTCTTAGTACAGGACGTTGCCATTAAAAAAAAAACAAAAATAAAGAATATTTACAAATAAGAATATTTGAAACTTCGGAGGCAAGGAGATAACATAACTGCAAGACAAATAAAACTCGAAATTAAACCCTATGGAAATATATCTAACCAGCGCCGTATATAGTATACTAGAGTACCCAGCCCGCTTCGCCGGGCTGGATTTTGCTTTATTTTATTTAAGCAATAAACATACATCATTAAATAGAATATCATCATAGTAAATAAAAGCTGTATTTGACAGTTCAAAAAGAGGAGCACTCCGATCGTCACCAAACTTTACAGGATTACTCATCAGGTCAATCTGGAGATTCCAATTTCATTGAAATCGGTCCAGCCGTTTCGGAGCCTATATGGAACATACCCACACACTTTCTCTTTTATATATATAGATATGTAGTTTACTTTCAAAGTATAGATATCTATTTGTCTTACTTACTGCTTTATTTAATAAAGTTAGCAAATATAAAAAAAGACGCAATAATTTTGTTTACTTATGGTTTTAGAGGGTCCCTAGATATTTTTAGCTTGCAAAAGGATCGCATGTTCAAAATGAATATCAATGTTCTATTACAGATTGCTAAATCTTGTAATATTGTGTCTAACCATCTTCCAAGGTATTAATTGGATATTTGACTGTGGTACACACTTTCATTGTGGTGATTATTATCTTATAAAATTTATTTTTGACAGTACCGAAATAAGTCCTCGTGAAGTGATGATATATTTTTTTGTAATGACGTTAATATATAACGTTTGATATATTTTTTTGTAATGACGTTCTTGTATCTTTACCTATTTATTAATACACTAGGCGAATTTATTGACCTACCGCAGTAATTACATGTAGCAATCAATTTCTAGGTCGCTTCTAATTGGTAAAGCACTATGAATGGATTTTCAATAGACGTGGATTCAAGTCGTGCTCTTGTTAATATCTTTTCCGTTTCACAAATCTGTTTTATAAAAGTAAGCCTCGTATTTCAAAGGCAAATCCAATCATAATTCAACATTTCGCTGTCCACTGTTGGTCGTAGGCCTTCACCATAGAATGTCATATAGCGCAGTCATGGTTTGATGGGTTTATTGCCCACGGAGCGCATGGGCAGCAACCCGTTCTCCTGGTGATCCGTCAGCTGGGTTTTACAACTCCTGCGGGTAAGTAAAGAGGACAACTGCATTCTTATTCCATCACCACGAGAGTTAACAATAAATCAGAAAACTAATATTCAAATTACGTAAAGCATTTTGACATTTCGTGTGAAAGTTTACTTAAAGTTTTAGCGTGTTATTCGACTACTTTAGGTGAATTTTAAGGATTAATTAAAAAGTACGGGACCATGTTACACGATGTTAAAAGTTCGAGCATGTTGGCTGCACGGACATTTCTAATTTCCTATATAAAGTTAGCTAACAGAAACTGCAAATGCTTAAATTATCGCAACTGAAATTCATTCACAAGAAATTTCTATTCAGAAATTCAAAGTTGGATTGTATTATTTGTTAGGTATGGCATAATTTATTTGTTTAATACTAGCAAATTCTCACGTAGTTTCCGTGGGAATACCGAGATTTATTTTATATTTATTATATTTTAATATAGCCTATATTAGTCGCCATTAATGTAGTTTTTCTTCTATCTAAGAATTTCCTTAAGGTCTCGACTTCGATTCCCGGAGCGAGCAAAATTTTAGTTTTGGTTTTTCTGAGAGGAAATATACCTTTTTTTTGGTTGGCCTATGGCCTTCGCACAGTCCGTTTCGGCACAGGTATTCGGAGCCGCCGAGGTGTCGCCATAGAGGAGTTCCTCTGGCGCACGTTCCACCGCTCTCTTTCGTGAGGTGCCTGCCCCTGAATCTAGTTTTTTTCCATACAAAACCAGGTGAACCGAAGACTTTCTGAAAGTTTCTAGTAATCGTTGAATACGGGTGGCATAAGAGCGCATTTTGTGGCATTCTAAGTGTGAGGCGTGAATGGTGATTTATGTAACTTATTTATGTAGAATTGTCAACAGATTGCAATGTATATTCATTCCCTAAATGAAACTGTAATATTTATATCACATTTATTTGTAATAATAAAAGACACATTTTGTTTTTTATTGGCGTTTAATGGTCTGGATGCACGCCGTTCGTGTTTTATCCGGTGTAACGATGGGCGGTGCGCGACCCCATAACCGCAGTATTATCTCCTCCTTTAAAAATTTTATATTACCTACGAGATATATAGTTGTTTCAGATTATAAATTTAGGAGTTAATAGTTTTATTTGTGGAGATAGTGGTAATTTAATAATAACTTCTTTTTTTTTTTTTTTTATTGCCAACGGTGGCAAACGAGCAAGCAGCACACCTGATGGTAAGTGAAACTGCTGCACATGGACCTTTGCAATACCAGGGGCACAGCTAGGCCGCTGCCTACCGTGAAGGAAATACTCTTCTTAAACCTCGTTTAAAGAAGGACATGTCATAGCGCTCGGGAAACACAGCAGCACACTTCTTATACTTACGACTACCTAACACATAAGAATTTCTTAGCAGCGGCCAGGATGCAGCCGTGTTTAATGGCTTTTCACTTATTTTCATTGAAAGCAATCTATAGAAAAACTTATAACATGAATGCCGATCAACTCCACGTCTGTCAAGTGTGAGGCGATTATGACACTCTCCCAATTGTGAAAACTCCCCTGACGCTGCCGACCATCGCCAGTGCGATGCTCAACAGCATCAGGAACTGGTCCGCGGTCGCAGCCTTCTGCGAGGCAGTAGTCTCGCGGAAGGAGGCAGCGGATCGTGCGCGCGAGGTACGCAGCCTCGACGAAGCGATCCGCCGCCGTCGACTGGGGCGGCATAGGCGCGACTAACTGCGCCTCATACCGCCCTAGCCGAGGCCGCGGGTGACGTGAACAGGGAATTAGTGCGTCACCCGCCGAGAGGCCGACCGCGTGAAGAACCCACTAGGGGGTATTCCGTCGGGCCGACCACTGACGACAAGTAACTCTGCTCCAGTGGTCGGTCCAACGACGAAGGCGACGCGGTGTTCGGGTGGATTGTGGGTGTGCGTGCTTACGCCCCTCTGCCACCCCGGATGGAGTGGTGCGAGGAGTGCGCCGACCGTGACCCACCCCAAAAAAAGAAAAAAAGTGTGAAAACTCCAAGTCCAATAGATAGCAATAGGCCAAGGCTGCTTAAGTTTTTTAACAGTCGAGCCAAACAGATGATACAGAATTTTTTGAACGGCGACTGAAAAAACGAATAGATATGATATTTGTTAGATTTTTTGAAGTAACACTATCTGTCAAAAAAGGATTTTTGTTGACGAACGAATTTTAATGCTTTAAGTTTTCAAATTTATTTAGGTATTTTTAGATAATTCAAGCAAATATTGACATTTTCAAATTGGCGGGAATGAATCATGCCTGCGCAGGCCATTCAAAATATGTCCGCGGGCCAATGTGTGGCCCCCGTGTTGGTTGAGCAGTCTTGCTATAGGCTGATGCATGGATGGAGACATTTACATCCATCCATCAGCTTGCAGACGTCCATTGCTGGTTATAGGCCTCCCCACAAGAATGCCACTCGGAACGGTCCTGCGCCACGTGCATCCAACGGTTCCCTGCGACTGCCCTGGAGACATTTACAAACGTCATATTATCATCATCCTGTTCTTATCCCCATTAAATAGGTACTTGGGATCGACTCAATTGTACTTTTTTTCATAGTAAATACGTACCTACACCTTTGTAGTACCTAAATATTGCGAAAGTTATTGGCTGGCCGCCTGCCTGACGTCAACCCTCTTTGGGAATTGTTGACCAGTTGGCGTCGGATGGAGGTCGTTCTAGATTATATAAAGTTATTAGTCTTTTTTACGACAACCACGGGCAATGTAAGGGTTGGTAGTTATTGTAACTGCTACCACATAGCACGTTTACAAATCTATACTTATATAAAAGAAGAACCTGACTGGCTGACTGACGTATCAACACACAACCTAAACTACAAGGGCTAGGGTGTTGAAGGTTTGTATGCTGGTTCTTTTTACATTGTAGACTCACTAACTAAGGGGTTGAAATTCGAAAAATCTTATCTAAGTGCTTCAGAAAATTTTTTCGAAATTCAACCCGTGAGTTAGTGAAAAGGGGTGCGCAAGTTTGTATGAAATTTCGCCTATTTTGAGTTAGTATAGAATTATGAAAATCGGCGTATAGTAGCTTCGTTAAAAACTAAAAAAATACCTGCTCCATGGTTTTTTCAAATTCAATACCTAAAGGTATAAAACAAGGGTTGGAAGTTATTATGCAAACTTAATAAAACATGCAATGACATCTGTTTGCTACACATAGTACTAGTGATGTAACTATATCTATTAGTGTATATTATACTTGTTCAGATGTTGAGTTATTTTAACAACCATGGTATTTTTCATAAAAATCAATTTGGTTTTACTAAGAATTGCTCTACTATTGATGCGGGTGTAGAATTATTAAAAAACATTTTTTCAGCCTGGGAGGAATCGCACGAGGCTTTGGGCATCTTTTGCGATTTATCTAAGGCATTTGATTGCGTAAACCACGAAACTCTCATCAAGAAATTACACCACTATGGGATCAGGAAAAACGCTCTGGAACTTATAATTTCCTACCTAAGCAACAGAATTCAGAGAGTCGATGTTAACGGTGCACGATCATCTGGTTCTGTTATCAAAATGGGCGTTCCGCAAGGGTCAATACTGGGGCCATTTCTGTTCCTTGTATATATCAATGACTTACCCTATTATGTAGGGGACAATCAAAACATTGTGTTGTTCGCAGATGATACCTCTTTACTGTTTAAGATTAAGCGACAAATGCTCAACTATGACGATGTGAACAATGCACTGTCTAACGTTGTTCATTGGTTTCATTCTAATAATTTAGTTCTAAATGAGACAAAAACTAAATGTATTAAATTTACTACTCCCAATGTGAGACAAGTGGAAACCAATGTTCAAATGAATGGGGTGGCTCTGGACCTTGTGGAATCAACCACCTTTTTAGGCATCACTATAGATAATAGACTCCAATGGGGGCCTCATATTGAGAAACTGTCAAATAGGCTCAGCTCAGCGGCTTATGCGGTAAAAAAAATTCGCGCATTAACCGATGTTGAAACAGCCAGAATAGTTTATTTCGCATACTTTCATAGTCTCATGTCATACGGCATATTACTTTGGGGCTGCTCCGCGGAATTGAATAGAATTTTTATTCTACAAAAAAGGGCGGTCCGCGCGATATATAATTTAGGCCCAAGAGTGTCACTAAGAGAGAAATTTAAAGAGATAAATATTCTGACTGTTATATCTCAATATATATACGAACATGTATTTTATGTAAAGAAAAATATCGGTAACTTTGAAAAATATAGTGACATTCATCATGTAAATACTCGGAATAAGGATAAATTAGTTGTACACAGTACTCGTCTTCAACGAGTTAACAGATCCTTCATGGGGCAATGTATACGCTTCTACAACAAATTACCTATTAATATTCGAGATATGCCAGTTAAAAAGTTTAAAAAAGCAATCAAGAGTAGATTTTGTAGAAAAGGTTATTATAAAATCTCGGATTATCTTGATGATAATACAGACTGGTTATGAGCAGCTCCTCATTCAGGCATTTTCTCATTATTTCAAAAGGTGTTACATACATGTTTATTCTGTTGCTGTTAATATAATTGTAAAGCGTAGCGTGTTTTGCCAAACGAATTTGTTGTTTAATCTGTGTTTTATGTTTGTGGCCCATGGTATTGGTCATGCTCACTGAAGGGTCTGCTTGCGGTAGCTACGAGGAGCGGGTCACTCCCTTCCCTCCATTGTGGTTGAGGGGAGTGATGGCTGCTCTAGTGGTTAACTCGTGATCGGGTGCCGCTTGCGGGATCTGGTCCAGCCATGGTACTTTTTCGTTATATTTAATAACTGTATTGTATGATGATTCGAAAGGCATCACACTGGAGCTATTAATAGACATGTTGTTGTATATTATCTTATTAAAAAAAAAAATAGTAAATGAATAAAAAAGAAGACAAGCCCACTGAGTTTCTTGCCGGATCTTCTCAGTGCGGTCGCGTTCCGATCCGGTAGTAGTGTAAGGTAAAAATGTAAAAAAGTGACCATATGTAAGTGCCCCCGCGGGGTTTATGCATAATAAAGTATTTGAATTTGAATTTGAATTTGAATAAAACTTCAGTATCAGCAAAAACGTAGATACGAAATTTATTGTCCCGGTATTTCCAGGGGAACGGTCACTTTTCGCGTGAAACCGCAGGAGTTCGTCGAATTTTAAAAATTCTTTCACCAATTCAAAGCTATTTTATCAGTGAGTGAGATTTTTAGGTATTTTTTACCCTGGTATTGCCACAGGAGCGCCATTAAACAAGTGAAACTAAGGGGATTTAAACAAATTCAAAAAAGCTTTTGCCACTTGAGAGTTAAATTATTAGCGACAAAGAAAACCTTTCTGTGTGGTGATGGAGTAAGAATACAATTCGTCACTCCCGTCTTGCCCGTGGATGTCGTAAAAGACGACTAAGGGATATAATAAGCACATAACATCTAAATGAGAGAAGGAAAACTCGAAAGAAAACCCTAACAATTTTAATTTAAGATCTAACAATTAATTTGAATATCAAAAATTATTAATTTGTATGTCCGTGTGGTGACGGAATAAGATAACCATTGACCACTCTCTCTTTTGGTTGTGGGTGTCGTTAAAGACGACTAAGATATAAATGCATATAATATCTATGCAAGAAAAGGAAAACTCGCAACATAACTCTATACCAACACGTCTAATCAGCGTGGAATAGTAGGTCAATTCCCCTCCCATTATGGAGGAGGCCTGAGCCCAACAGTGGGACATATAGGCTGAAAAGGTGATGATGATGATGAAGAAAAGGCTATATTTATCTTATTTCATCATTATCAGACATTATATTTCCACGGGAATATTAATATTCGGGTAGAAGTAATATTAAGGGCCCCATACACGGAACAATCCGTCTGTACGATCCATCGTTTCTGACTCGGACATACACGAAAAAATAAATAATTAAATATTATTATATATATAATATATATAATATATTATTTAATAATAATTATTAATATTAAATCGAATTGTTGTTCTCAAAGAGTCATATACTGTCGCATCGTCACGATATTCATGATTGCATGGGGTTTTGTTGCGATCTTCGACATTGTCTTCGATGAAGTAAATCGTTAACGATCTTTACATACGCTATCGTTCCGTCGTTTCGATCGGTCTGAAACGACGGATCGTACAGACGGATCGTTCCGTGTATAGGTGTGAAAGTTTGTGAAGATGCTTGGATATTTTTTAGTCAATCACACGTAAACGATTGAATGAAAATTCGCATATAGATAAAGTAATTACTAGATAGAAGACATAAAATACTTTTTATGCCGGTAATGTTTTTCCAATGGATAGCAGTTCAACTTTGGGAAAGGTAATTTATTTTACACGCAGGCGATGCCGCGTGTCAGTGTTATATAACAAAACTGAATATCACGGAACAAAAAAAATGCTTATCAAGTTATTACTTTGACCTCCTTAGAAGTTTGCTATTTTGTATAGTAGAAACTAACCACCAGTAGACGTCTGAACTTAGATTAAAAAACTTTTGTAAATTAGTTTAGGCGTTGATAAGCACTTTTCTATTCACCCAAATATTGATAAGAGTGACGTGAAAGAGTAGACAACGCCTGATATTTATGATTTATGATAATATAATTTTATGTCCTTGTTTTTTAATCAAATTATCAGTCATCGTCTCAGCTTATATATGTCTCACTGCTGGCCTCGAGCCTCCTCTAGAATCGAAGAGAAATGGGCCTATTATTACTACTACTTACTGTACAACGCTGGTCAGACAGGTTGTTACAGAGTTTTTATTTGGAATTTTCTTTCTTTTGCAGAGATGGTATATGAATGTCGAATCTCTCGATATAATGCGCATATGATATCTATGCAAGAGAACGAAACTCGAAATGAAACCCTATACCAACCTGTCTGACCAGTATCGTATAGTCGTTATATCCGTATTATATCTCTTAGTCGACACCTTTTTACGGTTATTACGACACTTTTGCGACACTCACGAGCAAGATGAATTGTATTCTTACTCCGTCACCACACGGATATTTTTCAATTATTATAATTTAATATAATTTTCAATGCAATTATTATTCAATATAAGCCTTAAATTTACTTACTATATTCGCTTATTCCGATCGCTTGTTCAGAGGGTGCCACTACCAGTTGATTGTCCGTTAACTGATTAATGTCGCTACGGGCACGCGATCCCGGACTGCTCCAGCTGCTCCTGTCATTTTCCTATCCTATATCTAATGGCAGTAGTATCCCCTAACCCAGTTCCCACCATATACATCCTCCATATCCCCATCTCTTTCCTATCAACGAACATTCCTGAGGAGGGTTGACGTCAGGCAGGCGGCCGGCCATAAAACATATAGCCGAAACTGTAGACAACATGGACTTAAGTACATGTTGTGCCGACCCCACTTAACGTGGGATGAGGGCAGGCAAATGATGATGATGATTCGCTTATTCCGATACATCATGTATTCATTATTATTTATTAAAAGAAAACAATAAATTTAACCGTTCTATTCAATCGTCTTCAAGCTAGACTTAACTGAGAGCACTCTGAAGTGAACTCTTTACATGTAAATCTATATGGTTGTACTGCTCCTGTCTTATCATGATCAATATAATACTTCCCAAGAGAGTTCTTTTTCAATTCCACTATAGAATATATATTGTAAGCTTAAGTCACTTTTCTACTCGTGAAATTTAGAATCAAATGCAATAAGCGCAAGGAGACAGTTGATGAAACACAATTGAACAATGTTATGTTATAAGATAACAAACATTATATCGTGCACTATTGAATTGTACGAAGTTCGGTAAAATGTAACTATTATCGGAATTGACATTTTAGTGGTGAAATAAGTTAAGTCATATTACAATGAAATTGAAATAAGAGAGTATTTAATATATTTGAAGACTGATGGTGATGAAGAGTTTGGCAATTAAATTTTTTATTGCCCACTAGCAATCCGTCCTCACTTCGCTTCGGTTTCAGTCGCCTTAACCCGCAAATTATAAATGCAATATCTTCTAAAATGTATACGTAAAAATATTATTAAAATCGGTCCAGCCGTTTGAAAGATTACCCGGAACAAGCAGACAGACAGATAGATAGACAAAAAATGTTTAAAATGGTTTTTAGGCACAGGTATCGTGTAAATAACCACGTGTGCATGAAACAACGTATTGTTTTGACATTACAAACAGTCAGTTCAGCTTTATTTATAGGTATAATTAATGAATAAAAATTATAAGATACATTTTGAAAGAGAAAAACGATTGGACACAAAATGAGATTGTGACCCACTATCAAATCCGCACGAAATACTTTCTTCAATTGCATTCATCTCAGTTCATATATGTTCCGCTGCTGCTCCCAAACCTCCTCCACTATAGAAGGGTATTTGACTTACAGGTACACTCTGCGGGTGGCGGACTAATCTACGGTCCGTCTACCTGCAATCTTGGCTAGGGCGGCATCAGGTGTAGGTACTCGAGCATGCGTCGGCGATGCGTAGAGGAATTCCTTCCGGACACGCTCCACCATCTCCTTCTGCGAGACAACTGCCGTGCATATTATCGCGTATATTATAATCCCTAAGTTATTTTTACGATACCCAAGAAACTATGAGGTGAAGAGACGGAATACATTACAAGTATTAATAATAATTTAGTAACGAATATCCATGGCGTTATGAATGTGTTACCACATTTACTCATCACTATTATCATATAAAACGTGTAATATGAATTACTATATTAAAGGGACGCAGTAACTAACATCGCTATATGAGGTAGTAAACTCGAAATAAATTACTCTCTCATTACTGAGAACGTTCATATTGATATATAAAGGTTAAAAAACCTGTAATAATTAAATTATTTATCAATCTTTATTTCTATGATTGATATTGGTCACGCGCTACTTATTTTGTGTGTGATTTTAACTTTACTAGTTGTGATAGTGGTTAAAATGCTGTACGAGTATCGTGAATTTGATTTTCACGAAAAAAAAATGTGTAATACGAGTGTTTTAATTTTTTTTTTGTATGACTATAACTGTTAGCCGCAGATGGCTTTAACAGCTTAACCTGAACTAGGGGTGAGCGCTGAGGGCTCTTAAGCCGATATGGCTGTATTTTGAGTGCATTATTTATATGTTTGTAAGGTCCCCCATGTATTGTGTCCTTAGTGCCGGATGTTATCTTTGTTAAATATAGCAAGTTCTACAATTTGACTTCGTACTGAACAAGAATGCAGGTTAGTTTAATAAAGATTTTTTTTTATGAACGACCCTTCAGTCGGCAAGAATTTCTAAAAATGATGCATTTCTCGGCTAATTATTTAATTTAATAGGAAAATGCCGCTCTTGTCGCTTTATTTTTCATGCAAATTAAATGTTGGCAATTAAATTCTCTAAAAGGTTATTGAGACTTCTCAAATATTACATTTATCTATCTTTAGTACTAATTACCCTTAGTACGTTCAATGGGATATTTTACAAAGTTTAGCATAGCCTCATTCACCATTAACGCGACTAAAGTTAAGCTTAATGTTATAGCGCTCTCAGAAAGCGAGTAAGTTCACGTTATTTAATTGATTATTTTATTTGCTATTTTAAATAAGTAACATGACAGAATTTCTATTAAATAAAATTCTTTTTTCATCACCATCACAGTCCATATACACTGTTGGGCTTGCACCTCCTCCATTGTGAGAGGGAATTTGACCTACTATATCGTACTGGTCATACGTGTTGATATTTATTTTGAGTTTTTCTTTTCTTCAATGTTACAGGTATATGTATCCCGTAGTTGTCTTTTACGATACCCACGGGCAAGAGAGGTGGGGTTGGTGAATTGTATTCTTACTCCGTCACCACACGCAAATCTTACTCCGTCACTACACTCATGTCAGACGCTGCGTCTCATTAATATAGTAATAATAGTCTATCCATATTAGACGTTTCATACGATAATTGCGATTAGTGAGTATGGTAACACATTCACAACGGTAAGGATATTATTTATATTAGGGTATTTTGAGTTTTTCTTCTCTTCAATGTTATAGTTATATTGTAATCCCTTAGTCGTCTTTTACGAGACCTACGGGCAAGAGAGGGGTTGGTGAATTATATTCTTATTCCGTTACCGCAGGGAAATTTTTTATTTCTCTTTATTATGGAGATATTACTGGAGAGAGAAACAATGTAAAGAATATTTTATTTAAGATGCAGTATTTGTTTCGGTTTCAAAACTATAACTCCAAAACAATTCAAGTGTTAAAGCGATACTGACATTTCATTATTCCCACCAAGCTTGGAAAAGATATTTACGAAAAGACCTTCGATTTATCTAACATGAACGCCGAGCGTAACTGTGTACCTACTAAACGAAGAATTATAGAAGTGGATCGTAAGTCCTTTTAATCGATTTACAGATGTGTTTTATGCTTGCCTACGACCTCTCAACTATGTCGTGATTTCTAACGTGCGTCACTTTTTCCTTTTTTTAATGTTTTTATCTTCGTTATCACTGCATATTATAAAACAAAGTCGCTTCTCGTTTGTATGTCATGTTTGTATGTGTTATGTATGCTTAAATCTTTAAAACTACGCCACGGATTTTGATGCAGTTATTTTTAATAGATAGAGTAATTTAAGAGGAAGGTTTATGTTCTTCTCAGTCGTTTTCCCCATAGCTGAGGGTCGTGTCTTTATGGACTTTCCGACGCTAAGGTGTTAATAACACTTTGCCATTGCACTCTGTCTTAGCCATATCTGAGAGCATTATTAAATATCATTCCAGAATTTTCTTGGACCTGATCCGACCATCGCATTGGTGACCGTCCTCTGGGTCTTTTACCCAAAACTTTGCCCACTAACATGAGCTTCTCGAGATTATCTCTTTCTCGTCTAGCTATGTGGTCAAGGTATGCGAATATTCTTTGTAGACATATGGTGGAAAGTCTGGTCTTGATCTTAAGCTCCTCTAGTATAGATACTCGTACCGGAGCATGCGTCGCCAACACCATATTTCAAAGACATCTATTTTGTCCCTTTCGGCCTTTCGCAACGACCACGTTGCCACTCCATACAAAAAAATCGAGAACACAAGTGCTTTTACAAGTCTTACTTTTGTTATCTTTAATATGTTTCTGTCGCGCCAGATCTTGGTAAGGTTGGTTATCGCGTTCTTGGCTATTTGTATTCGCCTCCATATTTCCAATTCACATCCGCCGTGATCGCTCAATAGAAGGTTTATATGTATATATGTTACCATGCATAATATATCGCTCTTTCATGAGTAACCTCTAAAGAAAACATGTTTGTATTAATATAATGACAAAAAAACTGTGAACGAATGTGTGAATGAAACTGAGCGTTGTATATATGAAAAGACATTCTGTAGTAGGTATATTTAGTTTTGAACTGTATTCTTACTCCGTCACCACAAGGTTATGTACTATATATCATCATTCATCATTTCAGCTCATGTCCCATTGTTGGGCTCGAGCCTCCTCCACAATAGGAGCGAAATTGATCTTACTATACCATGCTGGTCAGACAGCTTGGTACAGGGTTCCAATTCGAGATTTCCTTCTCTTAAATAAATGTTTAATGCCAATTATATCCCTTAGTTGTCTTTTACGACATCCACGGGTAAGAAAGGGGGTGGCAAATTGTATTCTTACTCCGTCACCACACGCCTATGTACTATACTATATATGGTTTACATAAAATAATTTTTATTATGTTTCGATTAACTGCACCTTTGAACTGCTTTTGTTATGCAGAAACTAAACGCATATAGGAAGATGTGGTATTGTGTAACATTTGGTATATGCGTTCGATTAATGTTGTAAAATAGCAAATGTCATTGACATATTAAAATTATTCCATGAAATTTATGTAATTTATTATAGTTTCGTTAGTCGTACGTTGTATGATGAACGATCGCTCCATGTTCTAGTTACGAGTCTTTAGGGTTGTCCCCATGTCGGGCTGGCCACGGACAGCAACGAACTCGGTTCCAGTGGTCGACCCAACGACGAAGGAGAGGGATTACGGTGGGTTATCGGCCCGCGTGCCGCCCTTGTGTCGCCCCGGACGGAGTGGACGGCGTGTGCGCTAACCAAAGCCCACCCAAAAAAATAAAAAAATAAAAGGGTTGTTCCCATAACTTCTAAATAGCAACCATTAAGTTTAAGCTATGCTCTAGCATTAGTTTATATTATATAATCCACCCCCTCTCTTGGGCGTGGATGATGTAAAGGATGACTAAGGCAGTAAATATGCATATAACATCAATTGGAAGAGAGGGCAATACCACGTCTGACCAGTGTGGGCCAATTTCCTTCCTATGGAGTAGAGGAAGCTCGAACCCAATAGTAGGACATACATGATTTAGATACGTATAATTTAATATCCGTGCAGTGACGGAGTAAGAATACAATTCACCACTCCCTATCTTACCCGTGGATATCGTTAAAGTAGACTAAGGGATATAATAAGCACATAACATCTAAACGAGAGAAGGAAAACTCGAAAGAAAACCCTACACCAACCTGTCTGACCAGCGTGGCATAGTAAGGTCAATTTTCCTTCTATTGTGGAGGATGCTCGAGCCCAACAGTGAGACGTATATGAGCTGAAATGATGATGATGAATTTAATAACATTTTTTGACTTAAAAAACTAATTTATTGATTAACTAGCAGCGCCCTGCGGTTTTACCCGCAGTTCCTCTTCCCGCGTGAATATCGGGATAAATTATAGCCTACTAGCAAACCGCCCTCGCTTCACTTCGGTTTTAGTCGTCTTACCCGCGTAGTTCCCGTTCCCGTGGGAATACCGGGATGAAACAGCCTATGTTACTCCCTGATATCATAGCTTTCCATTGGTGAAAGAATTTTTTAAATCGGTTCGGTGATTTAAGCGTGAAAGCGTAACAAACAATCAAACAAATAAACAAACAAACAAACTTACATTCGCATTTATAATATTAGTAGGGATTACTATTACACTTACCTTGACATCTGCTCCCAATCATACCTTATATTGTCTGTTTTAATACTTTGCTTCAAATTAGCGCAGTCCGGTCAATGCGCAATTAGGACACACAATGGAAACGCCTTTCTTGACATGTTGGATGGCTTTTCTTTTTGGGTTAATCTCCTAAGTGATGTCGGAGTATAATACAATGTATTAATATCTCCTAATCGTGTGGGGACGAATATATTTCACCTCCCCTTTACTTGCCCGTGGTTAAAGTAAAAAATGAATGGGGGATTACAATTAAAAAATTTATGCAAAAGAAGTGAAAGTTGAAGTAAAAAGGCCAACGCTCATGACCAGCATGGTAGGTATAGTAAGGTCAATTTCCCGCCCATTGTGGAGGATGCTCGAGCCCAACAGTGGGACGTATATAAGCTGTAACGATGGTGATGATTACGATGATTAATATTTCTGTCTTTTCTTAGAGTATCGTAATAGGCGACTATGGGATGTAAATAGTTATCACTGCTATAAGACAAAGAAAATTCTAAATAAAATCTTCGAGTGATTTAGCCAGTGTATTATAGTAGGCAGAGTTACAAATTTTTGCCGGCTGTGCTATAAATTAAAAAAAATACTTGTTGCTGTTGTTATTACCGGTTGTTGTTGATCTGACGTAGCTCCCTTGTCCGGATTGGCTTAACATTTGTTCTACAGAACAAAAAAAGAAAAAGAGATCGCACTGAATAGTCTAAACGCTGGTTATTGAAAGGAAAGCAATTGTCCTACGTAAATTTGATAAATGTATTGAGATTTACACCAACAGATTACGGTGGCGGCGGTGAGAACTGTGGCAGGCAAGCTCGCCGGACACCACACACGCTCGGTTATGCTCGCGCGCAAACATAACCGAGCGACAGTATCAAAATACAAAAGAGTCACTTAAGTACAAAAACCCAGTTATGGCACAGAACTCTATGCCAAACTAGTTTGAGCTACATGGTATAGTTGATGAATTTTCATTCAGTTATCATCAACCAAGGAGTCGGTTATGGTGGTCTTCTCAGTAAGCGGAGAGGGCAAATGGAGCAAGTATGTTACGGAGGTCCACGCCACTTGCATGGGCACACCGCTTTGCATAGTCAAGAAAAAGAAAAATAAGTCGTTATAGATACATAGTAATTTAATATGAAATTTAAAGTATAAGGAATTGTAAGGATTTAATATTCATATATTAGGTAATTAATAAAAAAGAAATATTTGAAATGCAATTATTATTTTATAGGTAGGTAAGACTTATTAGAGAAATATGAAGAGAAATGTTTTATATTTACCTTTTGGCTTAAGGCCAAAAAAAGCACTTCCATGATCAATGTCATGTTTTCGTCACTTTCACCTAAATCATAAATACTTATTTAGTATGGTGACAGAATAGGAATATAATTTATTACCGCCTCTCTTGCTATATGCTGAGATGACGATGAAGAAGTATCCATTATCTATATATTAATACGTGAAGCAAAAACTTTGTACCCCTTTTTACGATGGATAAGTATGAGATTTGGCACAGTTGAAGTATATAATGAGGAGATGTGCATAAAACTGAAATTTCATATAATAATGGATTAGAAATACATTAAATTAATTAAAAAAGGCATTATGCACACTACAACGCAATCGCTACACACATACGCACACATGCGCGGGCTTATACACTTTTGTTTACAGTTAAAATCTCTGGCCAAACCGAATGTCAAATAATCATAATTATGATGACAATGTCTAATAGGTATGTGTACTTAGTACTTTATATATTAGTTACTAGCTGACCCGGCGAACTTCGTACCGCCATAATTTTTTCGTAAATATATTTTCTAAATTGCCGAATATATAGTCTCTAACGGAAGAACCATTACAGCTTTGTTAGGAAATATTCAATCGTCTTGGTCGCGGCTTTGTTAATGATGATTCAAAGAAAACACTAATTACTGATTATTGATTTCTGAAAAAATTATAATTATCAAATTTTCAACCATACTTAACTATAGACAAAACTACGTTTAGCTGTCATTGGCATTTTGTTATTACATATCAAATGCGTTTTTTATCCTACGTTTCATAGTGACTTGTATTCTCTTTGACATGAGTTTCGGCGCGAATATGGAAATGTTATGTTAAGCTCTTATATTCATTATTTTAGTATTTTATAGTCTTATATTGAATAATTATGCTGATATTTTATATAATATAATACAGTTAAGGTACTGAAGTGTGGTGAATGTGATATAAGAGTGGTGGAAAATACACCTAATGTATTTTCATATTCTACTGAAATTCCCTGAGAAATCATTTAATTAGGTTTTCAGCGCCTAATTAACTTGACTTATTGACGGACATGATTATAAATAAGCTATTCAATATAAAGAAATGTTAAATAATATGAAGAAAATTATATCACAATTTGCTGTATGGGCTTTGACCCCTTTGCCTGTCCGAATGGACAAACAGAAACACAAAAAAAATCTATTTGACATTTTATGTCACACGTCACACGGGAATGCGATCGAACGGGATAAAAAGTAGCTCATTGCCATTAAGAAGAAGAAGAACGGCATAAAAAGTATCCTATGTCCGTCTCCTGGTTCTAAGCTACCTCCCCACCAATTTTCAGCAAAATCTATATAGCCGTTCTTGAGTTATAAACGTAGTAACTAACACGACTTTCTTTTATATATATAGACTAGCAACCCGCCCTCGCTTCGGTTATAGGTTATAGTCGTTTTACCCGCGTAGTTCCCGTTCCCGTGGGAACACCGGGATAAAATATAGCCTAGTTTACGCCCTGATATTATAGCTTTCTATTGGTGAAAGAATTTTTGAAATCGGTCCAGCCGTTTTGAAGATTACCCGGAACAAACAGACAGACAGACAAAAATTTTTTAATTGCTATTTTAGGCATAGGTGTCGTGCAAATAACCGTGTGAGCATGAAAAAAGCCTATTATTTTGACATTACAAACAGACATTCCAATTTTATTTATTGGTATAGATTAGTGAAATATAGCTTCCTCAATTTACATACATAATTAAAATCAAAAGAAAATTGTGTAGCAGAAAAATTTATTAAAATGAATTATGGCCGAATTTCAACCACACGGCGACCATTAGTCTTATTTAATCAAAATTCTATTGAATTAATAAATAGTTATAACGCATGTGACTGTCAATCATCAGATTGATCTTGCAAGCTAGGTAGTTAACTAGGTAGATTAATAACAATATTGTTGAGATATACTGTATTTTTTCAATTTTAAGCATTTTCGTTGCAAAATTAATATATAATTTGAAGGAAGGTTACGGCTGTGTCAATTTAATAGCGACAGGATCAGCCTATAAGACATTAAAAATTTCGTGGGAAATAGTAGAACTGTGCTTGGTGCCATGGGTTCACAAATAAAATAATAAGCGATTAATCACGTGTAAGATCAATTATATACAAGTGGCCCTTGTCATTTATTGAATTGTATTCTTACTCTATCACCACACGAAAACGAGATATATAAGCGACTCTAAATTAGTGTATATTATTAAGTAGTTAATTAGTTTAAGTTTAAATCTAAATTAGTGGCTTATTACTAACTGGCTGTTTGTAGACGTATCATAAGCGCTTGAAGTCATTTCAAATTAAGTTAAGTAACGGAAAATAAAATGGAGCTGCTTAGTAAAACTTTGACTTTCCATAGTTGGCGTAGTGTTCTAATGATTCTACTATGCTGAGAGCGATTATTATTAGCTACCTGAGAATTGAGCTCATCCCTATCATATATATTTCTCTATAATTGCTTATACGCTCCAAGTTTTTAAGTAAATATTTTTGGTGGTAGATGTGAGAGACAGACTAGTGGTGTATGTGGCTAGGAATACTAGCAATCCTTACATTGTTAGTGGCTGTTATTAAAGACGATTAAGTGTCGAACCCACGACACTTAACAATAGATATCTTAACCACTATTACTGCAATCAATTTATTTTAATTACTAATCAGTTTACCTATGATTTTTTTTATAAATTATAAGAGACGCTCGATAGTCACATAAAGGACTCTAGTTTGTATCAATGGTGCAGAGCTCTTGTTTAAAGCAATGATGCGGAGATTTTTGAAATTATGTAGCTTGTGATAAGAATTATTGTATCAATGTGGTGATAATCCTCTGGTTTAAGCAAATTATAGTAATATTTTGCTTAAACCGGAGGAGTACCATCATCATGAAGATAATCGACATCTGACTAATAGAAATTTGCTACAGCGCAGTTCCTTAGGTAAACAAGAAAGTTGAAGGGCCAAACCCTCTATCTCTTTCTTCCTGTCCACTGATCTCTACATTCACTATTACAATACACGAACATATATGAACATAATATATGATAAATGAACAACTTATTCGCTTGCTACTAAAGGTAAACAAAAAAAAAACACTGAGAGTTGTAAAAAATCTCCAAGTTGATTAAAATTGGTGCTATGAGAGCATGTTAAGCCGCTGGTCCCAAGTTCCATGATCATTTACGATAATAAACCTTTAGGTACAGTCAGCAGTAAATATTCCGAGCTGAGGTTCAATCCTACATTATCATTATATCTTTGGATTACGGAGGCCAGACTCATTCGGTCTAGAACTGTATTGGGAATAATAAAAGCTAGCGAACCTAGTACTAATACTAAATACATATTAGTTCAGGGTTTAGGTTATTTTGTTCAGGGTTTTAGTTTAAGAATGATTTTCTTTCGATTCAATTAATCAATCTCTGGTTGACCGAGCTTTGCTCGATATATTGTTTTTTCGTAAATTGTATTTTTGACGAACTTATTTCTCACACAATATATATAAATAAAAGTGATGATATAATAAAAAAAAATATCAAAAATTACAAAAACAGAATAATAATAACACCGAGATTCGATCTCACGCTGTTTGAATGCGACTGGACAACCTCCCAACTAAGCTGCTGTTACTCTTGATGGCGATGGCTAAATTTAAATTCCTATTCTATTGACATTTTATTGATTAGCTAAAAATACCGAAGAAACAACATTTTATATAAATAAAACCTAACTAGATCGATTTTTTGGCCCCGAAACCTCTAGTATGCTAAATTTCATGAAAATTGTTGGAGCCGTTATAAAATAATGGAATTTATTTATAAACTAGTACGTCACCATCGCTTCGCTTCAGTTTCAGTCGCTTTACCCTCGCATTTTAAATTTGCAATATCTTTTAAGATAGAGGGGTCGAGTCCCAGACTGGACAAAATTTTATAGAGGCCAGGCTACATGGCTTTATAAAGACTGATGACAAGGTCCTGTACCGGTGGCTTGTCTAAGCGTTACTCTTATTTGTGCTACACTTCGTGCAAGAAGTATTCACAAGGCGGGCTATGGGCTCGTTCGCCGCCTCTTTTCATCGCCCCGGACGGATTGGATGGTGTCCAAGACACCATGTTCTACCGCCAAAAAAAAAAAAAAAAAGGCACAAGCCCAATAGTGGATCGTATATGAGCTGAAATAAACTAAAATAATAAGTTTTTTGTCTAAAGGTAAATAAACCTTAATAATTATTAAGGTTTATTTACTTTTAGACAAAAACTTCAATGGCGTTGAACCTTATCCTACCATTAGTTATTATTGTTAAAGGTTGTATAAGTAATAAAGTAAATTTTCTAAAGGGCAGATATTAATTATTATATAAATGTAAAATTCAAATAAAATTACATTGTAATTATTAATTTATTATTCATTTAATAGTCAATTAAAAATCATAAATGATAAAGTTATATAAAGCTTTTTAGTATGAGTAGATTTGGACTACAAAATCTGCGAATACAATTTAACATTCCATATCTTGCCCGTAGATGTCGTAAAAGACGACTAAGGGATATAATATGCACATGCAGGAATACTCGAAATGAAACCGTATACCAACAAGTTCGACCAGCATGGCATAGTAGGTTAATTTCTCTCTTAATGGGGAACAGGCTCAAGCCCAGCAGTGGGTCGTGTACGAGCTGAGACGATGATGACCTATATCTTAACTAATATTATAAATGCAATATTTATTTTTGTTACGCTTTCACTTCTAAACAGCTCAACCGATTTTAGAAATTCTTTCACCAATGAAAAGCTACATTATTAGCGAATAACATAGGCTATATTTTGTGTCTACTATAGTTTAACCAAAGACTAAGCCTACCAAATAAAAGGTAAGTTTGACGTGATGAAAATGCCGATATTACACAGAAAACCTATTTTAGACCAGGGTCGATAATTTCTGAAACAAAAAAATAATAGTAGGAAGAAACTCATTGGAAAAAGAAGAGAATATAACAAAAATGAAAGGAAAAATAATTTACTGGCGATCTGCGGTCGGGCAGTGGAAGGGGGTGAGTTTTTAAGGGTATAAAACGGTTTATCTCGATTTCCGGCAAAACTAAAAGTCCTATGGAAAAATTAAATGACAAAGTTGCAGGTAATAAAGAGATCTACAACTTTTGTAATTACATTTTTTTCACATAACCTCAAAATTTATGTGTTTTTTATTTTTACCTTATAGATTTTTTTTCTTCAAAATATGGTGAAATCGTCCCTTTTTATGTGCCAAACACACTGTAATTTTTTTAATTTAAAATATTTATTTTTTCATCTTATTTTGACTTAATATCGAAAACCCACCCTAATTTCCTGAAAAATGGAGAGATAGTGATTGGGAGATTTCACCAAATTTTGTGATTTTTTTTATTTTTGTATAATAAAAATAAAAAACGAAATACTTGGTTATTTGAATTTTTCACATAAATTTTGAGGTTATGTGAAAATAATGTAATTTTAAAAAGTTGTAGATCTCATTATTACTTACAACTTTGTCATTTATTTTTTTTTCCATAGGAGTTGTAGTTTTGCTGGAAATCGAGAACAACCGTTTTATACCCTTAAAAACTCACCCCCTTCCACTTCCCGACCTCAGATCGCCTGTAAATTATTTTTTCTTTCATTTTTGTTATATTCTCTTCCTTTTGCAATGAGTTTCATCCTACTATTTTTTTTCACTTTTTATCATTTTCAAAGCCCTTCAGCCTTGGTCTATTTTTAAAACTTTCTCTGGTGAATATAACTGTTTCTTCTTAGTTTTTATCTAAACTATCTTGAGTTAAATAAAAACAAAGATATTTGTTGTATATCGTAGATGTTTCATAGTCTTAGTTTGATATAAAGTATGGAGAACTATTCTCAATTTTAAATTGAAAATATTCCTTGAATATATCTAAAACCAATACTTTTAGCGTAATACGTTAGAGCAGCCAACGTTATTGCTTGCGGTATCTACACTTTTGCAAACTTTTCAAGTGAATGGACCGACTGAATGGGTACAGTTCACAAAGTACTTTCAATTCATATTTTTTTTTATTTTGTGCTTGTTTTGGAACAATATTAACGGCAAAATAAAATTATAATAGGCCTTCTAAAGATAATCGTATATCTTTAAACAAGCAATTCTTGTTTATATAAATCTCGGAAACGGCTCCAACAATTTTCATGAAATTTAGCATACTAGAGGTTTTGGGGCCAAAAAAAAATCGATATAGCTAGGTTTTATAGGAAATGTTGTTGTGTCAGTGTTTTTAGCTAATCAATACAATGACATAAAATGTCATTAGAATATGCTTCTTCTTCTTCTTGCTTTAAAGGCCTTAGCAGCATAAGTGTGCTACCATTCTAATACATTAGAATATGAATGTAAATGTAGCAGTCGCCGTCAAGAGTGACAATAGCTCAGTTGGGAAGATGTCCAGTCGCATTCAAACAGCGTGAGATCGAATCTCGGTGTTATTATTATTCTGTTTTTGTAATTTTTGATATTATTTTTGCATTATTTCATCATTTTTATTTTTTAATAACCAGATCGGTCAACCAGATATTATCTTATATATAAATTTCTTGTGTACGTATGTATGTCACTGAACTCCTCCTAAACGACTAGCTGGATGTTGATGAAATTTTTTGTGTGTATTCAAAGGGATTCGAGAATGGTTTAGATTCACAATTACACCCGGTGGGTGGCGCTTATTTGAACAGAACAACGTCTGTTGGGTCAGCTAGTATATATTATAAAGCACATTTAAATTCGTGATTGCCTTTCAGGAAGGTTTTTTCGTTCATGGTTGCATAGGTATGATAATGTTCCATTAATATTTCATTGCGTCAATATTCTGTCTAAACTAATCTATATTATTGGCTAATCTATGGATCTGCATGTTTCGGATTATATCTCGTGAGGTCTTTTAACGCGAATGTCAAAATGTCACGTAGCGCTTTTATATTTTTTTCATTATTTTAGTGTTTTGAAGTGTTATATTGAATAATTTTGCTGATATTTTATGTAATATAATGCAGATGAAACGTGGTGAATATGATATAATAGTGAGTTGCGTGCATTTTGACATTCTCCCAAAATTCCCAGAGAAGGCATGACTTGGATATCAGCAACAAATCATGCTAACGACTGACTGAAAGACTAAGACTAAAGACGTGAATACCTAATCAACTCGACACTGGCACCAATAGCTCATATTATTGTAGCTCATTGCCATCAAATAAGAAGAAGAAGAAGTACATATATTTCTTGAAAAGTCACATAAATAGCCCATTTCAAGGTGCGCAATTTTGAGTTTGTTTGATGAGGCGAAAATTAAGAAAACACGTTTCTGTACCGTAAATAAATGCTTTTTCTTTTGGCGTAGGCTACAGTCAGCGGACCCGCCGCCCGGATCCGTCCGGGGCGACAAAGGGGCGGCGCGCGGCTCCATAATCCAGCCATGTAGCACGTCGCCTTCGTTGTTGGACCGGCCACCAATGCAGAGTTCCTTGACTTCGTGACGTGGTCAGTGGTCAGTGCCGTGAATAAACACTGGTGATAACTATAATATATAAGTAGTATGTTAGTAAATGTTTATTAGCTTGAAATCATAACACAAATATACTAGGTCGAACTTGTGTCTAGACGGGGTTTAGGTATATTTAAAAAGTTTAAGGTAAATGTATGTATAAAATTTTCTTTTCTATGTGGTGACGGAGTAAGAATACAATTCACCACCCCCCTCTCTTACCCGTAGGTGTCGTAAAAGACGACTAAGGGATTATAATATGCATACAGCATCTATGCAAGAGAAGGAAGATTCAAAACAGAACCTTATGCTAACATGTCTGACCAGCATCGCATAAGTGGTCAATTTCACTCCCATAGTGGAGGAGGCTCGAGCCCAACAGTGAGACCTATACGGGCTGAGATGATGATGTTAATGATGACGATATATAAAATTTTTACTACAAAGTTATTAATCGTAGTTCCATTAGTAACCACAAAGTCAATTAAAAAATTAGCGCCTAGTCGGTAAGCGTGCGTGCGTCCTAGGCGAGACCGCGAGTGACTGGACCGGTGATTTAGTCCGTCACCCGCTGAGAGGTTGATCGCGCGACGGCGACCGACGTTCCCGAGGGGGGACGTCGAGAGGAAAGAGTACTCTGCGACCGGGGTAGGTATTCCGTCGGACCGACCACTGAAGACAAGGAAATCTGCACCGGTGGTCGGCCTAACGACGAAGGTGACGTGCTACGGGTGGTTCATGGCACCGCGCGGCGCCCCTCTGTCGTCCCGGACGGAGCCGAGCGGCGAATGCGCAGACAATGGCCCACTCCAAAAAAAAAAAGTGGCAATGAGATATGTATTCTAAGTAACGGATCACGTACATCTACCGAACGGTTAAAACTTTGCGATCATTCTACAATTGACAGGTAGGAAATCAAAAAGCTTTACGACTCAGCCTTTAAAATTACCCGCTATGCTTTTTTGATCTTTAGAAAACGTATTCTAGTGATCCTAAGTAAGTTCTCCTACTTAAATAGTATTAAAATATATAATTAATTGCACAGATGGGGTAGTGGTTAACATACCGACCTACCATGCCAGTGTCGTGGGTTCGAATCCCATACGCGATCCACATATTGTTGTTGTCTGTTGAGTCTGGATGTAATTTGTGTCCGTTAACTATATGTTTGTAAAGTCCCCCGCAACACAAGGACCATTTCCTTAGTGGTGGGCGTTGACTTTTTATGTAAAAAAAACGATTTATGTGTGAGAGTAAAGAAATGGTAATCCATACTAATATTATAAATGCGAAAGTAAGGATGTTTGTTTGTTTGTAACGCTTTCACGCATAAACCACCAAACCGATTTCAAAAATTTTTTCACCAATGGAAAGCTATAATATCAGGGAGTAATATAGGCTACATTTTATCCCGGTATTCCTACGGGAACAGAAACTACGCGGGTTTAAGTGACTGAAACCGAAGCGAAGCGAGGGCGGGTTGCTAGTAATGTTATAAAGTGCTGAAATCGGACAAGTTTCTTGAAGGTTTACGCGTTAGACATTAGGCGAAGGTGTAATCTTTGCCTTATAGTAGATCATCGGTATAGAGTAAATATTTTTAAGTATAATTATTGTATTCCGGAGTACGATAGGGAGTGATGAATACAATTCATCACTCGAAGATGAATTGAAAATAATGAATTGTATTCATCCCTATCATGCCCGTGGATGTCATAAAAGACGACTAAGACTAAGACTAATATGCTTATAACATTTATGCAAAAGAAGAAAAACTCGAAATAAAACTCTATAACAATATGTCTGACCAACCTGGTATAATAGGTCGATTTGCCTCCTCTTGGGGAGGAGGCTCGAGCTCAGCAGAACGTTAATAAGTTAAGACGACTATGACGATAATAATTATTATAACGAGATGATGTCAACCAAAGAATGTCTGAAGAAGAACGAAAGAAGAACAAATTATGTTTCGCTGTCTAAGTGATACTATATTATTTGTAAATATTTTTAACATCATAATCATTATCCTATTGTTGTTCCCATTACTTGGAGTCGATGCAATATGTATATGTAAGAAGACTTCCAACATAGTTCTTGCAAAAGATTTGGTCCAATAATAATATAATAAAGGTAATCATCATAACTTTGTGGTTGACTCAATATGTACTCTTTATATTGCAATAGTTTTATCACTGGCCGCATGCTTGATTTTAACGTATCTTGGGAATGTAATTGTTGACCAGACGCCAGGGGCCCAGGTTCTGGGCCAGGGGGGGGCAAGTCAGATTTTTATACGCTAGGTGCTTATCTATAAAAGGAGAAGCTGACTAACATATCAACGCAGAGCCTAAAATATAAGAGCTAGAACCTTGAAATTTTGCACAGGGGCTCCCTTTATAGCGTACGGGAGCACTAAGAAAGGATTTTCGAAAATTCATCTCTTAACATTTTATCTTCTAGGGGTGGGCAGCTGCCCCCCCCTGCCCCTACCTGGGTACGCCCATGCCAGACGCCATCAGATGAAGTTCGCCTAGGTCTACATTAAGCTATTAGTCATACTTTGTGACACCCACGAGCACTGGTAGTTTTCGTAGCCGCCATCACACAGCACTTTGTAAATATTTGCCGTTTGTATTATATATATTCCTCATCATCTTCAACCCATCAACCCACCCGTTCGTCGCCTTCGTCGTTGGGCCGACCACCAGTGCCGAGTTGCTTAACCTCAGTGGTCGGTCCGACGGAATACCCTTTCGGTATCCTCATCTCTCGGCGTCCCTGTCCCGGGACATTGGTCACCGTCGCGTGGTCAGCCTCTCTGCCGGTGATGGACTAAAGTCCCCGGTCCAGTCACCCGCCGACTCGACTAGGGCGGCATCAGACGTAGGTACTCGCGCCTGCACCGCGGAACCTGTCACTGAAGAGGAGTTCCTCTCGCGCATGATCCGCCGCCTCCTTCCGTGAGATTACGGCCTCACAGAAGGCGGCGACCGCGTCCCAGTTCCTAACGCTGTCGAGCATCTCCCTGGCTATGGTCGGCAGCGCCAGGTAGGCACCGATAATCGCGACGAGTTCACGGCGCTCCCCCTCCCACGCAGCACACTCCTCGAGCGTGTGCTGCGCCGTGTCCTCGTCGCAACTACAGTGGTGGCAGGACGGTGTGCTCTCCCTCCTGACAATCTTGTGCAGGTACTTCCCAAAACACCCGTGCCCCGTCAGCACCTGCACCAGTCGGAAAGAAAGCACCCCGTGCGTCCGTTCCAACCACTCCATCAGCACCGGCCGGAAGGCCTCGACGGTCCTGACACCGTACCGAGGTCTCTCCAGCCGGACTACCCAACGGGCAATGACTCCTCGGCGGGCGTCGACCCGCCAGGCGGTGATCTCCTGCATGGAGACGCGCGTCTCCGATACCCGCCGATAAATGTCGGCGAGCATCTCCGCCTCCAGGTCCCACGGGGGAGTTCCGGCCAGGAGGCACGCTGCCTCCGTCGCCACCGTGCGGTAACCCCGTATGGCCCTGATCGCCATGACCCTCTGTGGTCGCCACAGGAAGGCCCTAAGACGGACGGTCAGGGACCCCGCCCACACCGGTGCGCCATATAGGGCCATCGACCGGATGAGACATGTTGCCATAGGGTTTTTTTTTCGAGTTTTTCTTCTCTTTTGTTTATGTTATCCGTATATTACATCTCTTAGTCGTCTTTTACTACATCCATGGGCAAGAGACGGAGTGGTGAATGGTATTCTTACTCCGTCACCACACGGGCTATTTTTATACAAGAGGTTAATATGTACTATCATTATAAAACTCTTGCTATGTATGCTATATAATTGTTTTTAAAAGAAAACAAACTCGACAAATTAAATTAGATAAAACTTGGGAGCTATCAATTTTATAAGAGCTATTTCAAAAAGTGCTGTCGCATGGCTCAAATGGAGGGTTTTAACGTGCTTTATTCCATCGACAACTTTTGAGCCAGTCATGAACACCCAAATATATACATACTTACTTAGCATAATGGTATAAGATTGATGGCGATCCATCTCTTCCTACGGTTCTAAACTACTGTACTTTGATAATAATTATATGCTTCTTCTACTTACGCATTCTGTTACGTCATCTAGAAAGGAATTGAAAATAGACGCCTTGTTAGTAAAAATTGGTTAAAAATGCAACACATTTTTATCTCGTACATCATCATTTCAGCCTATCGCCGTCCACTGCTGGACGTAGGCCTCTCTCATGTTACGCCACGGAGTGCGGTCTTATGCCGCCTGCGTCCAACGACGCCTAGCTTTCACCAGGTCGTCGGTCCACCTAGTCGGGTCGTCCTATACTGCATCGTCTGATACGTGGCCCCCAATCGAGAACCTTTCTTTCCCAGCAGTTGTCGGTTCGTCGAGAGATGTGGCCTGCGCATTGCCACTTCAGCGTGTTAATTCTTCGTGCTATATCGGTTACACTCGTTCTTTTTCGGATTTCCATATTTCGGATTATATCTCATACATTTAGGGACCAAGTTTCCGTGCCGTAAGTCATCACTGGTAACGCAAACTGGTCATAGATCTGTGTTTTCAGAAACTGAGGTATATTGGGCGAGAAGATCATCGTAAGTTTCACGTTTATCTATACAGATAAATAAAATTGAAGTCTTTTTGTACTGTCAAAATAATACGTTTTTTTCACAGTCACACGGTTATTTACACGAGATTTAAGAGCAGTAGCAGCAGAGCATGCAAAAAACCCGATGTAGAATAAAGAATTTTAATATTAATTTAAATTTACATTATTAGATTATCTTATATCTTTAAACGAGCAATTATTATAAACCTAGCTAGATCGATTTTTTGGCTCCGAAACCTCGGTAACGGCTCCAAAGATTTTCATAAAATTTAGCATACCAGAGGTTTCGGGGTCAAAAAATCTATCTAGCTAGGTTTTATTTATAGAAAATGTTGTTTTGACGGTGTTTTTAGCTAATCAATACAATGAAATAAAATGTCAATAAAATAGGAATTTAAATTTAGCCATCGCTGTCAAGAGTGAATAGCTCAGTTGAAGTGTCTAGTCGCATTCAAAGAGCGTGAGATGGAATCTCGGTGTTATTATATCATCGTTTTTATTTTTTATTAATGTAGGTACCTATATCTAAATAAGTTCGTCAAAAATACAATTCACGAAAAAAAAATTATACCGAGCAAAGCTCAGTCAACCAGATATTAATTATTGTGTGACTATATCGAAAAGTGAAAAGCGTTCACATGAGAATTCGTCAATTCGTGTCGCCTTCGGCAGGTGTTCCTGAGTCAGCAGTCTCTGTGTCCACCTGTCTTGAATGTTGCAACTAGTATTATTGAATTGCGGCAACGCGATTAACTAGCGACGTTCCTGACTATGCCTGCGTAACACGATAAATCTTTCTAAAAATCAATCTAAAAAAGGTTTGTCTGTTTGACTACTTGTTTGTTTGTCCCAGGTAATCTTTAAAACGGCTGGTAGGATTTCAATATAATTTGATTACTAGATAGCTGCCTGTATAAGGAGCAATTCAGCCTATATTTTATGTCGTTATTCCAGCGGGAATGAGAACTCCACGGGTGAAACCATGGGAATTTGCTAGTTTATAAATAATGTGAATAAGCATGGTAAAGGCAGTTAGCATTCTGACTCTTTTAACCGGCTCTTGTTGTTACGATTAGTATTACTTGATTCTGTGACTACTAATTTTATATTTAACTAGACCGTCACTTATGATATCTACGCGGACGGAAGAGCTAGTGTGAAATAAATATATTAATTTATGTGATAGCACCATACTGTCTACAGTCTCTTTTGGCTTCCGTACCCAAAGAGTAAAAACGGGACCCTATTACTAAGACTTCGCTATTTGTCCGTCCGTCTGTTCGTCCGTCTGGCTGTCACCAGGCTGTACCTGAAGCACCGTGATAGCTAGACGGTTGATATTTTTACAAATTATGTATTTCTGTTGCCGCTATAACAACAAATACTAAAAACTAAATAAAATAAATATTTAAGGGAGCGCCCATACAATAAACGCGATTTTTTGTCATATTTATAGTTAATGGTACGGAACCCTTCATGAGCGACTCTGACTCGCACTTAGCCGGTTTTTATTTCTACAGCCATGGGCCGGTACGTCCTGGGTAGTACACATTTTCGCAGAAAATCCACGTCAAATTAGTAGCAATTTGTTAATGCACTTCATTCGGTGAGCGAGAGAGCAGGCAGCCCAATTTTCTGAGGGTGTTTGCGTGGGGTGGGTTTTGTTGATGCTTTTAGTGTCAGCTAACCTAATGAGGTTAGCTGCTTGGTTGGTTTACGCAATGGCATAAATTTACACTTCCTTCACTTTCTTCATAATGGGTAGCGACGTGACGGTCAACGAGTGTCAGTACCATCAGGAATACTGTTTGCTCATTTGTCACCAACAGCAATAAAACTATAAAAAAACTCGATTATGATAGAAATTTTCACATTTAATTCAAATACGCCAGTTGCAAGTATGATTTAATTTTATTGATACGAAGAATTACCTAATATTTATATAGATATGGTAATATTTCTAAGATTTATTTTATAGGTTAGATATATTATATAATTATCATACTAAGTAGACTGAAGTAAAGCGCAGAGAACCTCGTTACATTTTACATACATTCTAAGCTTCAGCGAGTACCTTAGATTTCACAGTATCATTTTAATAGCGTATTAAAAATAATCAGATCACAGATATCGGATTTTTAAAACATTTATTTATCCGATATATTTTTAGTATATTATATGACTACACAGATGGCGGATTAGTTGGTGAGTGTCATGGGATCGATACCCATGTAGGACAATTGTTTTGCGCGATCTTCAATTGATTGTTCTGAATATGGGTGTTATTTGTGTCAGTAACTTGTATTTTTTTAAAGATCACCGCGATTTATTTATTAGTCCAGATTATTTTTATAAAAATACTAGTAAACATAGCATTATCGTGGGGGGCCTATGTCCAGTAGTGGGCGTCTGTAGGTTGATGGATGGATGACCAGTAAACAAAATATAAAATAATTAAAAAGAAAAAAAAATATATAATAAATAAAAAAAGGACTAACTGTCCACACAACTTTATTTGTGTCCTATAAGGGCGCAAAAATAAGAAAGAGACGGTCGTAGGTACCTATAATGCACAGCGCACATTATAACATCTCTTAAAATGAATAAATTTTCCGTTTTTACAATTGTTTTCATTTACGTGTCGCTCCTATTATTTGTAACATGGTATTATATCGATTAATGAGCTATCCAACACTAAAATATCTTCTTCAATTCGAACCTTCCTAAAACAAGCGCATTGAACCCTACAAACTTTGTAGCTTTATAATATTGGTACAGATTTGATTTTTTCTTAAGCATGTTATTAAACTCAATGTTGGTATAATTATATATCTATAAAAGCTAGTGATTGCTTTTCAACTAATTGAGAATTTAGGCTTCTACTTTTATTCGAAACGAAGTAATAGGGGGTTGAAAAGGGCCTGAATTGTGAGAGAGACTTTTTTCTCGACTTGGCGGAGGCACTGCGAGGCCCTCAAATTATTTAATCAATAAATATTTAGGGCACTGTTATTTCTTGTCCTCTTCTTCTCAGTCTTACTTCTAGTATGTATTAGTTTTGGGCACAAGCTTCCTTCGGCTGATAGAAACTAGCCCCTCATATTACGTGGGCTAGACAGATTGACATGTAGCTTTACATACATTTCTTGAGCGGTAGTTATTTGACTTGACCCTTACTCCGTTACCGTACCTCATTATTTACGCTTTTATCTGCAAAGCTAGATGTATTAAAAGGCTTAAAAGGCCAACACATGTATATAGAATATATCCCATAAGAAATCTAACCCTCCATCAGTCTCTCCAGGGCCACGTGGGATTGAAAGTTATTTGAAGCAAATTGGATGTTGATATTACTACCTACGCCTAGGAGAATAAAGGCATAATACTATAAAAAAGGTTAGACTTTTATCTCGGCCTTTTCACATGTGAAATAACACGTAAAGAATAATTTAAAAGTGATTTACTACGTCATTTATCAACGTCCACGCTGAACCTACTAAAATTAATTTTCGCAAGCCTTGTATCTTAACGCCTGGGAAGGCAAATCGTTGCAAAAATTAAACTGGGAGGCAAATTAAATGAATCTTATTAGAACAGCACTATTACTGTATTATTATTTTATTTTCATAACTATTTATGTCCACTTAATAAGAGGACTTTTGGAACAAATTACCTGCGGGTAACTAATAAAATTCGTCAGCTTGGCTTTTTCACGTATCCATAGTATGCAGATTTTTATATACAAGGCATGTATTTCAATAGAATGGTGTGAGAGACCATCATACTACAAACACAATATTGTCTGATAATAACTTCTCCAGTTGTCGTAAAAAATATAAACAGGTAACAATAATGCCACAGCAGGCAAACTCAAAAAAATAAACTCTTTATATTTTAGTCTCACCACCCCCTATCTTGTCTGTGAATGTAGTAAAAGATAGCAAGGGATTGATTCTAATTGTGTTGGAAAAATTCGAAATAAAACTGTATCGAATCAATGACTAGCCTGGTATAGGGGATCAATTTCCCTCCCCTTTTTCACCAACGACGCTTAAATTGTAGGTAACACTTAAGGAAATGTAAACGACATATTAAAATAGATATTATGTGTTAGATATATTACATAAGAGTCACTTAAAATTAAAAAAATATAACTGAAATTACCATAAAAAATTTGTTAACTTCAATGTTATGCGTCATTTATATTGGCTTATATGGTACCTAAATTTTAGGGGTTGTAGGTGAATACGGACATTAGTCTCAGACAGCATCTATACATGTTGATCATAGAGGGCTCAACAGCTGTATGAACCTCAGATTTACTTTTAGTATAGTTGGCGCCTATAAGCCGCGATCAAAACATATTAGTCATAAAATAAACTTTAACGATAACAGTATTAGGAAATGGTGATCGTCTCTGTTATGAGAAGTTAGATAACTTAGTCATGTTGATGGTTGCCGTGAACGAGCATTTTTTTAAGGTAAGATGACTTCTACTATTACATATCATAAACTTTTATATTTTCAGCTTATACAGGTCCCGCTATTGGGCTCGGGCCTCTTCCACAATAGAAAGAAAATTTACCTACTATAGCACGCTGGCGAGACGGGTTGGTATAGGGTTTTATTTCGAGTTTTCTTTCTCTTGCATAGACGTTATGTGTACATTATATCTCTGTAGTCTTTTATAACATCCGGACAGATAGGGAGTCGTGAATTGTATTCTTACTCCGTCACCACACATACGAATGCTTTTATACAGGGTGTATCAGGTTATGAGGCAACTGTTCGAGTATATTGTAGTTTAACGGTCATAGATCGTTATTAGAATGTATATTACACAAAAAACAATATAACATAAATGTTATAGTGATTTCAAAAATGTGTCTAAGAGTCTATGCCTTAAATGTTACGTAATATGTATGTAGACAATGTCTACATGTCTACTAGACATGTACAGACAGAATACATGTAGGCATTTAAAGCTTCGACAATATTATAGGTATAAATTACGTGAACGCTTCAATGGTACCGTAGGTACAACGCGCCTCGGCAACAGTCGTCGGCCGATCTGCTGATTTAAAGCAAAGCATGTCTTGCTTATGCGAACGTAATCATTGATTTATTCAATTTCTAATGAACATTTAACAAAGTACGAATATGTTGCAGATTAAGTATCACTGACTTTATACATTTCAATCAGAATTACACGAAAAAGCGATGACAAAATTGAAAACTTTACACGTCTCTAACTCATTAAAGAATCAATATTTTTCCTTTAAATTTTTTCATGGGTTCCTACCACCATTGCCTAGCTTCCGTTTGAGCAGTTGCCCCATAACCTGATACACCCTGTATATAGCGGCTCAAAATCCAAGAGGTTATTTTTATCGGTATGGTAAATGACATATGTTTGCACGTTAAAAGACTGGTAAACTATTAACTAATTTATATAGTAACTGATTATGAATAAAATATTTCATAATTTCCTTCTCGTGAGTACGGTAAGATACGGCTAACGGACACAAGCAAATACATTTAGTCAGTCTTTGACCCCATCACAATCCGTCTAAACCATTTGAGATGACGGAAGCTAAGGCGCGTAGTTCTATGATCTGTCGTATTGTTACGCTTTGTCATCTTCTGAACTCACCATGGGTACTCAGTACTTTCTTGTGTTCGGTGGCCTACCTGGTGGGTTACTGTTTTTGGTACCACCCCTCCTCACCCACAGACAGTCAGTCTCTTTACAGTGGCAGTCTCTTCAGTATAGCCAACCGCGGCACCGCTTAAAATGCTATCAGGCTTTCGCAGAAGTTGGCGGTTACTTCCCAGTTCCTGAGGCTGTCGACCATGGCCTTAGAGATAACCTATCGCCCTAGAAGGCTAGATTCCTTCAGAAGACTATAAAGTCGAAAACAGAAACGATTAATGCTTCAATGGAAGTAATATAATAATATATTTTATAAGAATATTAAATCTTATTTTATCGCAAGATAACTTATTTATATTCTGCCTACCTAGAAATAAATACATTTCCTCTTGCGCCTTTGACCTTATAAAAGCAATGCCAAGAGTAAACAGGAATTTATAAACTCGTATTTTAGATTGGATTACTTTTCTTGAGACCTTTCACTATTTTAAGTACCCTTTCTATACCAACTTCAATAGAATCAATTTTATAATAACATAAACGAACATTCCGTGGGGTGATGGGGTAAGAATACAATTCACCACTCTCTTGCCCACGGGTGTCGTAAAAGACGACTAAGGTTTATGCGAGTATTACACATCTATACTAATGTATCTGTATGTATGGTCGTCATCTATATCTATTCTTACCATCTGTTCGTGAACGTTTGGTGAGAACTTGGCTAGAAATAGATCACTATGTAGCCCAATTCCTCACAGGCCATAGGAATTATAGAAGTAAATTATTCTATTTCAAACTAGTAGATTCACCATTTTGTCAATGTTCGACCTCACACTCCGATTTTGAACAAATAGCTCATCATATCCTTTGGAAGTGCATTCTCTGACGCATCGAATGGGATCTCATGTTAGACAATCTGCATGTCACGTCTGGGGTAATATACTATTCGGATCTTGTAGCAACTCAGATAATTGCCGTGCGTTTAGGCGCTTTTGCCATTCCTACTATTGTAACCAAACCTAAAGCTCACAAATATGTCCATTAAGCTCTGTCCAATCCGTGGTGCTGTACTGCTCTGTTTCAGGTAGTTGTACAAATTCTTATTTACTGGCTTATTAACCAACTTTGCTTCATGTCTCCCACTTTGCATAGGAGGGAAGTGGAATCTTTCCAACTCCTCCTGTTTTTCTTGTCTAATTAAATTTGTTGCGGGTCCCAAGACAATTAAAATATTTTCTCGGGACTTCCTGAGGGTCAAACCTCAGTGTCTTATACGGAGACCATTGTGGATCCTGGCTTACAGGAGTTACAGTGGTGAAATCTATACCAATATTATAAAGAGGAATGATTTGTTTGTTTGTATTGAATAGGATCAGAAACTACTACACCGATTTCAAAAATTCTTCCAACAATGGAAAGCTATAATATCAGGGAGTAACATAGGCTATATTTTATCCCGGTTTCCCACGAGATTGGGACTACGTGGGTAAGGCGAATGAAACCGAAGCGAGGGCGGGTTGCTAGTATAAATAAAATTACTTTATAGATTTTATCGCGTATGTATTTGACTTTTGATTGCCCGACGTCTCTTCGTCTCGTCACACATCTTAGTCCGCGCGTGATTATGAATGCTGGTTAGTGTTCGAAACGTCGGACAATTAAAATTCAAATATAAACGCGATAAAATTCGTAGTTTTACGTTACGACTAAGGGATTATAATATGCAGATCTCAGAATCTCGAAACACAATCCTAACCAACCCGTTGACCAGCGTGGTTACAGTAGATTAATTTCCCCCCAATTGTGGAGAAAGTTCGAGCCCGGCAGTGGGACGTATATGAGCTATGGTGATGATGATGATAGACGATAATGAACTTTCTTGAATTTAGATATAATTATACTACCATATGTATGTGGCATAATACGCATGCTCACCGGTTAATAATGTATTATCACCCATTACTATCCTATAAGAGTCGTAATAACCGATAAAGGGAACAACGTCGAATTTTTATTTATTTATTTATTTATTTAAGACTAGACCCTGCACTAAGGAAATAATCCTTGTATTGCGGGGGACTTTACAAACATATAATTAACGGACACAAATTACATCCAGACTCAGAACAACAATTTGTGAATCGCACAAAGTGTTGTCCCGCGTGGGATTCGAACCCCCGACACTGGCGCTGTAGGTCGCTATCTTAACCACTACGCCATCTGTGCAGTCAATTGAATTAGTAATGAAAAAAAGAAATAAAGAAAGAACAACATTTTATTTTCTTTAAACCTAATAAAAACACAAACATAATTAAAGAAAAGAACTTCTTGCATAAAATAATTTAATTTTAACGAAGCACAAAAAAGGCTTAGACTTAGTTCGTACTACTTATTAAAAAACAGCGCTGGTATTTTGCCAACAACTAATAATTACATGTTAAAAATAATCATCAAGACTAGTATGTAAATTTACATGTGTGTTTGTATGTGTCTAAGGAGGTAATTAATTTTGAATATTACAATTTATTTTTCAGTGCTCTCATAAAAAATTATGATAGTTAAACCGGCTTGCAAAGCGCGGCGATTATGGCATTATCTGCTTAGTGAGGGCTATGTCTAGTAAACCATATTGATATGCTAATCATTAGCAGCTAATGGATGGATGATACTACTAGCTCATAAGTTCTTATTTCCGTATGGTGACGGAGTAAAAATATAAATCACCAACATCTTATCCGTGTCGTAAAAGATGACTAAGGGATATAATATGCACATATATACCTATAAAAGAAGAAAACTTGAAATAGAACACTTATCAGAACTGTTGGATTAGCGTGATATTGTAGGTTGGAGGAAGGAAGCTTGATCTCAGCATTGGGACGTATATGAGCAGATATGATTATAATCTTTTTTATTTTATGAAGACGCAATCGTCTCGGCTCATTTTTCATTACGATCATTCCATCTTCTTTCCTAATGAGAGTCATTAAGATCATTCAAGTTCAATTTCTTTCCTAATGAGATTCAAACTGGCTACCAACCAGACACCAGACCAGATGGGGTTTTATTTCGAGATTTCCTTCTCTTGCATAGATGTTATATGCATATTATATCACTTAGTTGTCTTTTACGATGTCCACGGGCAAGATAGGGAAGATAGGGAGTGGTGAATTGTATTCTCATTCCGTCACCACATGTCGCCTCACATATTAACTTCACCGTATAGATTATAAATGATCTTACTGACAAAATTTACTCAAACTATAACTTTGAAAATACCTGGTGTTTGTGACTACCAATAACAAAGTTTGTAAGTGTTACCTTGAAACTTAACGTCGAGATTTTAACATGTTTTCTACGGCATAAAGAATTTTCACTGAAACTCTGGGCATTCTCGTAAAAAGTATTTTAAATATTTATTTAGTTACTTCTAAGGATTATGCTGTATTTATGGACTTGTTGTTTTTCTTTTCCTGTATATTGTCCGACTTGGTAGTGTGTGATAAAAAAGTTTTAGGTTAATGAACCACTGAGGTCAAGGTCAAATCGGGACCAGTGATCAGTTAAGTGGCGATGGCGAGAGAATATGGTAGCTTATCGAGCAGCGCTCTTATGTCAACCCGGGGCCAGTTCAGACCATAATCTGCTAAAAAAGGTTAATGAATCAGATTAGTGATTGCACTGTGAGCGTAGTGTAAGTAAAGACCTTTGGTGCCGAGTGCCGTGGGTTCAATTTCCACGCAGTTACTTGTATGATCGATAAACGATTTTCTGAGGCTCGATGTTCATCATCTGAACTCATATACTCTATTGGACTCATATACTCTGTTAGTATAGGGTTTTCTATCAATTTCTCCTTCTTATAATATCTAAAACGGCAAAAACACTCACGTGCTGAGATCGATTACGTCAACCTGGGTTTCGAGCATGTCCGATGCTCGTCATCAGGGCGAGTGCGCAGCGGCGTCTGCGAGGCCCCGGCGTGCACTGCGCGATGCATATCGAGCAACGCGCCTCGACACAGCCATGAGGGCTGCGGGGGAGGTGTTCGCCTCTTGATCGTCCTCGGCCTTTTCCGCGGTCTGTAATGTCTCTCTGTGGCTAATACGTGAGGCCATAGAGATAAACCGACATCGGACCTTCAACAGAGACGGTGGATGGAAGCTGTCGTTAGCATGGTTACCAGCTCTTAGTACTGCCGTGAGTCGTAAGTTGATGGTGTGCGTGGAGAGTGACGTGACCAGCGTGGTATGTGATGGTGACGACACACGGAGTGACATACCAACAACGTCGCTTAACTCTGGTTGTGAAGTTTCGTCCGACGTTTCCGCCGAGGACAATCAAGAGGCGAACACCTCCCCCGCACCCCTCATGGCTGTGTCGAGGTGCGCTGCTCGATATGCATCGCGCAGTGCACGCCAGGGTCTCGCAGACGCCGCTGCGCACTCGCCCTGATGATGAGCATCGGATAATCGATCAATAATTGATCTCAGCACGTGAGTGTTTTTGCCGTTTTAGATATTATAATATGGATCAGTCTCACGATAATTTCAATACTAAAATTTCTCCTTCTCTTGCAGTGATGCTATCCAAATATCACATCCCTTAACTTCTTTTACGATATTCACGAGCAAAAATGGTGTGGTTTACTCCGTCACCATATGGAAAACCGTGGGTATTATGTATGTCCAGTAATTATGTCTGTGAAATCTCCTGCGACACAAGGATCTAATATTTAGTGCAGGATGTTGTAAAAAATTTTCGTTAGTTTTTGTAATACCTATTACAGTACTAGGCGATTAAATAATCCGTTTTTGGTGAGCTACAATCTGAAGTACTCCAAACAGCATTCCGGGGTGACGTTAGGGCAGAGTCGAACCTCATCGGGTAACCGGACCGTCGCAGAGGAGGGAAAGGGACGTCGTAATGGGAGGGTACCCCACGGGGTATCTCACCGGGCTGGCCACGGAGGACAAGGAACTAGGTACCGATGGTCGGCCTAATGACGAAGGGGAGGAGACGGGGGGAGGGAGTGTTATGAGGCCGCACACCGCCCACTCGTCACCTCGGACGGAGCTGGACGGCGAGTCCACTGACCATACCCCATCCCAAAAAAAAGTGTAACCTCATAGTTCTTACTATAAAGAGTAACGTGTTTTGTCCCACTCTTAACCATAAACTTAACACACGGAGAATCTGCGTTTTCATTAATTCGATTAACAAATTCTGACTAGAACCACGATTATTATGCACTATGTAAGGAGTAGTGTGCATATTTACATTAGAGCAGCGCTTAATTAAAGCGCGTTCGGAGGCGAGGCTTGAGTGAGCTGTGTTGTTTTAAACGAAGGTTGTTCACGATATACTCAATTTAATATTGACTCCAATTTCGATGGCTCAAATTAACCTTAAATATACCTGGTGTATTAATGAAGGGGAAAATATTTATAAGTTAATACCTCAATCGCTTATCATGAATATGATCTGAACACACTATCACCGTCGTCACACCATGTCCATTCCGTTCCAAGTGATTGGATTAAATACTGTTACCGATACTAACACATCTGTGGAAGACCGGATAGTGATACTTAGAATGGTAATGGGTTAAAGTAAAGCATTATGTATTTTTTACAAGATTTTATTTAATAGTATCTGATGTTTATGCGACCACTACACATTGCTCTCGTGGTCGCTCCAACGACGAAGGCGACCTGGTGTTCGGGTGGGTTGCGGGTGTGCGTGCTTACGCCCCTCTGTCGCCCTGAACGGAGTGGTGCGAGGAGTGCGCCGACCGTGACCCAACCCAAAAAAAAAGCACTACACATTGTAAATAAAACTATTTTTACGGATGATATCGCGTTTGTATTTGATTTATGATTGTCCGACGTTTCGAATACTTTACAGCATTCATGGTCACGGGCGGACAAGATGTCTGACGTCCAAACAAGTCAAGATTTTATTTAACTTGCAATGTAGTATGTATGTATGTAAATAATATATTTGTTCGAGTGGAATCTTGCAACTCAATTTTGAAGCAGCAAATCTCGCGACAAGCTTTTATAAATTGTGTAATGATGTTATCAGTTGACAGTAAAAGTTTTAAAGTTAAAGTTCATTTTTGTCTTTTTAGATCATTTAAATAAAAGCTTGTTTTTAAAAAGATTTTTTTCCTTTTAATTTATTAACAAAGTGTTGCAGATTTTTACAGATGCCGTAGGGAAGTAAGAAGTGTTGATAAATTTACGTATGGTGATATTAAAAAATGTTGATATTGTAGTGTCTATATATTTCTTCAGACTAGCAACCCGCCCTCGCTTCGCTTCAGTTATATGTTATAGTCGTTTTACCCGCGTAGTTCCCGTTCCCGTGGGAATACCGGGATAAAATATAGCCTAGTTTACGCCCTGCTATTATAGCTTTCCATTGGTGAAAGAATTTTTGAAATCGGTCCAGCCGTTTTGAAGATTACCCGGAACAAACAGACAGACAGACAAAAATTTTTTAATTGCTATTTCAGGCATAGGTGTCGTGCAAATAACCGTGCGAGCATGAAAAAAGCCTATTATTTTGACATTACAAACAGATACTCCAATTTTATTTATTGATATAGATATAGATTAAAAGACATAGGTACGACCATGGTTAAGCCCTGAACATCACACAAAAAGCGGTAACTACTTCAAAAATCGACCAAATGCGAGTCGGATTCGCGCACGAAGGGTTCGTACCCTTGAGCAAAAAACGGCACAACAATCGCGTTTATTGTATGGGAGCGCTCCTTAAATATTTATGTTATTTTATTTTTAGTATTTTTTGTTCTAGCGGCAACCGAAATATATAATTTGTAAAAATTTCAACTGTCTAACTATCACGGTTCTTGAGATACAGCCTGGTGACAGATTGACGGACGGACAGACAGCGAAGTCTTAGTACCTAATAGGGCCCCGGTTTTACCCTTTGGGTACGTAACCCTAAAAAAGTTGAATATCTTCTTGTTTTATATTTTGAGAGTACTATTTTGATGCAGTCGGAATTATCTCTTTATCGGATTTATCTCTCTCCCTCTCATTTCGACATTCAGGTCTTGTAAATCGCAAGTTCGTAGTGATTTATACGTAGGTGATCTAGTAAGATTTTTACGTCTATATACCTGTAATATATTACTATAAGGTCATGTGATATACATTCCAAGCATTGATTTAAAGATAAGTTCTTTCTTTACGGCCCGTAAGTCTTCGTTTCAAGCTGATTTTGCCCTTAGGTTTAAAGTCTTTATAAGTCAAACTGTTACTTAAAGTAATAGTTTTGCTAGAAATCAATTCCTCATAGAAGTGTACAATTGATTGAGTCATTGATATTATATGAGTTACGGAAATACACTCAGGTTGTAGTATCATCATAATTTAGCACCACAGGGCCTTATTACGAGTGACCTTTTTGATTTTATTACCTTCAGTATGAGAAAGGCAGGGGCATTGTTTTATTTTTTTAATTTTATTCCTTTTCTATTACTACTCGTGTTAAATGCTAGTTAAGTAATCTTATAGGAACTTCTAAGGCACAGACTTCGAAGGTATTTTTTTAATACCTCGTTGTTTTTCAAGACTGTTTTCTTTCTTATATAAAAATAATTTATTTTAATTTACATAATATCATATGTTTATTGTATATACTGTTTTTTTTTTCAAGGAATTTATAGCGTTTGTATTTGATTTTTGTTGCCCGATGTTTCGAACACTTTATAGCGTTCATGGTCATGGTCATGGTCAAGTGGACTTCCATCCAGGTCAGACGGCCATGCGTTGGGGTGTCGGGGATTGATTGTCATCAGACGATTTCGCCGGCACCCCGTAAAAGCGAGTCAGGGGCCGCTGCTGTCTTAGTGTGTATTCCGGCCACGAATGTGGCCGGCGAGTCCCATACGTCCCCCCATCTGTCACTGGTGGGGGGTAGTGCGTAAATGCATTACCACAGCTTGAACAAAAAAAAAAGGGAGGACTTCCATAGGTTTTCTCACGGTACGCCATGACCCGTATACATTTTTAATTGAAATTTGTAATACTCGCTGAATCATCAGAAGAGTTATGAGAGATAAGATATGCGTTCAGTAAAAAAGTTATTTTGATATCACAAATAGACTACTGAACGAACCTCCTAGAAAATGGGAGTGAAATTGACTTACTATACCACGCTGTAGCAGTTAGAATAGGGTTTTATTTGAAGATTTACTTCTCTTGCACAGATATTATTTGTATATTACACCACATAGCCATCTTTTACCACACTCATGCACAAGAAAATGATTTGTACTCTTAGTCTGTTACCATACGGAGAATTTTCTATATCTATATAGGCAATAGCTAATTCTGATATTTACAGGAGTAACGTAACAAGTACGTAAGTACATATTTGAAATTAAACGTTTTTTAAGGATTTTATTACGTTTCTATATGATTTTTAAATTCTCGAACATTACAGCATTCATGGTCACGAGCGGACAGGAGTGTCTCACGTACAATGAGTCGTTGTTACTAGAGAGATTTAAATCTGTCCATATTGAAACATCGGGCAATAATAAATCAAATACGACTGCACAGATGGCGTAGTGGTTAAGATAGCGACCTACATTGCCAGTCGACACTGGGGTTCGAATCTCACGCGGGACAACACTTTGTGCGATCCACAAATTGTTGTTCTGAGTCTGGATGTAATTTGTGTCCGTTAATTATATGTTTGTAAAGTCTCCCGCAATACAAGGATTATTTCCTTAGTGCAGGGTGTGATCTTAAAAAAAAAAAACGTGAAATCCATTTTTTTAATGGAGACCAAACCCTACATTAAGGAAATAATCTTTGTATTGCGGGGGACTTTATAAACATATAATTAACGGACATAAATTACATCCGGACTCAGACCAACAATTTGTGGATCGCACAGTTTTATTTTGCGTGGCGTTCGAACCCACGACACTGGCACTGATAATTTGATATTTTAGCTATTATGCTGCATATACAGTCAAAATCCTTAAAAATAGTATATATATTTGTATCCAAATATGTAGCCAATTTTATATGTCTGTATAGAAGTATTCATCGTCATCATCATCTTAGCCCATATAAGTCCCACTGTTGGCCTCGGTACTTTTTCACTATGGGAGGGTTGTTAAGGGATGTTATCTGCATATCCCTTAGTCGTCTTTTGCAACACTCACCGGCAAAAAAGGGGTAGTGATTGATATTCTCACTCCGTCACTATACGAATGGTAAAAGTATTATGAATTGAATATACAGCTTCATATTTAATTCAACATTGTAATATTCTTTAACATAGGTCATAGATAAGGATTAATATTATCTGTATGCAGTATAGTGGTCTGTCTGTAAACTATACTACGAAGGTCGTTTGTCTCTACAAGAGATTAACGCTTAGTTTGACTTATGACTCTTAATCGTGTTGGCTTTTCGCCATGACTCGTTTTGTTGGCAATAGTATGTACAGCCTAATAGTATGCTGCGTTAAGAAAGGATTTTATAATAATATTGTACGTATGTGTGTATTCTTCTTCTTTTTTTGTCTTGGCAATCAGCTACCAAAGCGAGCTATTTTTGGCAGTGTCCAGTTATAATTTTCTTAACCAGTTATCAGTTTCTTCATGTTAGTAATATTCCGTCAGTAAGTCAAAGAATGTTATAGCCACTGTATATAGACACTTCTGAGGATTTAGGTGGAAACAAAAAGACACGTAAAGCACTATTATGTCATATTCACTACACATCAGCAGTTCTTCCGCCATATATTACATAAAATACCATCAAGATTATTTAATATAATACGTTAAAACACTAATATATTAAATATAATACAATAACACCACATGCCACTTCAAGATTTTCCCACCTAAAGTCCGTGTGTACTCTTCCTGAACGTACCTGTGGTGACGGAGTAAGAATACAATGTACAATGTACAATAAGTTTTTTTTACTACATAACATATACTTATCTACATAACGTTACAACTCTAGCTAAATATTACCAGTTAAAATGTTGGCTGTGGGCTCAAATCTGAAATCACTGTGAGGTTGTATAGTTATCTTGCAACCAAAATGCAAATTTTTTAAAGAGTATATAAAAATTTAAAACAAACGAATCGATTTAAGTCAGGTTATGGATATATTGTATACTAGCAACCTGCCCTCGCTTCGCTTCGGTTTCAGTCGCCTTACCCGCGGCGTAGTTCCTGTTCCTGTGGGAATACCGGGATAAAATATAGCCTATGTTACTCCCTGATATTATAGCTTTCTATTGGTGAAAGAATTTTTGAAATCGGTTCGGTGGTTCAAGCGTGAAAGCGTTACAAACAAACAAACAAATAAACAAACAAACAAACATCCTTACTTTCGCATTTATAATATTAGTATGTAGTCTACTAGCAACTCGCCCTCGCTTTGCTTTGGTTTCCTTCGCCTTACCCACGTAATTCCCGTTCTCATGGGAATACCGGGATAAAATATAGCCTATTTTACTCCCTGATATTATAGCTTTCCATTGATGAAAGAATTTTTAAAATCAGTTCTGTGGTTTAAGCGTGAAAGCGTAACAAACAAACAAAGAAACTTACTTTCGCATTTATAATATTAGTACGGTCCAGGTTTTTATATTAAACCTTATTATTATTTTATGTAATGCATTATCGTAGCGTAGTTTTAACATCGAAGTGTGTTAAAGAAAATAAAACAAAAAGATATGGATAAAATAACACTAACATGTATTATGCACGTTATAACATTATTATTTTTGAGGCTTAAATTTCATCATCATCGTAATCTCAGCTCATATACGTCCCACTGCTAGGCTTGAGCCTCCTCTATAATATAAGATAAATGACCTATAATACCCTGGTCAGATATATTGGCATAGGTAGGGTTTTTTTTTCATTTCAAACTGTGGCAAGCGAGTAAACAGTACATCTCATGGTAAGTGTTGCTGCCGCTAACGGAGATTTGCTGCCTACTGTGATGAAAGTGAAGGGAGTGTGAATGCGTGCAATGGCGTTCGGTGAAACTAAAAGTATCAGCAAAACTCACCACCCGCAAACACCCTCGGAAAGTTGGGCTTCTGGCTATCTCGCTCACCGAACAAAGCGCAGTAACAAATTACTACTACTCAGACGTCGATTTTCTGCAAGAATGTGGTACTATCCCGGACAGACCGGCCTGCGTCTGTAGACAGACAACTATCAACAGTGTGGTCCTATCAGTTTCGAGTTATCTTTCTCTTGCATAATATATACTCTTGAATTATATTCTTACTCCGTCACCGCGTAGTAAGTTAGACAGAATTTTAATAGACGAAAAATAAAGAAAAACAGTTTTTAATGACTTACGATGTTTACGCGAGTATTACACATCTTTATATATAAATTTCTTGTGTGCGTGTGTATGTCACTGAACATCTCCTAAGCGGTTTGTTCAAGAGGATTCGAGAATGGTTTAGATTTACAATTGGACCCAATAGGTGGCGTTATGTTATTTGAACAGAACAACGTCTGTTGGGTCAGTAAGCGGTAAATAAAATTATTTTTAAACGGTTTTCATTAGCTTACTCAGTTTGTTTTTTATTTTTTGGGTCAAATTTAGTAATTGAAATTTCACCCTCTTCCCGACAATCGATTGATCTGAAATTTGGTATACGCCTTTAGTTCTGGGTGACAATACAGTTATGTATAATAAAAGACTACCGCTACAAAATGGCGGATAACCTATTTTTTCAATGCCATCAATATGGGTATCAAATGAAAGGGTTTGACAAGTAGAATACAGTGCACTATACAAATTCAAAATCTAAGATGACCATCGCTACAAAATGGCGGATAACCTATTTGTTTTTCAATCCCATTACTATGCGTATTAAATGAAAGGGCTTGACAATTAGAATACAGTGCTCTATACAAAATAAATATAAAAACTAAAAATTTGAAAATAAAAAAAGGACGAATACGCTACAAAACGTACATGTTAATCGACGATTAGTAGATATTTGACGTGTCCCACGATTTTACTTTTACTGTTTGTTTAAAATAAAACTGTTTAACTTAGAAATTGTTTTTTCCTTTTTTTATTACTACTTTACAGCATTCATGGTCACGGATGTACTATCCGCTGTAAGTGTCTGAAACGTCGGGCAATCAAAAATCAAATGAAAACAAACGCGATGAAATACTTAAAAGTAGTTTTATTTACAATGCAGTTCTTGATTTTGAAGACCATTTGAGGGGCGGGATTATTAAATCCAACCCTTTGACTACGTTTCTGGTGTAGTGTGTTTGTGTATACGGAACAATTTTATTCATTAATACCCCTTTATATCGTGTAGGCGCCTTTGTGTTTTGGTACCTTTATAAAATACAAACGGAGGCGTGAATTACGCGTCAGACATTTGCTGACGCTAACTAAAAGCCTACCTCCATCGTTACTTGTCTGTCGCAATGGAGATTTTTGCACGTAGGTACATATATATATTCTTACCAATTACTTGGGGTCCACTCAATATGTACTTGTCTTTCGCAGTACATATTGCGACAGTGTTATGAACCGTCGCCTGGGTGGTCAACACTCTTCGGGAGTCTGACTATCGACCAGATGACATTGGATGGAGTTGGCCCAGGTTGATAGAAAGCTCCCAGGTCGATTAAAATCTCGACTTTTACGACATCCACGATCAACGCTAGGATTGTCAGTATCCGCCAAGTAATATACAATAAAAATAATAAAATTTGATTGCATTGATTGAGTAGTCTAAGTAAAAATATTCGATACGGCGCAGGTTCGATTGCCACTTATGAAAATGTCCTTTATTACATATTGTGGCCAAATAAGCAAGCAGCATACTGTTTTTCTTTTGGTGACAAGTTTTTGGAGAGGTAGTATGATCAACCTCCACACGGTCCGCCTGCGGGTTTGATGGGCTCGTGTACAACTACATAACACACAACACATACCTCTCTAGCTCTATGTGGTCGAGCCACCGATATCTGGTACTTATTGGCTTGTTCAGCAGGTTACTGGGTACTGTCTCGAGATAATGAAGCTGCATGATGGTAAGGTACCTGCCGCATTTGTACCATACGTACAGCCGCGTTATTGTCTACCACAAAGTAAGTGCTTTTCTTAAACTTCGTTTAAAAAAGGGCATGTAATAGTGCTTAGGGAATACCGTAGCTGGTAGCTCATTCCATCTTCATTTGTGTGATCTTTAGAATACTGTATATAGCCTGAGACCATGCATAGTTAAAATGGAAGGACCATACTGTTGACAGTTGTTTGTCTACAGCTGCGGGCGGGTCTGTTCGGGGTACCGCACACTCGCAGAAAATCGACGTCTAAGTAGTAGCAATTTATTACTGCTCTTTGTTCGGTGAGAGAGAGAGCCGGAAGCGCAACTTTCTGAGGGTGTTTGCGTGGTGGATTTTGGTGATGCCTTTAGTATCACCAAACCATATTGCTTGCGTTCACACTCCTTTCACTTTCTTCGCGGTAGGCAACGGCCTAGCAAAGGTCCATGAGCGGCAGCAACACTTACCATCAGGTGTAGTGCTTGCTCGTTTGCCACCATTTGCAATAAAAAAGATTAGATATTTAATGGATAAATAGTATGCGTCCCTGTTGTACGTATAACGTATATAATATACGTTATTGCACGCCTCACAGCGCGAGGCGTGTGGGTATGCGCTACTCTCGAAATGCTATATGCATTTTGCTGGCATTTTTCGGCACTGAAAGATTTCTATTTAAGAAATATTCAGGAAATTCAGATAAAATTGTCGACGTATTGAATAAGGTAGTTAAAGTAATTTTATATCGATTTGCTCTGAAAAATGTATTGGTATGCAGAAGGTTTCAAGGTGCCGATAAATCTATCTAATATTTTTTTGGGATTGTCTATGGTACATCAGCAACGATCATATCCACCCCATCCGTTCGAGCTCATAATCTACTGTAATGTACCTCTGTTATCTCATATGAGCCGTTGCCCACCCTTAGCACCAGTGGTCTGCTGGTGGGTAATCGATCTAGTTAGATTTTATTTAGATTAAACCTTATTTTATCAGTGTTTTCAGTCATGGAAAAATAAATTAGAATATAAAGGTAAATTTAAAATAACCCAATTGGGAAATCAAGCAGTCCCTTAATCCCGATAGCCCCAGTTCGCTTCTTGGTTTACCCTTTTTTAATGTTTGCCCGTTTTTAATTTTTCGTTAGTTTATAATTATTTTATTTATTGTTTCTATTTTTTTCTTTTACATAATCATTCGTATAATATCGCTAGGATATAAATATGTCTCATCATTATGGAAGTTCTATCCAAATGTATTTCAAAATTCTGTAACTTTTTAATATGTAAATATATTATTACTAGATATTGTATACTTGAAAGCAATCATCATCATAAGACATATACGATCGAGACTTCTCCAGAATGGGAGGGAAACTGACTTACTATACCACTTTGGTCAGACGGGTTGGTTTAAGGTTTTATTCCCAGTGTTCCTTCTCTTGCGTAGTTGTTTTTGCAATAATTCCATAGTCGTCTTTTACGACACCCACGGGCAAGAAAAGGAGAGGTGAATTATATACATGTTTCGTCACCACACGGAAAAAAAGATTTATAATCAATAACTTTGTAGTATTAGTTTAATTAGTATTATAATTGCCATAGATAACTCGATGACGCGAATTTATGATTTCCTTAAAATAAAACCCTATGTCATCTTATGTGACTGTTTGATAAAGTAGACTAATTTCCTTCCCCTTTTGCAGAGAGTTCGAGCTGAACAGAAGGACGAATATTTACTGCTAATAACACGGAAACAAACTTCATCATAACTTGCTTGTTATACAAGAAAGTCAGGGTCATAATTTTGTAATATACCCTAAAATCAATTCATATTACCGAGGGCAATGTTATGTAAAAGCCTCAATTACTTCGGGTCCCAAAATTTAGTCAAGGCAATTAGACTGAAATCTGATCTAATATAGTTAAGGTATTTGGGATATACTAATGGTTAAGTAAGTGAAGAAATTTATGATTATATACGCCATATTTAATATATGGGAATAAGATATACCTATTTATTCTTATTATTGTGGTCGTGAAATCGTTGTCTAAATGTTGGCCATATAAAAAATCTTTAAAGCTGTTCAGCGTGCTAGAAAGCGGCTCAGTATTTACCTACGCGATAAAATCCGGAATAGGGAAATCCGTAGAAGAACAGGTATAACCTACGTTTGGGGTATTTCTCTACGCGATATTATGAAGATATGTAGAAAAGCAGGTGTAACCAACATAGTCAGAAGAATTAGCAGGTTGAAATAGCAAAGGCCAGGACACCTCAAAGGGCAGGCTCGTTTAACCAACGATCGTTGAGAGGTAAAGGTTTTTTGCTGGCGACCATGAATTGGACAACGTAGCGTAGGATGACCCCCTGATGACTTCTTGAAAGTCGCAGAGAATAGTTAGATGTAAATGGCACAGGACCGTTATGAGTGGCATTTTCGTTTGGAGATTTATGTCTAACGGTGGATGTTTACAGACTGATGGATGGATGATTCTTATAATTCTGCTCACGTATGTTCCCATAATAAATGTCATCGTCATTCATAAATATAAGGAATATCTACTTTAGATAGGTGGTTTGTCGATTTTGGTTGCTGTAATAAATTTTCCAAGAGTGCTGCTATTCTTCTAATGATCTCTCAGCCAGTTTATATGACTACCATAGGAAACATTGTATTCTTAACTATTAACCACATAGGGTGTGACAACTGTATCATTTTTCTACAGTGGCTTAAAAGAAATTCTCGCCTTTTCTATTCACAGACAATGGAGTGAGTTTAAGAATTTTGTAAAGCAGATATGTAAAAATGTCATGCGACGTTCTTAAATTTTATTCAATACTAGCAACCCGCCCTCGCTTCGCTTCGGTTTCAGTCGCTTTACCCGCAGTGTAATTCCCGTTCCTGTGGGAATACCGGGATAAAATATAGCCTATGTTACTCCCTGATATTATAGCTTTCCATTGGTGAAAGAATTTTTGAAATCGGTTCGGTGGTTTAAGCGTGAAAGCGTTACAAACAAACAAACAAACAAATAAACAAACAAACATCCTTACTTTCGCATTTATAATATTAGTATGGATTGTAATGTTTAATAGTGAATTGAATAATTTACTGGTATTTTATTTAACGTAATGAAAAGAAAATGCTAAGAAAAGCGGAAGAAAATGATATTAAAATGATAAGTAGGTATAACAGTAGTTTATGTGTATTTTCATGCTTTGCCAAAATTCCCAGAGGATTCATTCATTAGTTGTCAGCGTCCAATAGATGGTTATGACTTGAATTACTAACTGGCAGTGACTATGAATAAGCTGTGGATATTTATTAATAAAACTATTATATAAGACTCGTGGGTTTCTTGATTCGATTTTGACTGATGGCTGTGTTGCCAAATATAAAAAAAAAATAAAACCGTAAGGCTAGAAAAAAAAATCTAAACATATACGTAAATAATTTATTATTTATTTGAAGTATATATGTTCAGTTTTCCTTGATAAGCGGCAATATCATATCAATCTGACAATTACTGCCCTTTGCCAAACAATAATAAAGAATCGAATTACATAAGTGTCTTACAGTTAAAGCGTCTCGGGTATATCGTGTGATGTTTACTCGGTAAGAAGACGTACATCGAATTAGATTAAGTTATATTATATTTATCAGTTCCTATTTCCAGAATAGTATTTCTCAGGCTATAGCGGATATGTGACCAAAATATATTTGTTTTGTAGATAAAACTTATTTATTGCTTCCTAACGTAGTTCAATTAAATAAAGTTAGTTTTATGGCATCAATATTATAGATATTTTTTTTTTTTTTGGATCAAGGATATAGAGCGTTTTAATACTTACTCGTTTTAAAGAGGTCGTATGAAAGTCGAACGAATTATTATTCTAAATGAAGGAAAGGAAGGTAGACCCGTCACTTTTCTCACAGTTAATTATGATACTGCACACCTCAAAGAAGGTAATTCAGGATAGGATCAAGGTATTCCACCTTTGCGGTGTATTTGACATTGAACCCTTGTCAGGGCATTTCATTCAGAAGTGAAACAAGTCATCATTCAACCTATCGCGGTCCACTGCTAGACTTGGGCCGTTTTCATGTGTCACCACAAAGTGCGGTCCTGGGTCGCCAGCAATGATGTCTAGTAACTTTCACCAGATCGCCAGTCCACCTAGTGGAGGGCGTCTTAATTGCGTCGTCCGATACGTGGTCACCACTCGAGAACTCTTCTTCACGTCTCGAAACTATATTAAAGAAGTTAGCGGAGAATTCTGAGTTGAAGTTCGGGAGGCAGGCTCATCACATAGGTTTAATATCTCTTTTTACTATGATCCTATTCCGTATTTCTTCCGTTTTTGATGTGTATATATATATATATATATTAATTAACTATGGAAAATAGTGGGTCTTCCTTTCCTCAGTCCATTTAAAATAATATCGGATTCCCATTATCAGCATCACAGCTCTTATACGTCCCACAGTTGGGCTCGAGCCTCTTCCACAATGGTCCTTACCATTGTCAATTCCCCTAAATTGACCTACTATACAATGCTCGTCAGACGTGTTGGTAAAGGGTTTTATTTCGATCGATGTTATATGCATATTATATCTCTTAGTCATCTTTTACGACACCCACGGGCAAGAAAGCGGATGGTGAATTGTATTCTTACTCCGTCACCACAAAGAAAATTAATTAGATCGGCTTTTCAATGTATTGTTAATACAAACAATTATTTAACGAATTATTCATTTTAAAATAAGAAAACAGTGCTAATCATCAAAGTTAACCGTGAAATTAAGTAGTTACATCAGTTAACCGTAACAGCATACTAGTAAAACATATCAAATTTATTAGTGTTATAACCGTAACTGTATTACGCACTATCCGGTTATGACCAACTCGTTCATATACCCTGTCTAGCCCATAAATGTTTATTACACATAATTATAGCAATGCACGTCGCTCGTATTAAACTTCATAATGTTACTTCATAAGCTGTAATAGCTTGCTTTTTGTTGTTATATTGATATTTTTGAAGTTATACTTCTTTTGACGCGTTAGGAAAAAATGAGAATAAATTTTTACAATGCACTCACAGATCATCACGAAAAATGGACCCCCAGAAGTTAGCTGGTCAATATTTTTTATGATGAGCGCATGTTACAATTATCTACTAGATAGTGCGTTATAATAAAACGTTCAATGTATTAAATACTTTTTTTTATTATTAGTGTCGTTTTTTCTACAAACGTAGGATGAAGGAAGCGAAGGATAATTTTTTTAGAAATGTACTAGCTGACCTAACAGACGTCAATCTGTTCAAATAAAATAACCCCACGTACTGGGGTCCAATTGTGAATCTACACCATCCTCGAATCCCCTTGAACACACATAAAAAATTTCGTCAACATTGGTGCAGCCTTTTAGGAGGAGTTCAATGACATACACACGTACACAAGAAATTTATATATAAGATTAGAAATAGTTTTCTTGTTACGCCAAAGAAGTAACTTTTTACGTGCTTAAATAAGTACACACACAATTTTTTTTTTCATTATGATACTTTTACGCATGTTTGTATCATCATTATTTCTTCTTTTTCTCCACCACATTGGTGGAGAAATTTGATTTCTGCGTATGAAAATGGAGTAAGAAAAAAAATTATCATCCTCTCTCTTGCCCGTAGGTTATGTCAAAGATTGATAAGGGATATAACATGCATATAACATGACTTCAAGAGAAGAAAACTCGAAATAAAAATCATATCCATTTAGCTAGGGTGGTTTCATCGCAGCCCATATACGTCCCACTGTTGGGCTCGGGCCTCCTTCACAATGGGAGGGAATTTGACCTATACCATGTTGAACGGAATATCCCTCGGAGTATTCAGGAAAGAAGGGTTCAACTTGTGTCTGAAGTCGAGCGCTCTCTGGGGCGGGCCTCGGAATGGGGTGAACGGAACCTAGTCCAGCTCAACCCCACAAAGACACAAGTTTGCGCGTTCACTGCAAAGAAGGACCCATTTGTCATGGCGCCTCAGTTCCAAGGAGTAACTCTTCCAATTTCTGAGAGTATTGGGATTCTCGGCGTCAAAATATCGAGCAAAGTCCAGTTTGGGAGTCATTTGGAGGACAAAGCCAAATTGGCAAGCAAAAAGTTGGGCGTCCTGAACAGAGCCAGGCGGTACTTCACACCGAGACAGCGTCTTGTGCTATACAAAGCACAAGTTCTTCCTCATGTGGAGTACTGCTCACATCTCTGGGCAGGTGCGCCCAAATATCAGCTAGACCCACTTGACTCCCTACAAAGACGGGCTGTTCGAATCGTCGGGGATCCCAATCTTACGGACAGATTGGAGTCGCTGGAGCAGCGGAGAGACTTTGGGTCACTCTGTGTACTCTACCGACTCTTTCACGGGGAGTGCTCCGAGGAACTGTTTGACTTGGTACCACCGTCACCATTCTACCAACGTACCACTCGACATCGCAGCAGGGTTCATCCATTTCACCTGGAAACGTTATGGTCTTCAACTGTACGTTTTCAGCGATCATTTCTCCCACGTACGTGCAAGCTCTGGAATGAACTACCTGCTGCTGTGTTTCCCGAGCGCTATGACATGTCCTTCTTTAAACGAGGTTTAAGAAGAGTATTTCCTTCACGGTAGGCAGCGGCCTGGCTGTGCCCCTGGTATTGCAATGGTCCATGTGCAGCAGTTTCACTTACCATCAGGTGTGCTGCTTGCTCGTTTGCCACCGTTGGCAATAAAAAAAAAAAAAAAAAAAAAAAAAAAATGTTGATATAGGGTTTCATTTCGAGTTTTCCTTCTCTTGTACAGATCTTATATGTATGCATATTACATCCCTTGATCGTCTTTCACGATATCCACGGGCAAGATAGAGAGTGGTGAATTGTATTCTTACTCCGTCACCACACAGATAGCGTGGTTTAGTAGACCAATTTTTTTCCCTTATGGAAGAAGCTCGAGCCTAATGGGACGTATATGAGTTAAGATAATATACATTCACATGTGGTGACGGAGTAAGAATATAATTTACCATATCTCTCTTCTTCTTCCTTGGGTTTCATAAAAGACAACTAAGGGAACCTAACACATACTATTCGTAACCCGTGTTCACACATATAGCAAAACTTCAGCCTAATTAAAGGTGCCATTCCAACCTCGACTGTAGGCTGCAGATGCAGGCTGCGGATGCAGGTAGCACACGCATGACACGCAGCCGCTGCCTGCATTCGCAGCCGATAGTGATTCCGTGGCTGGCTGCACGTGCTGCGGCAGGCAGTAAGTGGTGACCAGAGAGCCGATAAAAAATCCATGATTCTATTCAATATGAGCGCTAATTCGATTGCAAATTAAGTTTGGTGAAATTGGCTCCTAGTAGCGACTACTTGGGACTTGTCTCAACAGGTTGGAGTGCCGTAACTACGTGCGCATCGACTTGCAGCCGCAGCACTACTGCGATCGGCTGCGGCTGCAAGTCGCAGCAGCACTTGCAGCCGAGGTTCGGCAGCACGTGCAGCCGCAGCCGCGTTCGGAATGTTTTTCATAGAAATCCATACTACTATATAGAAAACCAGTCGTGCAGCCGCAGACGGCTTCGTGCAGCCGCTGCATGTGCTGCTTGCAGCCGCTGCATGTGCTGCTTGCAGCCGCAACCTGCAGCCGAGGTTGGAATAGCACCTTAAGTTTTTTTTGTGACAGGCTATATATAGTTCGGTCACACTGCGTGTTAACTTGGAAGGGGGAGGAGTCCAAGAGCTTAGGAGAAATTGGCGTCCGTGTCTCAGTTCCTGATGTTGTCGACCACGATTTTGGCGATGGTCGGCAGCATTAGGTGGGTATCGATGATTGCGGCAAGTTCATGATACTGCTCTGCCAGACCACAAAGACCTCAAGTGTATGTTGCGCTGTATCGTCCCTGTAACCGCAATATTAACAAGCCTAGTCACAGTATCTTTGTGATCATGCACAGGTAATTGCCGAAGCGACTCAACTCGACCTCAAAGCAACAACTTTGCTCGAGAAAAATATTTTGAATGATATTCTTGAATTTGCCGTGCTATGAATAACTAGGAGTTACACTATATTTAGTTTATTTTCACAATTGCTATTTCATAATTATGATATGTTTTTTTTTACTATTTTATTAAGTAAAAATCATTTTCAATATAGGCAGAAAATAATAATGAACGAAATATATTAATATTAGCGCTTTATGCCATATTTTCGTAAATCGCGCACCCCACGCTTTTTTCACAATTATATTTCGTTCATTATTATTTTCTGCCTATATTGAAAATTATTTTACCCTTTTTAGTTGAAAGCGTGTTTTTAAGTTTATTTAAACTATATTTATTTTTCACTTTTTAATGAATAGCCACCGGAATGTAATCAGTATGCATATATTATTAGATTTGTTGTTGTGTTATGCCGAGTGCCCGACTAGCTCTATCTCTCTTACTCTCATGCAAAGGATGCGGAAAGAAGTTGATGAATCCTGGCGAATCTAATTAGGACAATCAATTTTTTACGCGGCTTATTGCATCCGACCACTGAAGTCAAGTCACCTGCTTGGGTTACGGGCGTGCGCGCTTACGTCCCTCTGTCGCCCCGGACGGAGCGGGCGAGGAGTGCGCCGACCGTAACCCACCTCCAAAAAAAAAGCATATTATTGCATTGTCATCGCTCTCTGACAGATGTACAAAGTTTAAATAAAATCGAATCGCTCAAAGTAGGAGAAAATCGAGCTCAAAAAGTTTGATTACAAGCATACATACAAGTGAAACTAATAAAAGCGTGTTAAAAATAATTAAAACATTTTATTTATGTACATAAAAAACGAGAAATTACTCGTACATAACAACAGTGCTTTTTCGTTGTTTATTAATTACTAGCAATCCGCCGTCGCTTCGCTTCGACTTCAGTCGTCTTACCGGCGTAGCGCCCGTTTACGTGGGAATACCGGGATAAAATATAACCTACTTCCTAATATTATACATTTCCATTGGTGAAAGAATTTTTGAAATCGATTCAGTGGTTTAAGCGTGAAAGCGTAAAAAACATACATACTTACTTTCGCATTTATAATATTAGTGAAGATAGTATGATGTTTAATTTTCAGACACCTCTAAATTTACTGGCCTTTATTTATGTATATATTATTTCAGGAATTACAATTATATTTTATAATCTAAATTAGGATAACGTGTATTTATAAATTACAATAGTACTGCAGAAATTCGTAGCCTATTAAGCTGATATAGTTAAACAGAACTGTATAGTATTCTCTATTTATTAACAGATTTATATAAAAATGTAAACTTTTGTTAATTAATGTTAATATTAGATTTTAAATTGAGAGCATGTGGGATCAGCGCTGGTCATCTTCCGCCAGCACTATGCCGGATTATTACAAAAATTTTTTGAAACTTTTATATTGTATCTCCGAGTTTCACGGATATCTACCAAGGGAAGATTTTTTCTTTTTTTATGTGTGGGCTATGGTAAGCGCACGTGCGGTCTATTCCGTCTGGGGCGATGAAAAGACGGCGCGCGGGCCCATAACCCACCCGTACCCACGTCACCTCGTTGTTGGGCTGACCACCGGAGCAGGGTGACTTGTCGTCAGTGGTCGGCCCGACGGAATACCCTTTCGGGTACCCTCACCTCTCGACGTCCTGGGACGTCGATCGCCGTCGCGCGGTGACGGACTAAATTATCTACCAAGGGAAGATTTCGGTACTTTGGTAGGCTTACATGGGGATATGGATCCAGCACATAGAGGCCTTTGGAGAAAAATATTGAAATAGGTTGGGCCGAAATTATTATTAATTTGTCTTTCTTATGATTGTATCTGTCATAATAATAAATCATTTAATTTTAAAAATAGCAAATTTGATTAATTAATATGAAGGGTACTTCTCTAATTCAAATAGTGATTTTGTTGGTGAGCTTACAACATTTACCTAAATACGTACTGTACGGTAATGCATTATGTTTCAGAGTGCTGGCTTAATTATATGGTTCATGCATATTTTATAGGCATTGATTAGTTAATGCTGTTTGCTTTCTAATTATAATAGTAATGATTTGATCTTAAATTAACAATTATTATATTCAGTTTTCCAAAATATCGAGATTTTGTCGTATTGTTGTATTGTGTTTTTATTTATTACTGTTAGAAAATTTACGTACGAATAAAAACATAATATCTTAGGATTATAAAAGCCCGGGTGGCCGGGGATTAGCCTGTCACCCGCAGAGAGGCTGTGAGGGTGACTGACGTCCCACCAGAGGCGTAGGAAAAGGAGGGTACTCCAAAAGTATTTCGCCGGGCTGGCGACGGATGACATGAAACTCAGTACTGGTGGTCGGCTCAATGGCGAAGGAGATCAAATACGATGGGTTATGGGGCCGCCAGCCGTCCTTTCTTCACCCGGGATGGAGCCAGCAGCGGGTAAACTGACCATATCCCATCTAGAAAAAAAAAAAGATTTATCATATCATCGCCTTGCCGTGTGGTGATGGATTAAGAATACGGTCCATCCCGTATCTTGCCCGTGAGTATTGTAAAAGATAACTAAGGGATATGTGTAGCTAACATCGATGCAAGAGAATGAAGTTTAAACCTATTCCAACACGTCTGACTAGTGTGGAATAGTAGGTCACTTTCTCTCTCATGGTGGTGGAGGCTCGAGCCCAACCGTGGGACTTATATACACTGTGATAATGATGATGATCATCGCCACAGGGAAGAAAGAGGGTGGTGAATTATATTCTTATCCTGTCGCTATACGGCAAAAGTTGATACATCATTATAAGAGAATACAAATGATTAATTAAAAGATTTTTCATATACCATCATCATTACTAGGTAGGTACATCTTTAATGTGGGGCAAAATAGTAAATTATCATTATTTATTGTAAATAAAACTACTTTACGGATTTAATCACGTGTGTGTTTTTGATTGCCCTACGATTCGAACACTTTACAGCAAATTTTATTCAAATTTTGGTACAAATTTATTACCAGTACAACAAGAATATGATTCTATACGAAAATTTAATAACAAATTTCTGTAGCGGGTAGATAATTAGAAATATCTGTAATAACGATGACTTGCTGGACGTCAGACATCTTAGTTCACCCGTGACCAGGAATGCTGAAATGTGTTCGAAACGTCGGGTAATCAAAAATCAAATATGCGATAAAAATCGTAAAGTTGTAAATAAAATATTTACAACTAGCAAGCCGCCCTTGCTACGCTTCGGTTTTAGTCGCTTTACCCGCGTAGTGCCCGTTCCCGTGGGAATACTGGGATAAAATATAGCCAATGTTACTCCCTGGTATTATTGCTTTCCATTGGTGAAAGAAATTTTGAAATAGGTTCGGTGGTTTAAGCGTGAAAGCGTAACAAACAAACAAACAAACAAACAAACTTACTTTCGCGTTTATAATATTAGTAAGGATGTGTAATACTCGCGTAAACATCAGAAATCATTGTATCATTATTTAGTCTCTCTTCACCCTGCTCTTCTCCTAATTACTTCGGGTCGTGTCAATACTAGTTGTTGCCGCCAAATTATAAAATTTGTACAACAGATCTACGGGCCTAGTCTTGAAATCAATTCTAATTTCGAATCCGATTCGATTCCAATCGCACCAAACTTATATTTGGTACCCTTGAACAAAATCGAGAATGAATTTTTCGCGTTCGTCGTTGTTATTTTCACCAAATGTGCCATGTTTTCTTACTTTAAATTAATAACGTTATCGAACTCGATCACCACAAAGACGCTGTCTTGAAATTGTACCACGATTTTAAATTACGTCAAAATCACGTCGGGAGTAGCAAATATTTGACTTAATCGACGAGAGTCGAATTCATTTAGTTTAGAAACGTTCCACCGAATTTGATTCCAATCGGGCGCTAGTGTCTCTTTCAAGAGTACCAAAATTGCTCAAATTCGAGCTGCGATTGGATTTAGGATTGGAATCGAGATTCAAGAGTAGGCACACTGATCGGATCATTTCTGAACGGCTGCGACAAGTACTTGCTATGTGCCTCCCTTTCCCCCGCCACGCGTGTGTCAGTCGTGTACGCCGCTCGGTCATAAAACCATCATTATAGACAATTAGTGCCAAAGATCAATATCTAGAACCCAAAAGACACCGTGGCTGTGCTTCCCCAGTTCCTGACCTGCATATTGGTGAGTACTTTGTTTTATACCAGACACTAGTCGCTACTACATATAGGTACTCATCTTTAATGGGTAGTACAAATTGTAAAAGTTTTGGCTATAATTTTATGTCCAGCCGCTTACCTGACGCCAACCTTCCTTGGGATTGTAATTCTTGACCTAACAGCGTCAGATAGAGATCGCTCAGCTTAATGAAAAACTCTTACTCGTCTTTTATGATACCCACAAGTAATGTAAGTGTTGGAAGTATTCGAATACTCTAAAAACTCTAGCTTTTAATATAGACTAATGATGAGTTCGATATATCATAACGTAACTTATATCGGATATGTGTTAGATATCATATCATATCGATATCTATATCAATGTAGGCGATATCACAAGAACCGTATCGAGTCAAAACTTCTACTAACATGCGAGAACTATTAAGTCAAAACTTAAAACTATATCGATACGAACAAAACACAAACTATTCAAACGATATTGAGATATGAATCATATTCGTTCCTCTCGTTCTAAGTATATATTCTTTGATTAGTAAAAAAGAGATGAAAAGAATATGAAATAACTTTAGCCACGTTTGCGTGGTTAATATATCTTACTATACTAGCAATAAGGTTTAGTTTCCATTGTGTAGTTATAGTTATGATAACGTTTCTGGCGGCTACGGCTACGGCTACTCGATATTAGTGAGACACTTACTCTACAAAATGGAACTAAATTTCGAAATTATAAGGTTGAATTTGAGTTGTTACAATATAGACACAGTACTGTAGGTAATAATAATAATTATTGTTGTTTCGTGCATTATTTTGATTTGAAAAACAAATTTTGTGTTGTTTGTGATAGTTTTTAATTGCATTATATATAATCATTGTAAATATGTCAATTTTTAAATGCGTCAGAGAAGTAATCTCAGTTAACAATTTTTAACATCTTTTTTTTTTTTTGTGTGGGTGGGCCGCGGTCGGCGCGCCTCCGCACCACTCCGTCCGGGGCGACAGAGGGGCCTAAGCACGCAACTCCCGCGACCCACCCGAAAACCACGTCGCCTTCGTCGTTGGGCCGACCACTGGAGCAGCGTTAACTTGTCGTCAGTGGTCGGCCCGACGGAATACCCCCTATTGGGGTACCCTCCCATCGAGCGATGTCCCCCCCTCGGGGAGGACGTCGGTCTTTCCTCACGCGGTCGGCCTCTCGGTGGGTGACGGACTAATCCCCGGTCACGTCACCCGCGGCCTCGTCTAGGGCGGCATGAGGCGCAGATAGTTGCGCCTGCGCCACCCCAGTCGCCGGCGGCGGATCTCCTCATCGAGGCTGCGCTACTCGCGCAGGCGATCCGCCGCCTCCTTCCGCGAGATCACTGTCTCGCAGAAGGCTGCGACCGCGTCCCAATTCCCGACGCTGTCGAACATCGCCCTAGCGATAGCCGGCAGCGTCAGGTCCGTACCGATGATTGCGACGAGTTCACAGCGCTGCACTGCCCAAGCCCCGCAGGCCTCGAGCGTATGGCGCGCCGTGTCCTCGTCGCAATCGCAGTGGTGGCAGGACGGTGTACTCTCCCTCCCAACGACCTTGTGCAGGTATTTGGCGAAGCACCCATGTCCCGTCAAAACCTGCACCAATCGGAAGGAGAGCACCCCGTGCCGCCTCTCCAACCACTGCATCAGCACCGGCCGGAAGGCCTCCACGGTTCGCACCCCGAACCGAGGCCTCTCCAGGCGGACTGCCCAATGGGCGATGACGTCTCGGCGAGAGTCGACGCGCCAGGCGGTGAGCTCCCTTAACGAGACCACACCGCCCTCCGCTCGCACCCCCGTCACCCGTCGATATAGTCCGGCGAGCATCTCCGCCTCCAGGTCCCACGGGGGAGTCCCGGCCAATAGGCACGCTGCCTCCGTTGCCACCGTGCGGTATCCGCGGATGGCCCTGACCGCCGTGACCCTCTGTGGTCGCCACAGAAGGGCCCTAAGTCGGGCGGGCATGGACCCCGCCCACACCGGTGCGCCGTACAGGGCCATCGACCGGATGACCCCCGCGTACAGCCGTCGGCACGCAGCGCTCGGTCCGCCCACGTTCGGCATAAGCCACGATAGGGCGGATGCCGCGCCGACGAGCCGCGGAGCGAGCCTGCGGAAATGCTCCCGGAACCACCATCGCCCGTCGAGCACCAGGCCCAAGTACCTCATATGGGCCCGGATGCTGATGTCGACCGAGTGGACGGTGATCGAGACGCCGATGGGAGGGCTCATAGTGCGCCCATGGAACAAGAGGGCCTCCGTCTTGTCCAGGGCGACCCTCAACCCCAGCGCCTCGATCCGTCTGACGACCTCCTCGGTACCCGAGGTCGCCAGGCTTACCGCCTCTTCTAGCGTCCCACCGCGGGCTGTGACGAGCGTGTCGTCGGCGTAACAAATCACGCCCAGCCCGGGCGGGAGGCTCCCCCTCAATGCCCAGTCGTAGCCGGGTGGGTCCGAGGACCGACCCCTGTGGGACACCGCACGTCATGGGCATTCGCACGACGTCCCCTGCTCGGTCAGTGCAGAGGACGCTGCGCCCCTCCAAATAGTCTGCCACTAGCCGCCTCAGGTAAACTGGCACCCCGTGATACCGGAGCGCCTCCCTGATGCAGCTGAATGGCAGACTATTGAATGCGTTGGCGATGTCTAGGGACACCACCAACAGCACTCCCCCGCCGGTGACGGCCTCAGTCGCCACGGCCCTCAGGCGCAACAGAGCCGCGATCGTCGAACGACCCCTCCTAAAGCCAAACTGGGCGTCTGACAGATCGGGCCCCGTGCCGACGAGGTGCCGCTCGATGCGGGCAGCTACCACCCTCTCCAGTAGCTTGCCCGTGTCATCGAGCAGCACGATAGGCCTGTAGGCCGAAGGCGACTCCGGAGACCGTCCCGGCTTCGGCAAAAGCACCAGCCTTCCCTCCTTCCAGCACCCAGGGAACCGTCCGGACGCTAAACACGCGTCGAACAGCCCCCTGAGGCGGGGTCCCAGGTGTTCGAGGACCAGAGCCAGCACACGGTTAGGAACACCGTCGGGCCCGGGGGCGGGAGACTTTGCGCGCATGCGCGTCACCGCCACCCCCATCTCGGGTTAATTTTTAACATCTACTAGTCAAAAACTTTTCTGCTAGTCCTAAGCCTAATAAAGCATGAAGGGAAATCGCCGTAGTTACAATTAGCTAATTATCAAATAATATAATAATACACCTAAGAACTGCATCGATGTATCGCTGACAGCTTAACTGTAAATGTGAGAGTTTGTGTTAGTTCGCATTCATAATTAGTTTGCTCATTTTAATATCAATATTAACGTTTCAAAACTGTACTACTGATATCGATATCAGAAAACCGTTTTCAATATCGATATGCAAACTGTATATCGGATACATAACCGTTTGTGGCACAAACCGAAAACGCCCATATCTAATATAGACCAATAATATAATCTTTTAGTATAGACCAATAAACTATTCGGTATAAATTTAAGTGAGAGCCGTATTCTATTTATTTATGAAAGAAAAAATGTAATCTCATGGCCTTTGCAGATGTATTTTCCCGATGACGTAGCTTTTTTTGAAACCGATACGCTCCTTTTAAAAGATAGTTTGCCGTGACTTATGGCCCCTTTTACGTAAAACTAATCCATAGTCCCTTTTCAATAAACAACAGGCACGCTTTCAAAAATTTCTCTTCAAATCTATATCAAAGAAATTCTCTAGATTTATTTAGAAATATTTTCGTCGTATTTATTATAAAAATGATATTTTTCATTATCCAACAGCGTTATCCCCGAAAGGATAGGCAGATATTTAAATTATTGGCTCCATGTTAATATGGAGAATTTCATGTAAGAAGACCCGTGGAGCCATTTGTTATTCATATCATGACGGGTTGTGAATTTTATATGACATCACTCTGTCCCTCTATTTGTCTGTCTATCGCACAAGGCGTTTTAGGTTCGTAATATATCTAGTCATACCTACTGTAGGTATATTAATCACTCCGGTATCAGAAAGTGCCCATACACCTAAATCGGCTGGTGGCTGACTACTTGGAGAGACGCAGCGTTCTCTATTCAAACCGATTAGGGGGCGTAGTGCGGTCGGCCATGACGTACGGTGTCTCATGGAGGTCGTTTTAGGGGCTCATCCTGAGGAATATCAGCTACGACTGGAGAAGCCTCCGACCCGGATAATTTGATAGGCCGACGATACACTCCGAGGCCGCGGGTGACGTGACCGGGGAATTAGTCCGTCACCCGCCGAGGGGCCGACCACGTGAGGAAAGACCGACGTTCTCCCCGAGGGGGGGACGTCGATCGATGGGAGGGTACCCCACTAGAGGGTATTCCGTCGGGCCGACCACTGATGACAAGTAACCCTGCTCCGGTGGTCGGTCCAACGACGAAGGCGACGTGGTGTTCGGGTGGGTTGCGGCTGTGCGTGCTTACGTCCTTCTGTCGTCCCGGACGGAGTGGTGCGAGGAATGAACCGACCGAGACCCACCTCCAAAAAAAAATAAAGGCCGATGATACACTCGTCACAGCGGGCTATGATTGCGAATTGGGCAGTTCGGCTGGAGAGGCCTCTAAACTTATATCGCTGAATGTTGCAATGTTAGCAAGTCAGCTAATATGCTCTATACTAGCATTTGGCGCCTTATTTGCATTTACCGTCTGGTAGAACTTAAAAACTTCATTTCATTCGCCTATCTATCGACATCCACTGTTGAACATAGGTTTCCCTATTGAGAATAATAATTATGACACTTGGCAGTCCGGTTGACAATCGAAGTTACTACTACAAGAAGAGTGTCACTGCCAATTTTCCTCGGTACATCTCGGCTAGCATTTTAAGAATCTCACAAAAGCCTAAATACCCGCGAGCACAAAGAAAACATTATCATTATCATCACAGTTCATTTAAGTCCCACTGTTTAGCTCGAGCATACTCCATAATAGGAGTGAATTTAATCTACTGTACCATGTTGGTAAGACGTAGTGGTATGGTGTTTTATTTCGAGGTTCCCTCTTCTTGTGTAGATGTTGTATGCATATCATACCCTTAGTCGTCTTTTACGACATCCACGCGCAAGAAAGGGGCTGCTGAATTGTATTTTTTCTCTGTCACTACACGGATAAAACATTCATCATTTCAGCTCATATACATCCCACTGTTGGGTTCGAGCCTCCTCTACAATACGAGGAAAATTGACCTTACTATACCATGCTGGTCAGACAGGTTGGTATAGGGTTTTATTTAGAGTTTTCCTTCTCTTGCATAGGTGTATTATGCGTATTATATCCCTTAGTTGTATTTAGGGATGTGAAAAATAATCGATTTTTATAATAATCGATTATTAATCGATATTTTTTTTGTATTAATCGATTTTTATATTCGATTATCACACTTATCTAAAAAAAGGTCATCATAATCCTATTGGGAGAAAAATCGATTATTTTATAATCGATTATTTTATTTTTAATTAATCGATTATTTTCAAATCGATTTTTTTAAAGAACTAAAAATTGATTTTTTAATTAATCGATTATTTTCCCTCCAAGTCACATCCCTAGTTGTATTTTACGACATTCACGGACAAGACAAGGGATTGGTGAATTTTAATCTTACTCCGTCATCACACGGATAAAACATTAAAAACATTATGTTACTAATTAAAAAAAAACCAACCTCATTATTCCTTTGAGTCCCACAGGTCAGATGGTAGTAATTTTTTTCAATTTTCCACAAATTGGTTTTCCATCGAGTCAGATTAGACTTGAAAAACGATCGTAATATCATTAAGACATAAATGACTGGTTAATAATGACAACGGCGATGTCTTGAAATTAGAATCTTCAGAAATAATAAGATTCTAAATTGGAGTGGTTGGATAAGGATAAATGAATAACACAATAATATTATGACATTGATCTTGAAAGTATTTTTGGCCTAGAGCCAAGGACGTAGGGTAGACGCGAACATTTTCCTCCCTTAATAACAAACCTAAATCATCTAATATTTTTTGCCTGCAAATAATTCCAATAAAATAATATCACACAATTTGCTACATAATTTAATGGTTTTATTATCGAGTGAAATAAAAAAGGTAAAACGCTTATCTAGTGAGAATTTTATTACTTTCGATATTTTTAAGTAACGTAATACCTTACATATAGAAATTCTTTTGTATGATAGCGGTAAAAACCTCTTATTTTTTCCTTCGAAAACAGTAAAAGAATCATTATTAATCATCAAAACATTTGCATGCTAAAGTGATCTACTGAAGTTGACAAAGGCCTTAGTATAGTCTTCATACAGCTTGTATTACGTACGTATAAAAATCTGTACTTTGACAAAAATCTCTTTGTGTCATTTATTTTCGAAATACCCCTATACCATACCATACCAATAAACCTATACCAACTTGTCTAACCAGCATGATATAGTAGGTCAATAGTCGTCCTAATGTGAAGTAGGCTTGAGCCTGACAGTGGGACGTACGAGTATATGAGCTATAAACGCATAAGATGCACCTTGTTTATTAACAAGAACAAATTAATCGACATAAATTCTTGTATTTATCGAGAATATTTATTGAGAATATGTAGTAACCATGTCTTTAGAATTGGGACATTAGAAACAAACTATCATTGATTACGCAGTTTATTAATCAAAAACTTAATAATATTTAATTTTAATTATAAAATTATTTATAAAATAACCACAAATCATTACGTTTACGTCGGATGCAAACTTTCAAATAATATTAAACCCCTTTTGGAAAACGGTTGTAATAAATGCTGTTAAACTTTATAGTGACATAGTTTGAAGCTATTATTATTTTAATAGGCTTACTTACGGCCTTATAGGGTCACAAATATGAGGCGAATTTACCCTTTTTAGCTTAAATTTATAGTAGAAACAGTACGCTAACACATTAAATTGGAAACTTGTATAAAGCAATATAGAAATGTATTAAGTGAATTTAGAATGATTGTCACGTATGGGTATCAAGTTCCAAATTATAATCATACTAGCAAATTTTCGCAGTTTCAACCGCATCGTTTCGGAGGAATACGGTGATAAAATACAACCTATGTCATTCGCTGATAAATTAGCTTTGTATTAAATTTGTAGTATTATGACAATTTTTTGTTAATTTAAAATTAATTCCGGCTGGAGAGGCCTCGGCTCGGGGTGCGAATCGTGGATCCGGTTGGAGAGGCCTCGGTTCGAGGTGCGAATCGTGGAGGCCTTCCGGCCGGTGCTGATGCAGTGTTTGGAACGGCGGCATGGGGTGCTCTCCTTCCGACTGGTGCAGGTGTTGACGGGGCATGGATGCTTCGCCAAATACCTGCACAAGGTCGTTAAGAGGGAGAGTACACCATCCTGCTACCACTGCGATTGCGGCGAGGACACGGCGCAGCATACGCTCGAGGTCTGTGACGCTTGGGCAGAGCAGCGCCGTGAACTCGTCGCAATCATCGGTGCCGACCTGACGCTGCCGATTATCGCCAGGGCGATGGTCGGCAGCGTCAGGAACTGGGACGCGGTCGCAGCCTTCTGCGAGGCAGTAGTCTCGCGGAAGGAGGCTGCGGATCGCCTGCGCGAGGAGCGCAGCCTCGATGAGGCGATCCGTCGCCGGCGACTGGGGCGGTGTAGGCGCGAATACCTGCGCCTCATGCCGCCCTAGCTGAGGCCGCGGGTGACGTGACTGGGGATTAGTCCGTCACCCACCGAGAGGCCGACCGCGTGAGAAAAGACCGACGTTCTCCCCGAGGGGGGGACGTCGGTCGATGGGAGGGTACCCAAAATAGGGGGTATTCACAACGAAGGTGACGTGTCGCGCGGGTAGGTTACGGTTCTGTGTGCTTACGCCCCTCTGTCGCCCCGGATGGAGTGCTGCAAGGAGTGCGCCGACCGTAACCCACCCCCCAAAAAAAAATGTGGAGTTCTGCTCACATCTCTGGGCAGGCGGGCCCAAATATCAGCCCGTCGGAATATTTACATAATAACTAGTTCAATGTCACGCAACTTTTTAGTACAAGTGCGTTGACCCATACATAGGTAGCTATTTACAGGTATATCTGCGGTGTCCACAACTAAATATTTCTATAAGATAAATAGTTCAAAATTTGAGTACCATTTTTTTATATATTCGGTATCAAAATCGAGTACTGAATAGCTTCCTTCAATATGTACTATCTTTTACCAGTCATCCTGAATATCTACTTATACAATCATTTATATTCAAAATTATAATTTAGTTTATAATTTTGAATATAAAATTTAAAAAGCAAAAAATAAATATCATTTGCGTGGGTAATCTCCTTCGTGTTTGTGTATGACATATTTATTGTCATATAAATAATGACCGTACTGGTTCTCCATGCATATTAGCCCGCCAAAGCCTGTCATAAGGGGTGAAGGATGATGCGGGGTAAGTGTGACGCTCTAATTACTTCACTATGAATAGTTATGACTTAATATGATGGCATCCTTAATTAAATTAAGTGTACATCTCGTGCAAGTTGTTAAATATTATTTAAAGCTATTTGACTGGATTAAAAACATTGTAAGAATGAAGCATTAAAATTATATAATGATTTATAATACTCGCATATTAAACATTGTAAATAAGACTATTTTACGAATTTTATCGCGTTTGTATTTGATATTTGATTGTCCGACCTTTCGGACACTTTACAGTGTTCATGATCGGGCGGATTTAGCGATAACATCCGTAAAACAGTTTTATTTACAACTAAAATTGTATTTTTTTATAATATACTTAATTTCATTTGGTAAGTTCATTTTGATGGCGTAATGGTAGATTTTCACACTTTTCGTGGCCGTGTCGTAGGTTCGTTGTTCGTGACAATGCTTTAATAATTTGTGCGGTCCACAAGTTGTTTTAAGTCTGGGTGTAATTTGTGACTGTTAAATTATATGTTTAATATGTCCTCGCAATTAGAAGGTAGTGCCACACAACTACCTAGTAAGCCTTAGTGAAATTAGTGATTAGTAGTGCAGTAAGTGCTATCTTTGAAGAACACAAGAACAAAGTGTTTTCTATTATTACTAGAGACTATAAGAAAAGTGCCAATAGACACATTCTTACTCTGTAAATCTTAGCAAATTAAGTTAGATTTAAATTAATCATTAGCCTCATGGCTAGATTATAATTATTATGAGACAACTGTTAAACTATATCATAATTAAAAAAAAATGTCCCTCGCTCTACAAGGATTAATTCCTTAGTGCTGTAGTTTAAAAAAAATCGTAACAACTAAAAGCTATATAAAAATTCAAATAAATTATTGAGATTGAAAACACGTTCATAAGAAATGGATGTCGATCAATTTTAGATCGCCTCAATTTTTTTACACTATGTCTAATTCGTGATTTTGGATGATATAATTAATGGACACAGATTACATTCTATTACATATAATTCTCGTGTCACGTTGTTGGTCTGGAATGAACACCGAAACTAACAATCTGATTTTACCTTTTTTTAAATGTGTATTTTATTCCAATCTGAGAAATAAGATAGTTTTTTTTATTCAGTTATTTTTTATCTAAATGCAAAATCGTCGATTTTCATATTACGAGTAGTGTAGCAAGATGGCGAACCAAAAGTTTCCGATTTCGAGTACTACACCATATTGTGTGACGTACATTTATTTTAACATTTACACGTTTTGAATATTATTGTTTTATGTAATTTTGTGAAAATGCAATTTAAATTATTTTTATGACAAATAAAACAAACGTATGTAAGTTTTGCCTTATTTGATTATTATCAATACATATTTAAAAAAATGTAATAATTTTGTTAGTAAATTATGTATTACAATTTATATTCAAAAAAAAAATATGCGCAATAAGACTGTGTGTTATTACACGATCGTAGTATTTGTATTTTATTGTGAACTAGCTGACCCGACAAACGTTGTCATGTCTTAACTATTGAATAATTAATAAAAAAATATATCCAATAGCGACAATTTGATGTCAAATCTAATTGATTTCCACGTTATAATTAAATGCAACTTGATAAGGGTTAAACGCAACATTTCAATGCTGTTGATTACAATTCCATAGATTCCTTTTAACTTCATTTGACGTGCTCTTGTATGTTTTTAACTTGCAGCATTGCGAGTTCTGCGTATTATTTGTACGTTTGATTGCTGGCATTTTTAAAAACAATCTGTTAAAATTTAAAAAAAATATTCTATTATATTCTTTGTTATGTCAAATAAATGAAAATACTGTATTAAAAATATTAAAACCAACCAAAATCTGTATATTAAATTAAACTTTAAATACAAACGTGATGAAAAAACATTTCCCAAACACTTACACTATAATTGAAATCAAATTACACGAAATGATAAATATTTATTAACTGATCCATCTATGTTAAACGATATTTGCAGTGCGCATTCAATAGCTGACATTTATTTCAAATGACTGGCCGTTATGTCAAACAACTAACAATCACGTAAAATTAATATTGTTGTAAGGTTTTCTCAAATTTTCTAATGTTTTGCTCAACTTTCTTATTTTTTTCTTTCATAAGAACATTCTCCTGACAATATTAAACACAACGAAAAAAGAATAAGCGAAATTGTTCCATTCGTTCACGCGTAATGCGATGACCAAGGGAAATAGAGATTCATTTTTATATACATAGATTTTTTAAAAGTCAATTCTCATTGTATTCCGATTTTACTTCAATAATTATATTGTAGTATTTAAGATGAATGGGATAAGTTATAACGGATAGTAAAGGATGTGATGAGTGGTGACTGATATTGATGAATAGGATGTGTATGGGTGAATTGGGTGGTAACGGATGGTGATAAATGGGTTGTGTGGTGACAGATGGTGATGGATGTGATAAGTGGTGATTGATGGGATAAGTGGTGACGAATGGTAATTGATGGGATGAGTGATAGATAGAACGAGTAACAGTTGGGATGAGTGACAGATAGTGATGGAAGCGATAAATAGTGATAAATAGTTTAAGTGGTGATGGTAGGATAAGTGGTGACGGATGGTGATAGATGGGATGAATGATGACGGATGGTGATGGATGGGATGCGTTGTGACAGATGGGAATGGATGGGATGATTTGAACGGACGTAGTTAAATGAATAAAGTACAATAAATTAAAAAAATAATAGTTGGTGTTTTGCTATGGCTATAAGCGCTCCTCGTCCACAGCATTTCATTCCTCCTTCAGACATAAACCACTTCGCCGTTTTAATACAATATGTTAGTTATTTTTTATTTAATTACCAAAACATTCACTAGAAATAATTTATTTGGCAAAACAACGTTTGCCGAGTCAGCTAGTACAGTTATAAAATTTTATTTCAATTCCATCTATTTTATCACTGTACGCATATGTATGTATATAACGTTTTTTAGGAATTATGATATGTAATGTAACGATATATGTATTCATATACCTGGAAAGATATATGTATATACATGATATATGTAGCTACGATATATACGACAGAATGGACAATTTTTTTAGCAAAATTTTGTTTTTATATGTATTTATCGCCAGGACAAGGAAAAATAATCTCCAGATTATCTTATATTAAAATTTTTCCACTGATGACAAGTAACCCTGCTCCGGTGGTCGGCCCAACGACGAAGGCGACGTGCACGTGGGTGGGTTGTGGGTGTGCGTGCTTACGCCCCTCTGTCGCCCCGGACGGAGTGGCGCGAGGAGCGCGCCGACCGCAACCCACCCCCCATAAAAAAAATATATTAAAATTAATATGGTATTAAAAAAAACTATATGGACAAAAACACTTTTTTACTGAGAAATAAAGTACATAGATTATATACTGAGCCAATAATCACAACATAAATACAGTTCGAAAATATGTTTCTTTTTGCATAAACAGTCGTAAAATACTCGACGATATATTTTGTAATTCAAGGCAACCGCAATATTTGTAAACCGAATAAAAGGAACAGAGTATAAACATAGAAAGGTGAATTGGGTTAAATGAAAACACGCGAAAAGAAAAACGTTTGCGAATAAAATGGGGACAGATTTAACTTGTTGTAATTTACAGGTGGCTGAAGCAATGGCTTAAAGGTTGGACTAATTTAAAATTGATTGCCTGTATCGTTTGTGTACTTATGTCGGCCTATTAGGCTTTACAGTCAATACGATGGCGTCACTGGAAGTCACTTTCCGATAATTTTTGGCGCGAAAAATATTAAAGAATGATGTTTGCAAATCTATCATTTTATGATTACGTAGCCTACTGAGAACTCAATACATTTAGGTACACAGTTTCATTCTAGTTGATGTAGATATTTATGTAGATTTTATCCGTGTGGTGACAGAGTAAAAATACAATTTACCACTCTCTATCTTGCCCACAGGTATCGTAAAAGTTGACTAAGGGATATATACAAGTAACATCTATGCAAGAGAAGAAAGGCTCTATACCAACACATCTGACTAGCGAGGTATAGTAAATCAATTTTCCCTCCCTTTATAGAGGAGGCGCTAGCTAGTCTAACAGTGAGATGTATATTAGATGAAATGAGGAATGTAGTTTTAATAAATCAAATGAAATCTACTAAAGACATTATACTAACCGGGATAAAAGTAGTTATATGTTATACAAAATTATAATTTATCTTTGCTAAATATTCATCAGATCCGTTTAGCCTTTCTGACGTGATTGACTAAACTAAACAAAAGACTAAACTTTACTTTCGCATTTAAAATTGTAAGAAGAAAATTTACCAATAATGTGCTATAGTTTTATATCTATTTATCTTAGCCATTATTACAATATTTCTTACTGGAGTGTCTTTAATACGTATATTGTTATTGAGAAAATTTTGCGTCTTCAAAAACTCTAAGCTGATTTGCATTATCAAGCCTTTTAGAGGCAGGCTATTTTCTATATGTATAATACTATAAATGTGAGGATTTATACGTAGAATGTATGTTTTAGGTAATCCTCTACTACGGGACGTAAGTTTTCATCGTACACAGAGAAAATGTATCACTTCGGTTAGACAGATTGGCATAGAGTTTCTATTGATGGCTATTCTAGTAGTCAACTTCGTGATTTGGTGTCGCTTCTAGGATTAGATTCAGCCATATCTTGTTCCGAAAGGCTTGACATTAGAGCTCATACTTATTAATCATGTTCTTTATAATCTACTAGCAACCTGCCCTCGCTTCGCTTCTGTTTCAGTCGTCTTATCCGCGTAGTTCCCGTTCCCGTGGGCATACCCGGATAAAATATAGCCTATGTTACTTCCTGATAGTATAACTTTCCACTGGTGAAAGAATTTTTGAAATCGGTCCAGTAGTTTCGGAGCCTATTCAATACAAACAAACAAACAAATCTTTCCTCTTTATAATATTAGTATAGATATATATATTTATATAAAAGAAAGTCGTGTTAGTTTCACTATTTATAACTCAAGAACGGTTGTACCAATTTGGCTGAAAATTGGTGGGGAGGTAGAATCAGGAGACGTACATAGGATACTTTTTATCCCGTTCGATCCCGTTCCCGTGTGACGTAACGTAAAACGTCAAAGAGAATACAAGCCACTATGAAACATGGTATAACAAAAACGCATTTGATATGTAGGTAATAATAATACGCAAATGACAGCTAAACGTAATTTCGTCTATAATGAAGTATGGTTGAAAATTTGATAATTATAATTTTGTCAGAAATCATAATCAGTAGATAATAATCAGTAATTTGTATTCTCTTTGAATCATCATTAACAATGCCGCGACCAAGATGATCGTAATGGTTCTACCATTAGAGACTATATTTTCGGAAATTTAGAAAAAATATTTGCGAAAATAATTATAGCGGTATGAAGTTCGCCGGGTCAGCTAGTTTTATATATGACAAGTAATTTAAGAAATATAACTGGCCCGCTGGGATCTACTCAGTTCTCGTCGTGTTCTGATTCGGTACTTCAGTAGTATAAAAAGTAAGTGGATTAACTTACTTTATATGTATGTAACACACCACTGTAACCATTATATATATACTTCGCCCGCCTAAAAATTAACTTGCATATTGAACTATTATCGCAAAGAATATTATCGGCATAAAAAGTATTCTATTTCTTAATTTTAGAAATACTCTATCTATGTGTCAATTTTCATCCAAATCTGCTCAACAGTTTACGCGTGAATGAGTAACAAACATCCAAATATCTTCACAAACTTTCACATTTGAATATTACTTCCAGCCTTGTAGTTCAGATTCCCGTGGACATACGTTGATAAATATGTCTTTTCTTAGTCCCTGATAATGTAGCTTTCCATTGGTGAAAAAGAAATATATCGATCAAACTTCCGCAGTTTCACCCATGTAGACCCCATTCCTATGCGAATGCCGAGGTAAAAAATGCCTATTTACTCACTGATATTATAAGTTTACATCCATGTAGGGTGTAAAAAGATATATTTATGAAATCCCATAGAAATATCTGAGATTAAACTTGCCTGTGTTACTCGCCGATAACGTAACTTGCCACTGGTGAAAGAATTTTAAAAATTGGTCAATATCCCCCGGTTTAGTTCTTGTTCCCGGGCAAATACTGGGATGGAAATAGCATTTACCTATATGTTATTCACAGATAATGTAGCTTTCCATTCGTGAATTAATTTGAAATCCATTAAATTCCCGCAATTTCACCAGCGTTGTGTCCGGTCCCGTGGGAATATAGGGATAAAAATAGCTTAAATATGCTACTCGCTTAAAATAACTCTTCATTAGTGAAATAATTTTAAAATCGACTAAATTCTCACAGTGCTCCACCCATACCGGGATAAAATATAGCCTAAGGTATTCCTTATGTATCCGGTCGATGGCCTTGTATGGCGCACCGGTGTGGGCGGGGTCCCTACCGTCCGTCTTAGGGCCCTCTTATGGCGACCACAGAGGGTCATGGCGATCAGGGTCATACGGGTTACCGCACGGTGGTGACGGAGGCAGCGTGCCTCCTGGCCGGAAGTCCCCCGTGGGACTTGGAGGCGGAGATGCTTGCTGGAATTTACCGGCGGGTGTCAGAGACGAGTGCCCGCGGCGGTTATGGTCTTGGCGGGTCGACGCCCGCCGAGAAGTCATTGCCCGTTGGGCAGTCCGGCTAAAGAGTCCTCGGTACGGTGTCAGGACCGTCGAGGCCTTCCGGCCGGCGCTGATGGAGTGATTGGAGCGGATGCACGGGGTGCTTTCTTTCCGGCTGGTGCAGGTTCTGACGGGGCACGGTTGTTTCGGGAAGTACCTGCACAAGATTGTCAGGAGAGAGAGCACACCGTCCTGCCACCACTGCAGTTGCGACGAGGACACGGCGCAGCACACGCTCGAGGAGTGTGCTGCGTGGGAGGGGGAGCGCCGCGAACTCGTCGCGATTATCGGTGCCGACCTGACGCTGCCGACCATCGCCAAGGAGATGCTCAACAGCGTCAGGAACTGGGACGCGGTCGCCACCTTCTGTGAGGCTGTAATCTCACGGAAGGAGGCGGCGGATCGTGTGCGAGTAGAGCTCCTATTTGGCAACACGTTCCGCCGCCGGCGATTCGGGTGGCGCAGGCGCGAGTATCTGCGCCTAATGCCGCCCTAGCCGAGGCCGATACCTCTTTGTTATTTAAAATCAAACGACAAATGCTTAGTTATGACGATGTGAACAATACACTGTCTAACGTTGTTCATTGGTTCAATATAAACAATCTTGTTCTTAATGAGAAGAAAACAAAATGTATTAAATTTACCACACCTAATGTGAGACAAGTGGAAACCAATGTTCAAATGAATGGTGTGGCCCTAGACCTAGTGGAGTCCACGGTTTTTTTAGGTATAGATGCGAAACTCCAGTGGGGGTCTCATATTGAAAAATTGTCAAATAGACTTAGCTCAGCGGCTTATGTTGTAAAGAAAATTCGAATGTTAACTGACATTGAAACGGCTAGAATAGTTTATTTCTCTTATTTTCACAGCCTTATGTCATATGGCATACTACTTTGGGGATGCTCCGCGGATTTGAATACCATCTTTGTTCTCCAAAAACGGGCTGTCCGCGCTATTTATAATCTAGGGCCAAGAGCTTCACTTCGTGAAAAGTTCAGAGAGATAAACATTCTAACTGTTGTATCACAATTCATATTCGAAAATCTTATGTATGTAAAAAAGAATTTTGAAAAATTTGAAAAGTACAGTAGCATTCATCATGTAAACACTAGGAATAAGGATAATCTAGTAATTAATACTACTCGTCTACAAAGAATTAGTAGGTCTTTCATGGGGCAATGTATACGTTTTTACAATAAACTACCTAAAAATGTCCGAGACTTTGTAGCAAAGGCTATTATAAAATTTCGGATTATTTAGATGATAATACAGAGTGGTTATGAGCAGCTCCTCATTAAGCAATTAATGTTATTGTAATTGTTACAGCTTTAAGGTACTCTTAACTTGTATGAATTCACAGGTTTTTTATTTTAATATTTTTTTTCTCTTACTCTTGTGATTGTACAGCGTAGCGTGTTTTGCCTGTCGAATTTTGGTTTTGATCTCTTTTTGCATACTTGCTATAGTTCATAGTTTATTTTATAGTACTTAGTGGTTTTTTTTTATAGTAGTTGTAGTTCGCTTTGTTTTTTTATTTATGGTTTGGTCATGCTCACTGAATAAGGTTCTGCTTGCAGTAGCTATGTGGGGCGGGTCGCTCCCTTCCCTCTAATTTGGTTGAGGAGAGTGATGGCTGCTCTAGTAGTTAACTTGTGATCGGGTGCTGCTTGTGGGATCTGGTCCAGCCATATTTTCTTCCTTTCTTTATGCTTAAATTTTTTTTTGTCTTGCATTAAATCTTAACAATTTATACATTTATTTAATTTCGAAGGGCATCACACTGGAGCTAATACCATATATGTTGTACGAAGCATAATATTATGTATATTTAAAAGATTAAGAAAAAAAATGACTGCCCGCTGAGTTTCTGGCCGGATCTTCTCAGTTTGTGGCCGCGTTCCGATCCGGTGGTAGATTATTGTATTGTATTCAAACGTGTAATTTGATAATATGTAAGTGCCCTTAAGGGGCCTATGCAGAATAAATGATTTGATTTGATTTGATTTGCCGCGGGTGATCGGACCGGGGAATTGTCCATCACCCGCAGAGAGGCTGACCGCGCAACGGCGACCGACATCTCAGGACGTCAAAAGGTGAGGTTACCCGAAAGGGTATTCCGTCGGGCCTACCACTGACGACAAGTCACATCTGCTCCGGTGGTCGGGCCAACAACGAGGTGACGTGATGTGAGGTTATGGGCCCGCGCGCCGTCCTTTCATCGCTCCGGACGGTCTGGACCGCGAGTGCGTTTACCATAAACCACCCAAAAATAAAAAAGGCAGTCCTTATGTGAGGCTGGTAGACCTGGTGGTAGAATTTTAGCAGTATCGGTTTAGCCGTTTTGAAGATTACCCGTAACGAATAGATAGACAGACAAAAAATTTGAACCATTTTTTAGGTATAGGTATCGTGCAAATAAATACGCAAGTGAATATACGTTTTTTGTTTGTTAATAAACAATGTCATCAAGAATAGGTAACGTTTTACAGGCGACTGCGGTTGTCGTTACCTAATATGGCGAGTCTTCCTCTCGCTTCCGACAGATGGCGCAGTTAGGGGTTATCTTAGTAATGTGAAAAATAGATAAAAAAAATCTTTGAAGCGTGTTGTACATCATGGTAAAATTTTAGCTGAATCGATGCAGAACATTTTAAGTTTTGAAGCGCATACACAAACCAACTTAACATTTATATATATATATAATAGATAATACTAATTATAAAATATCTTAATAATTCTAATAGTTATTTACGTGCAAATATTATACAGGATTCATCATCATCATCATCATTTCAGGCCTCCCTTATGTTGCGCCACATTGTGCGGTCCTGTGCCGCCTGCATCCAACGACGCCCAGCGACTTTCACTAGGTCGTCGGTCCACCTAGTGGGGTGACGTCCTACACTGCGTCGTCCGATACATGGTTGCCACTCGAGAATCTTTCTTCCCCAACGGTTCTCGGTTCGTCGAGCGATGTGGCCTGCCCATTGCCACTTCAGCGTGCTAGTTCTTCGTGCTACGTCGGTTACACCCGTTCTTCTGCGGATTTTCGTATTCCGGCTTCTATCTCGCGAGAAATCCCGAGCATAGCCCGTTCCATAGCACGCTGAGCGACTTTGACCCTTGTTATGAGGGCTACATTTAGGAACCACGTTGCCGTGTCGTAAGTCATCATTGGTAACACGCACTGGTCGTAGACCTGTGTTTTCAGACACTGAGGTATGTTGGACAAAAAGATCCTCTTAAGTTTCCCGAACGCTGCCCAATCGAGTTGGATTCGTCGGCTGATATCTTTCTCGAAATTGGATCTACCTAACTGGACTATTTGTCCTAGGTAAACATAGTGATCGACAGCTTCGAGAATCGCATTGCCAACTAGGACCGGTACAGGAATGACATAGGCATTTGACATGACTTTCGTCTTGTCCATGTTCATTTGTAAACCCACTAGTTGGGATACCCAGCTGAGATTATTGAGCATTGTGTCAAGGTCCTCCATGGATTCTGCCATAACGACCATATCGTCTGCAAATCGAAGGTGAGTGATGTATTCGCCGTTAATGTTGATGTCGAGTCCAGTCCAGTCTAAGAGCTTGAAGACATCTTCCAGTGCAACGGGGAACAGTTTCAGAGAGATGACATCTCCCTATCTCACGACTTTCTGCAACTTACTCTTATCCCGGATACGGACTGACATTGTGGCGTTCCTATACAAACACTTCAGCACTTCGATATAGCGATGGTCGATTTGGCACCGCTGACTGCAGCACCGCCCAAGTTTCGACTGAATCAAAGGCTTTCTCATAGTCCACAAACGCTAAGCACAGGGACCGATTATACTCCTCGGTCTTTTGTATAATCTGTCGAAGCGTGAGGATATGGTCTATGGTGCTATAGCCTTTTCGGAAGCCGGCTTGTTCGGGCGGCTGGAAGTCATCGAGCTTGCGCGTGAGTCTATTGGTAATGACCCTCGAAAATAACTTAAAAACGTGGCTCAGGAGTGAGATGGGTCTGTAGTTCTTTAAAAGAGCTTTGTCACCCTTCTTGAAGAACAGCACCACCACACTCCTGGTCCACGACTCTGGAACGTTGCCCCCGAGGATAACGGAATTAAATAGCTTCTGAAGGGCTATTAAGACCGGTTTGCCGCCCGCCTTCAGAAGCTCTGCCGTAATTCCGTCATCTCCCGGTGCCTTATCGTAGTTGTTTGAGAGCCATTTTGATCTCGTACAAGCTGATGTCCGGGATTTCTTCTACAGGATTATGTAACATTAATTATTTATTATGGCGGAAGTTGACACGCAGACGTGTTAATGATGACATCATAAATCAGTGAAATAAGAATCCAATAAATGTAGTAAAATATAAGGAATATAGGTGTGATTAGTCGACATAGTGTAAGAGAGTACCGAGGTCTACAACAATAAGTCTGACAAGCGGAAGGCGCCCAAGTATGAGAATTATATTAACTTACGGAAATATTATTAAACTGGTCAACATGATAACCAGACGGGACGACATTGGATTTTATTTCCAGTCATCTTCTCTTGTAGTGATGCTGTCTATTACGATAAAATACATAGGTACATGCACACATAGATCGCGCACAATATACGTAGGCAAACGATAATAAACAACACACAGAAAATTATTGCTCAGTTACATAGTTTGCTTTAAGATCAATCAATTAGAGGAGATTGTCAGGCGGATCGAAGCGCTGGGGTTGAGGGTAGCCCTGGAAAAGACGGAGGCCCTTTTGTTCCATGGCCTCCGTACCGCCGGGCCTCCCGTCGGCGCTTCGATCACCGTGAATTCGGTCACCATCAGCATCCAGGCCCACATGAAGTACTTGGGCCTGGTGCTCGACGGGCATTTTTGGTTCCGGGAGCATCTCCATCGACTTGTTCCCCGGCTTGTCGGCGCGGCGTCCGCCCTTTCGCGGCTGATGCCGAATGTGGGCGGACCCAGTGCTACGTGCCGACAGCTGTACGTGGGGGTGATCCGGTCGATGGCCCTGTACGGCGCACCGGTGTGGGCGGGGTCCCTGACCGTCCGTCTTAGGGCCCTCCTGTGGCGACCACAGAGGGTCATGGCGATCAGGGCCATACGGGGTTACCGCACGGTGGCGACGGAGGCAGCGTGCCTCCTGGCCGGAACCCCCCCGTGGGACCTGGAGGCGGAGATGCTCGCCGACATTTATCGGCGGGTGTCGGAGACGCGCGCCCGCGGCAGCATGGTCTCCATCAATGAGATCACCGCCTGGCGGGTCGACGCCCGCCGAGAAGTAATTGCCCGTTGGGCAGTCCGGCTGGAGAGTCCTCGGTACGGTGTCAGGACTGTCGAGGCCCTCCGGCCGGTGCTGATGGAGTGGTTGGAGCGGACGCACGGGGTGCTTTCCTTCCGACTGGTGCAGGTGCTGACGGGGCACGGTTGCTTCGGGAAGTACCTGCACAAGATTGTCAGGAGGGAGAGCACACCGTCCTGCCACCACTGCAGTTGCGACGAGGACACGGCGCAGCACACGCTCGAGGAGTGTGCTGCATGGGAGGGGGATCGCCGTGAACTCGTCGCAATTATCGGTGCCGACCTGGCGCTGCCGACCATCGCCAGGGAGATGCTCGTCAGCGTCAGGAACTGGGACGCGGTCGCCGCCTTCTGTGAGGCCGTAATCTCACGGAAGGAGGCGGCGGATCGTGTGCGAGTAGAGCTCCTATTCGGCGACACGTTCCGCCGCCGGCGACTCGGGCGGCGCAGGCGCGAGTATCTGCGCCTAATGCCGCCCTAGCCGAGGCCGCGGGTGATCGGACCGGGGAATTGTCCGTCACCCGCGGAGAGGCTGTCCGCGCGACGGCGACCGACGTCCCAGTACGTCGAGAGGTGAGGATACCCGAGAGGGTATTCCGTCGGGCCGACCACTGACGACAAGTCACATCTGCTCCGGTGGTCGGCCCAACAACGAGGTGACGTGGGTACGGGTGGGTTATGGGCCCGCGCGCCGTCCTTTCATCGCCCCGGACGGATTGGACCGCGCGTGCGCTTACCATGGCCTACCCATAAAAAAAAAAAAAAAAAAAAAAAAAAAAAAAAAAGATCAATCAATTAATCTGTGACAGGTGTGAATGATATTTCTACTGTGGAATAGAGAACTTATACTATATTCTATTCTAGCAACCCGCTCTCCGATCATTCCGGTTTCAGTTGCCTTGTCCTCTTTTCGTATTTTATAACATATCCCAGATCGTCAAAATTGTACATGTGTTTTTTGACAGGAAAAAATACCTAATTCCTTTATTCAGTTACTCCTTGTATTCGGGCCGACCACTGAGGACAAGGAACTCAGCATTGGTGGTCGGCCCAACGACGAAGGCGACGTGGGTACGGGTGGGTTATAGGCCCGTGCGCCGTCCTTTCGTCATCCCGGACGGCGTATGCGCTTACCTTAGCTCACACATAAAAAAAGAAGTTACTCCTTATATAGTCAACTACCTCGAATCAGCCGTTAGGAAGATTACCCGGCGTAAACAAACAGGCAACAATTTTTTTAAAAATGTGTATAGGTATCATGTAAATAACCATGTGAGCACGAAAAATCGTATTATTTTGACATTACAAACAGACACTTCAATTTTATTTATACATATGTATACATTTAACATTGCATAAAATGTATAGTAGAAAAGTTGCGTAATAAAAGAAACCGAGAGTGTTGATTGGATGAGACGGATTTATGGGACCAAATACACTTTAATCTACCGTTTAGGACTAGCACTTACCAACCAAGAGAAAAAGGGCCCCTCTTTTAGTTAATGAAGCTTGACTTTTCTTTCCAGGTAAATATATTTTGTTTATACATATCTTTATTCTAATGTATACCTAAATATCATATTAATCATTTCTAATATTTACGCGATTATTAAACATTGTAAATAAGATTTTTTTATGACTTTTATCGCGTTTGCCATTGATTTTTGATTGCCCGATATTTCGAACACTTTTCAGCGTTAATCGCCACGGGCGGACTAAGATATCTCACGTCCAAGTCACCCTTCTTAAATATCTTTGTAATAACTTTCTCTGTAATATTCATAAATTAATTGTCCGTGTGGTGACGGAGTAAGAATATAATTCGCCCCCGTTTTTGCCCGTGGTTATCGTAAAAGACGACTTAGGGATTATAATATGAACATGGATACGAGGAAAATCAAAGTAATTTTCGAATACGAGTTCCGACGTGGGACTAACGCAGCAGAAACGGCTAGTAATGTTAATGTTGTATTTGGAGAGGATACGGATAACGAACGCACCGTGCGTTTTTGGATTAACCGCTTTCGTAGTGGAAATTGAGATTTGAAGAATGAACCACGAGTAAGACCAGTCACTAAGGTAAATAACGACGAATTGAAGATGATGATGGAAGCCGAATCAAGTCAAGCTACCAAGGAATTAGCGGCATAGTTTGACGTTAGCATACCCACAATATTGACCCATTTGCACCAAATCGATAAAAGAAAAACTTGAAAAATGGGTGCTTCATGATTTGAGTGATCTGCAGAGAGCATTATTCTATCAAACCGGTGTAGATATGAAGGGATTTTGGACTGAATTGTGACGTGTGATGAAAAGTGGATTCTTTATGATAATCGCAAGCGAATAACGCAATGGCTGATTGGAGGTCAAACGCCACATCAAAAAGCGCCCTAAAGCTTACCCATAGAAAGGTGATGATAACTGTTTGGTGGTCACTTCATGGTGTAATTCACTACAGCTTCCTCAGATTTGATCAAGAAATAAACGCAGATGTCTACTGTGCAGAACTCCGAATAATAATGGCGAAACTCGCAGTAAAATACCTCCGAATTGTCAATCAATCTTCACCATTATTCCTCCATGATAACGTAAGATCATACTACTCGAGAAACTGTTTTAACACTACAAGACCTGCAGGTAGAAATCATACGTCATCCTCCGTACTCGCTAGACCTCGTCCCAACCGACTACCATTTGCCGCGATATGGACAATTTTATGCAAGGAAAAAAAATTCTTCCGAGGAAGCAGTACAAAATACCTTCACACGGTTTGTGAAGTCCAGGACCCTAGAGTTCTATCGCAAATGTTTAAATGATCTTCTAATTAGATAGTAGAAATGTGTAGATAACGAGGGTAAATACTTTGACTAAAGAAATCTGTTTTATGAACAAAAAAAAAATGGTTTTTATTTATCAGTACGAAACGGTAATTTCATACTTTAAGCCCTAAAATTAACTTGTTATGAATACAATGTGTAACCGATCTTTGGTTTTCCATGGGAGTCGTAAAATCCGACTGAGGGAGTCCAACAAGAATGTACAACAGCACTCTCTGTCTCCTACGATATGCGTGAGGTAGAACGAGGTATGTAAAAATACTTAAATAAAAGATTCCGACGAATTGAGAACCTCCTTTTTTGAAGTTGGTTAAAATACTTCACGTCTATAGATAAGTTTACCTATTCAGAGTCCTTGATTAATACTTTACCTTATTGAAAAGGGTTGACCGCTAAGATATTTAAATATATGTAAATCGGGAATGAATCGAAATGGCTTCCTTTTAGGCTTTGGAATTTTTAAGCCACTTGGTTATATACTATCATCGTAAAAGGATTGTTACTTTTTACTGTTAATTTAGTGATAAGCACATATATATGGCTGTTTACTCTGAAGTCTTTGGTTCGGTTTGTTGAGCAAGGAATTTAAAAAAAAAACCGTTAAGTGCGAGTCGGAGTCGCATACGTAGGGTTCCGTACCATTATCTATAAAAATCACATTTATTGTATGGGAGCCCCCCTTAAATATACGAGTATATTTTATTTTGTTTTTAGTATTTTTTTTTGTTATAGCAGCAATAGAAATACATAATTTGTAAAAATTGCAACTGTCTAGCTATCGCGGTTCTTGACAGATAGCGAAGTCTTAGTAATAGGGTCCCGTAGATAGAAATCCTATCCGAATCCGAATAGAAGAAGGATAGAAATCTTTTGGGTACGTAACCCTAAAAATAAAAGTGAATTGTATTTTTATTTCGTCACCATGCAAAATAATTGGATTAATAAAAAAAAATAGCGTGAGTACTAAGTACGCATGTCAGAAGTGAAACTTCTTTGGTTCCATGTGTTTTTTATTAGTATTAAAAAAAATAAAAAAAAACATCTCTCGATCATTCTCACTCGCTTGCTCCCTACTCTCGCCCCATGGCTGTGCTTCGTGCTATGTTCGCCCTTTCTCACTCTCTCTCAATCGGTCTCAATCGCTCTCTCCCTCTGCTTCCACAAAAACGCTGCACATCTTCGTGACGCTCAATTGCGTTTCATCCGTAAAAATTTACCCTCATGCGCGCAAAGAAGTTTCACTTCAAAAATAATTTATAAATAAAACAATTTTTACAATAAAACAATGTTTCTATTTAATTTTTGATTATCCGACGTTTCGAATACTTTACAGCGTTCATGGTCACGGACCACGACCATAAACGCCGTGACTATACCGTCATTTATTTACAGTGTGTAATACTGGTGTAAACATCAGAAATCATTATATTAATAATTTTGATCATTGTTTATTGTTGACAGTATAAAGTTCAAAAGTTAAATAAATTTGTATTAACTGAGGTAAACTTTCTTCACATTTTATGACCCCATAATGGAGTAATAACGCCCATTAATATAACAAAAACGTCAAACTGTTGTAACATTCCCTTCCCGAAGGCAAGGTTAATGTTGTTTTCAAGTTGTTTACAGATAATAATGATTTTTCATGTTAGAATTGATATCGTTCTACAAAAAGAGTGGGTACAACTTTTAGTTTCAAAGTAAAAAAAAACAGTGTGGTCATTGATGCTAACGCTTTTTATTATGTACTAGCCGACCCGGCGAACTTTGTACCGCCATAATATTTTTGTAAATATATTTTTTAAATTTCCGAAAATATAGTCTGTCTATAGCTGTCATATGCATTTTGTTATTACATGATAGATGCGTTTTCCGCTGAAGCCATAATAAGAAGTTGAAGTAGATGCGTTTTTGTTATACCACGTTTTATAGTGACTTGTATTCTCTTTGACGTTTTATGTTATGCGAATTTTAGTATCTTTGGCCTAAAACACTTTTACTCAATTTAGGCGGGATATAAAGATTATACGTATTTTTTTTTTATTGCAAACGGTAGCAAATGAGCAAATAGTACACCTGATGGTAAATGTTGCTGTCGCTCATGGACCTTTGCTAGCCGCTGTCATGAGCCAGGCCAAAGATACTAAAATTCGTATAACGATACAGCCATGAGACTATAAATACAGACAGGTTGGTACAGGGTTCTGTTTCAAGTTTTCCTTCACTTGCATAGATATTATATACGTATTATATCCTTTAGTCTTCTTTTATGACATCTACGGGCACGATAGGGAGTGTTGAATTGTATTTTTACTCCGTCACCACACGGGAACTACTTCAAATATCTCATCCTAAATATTTTTCTTAATTTGTATTTAAAACTTGGAGCGAGCGAAATTATATGTATATTACGTACCTAAAATAAGATCTGACATCTGATAGGGAATACGAGATTATCTACTTTACAACGGTATATTCGTCCCACAGCTCCAAATAAGGTGCTGAAAAACCGCAATACCCGCAAAACCTGTTAGAGTAAGGAAAATTACCTAATAGAGCTGAAATAATACACCGTCTGCTTTAATCCACTGGTAAAAAACCCACTTATTTTGCAAGGAAAATGTTTTACAAAACCGAATTCCTTGAAAGTAATAGCGTCGAAGAAATTAGATTTTTAACAATCAGATATTATCTTTTTTTTTGTACAAAATTTTAGTACATTAAAATGAAGAAGTATTTCTTTATTAGAAGAGACAGAATTTTAGTAAATTAAAATTGTAAGTAGGTTCTCAAATAAATATGTAGGTAGTTTAGTAATATGTAAATGCCACTTCGGGAATTATGCTAAAGTTGCATATAAGTACTAAATTACATGTGGTGCTGTTCTCAAAAGGTGCACATTTTTAATTCTCTAATGGATTACAAGAGTCGTCTATTAATCATAAATACTAATTTTCATAATAAAAAATAATTAAGCTATTGCATCAAACCTTACTTTGTTCTAGGGTGCTGGAAAATATGTTTAAGAGCTTTACATCAACATTTTTTTTTTAGTATGGTTTGGACACACCCCGCCCAATCTGTGTGGGGTGATGGATGAGCGGCGTGCGATCCCATAACTTACCATACGCCCTCCGCATCGCCATTGGGTCGTCCAGTGGTACCAATTCCTTGACATCCGGTGGTTTATCCTTTCGGGTGTCGTTTCCTTCGACGCCCCGGCAATATTGCAACGTGGCGTCGCCTTTATGGTTGGCCTCTCTGCGGTTACATGTTGACGGCTGTACGCGAGACTGGTTCGATCAATGGTACGGTACCCCTATGTTGGCGTGTTCTAGCCACTCGTCTTAGAATTTTCTTCTGGCATTTGCAACCATGGTGCTTAGGTTTACATGCACATACCGTACCATGTCGACTGAGGCAACGCGCGCTTTGGTCGGCATCCTCCTGTGGGACTTAAAGGTGGAAATACACGGAGCTCTCCCACAATTGTTGTTCCAGCTAAGATATAGCAGACATAGCTTTGAAATCTGTTTAGCCTGGGTAGAGCAGCGCCGTGAATTCATCGCAAGCATCACTGCCGAAGATGCCGCCCATGACTTAGATTATAGTCGACAGGTCAGGAACTGGTATAAGGGTCGCGATCTTCTGCTTGGCAATTATCGCACGTAAGAACTCGGTGGAGTGAATCAGGAAGAAAAACTTCCAAGCTGACTTGTTCCACTGCTGTCGTGTCGGGTGGTGGATAGCCTGAGTGCTTGGGCTTATTATCTTTACGTGATAGAATCACATTCTCGACAGTCGTCCATCTAATGTCGTAGGCTGGTCCGTCCAGAGCGAGAGAGCAGGCAGCCAAACTTTCTGAGGATGTACGCATGTGGTTGGTCATTGTGGATGGTTTTGGTGATGCCTTTAGTATTATCAAACCTCATTGCACGAATTTACACTTCCTTCGCTTTATTCACAGTAGGCAGCGCCTTAGCAAGCGTCCATGAGCTGTATCACTTACCATTAGGTGTGCAGTATCCTTGTTACAGCCAAACACAGCAATAAAAATACCACCCTAGTCAAAGACATGGATGGCTGAACCGCAGGTTAGCGCGAGGGCCATACCACGACAACATAATTTGCTGCCTGGAGTCAAAAAAGAGTATTCGAGTGACCTTGCACAGCATTCTTTTTTTATTATTTCTACAAACTATGAATTTCGCGCTACACCCTCCACTAAAAGGCGTATTACATTACATGATATTCAGGGCCCTGTGGCAAGGGTGGTCGTGGCCCCTAACTAGGGAGCCGCTTATTACACTAGCCGATACATTTGGCCCTAACTCAGTTGTGGAGTGACGTCTTACGACGTCGACGTTTTTATCGTAGCCTTTATATAAGAATTTTAATATGTAATTTCCAATAAAACTTTAGTCTTTAATCTTCGTATCTTTATTTTTGTAATATTTATGTTCTTTCTGCTATAAGTAGGTACGGATTTTTTTATAATTTTCTATGACTTGGATTAAAGTCTCTTTTTGTTAACTGCACGACCTTGGTGATAATGGAAGGGAAGTAGACCTACCACGTTGGTCAGCCGTGTTGGTATAGGGTTTTATTTTGAGATTTCCTATTCTGGTATAAATGTTATGTGCATATTAAGCCCCTTAATCGTCTTTTCGACACCAACAGGCAATAAAGAGGGTGGTTAATAGTATTCTTACTCCGTCACAACACAGAGAACTGACTCATGCACTCGAAACATCCGTTTACATTGCTTGTCTAGCGACGACTGAAGCGCACTAACTCCCTGAACGCTATTACACTGCCCGGTGGCAAGGGAGCTAGGGCGACAGAGTCGCTCCGGTCGCCCTGATTAGGGACCCTAACTCACTTACTGTTATTACACTACCCTGAATCAGGGCCCTGACGCCTGAATATCGTGTAGTGTAATACGCCTTTAAGGAACCTCATAAACATATAATTGACGGACACAAATTACACCCAGTCTCAGCAGCAACGATTTGTCGATCACAAAAAAAGTTGTCCAGCGTTGGAATTGAACCTGTGACACTGGCATGATAGGTTGGTATCCAACCATTATGCAGTGTAATTAATTAATCATTGACGTTGTATGAATTTATTACATGTGAATTAGAATGAAAAATATCAAAGCATAATTCAGCCCCTACTTTACATCCTTAGGAAAGAATTTATCCTCTGGGGGATTGATCTTCAGAATAATTTTCATTTATAATGAGTCTTTTTATATCAATTTTCAATTAAAGAGGTAGTGTACTAAGCTGTTATAAGTTACTATAGTTTTTTTACCTATTCCACAGGAACTTTAATTTTCCGTGATTAAAAGTATCCTAAATGTTGACCGGGGATGTAAGGTACCATCCTGCAAAATTTCATTTAAATCGGTCGGATAACTTCGGAGATTAGCCCGTACAAACAGATAAACAGAAAAACAGACAGAGACACAAAAAAAATTGAAGACAGTCTGGATGTGATCTATTTCGCTTCTAATATCCCCCTGACTCGGTTTATAGCGTTTTTTTTTCAATGTACAGAATTTCGATTTCTACAATTTTATTATCCATAGTAATATTATAAATGCGAAAGTAAGGATGTTTATTTGTTTGTAACGCTTTCACGCTTAAATCACCGAACCGATTTCAAAAATTCTTTCACCAATGGAAAGTTAAATATCAGGGAGTAACATATGCTATACATATTTTATCCCGGTATTCCCACAGGAAGGGGAACTACGCCGCGGGTAAAGCGACTGAAACCGAAGCGAAGCGAGAGCGGGTTGCTAGTATCTTATATCTTTAAACGAGTAATTCTTGTATATACGAGTACATATGTATATATATATATTCAGGATCACGGAAACGGCTCCAACGATTTTGTTGGCATACTAGAGGTTTCGGGTCCAAAAAATCGATCTAGCTAGGTTTTATTTATAGAAAATGTTGTTTTGTCCGTGTTTTTAGCAAAACAAACAATGACATTAAATTTTAAAAATGAATGAATATGAATTCAAATTTCGTTGTCAACGTCATGAGTTACGATAGCTCAGATGGGAAGTTGACAGGTTCTAATTTTGATTTTGTTAACATTCAAACAGGGTCGGTTCGAATCTCGGTGTTATTATTATTCTCTTTTTGTAATTTTTTATATATTTTTCATTATTTATTTTTTATTAATATATCTATATCTATACCAATAAATAAAATTGGAGTGTTTGTAATGTCAAAATAATAGGCTTTTTTCATGCTCACACGGTTATTTGCACGACACCTATGCCTAAAATAGCAATTAAAAAATGTTTGTCTGTCTGTCTGTCTGTTTGTTCCGGGTAATCTTCAAAACGGCTGGACCGATTTCAAAAATTCTTTCACCAATGGAAAGCTATAATATCAGGGCGTAAACTATGCTATATTTTATTCCGGTATTCCCACGGAAACGGGAACTACGCAGGTAAAACGACTATAACCTATAACCGAAGCGAAGCGAGTGCGGGTTGCTAGTATCTAAATAAATTCGATAAAAATATTCCGAGCGAAGCTCGGTCAACCAGATAATGTATAGATAAGAGCAGAATCATAACGACGATGATATTTCAGATTCTCACATTAAATATTAATAAAGAAAACTGTAACCGTGGTGGTACGAATACAATGTGTCAATTTCAGACCTTATTTTCTCATGGAAGTTATAAAACTAGGAATATGGGTAGTAGTACTCAATGGATTAAAGTCATTACATCAAAAGCGATCGCCAACTCACTTGCCCAGATATATGACAGCGATTATGACTTTGTACTACGTCCGTTTAGCCCCTACATACGACGGTGGACGTCGTTAGCCTGATGAATAAATGGTGTGTTAATATGTGTTTTTTAATTACAATTAAGTAGTGGTAGGACCACATTGTTGACAGTTATCTGTCTACAGCCGCGGGCCGGTCCGTCCGGGGTAGTACCACACTCTCGCAGAAAATCGACGTCTGAGTAGTAGCAATTTGTTACTGCGCTTCGTTTGGTGAACGAGAGAGCCGGAAGCCCAACTTTCTGAGGGTGTTTGCGTGTGGAGGGTTTTGGTGATGCCTTTGGTATCACCGCGCCTTAATGTACGCATTCACACTCCCTTCACTTTCTTCACGGTAGGCAGCGGCCTTGTAAAGGTCCATGAGCGGCAGCAACACTTACCATCAGGTGTACTGTTTGCTCGTTTGCCACCGTTCGCAATAAAAAAAAAATCTATTTTAAAGATGTTAATTCTATTACGTAAATACGCATTCTTATATTTCATTTAATTCTTTTAACAATTTTATTATATGGATTTTTTTCAGTTTGGCCTTATCAGACAGCTAGTGCGCTGGCTACCGTCAAGAAAGTGCTCTTTTTAAATCTCGTTTAAAGAAGGACATGCCATCGCGCTCGGAACACATAACAGCAGTTAGTTTATTTCAGATATTGCAATTAGAGTTGAATACTCTAACGTTTCTAGATGAAATGGGTGAACTCTACTATAGTGTCGAATATCACGTCGGTAAAAAGATGACGGTGGTACCAAGTCAAATTTTATGAATGATCGTTATAAGCATCGAACAAGTATCTATCTTTTTCAGTGGTTATTTGATTTGTACATGAAATGTTGCTGTTAAGCCATAAAGAAAAAAACCCGCGCAATGTGACAAATACCTGTTAGTTTAATATAATACAAGCCCCTGGCAGAATATTATTTCAGTGTGTGTATGAAATATTTAACGAATATTGGCTTTGTTCATCAATGTTCACGCTTTTGTTAAGGAAACGTTTTTGTTCAGTTCTTGCTTTATTTTTATTTTTGTAATAGTCTACGTTTTGATCAACAAAATAATCTGCACGTATACATAGACATTTTCCGTGTGATGATGGAGTAAGAGTTCGATACACTAATCCCTATCCTTCGCCCGTGGGTGTCGTAAACACCAACTAAGGGATTACATATTGCATATAACATCTATGTGAGAGAAGGAAAACTCGAAATAAAACACTCTACCAACACGTCTGACCAGTGTGTCAATTTCGTTGTGGAGGAGGCTCAAGCCCAACGGTGGGACATATATGAGCTGTAATGATGATGATGATTCCAATAAACCAATCAATTTCATCAAATAACAAAAAGTTTATCATGATCATCAGATGATGAGACCAGCCCATATAAATTCCACTGTTGAGCTCAGGCCTTCTCCACAATGGAAGGGAAATTTACCTATTATACCATGCCGGTTAGACGTGTTGGCATATGATTTTATGTCCAGTTTTCTTTTCTTGCATATATATTATCTGCACATCATATCCCTTAGTAGTCTTTTACGACACCCACGGGTAAGAGAGGGGGTGGTAAACTATATTTTAATCCGTCACCAAACGGATTTACTGACAAAAAAAGTTTGTTATTATAACATACCTACAATATTAGATTATTAATTACTAGCAACTTGCCCTTGCTTCACTTCGGTTTCAGTCGTTTTACCCGCATAGTTCCCGTGGGAATACCGGGATAAAATATAGCCTATATTACTCCCTGATATTTATAATATTTCCGATTTCAAAAATTATTTCACCAATGGAAAGCTACAGCTTTCCATTGGTGAAATAATTTTTGAAATCGGTCCAGTAGTTTTGGAGCCTATTCAATACAAACAAATATTTCCTCTTCATAATCCATACTATTATTATAAATGCGAAAGTAAGGATGTTTGTTTGTTTGTTTGTTTAAGCGTGAAAGCGTTACAAACGCTTTCACGCTTAAACCACCGAACCGATTTCAAAAATTCTTTCACCAATGGAAAGCTATAATATCAGGGAGTAACATAGGCTATATTTTATCCCGATATTCCCACAGGAATGGGAACTACGCGGGTTTAAGCGACTGAAACCTAAGCGAAGCGAGGGCGGGTTGCTAGTATTAGTATATATGAACAAATTCGTAATAAAAACATATTTAAATAAATCGTTTATAACGAGGATATTAGCTATAATATTTAACAGTCAATTTCCAGTACAGTGTAAATTTTTTCCCAATGCACGGGTTTCGAGCGGCTCAAATTAAAAAGTAAACCAATTCACTACACGTTTACGCCATTTATTTGTCCCACTATAGTGTGGACCCTCTATTTGTTTTTATTACAATGCCGCCATTCCGAAAATCCCTCTATACATTTCTGTTACTGTGAGAGACAATTAAGTATTAAAAGCTTCAGTTTTGTACAGACTTACTTATGGTATAACGTAATAGGTTTAATTTATCCATTGATTATTTTCATTTCAGCTTATACACGTCCTACTGTTGGCCTCGAGCCTCTTCCACAATAGGAGGATAATTGATCTACGATACCACGCTGGTCAGGTTGGTATATTTTTTATGGGTGGGCTATGGTAAGCGCACACGCGGTCCATCCGTCCGGGGCGACGAAAGGACGGCGCGCGGGCTCATAACCCACCCGTATTAGATATGGGCGTTTTCTGTTTGTGCCACAAACGGTTATGTATCCGATATACAGTTTGCATATCGATATCGAAAACGGTTTTCTCATATCGATATCAGTAGTACAGTTTTCAAACGTTAACATTGATATTAAAATGAGCGAACTAACTACGAATGCGAACTAATACAAACTCTCACATTTACAGTTAAGCTGTCAGCGGTATATCGATGCAGGTCTTAGGTATAGGTATTTACCTAAAGTTATTTATCAATTAGCTAACTGTAACTAGGGCAATTTCCCTTCATGCTTTACTAGGCTTAGGACTAGCAGAAAAGTTTTTGACTAGTAAATGTTATTTTTTTTTGTGAACTGGTATTACTTCTCTGACGCATTTAAAAAAAAAGTGACATATTTACAATGATTAAATATAGTGCAATTAAAAAAAAAAAAAAACTATCACAAACAATACAAAATTTGTTTTTCAAATCAAAATATGTCACAAAACAACAACAACAATTATTATTATTACTTACAGACCTGTGTCCATATTGTAACAACTCAAATTCAACCTTATAACTTCGAAATTTAGTTCCACTTTGTAGAATAAGTGTCTCATTAATATCGAGTAGCCGTAGCCGTAGCCGCCAGAAACGTTATCATAACTATAACTATACAATGGAAACTAAACCTTATTGCTAATAAAGTAAGATATATTAACCACGCAAACATGGCTAAAGTTATTTCATATTCTCTTCATCTCTTTTATACTAATAAAGGAATATATACTTAGAACGAGAGGAACGAATATGGTTCATATCTTAATATCGTTTGTGAAGTTTACGTTTTGTTCGTACGTGTTCATATCGTTATAGTTTTAAGTTTTGACTCGATACGGTTTTTGTGATATCGGCTACATTGATATAGATATCGATATGGTATGATATCTAACACATATCCGATATAAGTTACGTTTTGATATATCGAACTCATCATTAACCCGTACCCATGTCGCCTTCATCGTTGGGCCGACCACCAGTGCCGAGTTCCTTGACCTCAGTGGTCGGCCCGACGGAATACCCTTTCGGGTACCTTCACCTCTCAAAACATGTTGGTATAGGGTTTCATTTCAAGTTTTCCATCTCTTGCATAGATGTTATGTACTTATTTAATCCCTTAGTTGTCTCTTACGACATCCACAGGTAAAAAAGGGGGTGGTGAATTGTATTCTTACTCCGTCACCACACGGATAACGATTATTTAGGATTCTATTAAAGTTTATTCATTATTTTCTTCTTCTCTTCATTTACGCCCCATTGCTGGGCTCGAGCTTCCTCTGTATTAGCAGAGCAATTGACCTTACCATACTATGTGAGGCCGATGGGTTGGTATAGGTTTTATTTCAAGTTATTCTTTTGGATAGATGTTATCTGCATATAATATCCCTTGTTGGTCTTTTACGACACCCATGGGCAAGATGATAAATTGTATTCTTACTCCGTTACCATACGAAAAACTTTACCTTAATGTAAACGCACTATTACTTAATGTAAGGCAATTTTTTCTACGGGCAAAATATGGTTTGTCATAGGGTTTTATTTCAACATTTCTCTTCCTTTTGTGATTCTATTTGCTTTATTAGTAGTCTCCTACAATATACTTGCGCTGCAAAGGAAGAAGTGTTTATTTTTTTTATTCAATGTATTTTTTGTTGCAGTATTTAATAAAGAATACAATATTTTTTATTTGTCATCTATGGAAGTAGTTATTATTGAAATAAAAAAAATTAGTTGATAAATGAAATAAAAAAAAATAATGTATCCTATTTCTAAAATCTATATTTATTCATCATCATCATTATCATTTCAGCTCATATACGTCCCACTGTTGGGCTTGAGTCTCCTCCACAATAGTGGGAAATTGACCTTACTAATGACCATGCTGATCAGACAGGCTGGGTTTTATTTCTAATTTTATTTCTCTTGCATAGGTGTTATATGCGTATTATATCCCTTCGTCGTCTTTTACGATGTCCACGGGTAAGATAAGGCGTGGTGAATTATATCCTTACTCCGTCACCACTTTATATTTATTATACGTTAAATATTGTTCGAGGCAACTATCTTGTTTAGAGCAATCACTATTAGGTGCTAAAAATGTAATCAACATATAATGGATATCCATCCATCCATCCATCAGCCTACAGACGTCCACTGCTGGACATAAGCCTCCCCACGGAAATACCACTCGGAACGGTCCTGCGCCACTTGCATCCAACGGTTCCCTGCGACTTTGAGAATGTCGTCAGTCCACCTGGTGGGGGTTCGTCCCACGCTGCGCCGTCCGATTCGTGGGCGCCACTCAAGAACCTTTCTTCCCCAACGGTTGTCGGTTCGACGAGCGATGTGGTCTGTCCATTGCCATTTCAACAAGCTAATTCTGCGCTAATAATGGATTTAATAATGCTATAATGAAAATACAAGAATATGAACTAAATAATTCTCTAGCTTTAGCTAAGTTTTAAAAGAATTTCTAAATCAAAAGAAATGGCATGAAAATATATCATTTACCAAAATATAATATTCAAATCATAATATCTCCTAATTATTTGCATCATCTAATGAGGAGAAACCTCGCAAGGTTGTTCTATGTTTGATCAACGAGTAGGATTATGAAAAAGTAGTAAAAAAAATCACTTTGGTGCGGAGGTCTAAAAGGTCGTCTTCGATTCTGCCATCTACAACGTAAGGATCAACTTAGTATGCAGGACTGGACATCGTGACTCGGCGGTCGTGATTTATCAATTGATAATCTTGTAAAGGTCTATTTACTGAAGGGATTTTTTTGTATTTTGTATGATTGAGAGGGCCGGTCACGCACCTTGTACCTCTACGACGTGATGTGCATTAGCCACTCTGTATTTAATTCATAAAATTAATTATTAACACATTTTAACGTATTTAGTCGATTAATATTTGAACCCACAATCTTTTAAGATTGTAAATAAAACCAGTTTACTGGTTTTATCGCATTTGTATTTGATTTTTGATGGCCTGACTTAGTGTTAGTCCGCCTGTGACCATGAATTCTGCAAAATGTTCGAAACGTCGGGCAATCAAAAATCAAATACAAACACGATAAAATCCGTAAAGTAGTTTTATTTACAATGTCTATTAGTCGCGCAAACATCAGAAATCCTTAAAAGATTAATAATTTTTCTATAAAATTACATCGTATCTTATATCTTTAAATGAGCAATTATTGTATATATATATTCAGGATCTCGGAAACAGCTCCAACGATTTTGATGAAATTTGGCATACTAGAGGTTTCGAGGCCAAAAAATCGATCTAGCTAGGTTTTATTTATAGAAAATGTTGTTTTATCGGTGTTTTTAGGAAATCAATACAATGACATAAAATTTTAAAAGAATAAGAATTCAATATTTGCCGTCCCCGTCAAGAGTGACAATAGCTCAGTTGGGAAGTTGCCCAGTTTTTTTTGTTTTGTTTTGGCATTCAAACGGCGTGGGATCGAATCTTGGTGTTGTTATTATTCTCTTTTTGTAACTTTGATATTTTTTCATTATCTCATTACTTTGTTTTTTATTAATATATATCTAAATAGGTACAAAAGAAAAAATATACCGAGCAAAGCTCGGTCAACCAGATATTGGTGTCTAATTATAGAAAACCATCATAAGCTGTTTTACTTTTTTATATTTTTTTTTACTAAAACTTGTTAAGTAACATATTTAAGCTAATAGTTATAAAGAAATAAAGCAATTTTAAGGATTTTATGGCACTTGTATTTAATTTTGATTTCCCGATATTTTGAACACTTTTAGTTATCATGGTCACGGACGGATTAAAAAGTCTCATGTCCATCTCAATCAGTTAAAATAGTTTTATTTATAAAAAAGGTAAATTATATCGATTTGAATGTAGACGGTAATTTCTTGATTTACTAAATTTATAGAAACTTTTACAAGTGAAAGCCACATTACAGTTCTGTAAAGGTTACCTTTAATACTCTGCAAAGTAAAAAAAAAAGAAAAATAATAGAGTCTGAGCATGTTTTAAAATACATAATCCAAAAATCAAATACTAAAACTTAAGACGTTATCGGATAACGACTTAAGCAAATCACAAATTTAATTCTCATGTCGATGCTGTTATTTCATTTTGCAGAACTTAATGTACAATTATTACACCCTCGATGCATTTTTGTTAAATTGGAATTAAATTCCTGGGATTTAGAGCAATTGCCTTTTTAGTATTGCCGCTCTATTCGTACGTACGTATTTGATTCACTAATTGCGCTGTTCACCCGCTTTTAACAGCCAGATGACGTCGCAATTGACTCTAGTTTTGTCTCTATTAATATGTTAAAGCCTTTTAAAAGAAAATTTGAATATTAATTTCAAAGATGCAAGGTGACGGATTAAGAATACAATTCACCACTCCCTATCTTGCTCGTAGATGTCGTAAAATTCGACTAAGAGATATGCACATAAGATATGTGTAAGAGAAGGAAAACTCAAAATGAAACCCTATACCAACATGTCTGACCAGCACGATACAGCAGGTTATATTTCCTCCCATTGTGGAGGAGGCCCGAGCCCAACAGTGGAATGTATGTGGGCTGCGATGATGATGACGAAGGAACGTTGGTCTGAATTTATGATTATTTACTTTCAGGTTTTATACGTGCAACTACCATAAAAAAAGGTAAGGCTTAAGACCATACGATTTAAAAAAATAAGACAAGGCGGACAAATGAACACATTATCAAGCCAAGGTTGTACGAAATACTTTTACTACTGTGTGTAAACACTGATTCAAGTGAAAATTTCTTTAGGTGCGCCTTGTAATTTATTTTGTGGCTAGTGTAATAAGACTAAGTCTTCATGCTTGTAAATTCGAATAAAATCGCTGCCGTTGACTAATAAAACGAGAGTGCAAAATATGAATAATATTCATATTAAATATACAATTAATAATTTATGTATTTATTTAATTATCGGGAGACCAACAGCTTAAAAAGTAATAAAAATCTAGGTAAACATATTTAAGAGACATAAAGCCAATAACAGGTCTTCACTATTATGCTTCACATCTCTATATATAAAAGAAAGTCGTGTTAGTTACACTATTTATAACTCAAGAACGGCTGTGCGGATTTGGCTGAAAATTGGTGGGGAGGTAGCTTAGACCCAGAAGATGGACATAGGATACTTTTTATCCCGTCTTTTTTTAAAATAGTGTTTACAAGATTTCGCCGTTAACTCTTTTATCCCGTTCGATCGCGTTCCCGTGTGACGTGACATAAAATGTCAAAGAGAATACACTATGAAATCACTATGAAACTTAGCATAAAAAAACGCATTTGATATGTAATAACAAAACGCACGTGACAGCTAAACGTAGTTTTGTCTATAGTTAAGTATGGTTGAAAATTTTGATAATTATAATTTTGTCAGAAATCAATAGTGAGTAATTTGTATTCTCTTTGAATCGTCATTAACAATGCTGCGACCAAAACTATCGAATCTTGCCCGACAAAGCTGTAATAGTTCTTCCATTAAAGACTATGTTTTCGGCAATTTAGAATTTATATTAATATATATATATTTACGAAAAAAATTATGGGGGCACGACGTTCGCTGAGTCAGCTAGTAAAACAATAAAATGGAGAACATTACATTTGCCGATTGATGTGTTGTGAAAAAACCGAGACCGAGTGTCCGTTTTATCGCATCCGTATTAGTGTTAAATATATCGAATTTACGTTTTTTGTATTAGTTGTTAAGTGTATTGCTCGCTCGCCACAAAAATTAATTATTAAAAATTGATTCATCACTTATTAAATGTTGTATTTCGTATTATTACAATGGCTTTTTTTTGGAGCGATAGAGGTGCGGTGTGCGGCCCCGTAACCTACCCATGTAGCACGTCGCCTTCGCCGTTGGGCCGACCACCGGTGCAGAGTTCCTTGACTTCAGTGGTCGGCCCGACGGAATAACCCGACGGAATAACCCGAGGGAGTACCCTCTCCTATCGATGTCCCCCCGGGACGCTGATCGCCGTCGCGAGGCTAACCTCTCCGCCAGTGCTGGACCAAATCCTTGGTCCGGTCACCCGCAGCCTCTTCTATTTATTACAAAGGCTTAATAAAATGTTCACTCTTGTCGTGTGATTGACTTTTCTACAATAAGAGGAAAATTAATCTATATACTTTGCGGATCAGACGTGTTGCTATAGGGTTTTATATCGAGTTTTCCTTCTCTTGCATATATGTTATATGCATAGTATATCCCTTAGTCGCCTTTTACGACATCCACAGGCAAAACAGGGGGTTATGAATTGTATTCATACTCATCGCACGCAAGCCATTGGTATGCAGTAAAAAATCAATATAGAATCTTAATTATTAGAAAAATAAAAAATATTAAAAATAAATTATTCTAATTCAACATCGCAGCCCACATACGTACCACTGTTGGGCTCGGGCCTCCTCCAAAATGGGAGGGAATTTGACCTACTATACCATGCTGGTCAGCCATGTTGGTATAGGGTTTCGTTTCGAGTTTTCCTTCTCTTGCACAGATGTTATGTGCATATTATATCCCTTAGTCGTCTTATACGACAACCACAGGCAAGATATGGAGTGGTGATTTGTATTCTTACTCCGTCACCACACGGAATTTTCGAAAAAATAATATTCTAATTATTAGAAACTTAATCGGTGACAGCGTTATTAATTTTATTTGCCTTGCAAATTAGCTCATAATACTGTTTATTTCTTTGAGAACAATAAATAAATCTTCGAATCCAATATTAATTAATTATATTTGTGAGATTATTATGAGACATCTATTTTATAAACATCCTCACTGAATATAGGGTAAAATGATGTAATTTCTCCTTAGATCCCATTTGAGATTACACAAATCTGAGAGAATTTGATAGCTTACGCCTCGACGTGTCCTTTTAAATTGCCTATTTATTTCAGTCTTATTCAAAGACCATAATCCATTTCACTTCTGATATGGAGATGATAAATTTTCTACAAGTTATTTATTAACGTATTAGTGAGTTTATGTTTAATTGAGGTTCCTGTAGCAACTCTTATAGTCATTAATAATATATTTAAGCTGACCTTGGATATATGGATGGCGAAGAGTTATTTTTATGTAGTAAAGAAATAAAATAAAATAAATATCTGTGTGGTTACGGAATATAAGAAATATCGTAAAAGACGACTCAGGGATGTGATATGCATATAACATCTATGCAAGAGAAGGAAAATTCGAAATGGAAGCCTATATCAACGCGTCTGACCAGCGTGGTTTAGTAGGTTAATTTTTCTCTCATTGTGGAGGAGGCTCGAACCCGGCAGTGGGATGTGCTGCAACTAAAGCAATAAAAAAATCAATTTATCACTCCTAACTTACTTGTAGGTGTCGTAAATCACAAATGTGTAATTCATAATTTGCGACATCTACATCTCGATTCACACATAATCCATATATAAAGTATGATAAAAAACTGCAAGAGAAGAGAAACTTAAAATAAAAGTCTTTACCAAGCTCTTGGCCAGCAGTAAAAAATGTCCTATGCCAAATTGTGATAATAAGTTGTACTTCAAGGGTAGTTTGATTAATTTCGTAGAAGGAGGCGGCGGGTCGCGCGCGCGAGGAGCGCAGCCTCAACGAAGCGATCCGCCGCCGGCGACTGGGGCAGCGTAGGCGCGGCTACCTGCGCTGCATGCCGCCCTAGCCGAAGCCACGGGTGACGTGACCGGGGATTAGTCCGTCACCCGCCGAGAGTCCGACCGCGTGAGGAAAGACCGGCGTTCCCGAGGGGGGAGTACATACCTCATGTACGAGTACATACGTCTTAAAATGATTAATAATTTTCTTGGCCGACGTAGCCGACTTAGTAGTCTCACAATCGTAGAGGCATCTTTGTGCTATTAACTCAGCTGAAATTAGTACATACATTAAATTTATGTATACAAATATATAAGATTAACTAGAAGAAGAAAGAACATTTACAATATTGCTTTAATACATGCAAAATTCACTTTTAATGTAAAAAAACACATTTTATTTTGTTACCAAGAAAATATACTTTTTACTATGTTGGCATTTTGTTAAAGTTTTTTGAGAAAAAAGTGTTGGACGCTGCTGGTTTCATCGCTAAGAATGTCTCCAAACAAAGTTTATATCTCCGGAGGTTTCATTAACGTTGACAATGGCGTTTGTTCCCCTTTTACCCATCTCCAAGGCTTTGAATTTTATATGTTACGTCTTTATACACAGACTAGCTCTTACCTGCTCGCTTTGCTGGGCGTTTCAATTTGAGAGTAATCATTAAATAAAAAAAATATACCTATTTAAAAGAATCATTACTATTTTTTTAATTAACAATTTTATTTTGGTTTTTATGGTTTACCTATAGTTATATCTATCATCTGCGCACTTCTAATAAGCTTACTTTAATATATTAAGCTATTTCGTAAATATTATATTTTTTTAAAAGACACTACCCAGCACTAAGGAAAGAATCCTTGTACTGCGGGGGATTATACAAACATACAATTTAACGGACACAAATTACATCCAGACTCAGAACAACAATTTGTGGATAGCACAAGGTGTTGTCCTACGTGGGATTTGAACCCGCGATACTGGCATGATAGATCAGGATCATACCTTAAGGCAAGGTGTTTCTTTGGAGTATTCCTTCTCTTGTAGTAATCAGTGTCGGATTAGCCATATAGCAAGAGTAGCAAATGCTACGGACCCTGCGAATTAGGAGGCCTCGCGCGCCAATGCCTGTCTGACTGTAATAAAAAAAAAAATCAATTTAAATAGGAGCGTAAAATATTTTGTATGCCTTAATACCCTAAACTTGAGATTCTGAAGCAAACCCTCGACAGAATTTGCTACAGGCCCCGCGCTGTCTTAATCCGGCACTGGTAGTAATATTACTTTATGAAAGAGTTCTACTAAGAAATTTTATAAGTAATATGTAACATGCATACATTAAAAAATATAATAGTGATTTATGATGTTTACCAGAGTATTACACATTATAAATAAAGCTATTTTTACGGCTTTTATTGCGCTTGTATTTAATTTTTGATTGCCCGCTGTACAACGTTTATAATCACGAGCGGACTAAGATGTCTCGTTACAAAATAGAATAGATATAGTTTTGATAATAGTTTCGTGGGAAAAACGATGTTGCCTTTCTCTAAAAGCATTTAGCAAGCCAGCGCCGTGAGAATAAGTCCTAAGCTTAATTTAATGTTGACCCAAGGATTTAGTTGATACGGAAACAATTTTAGTTTATTTCCCTTTAGCTTAATCCAAATATAGGGAGGGTTCGAAATAATTTGTTGAGATTTAGAACAACGTTATCTACAGGGCCTTGTTTGGTACGTTATAAGAATGGAGAATTAGTTAAACCCTATTAATATTATAAATATAAAATTTTATAACGAAGGTAAAAGTTGTATAATAAATTAGTTTATAACAGGTCGAGGCAAAAGTCTTTTCGCATATATAGTCTGTATAAACTTTTAAAAATCTCTTTGGTCGTGCTAGTTGCATTTGGCTGGTTTTGATACCATTTTTATGGTTACATAAAGAAAAAGAAACAGTTTTAAAAAAATATTGTTGCTCGCAGTTTATTGATTTTCTTGCCGTCAAAATGAGTGAATTTAATTAAGAAATTCGACACATTAAAATTATATTACAAAAAAGAAAGAATGTAACACAAACTCTAAAATTTTTTTTGGTTATACACCTAAAGCAGTATCAGTTGGTTTAAACTTTTTCAATTCGGGAATTTGATGTCTAAAAAGCACTTTGCTCTGGTCATCCTATTACTGACAAAACGGACGCCATTTTTGAAAAAGTGAGACAAGATCAGCATTTTATTAGTTACGACGTAGCTGAAGATTTGGGAATTAACTAGAAAATAGTGGGGCAATATCGACATATCAGTAATGACAACGTAGCTGAAGATTTGGGAATTAACCAAAAAATAGTTTTGACCCATTTGAAAAAAGCTGGGTATACAAAACAGCTCGATATTTGGGTACCCCACGAGTTCACTGAAAAAAACCTAAAGCTGGCGACTGACATGAGCATTTGGCCGTTACCTACATTTGAGGCGAGCGTGTTACGTAACGGCATTACCTGACTGGCCGTTTCCCCTAGCTCGTGGCGAGCACTATGCTCGACTGCGCTCCGTTTATTGGCAATCAAAATGTCGGATAACGAAGACGTGTTTCTGGGATCTGTGATTTTACTAAATTATTCAAACTTGTACAAAAACAGAAATATAACGGATGTTTCATCGTTATGGAAACACTGAAAAATCGAATGTTTACTGAACAATACAAAAACTTTGTGCGCATGTCTCCAACCGATTTTGAATGAATCGTGTGTTTGATTGACGCTAGGGGCTATACTGACCTAAAATTAAGGCGTAACGTAACATTCAAAGGGATTCGCGAAAATACCGGCAACCGGGTGGAGCACGCGACGTTCGCAGCAAGCGGATCGGTTCGCTGTACTGACCTGACATTTCGTCATAACGTAACGTTACGTTACGACGAAATGTTACAGGTCAGTCGCTAGCTTAATAAACCGTCATTTGCGATTCAACATAATAAAACCGTTTAGTTTCAGTTTCAGTTTTTGAAGTGATTGATAATTGGTGATGAAAAGTGGATCACGTACGATAAGAACGCGTGAAAAAGGTTTTGGTCATAGGTCGGTCAGGCTTCACAAATTGTGGCAACACCCGGGCTCACTTGCAATAAGGTGATGCTGTGTGTATGGTGGAATTGGAAAGGTATTGTTCATTAGAAGCTTTTACCACCGGGCAGAACCATCAATTCGGATCTCTACTGCCAATAGCTGATGAGATTTAAGTAGGAAATTGAGAAAAAGTGGCTGGAGTTAATCAACAGAAAGGTGTGGTCTTTCATCACGATAACGCTAGACTACACATATTTTTAGTCACTCAGCAAAAATACCTCCCAACCAAAGTCTTTTAGAGTTCGGTTGGGAGATGTCATGCAACTGCCATATAGCCCTGACCTTGCGACTTCAGATTGTTACCTTTTACGGTGTCTTCAGAATTATTTAGACAGTTTAAGGTTAACAACGAGAGTGGACTGCCAAAACTATTTGTTGCATTATTAGTCAGAACTCCCAAAATTTTTACAGCAAGTGGACCATTTCATGTAGTACAAGTTTTGTTCTCTCATTAATTTAAAGATGCATAATGTAAAAAAAGACATGGAGAAGGATATAAAGAAACGAAGAAAGAAAGGAGATATATTTATAAATGAACATGATAAGCAGAAATATTTTCAATGGCAGGCAAATTGGCAGCGATTGCATTTGGGATTATTCTATATTCTATTCTATTGTCGGGTTATATAAGGCAATAAAAAAGTAAGGGTATATAACGTATTGTATTCTTAACGAATTACGATACGATGAGATATTAGATATTAATTTTAATAATAAAAAAAATCATTTGGAGATTATTGAGATATTTCAAAAACAATTGGTCCGAACTTGATTAAATTTAAATAGAGCGATATTGGAATAACCAGCTTTTAAATAAAATAAGAAGCGTCAAAATTGGTTCATCTAAAAACAAGGTTTTTAGGTAAAACATATAAAAAAATACAGAAAAATAGAGAACTGCCTTCTTATTTTTTTAAGTGGATTAAAAAAAGAAATCATTCATAACCAACCACCCAATTTCTTGCCATGTTCGCATTACTCAATCACGACAATCTACAATGAATCTCCTAAACCGTCCGTAACACCTGATCTTGTTATAAAACTAAACGATATTTAACATTGTCAATATGACCTTAAAGATGGTAATTGCATGCACCGTTTGCATTTACCGTTAGTCACACAGTGTAATATCATTATTGTAATCCGCTGGGCCCTACACTACCCGAGTTACACGGAAATCATTTTAACTGCGCTCCCTGTTTGAGAGATAGATATAAAGATATAACATTCAGAAATAATATACTCATAGACCATCCACTGTTGGGTATAAAGGGAATAATGCCGTAACTGCTACGCTTAAAAAGCGTTGGCGATCGCCAATGCTATTACTAGTCTCCTAGGAGAGGGCTGCTGCCAAATCTGTCTTGTGTTCTGTCTGTATTTGCTGTCTGTCTTCTGTATGTATTTTCTTCTTTTTCTCAGATCATACGTTTAATTACCTAAGGGGCTTCATGCCAGAGAGACTGCTTGTTGTAAAACTTAACAAAAACCAAACGCAACATATTCTATTCTTCCTACATATTGGCCTGAAAAAGACAACGCTCAGTTGTTACATACATTTGGTTAATAACCCAGCGGGATGAATTAATTAAATGTATTAAAATTCCCACAGTTTACCAAAAATATTGGCAGAGATCACATAAATGGTTATGGACTAAGGAACCTCCGGGCAGGCACATCATGTAGTTATACCTACTAAATTTTACGTCATACAAACAGGCTAGTTTAAAAAAAGCAAACATTTAACAGGTCTTATAAAGTTTTTAGTATAATAAACTTTTCGTAAATGCAAAATAAATTTATTCACCATCATCATCATCACAGCTCATGTACGTCCCACTGCTGGGCTAGAGCCTCCTCCACAATGGAAGGAAAATTGGTCTACTATATCAAGCTGGTTAGGCGGGTTGGCATAAGGTTTTACATCGATTTTTCCTTTATAAATGTTATCTGAATATTGTAATCCTTTAGTCGACCTTTACGACATCCACGGGCAAAAAAGGGTGTGGTGAATTGTATTCTTACCCCGTCACCATACGTAAAATTAATAACATTTAAAAGTTATGAGTAAATTAATGCTTATACAGTTTCTTGTCTTCAATTTACTAATTAATTCTTGTTTTTAGTTCACTAATTAGAAGAACACCTTCTACAAATTGTATTTATTTCTCAAGTGTTTGACGTAATTACTACGTATTCATGTTATTAAAATGAAAGTAGATGTTTGTTTTCAATTATATATTTCGCTATCGCTTAGTTTTCTTAGTAATGATGCCCAGAAGCTTCTTCTTAATAACGTTAATAACTTATTAACGTTCTTAATAACGTTTCATAAATACTGCTTTTATTAGGATCTATTCATTATCATTATCATCTCACTGATACGTTCATAATCATACGTCTCACTGCTTATCCAGAGCGTCCTCCAAAATAGGAGGGAAATTGACCTACTATACCATGCTGGTCAGACGTGTTGGCATAGGATTTTATTTCGATATTTCATTCTATTGATAGATGTTATAGGCATATATCCCTTAGACGACTTTTACGACAGCCACGGTCAACAAGGTGGTGAATTGTGTTCTTACTGCGTCACCTTTTTTTTTGTGTGTGTGTACAGCTGTTGGCCGCAGATGGCATTGAAAGTTTGACGCGGGCTATGGGTGAGCGCTGAAGGCTCTCAACCCGGTAACTGCGTTACCACACGAAAATACTCATTATATGTCAAAGGTCCTAACAAAGAGCCGATGAACTTGAAACGCCTAAAGAAATATTCATAAATTGTAGCTAAGAAACATTTCGATCACATCAGCTTACAAACTAGGAAAAATGTATCATAATCGGTCCATTCATTTCGTCCCTTTTTGCGTCAGGGCTTTTCGTGCCACCACGAAGTTTTCTCGTTTCCTCTTCCCATTTCTTTGAATGTGGTCGAACGGCTTGACCGATTAGGAAGATGAGTGATAATTGGTTAAATGAATCTGAAGTTTGTTTCTTAGCTACTTTCGTGTTTGGCGGCTCAGTCGAAAGAGCGTCAAATTTCTAATGTTGTTCAAATTCTTTAATTTCTATCACTAGTACGAGTGTAAGGCAATTATGGTGATAAATCCGCTAAGGCAAGTAATGTAAGGATGTACACATTTCTATTATAATCTTGTGTTATTTTACCGGCAATAAAGTTTTTCTACAACGGGAGGTTAGGTTAGATTATATTAGGCTAGGTAGACTAATTCTAAACTAGCCTAACCTCCAGCTGTAGAGAAACTAGTGGGTCGGTATAGCGTTTTATTTTAATTTTTAATTTCTTGCAATGGTATTATATGTTTAATTCCTTGCGTCTGTTACGATAATCGGGAGAGGGACGGGGTTGGCATATAGTAATTTTACCTCCCAGTTATAATTTGAATTATTTTCTTTTCTTTAAATTACAAAGTCTTTCTTTCCCATAACAAAACATCTCTACTCGAGAAGAATAACTCGAAATCAAATACTATCTGATCTAGCCTACGTAGAAAAGTTGACTAACTTATTTCACCTGAAGGAGATCCGTGCCCAACAGCAGGACGTTTATGATCTTAGAAGAAGAAATTACAAAAACCAGTGCACTTTATAGCATTTTATTGCTAACCAGCAACTTGCCCTCGTTTCGCTTCGGTTTCAGTCGCTTTCAGTAGTTCCCGTCCCCATGGCAATACCGGGATAAAATATAGTCTATATTACTCAGGCATAATGTAGCATTCTAATGGTGAAAGAATTATCGAAATCGGTCCAGTAGTTTTTGTGTTTATTAATTACAAACATACACACACACAAAAATACAAATCTGTCCTCTTTATAATATTAGTGTAGATGAATTATGATAAATGCGAGAGTTTTAAAAATATCACATCAGATGAGAGTTGTAATGTTGTCAATAATATTGCAAATCAAATTTGCAGTCATACGGGTCATAACAGGTACTACTTTGTTTTCAAACCACCCAAGAAATACACATACAATTTCATCCAAATCGGTTCAACCATTTAGGAGAAAGCGCAAGAACACACACAAGAATTAATATTTTTTTTATAAGAATACCTTGTGCTAAATAATTAATTCTTGTATCGTAGGGATCTTCACAAGCATAAAATTAACCAACACTAATTACAGAACTCAAAACAATTATATGAAAGTGCACAAAGAATAACTTAACCGCATACGCTAAGATCTAACGAGATAAGAAAATATACATACATGTTCATGCCCACATAAAATACAAGATAACAATGCAAATGCTGTAACAATAATTGTTATTATTATTTATAAGTAACGTAAATTAAGATTAGTATTATCTGTAATAAACGTTGAAACGTGGCACCGCTAAGGGTTAAGTGTTGAATCAGGCAACTCCTCGCTGTTAAATGCGGTTGAACGGCTCAATTAACGAATCAAATCCATTAACCCGCATACATGAGAGTCGAACGCAGACGCTGACAACGTCAATCGTTGCTGATCCTAGAAACTCAATCCTGCTTAGTAATGAAAAATCGAGCGCGCTTATTTACTTTGGAATAGAGATTATCTGAGGCATATTTATCACGATAATTGATTGCATTAGCGGTTTATTGGATTATTCAATGGTATGTATCTAGTTTTGTTTAGATACAGTTATTTGTTTGCTGTAAACCAATTTGCATATTTGAGTATTCGCGGTTAGATTTTAGTACTAATTTATACTGACAACAATAACTCATATTAGTTGCGGAGAATTAATAGTAAATTTAAGGTATTAATTATTAATAATACAATACTATTATTAATTACAACTAATACTACCAATTTCCGTGTGGTGACGGAGTAAGAAATTGTAAAAGACTACCAAGGGACTACTAATACGTATTTAAAATCTATGCAAGAGAAGGGTTTTTTTTTGTTGTGTGACTTAGTTGTTAGCCGCAGATGGCTGTGGCAACTTTACCCGGACTGGTGGGTGAGTGCTGAGGGATCTCAACCCGTTTAAAGTTAAGCGACCGATCCCGAGGGCATCCCCTGTGGGGTACGGACCTCGGCTCGGGGGGCGCTAGCAATGTGGACACTCCCACGTTTATGACTTTAACGCGACACGCTTGCCGTCCCCGGCGGCGGGGGCGGAAACGTGGGTGGATATTTACTTGTTATGGCCTCGCGGGCTGTGTATGCTTCAGTCTGGGCGAGAGTAATAATATCGTCGGGTTCATATAAAATTAGACGCGGTTGTTTGATCGCGGCAATTTTATAGGGGATGTAAGAAGCCGCCCTTACCACTAATGGGTTCGGGTGTGTCACGGCAGAGTCGAAGTAGCGGCGGGAGCACTGTTTCATGTATTGCCTGATGGTCGGCAAGCCTAGATCTATGTGAAGATCCACATTGCGCATGAACCACGGTGCTCCCGTCGCTCAGCGCATGAACCTATTCTGTCATGCCTGTAGCCGATGTAGCCTGCTTGGCTTCGCTTGTGTAAACACTACGCTAGCTTACGTCATGATGGGACGTATACAAGCGGTGTATAATCGAATTTGCAAGAGAAGGGAAACTCGAAATAAAACTATATCAACTTGTCTCACTAGCATGGTATTGTAAGGTCGGTTGCCCTCCTATTGAGGAGGCTCGAGCCTAACAGTGCGACGTATATGAGTTGAAATGATGATGAATACTACCTAACCTTGCTTTGGTCGTGGGTGTCGTAAAAGACCACTAAGAGATTTACATCGCCCTGGGTCAGTGCACCGTCCATCCTGATGAGGTCAAGTCACATATACATTCCCAAGGAGGGTTGACATCAAAAAGACGGCCGAATATAAAACTATTGTCAAAACTTTTGCAATATGTACTTTAAAATTGGTCCACATTCAATTGGTGGTGCATGTACTCCAGCTGCACCGGCCGTAAAGGCTTTACGGTCCCGACACCAAACTAATGGCCCTTAAGCGGAATTATTTAATGACTCAGGACATTCTGTTGGGCATCGCAGTCAACTGTCCTCGGGTGCGCCTCGATCTGACATAGGTAATTTGTGACAAGGTGGACGCCACACTGACGCGACATGGGGTAAAATGTGTAATACATTAGAAATCGTGCTCCCTGAAAGTTTAGAATTATGCCTATATGATACTGTCTAAGCGTCTCATACGCTTAGACTTATTAAACTCTATTTAGTCAAAATATGTCTATTTATTGTTGCTGGTAGCAAACGGACAAACAACACACCTGATGGTAAGTGATTCTGCCGCTCCTGGACTTTTGCTAGGCGGCTGCCTACCGTGAAGAACATGAAGGGACTCACCAAAAACCACCATATGCAAACATCTCCAGTAAGTTGTAAATGGATATATTATATTTAGATCTCTAAATAAAAGTAATACCGAAAAATTAAATTATTATTGAAAGAATACTAACATATCTACTTAAGTTAAAGTACTATAAATTGTGTACTTTCCGACTAGTACTCAAATAACCGAGCACAGTTTGGTTTTTTTGTAAACTGTAAAAAAATAATTGATGGAGTAAGAAAATTAAAGGGAAAACCTAAGTTCGATCTGGGGTTGTCTGGATTCAATATCTGCTCGATTTTCCAACTAAGCTATTTATATTCTCGATGGTCGTGGCTAATTTTACCTTCGTATTCTAACCTTTTTTTTATTGCCTGAGAACGAAATTCAGTTTTTTATAAACGAAAATTGACTAGATTAATTTATTGCTCGGCAATCTCCTGATTACAGAATTTCATGAAGATTGTTGGGACTGCGACCAAAATTATAAAAAATAGAAATATAGAAGAACTACTCGTTTAAAGATATTAGATATATGAAGATTGTTTGCTTTTATAAATAAAGGTCTGTAAATAAAATATCTTCCGTGTGGTGACGGAATAAGAATACAGATCATCACCCTATATCATATCCGTGGGTGTCATAAAAGTCGACTAAGAGATATGCATATAACATCTATGCAAGAACAGGAAAACTTGAAATAAACCTCTATACCAACACGTCTGAATAGCGTGATATAGTAGATCAATTTCCCTGCTATTGTGGAGGAGGCTCGAGCCCAGCAGTGGTACATTTATAAGAGAAGATGATAATCGTGACGATGAAAGTCAAATAGTATTAATCGTTATTTTTTTTAAACTAACTAAACAAAGTTTGGCCATGTGGCGTAGTAGTTAACGTGTCAAGGTCATCGGTTCTATTCCACGCAGGATAGCACAGCGCGATCCATGTATTCTCTTTCGGAGTCTGGATGTAACTTGTGTGTGTGTTATTTATAAGTGCACAAAGTCCCCCGTAATACATCCCCGTCATTGGTACAGGGTATTGTATTAAAAAAAAGCTAGTTACATAAATGGCGATAGTTAAAATAGGGACAAATCTATACAAATAAATAAAATTGCAGTGTTTGTAATGTCAAAATACTGAGCTTTTTTCATGTTCACATGGATATTTGCACGACACCTATGCCAGTTTAAAAAAAATGTGTGTAAAAACCAGTTTAATTTTTTTTGTCTGTCTGTTTGCTTGAGGTAATCTTTAAACGGCTGGACCGATTTTGATAATATTTTACTACAAGGCAGCTGTCTATATAAGGAGTAACTTTACTTTATTTTAGCCCGGTATTCCCACGTGAACGGGAATTAGGAGAGTAAGGCGACTGAAACCGAAGGGAAGCGAGGGCGGGTTGCTAGTTTTTCAATAATAATTCAAATATCGCAATACAAGTATATGAATATGACTTTATTCCTCTGTCATACATATTATATATTGTCTTTCGACATAAAGACCTTTACCACGCTGTCAATTGATAAATCAAGACCGTCGACTCACGATGTCGAGACTAGAATAAATAAGGTAAAACCAGAATATGTAACGCAAAAGGCAACCTTATAACGACTTGTGGATATTTGTAATGTTATATTTTTTACGACGTTAATTTTGACATGAAATGTTTTTCAAATCATACTGGTGGCATAAAATAATTTCTAATAAGGTTTTTACTTAAATGTTATTTTCATTAAATAGGTAGTTATCAATACTCTTATTGTTATTGTATATTCTTGTAGTTTAGTAATTCTTGGAATGATCTAGTAGTGGTAATTTTTTTTATTGCAGATAGTGGCAAACGAGCTAACAGTACATCTGATGGAAGTCCCTTTGAACCAGAAGGAAGAACCTTTGCAAGACCGCTACCTACCGCAAAGAAAGTGAAGGGAGTGTAAATCTCATTTTACGAGGTTCGGCGATACTAAAAGCATCACTAAAACCCACCACACGCAAGCACCCTCAGAAAGTAGGGCTGCCGGCTCTCTCACTCACCGAACGAAGCACAATAACAAATTGCTACTACTCGGATGTCGATTTTCTGCGAGAGTGTGGTACTACCCCGGATGGACCGGCCCGCGGCTGTAGACAGACAACTGTCAACAGTGTGGTTCTACCACTAATAAAATGCGAATTTGGTGCCATTATACATTAATATATGCTATACTAGCCATTTTCCGTGTGGTGACAGAGAAACAATACGATTAACCACTCCCTACATTGCCGTAAAAGATTTTAAGGGATATAATAAGCATGTAATATCTATGCATGAGAAGGAAAATTCGAACCATCTGACCATGATAAAAGGGACCTTTATAAAGGTCCCTTTTATCATGAAGGAGGGTCGATCCTAGCAGTGGCATATGTATGAGCTGTGATGATGATAATGATGATACAAGCTGTCCTCTGCTCGCTTCGCTGGGCTAAAATTGAAATTTATATATAATTATTAACAAACGATTCTTGAAAGAAATTATATTTAAATTTTCAGTTATTATTTCATTTAAATGACAGTTATGACATAAATAAATAATAATTAATAACAAACCATATACTAAAACCTATTCCAAAACATGCTTCATCTTATGGTGTAGATATTATTCGATCGGTTCAGTAGTTTTTGCAGTATAAGCGAATAAAAAAACCGGCTCTACATTTGTTAGTATAGATAGCTTTGTGTTCAAAACTTTTAAACTATGTTAGTGAGTCAAGTATGCATTCGGGTCCCCGACGTCAGAGGGTCCTCTTACCTGGACAAACTTTGTATAGAACTAAATAAAAATTCACATACATCGGAGTGCAAATAAAATAGTTTGCAACTCAACTAATAATAGTTAATATCATTATGTTACAGAACACAGAAATGTTTATAGAGACATCATTATCATCACAATTTATATATGTCCCACTGTTGGGCTTAAGTCTCCTCCACAATAGGAGGAAAATTTACCTACTATACCACGCTTTTTTTTTTTAATGCAATCGGTGGCAAACGAGCAAACAGTACACCTGATGGTAAGTGTTGCTGCCGCTCATGGACCTCTACAAGACCGCTGCCTACCGCGAAGAAAGTGAAGGGAGTGTGAATGCGTGCATTGAGGCTCGGTGATACCAAGGGCACCACCAAAACCCTCCACACGCTAACACCCTCAGAAAGTTGGGCTTCCGGCTCTCTCACTCACCGAACGAAGCGCAGTAACAAATCGCTACTACTCAGACGTCGATTTTCTGTGAGAGTGTGGTACTGCCCCGGACGGACCGGCCCGCGACTATAGACAGATAACTGTCGACAGTGTGGTCAGACGAGTTGGCACAGGGCTTTATTTCGAGTTATTATCCACTCGCACATATGTTGTATACATATTATATCCCTTAATTATATTTTACGGCAAGACAGGGAATGAGGAATTGTATATTTACTGTGCCAGCATACGGACAATAGCTATTATTCTAGGCTTTATTTGAATTTTGCCTCTTCTTGCATAGATATTGTATGCATGTTATAAACTATAAGTCGTCTTTTACGACTACCATGGGTTAGAAAGGGGGTGGTGAATTGTATTTTTACTCTGTCAACACATGGAAAGAGACATGCGTTTATTTAATTACACAAAAGTACGTCCATAAAGAAGTACTCTCATTAAGAATTAGAACAATAACATTTAAATCATCCAATCAACGTAGTACCTAATAAAACAAGATTAGTTTTTCTGTCACAGTTTCTCTAATTGCACCCGCGGGCTATGGTTATCAGGCATAAACTTGTTTACAGCTAGCAATAAAAATATATGTACAGAATATTATAAATAGAGATGTAATAAATAAGGAGATATGAGATAGTAACTGCCTACTGGCATTCGGTTTCCTCAACAATAGGAACAATGACATTCTGGCCTACATATTTGTGATATATTGAACAATAATCATAACCAAAATGAAGTATAGTGTAGGGAAAAAAATTATCCTTACTAATATTATAAATGCGAAAGTAAGTTTGTTTGTTTCTTTGTTACGCTTTTACGCTTATACCACTAAACCGATTTCAAAAATTCTTTCACCAATGTGTTACACCACCAAAATTATAACATAGGCTATATTTTATCCCAGTATTCCCACGGGAACGGTAACTACACAGGTAAAGCAAATGAAACCGAAGCGAAGCGAGGGTGGGTTGCTAGTCTATACCAATAAATGAAATTGGAGTGTCTGTTTGTAATGTCAAAATAATAGGCCTTCTTCATGTTCACATGGTTATTTGCACTATACATATGCCTAAAAATCACTTTATATTTCTTTGTCTGTCTGTCTGTTTATTCCGGGTAATCTTCAAAACGGCAGGACCGATTTAAAAAATTATTTTACTAATGGAAAGCTATAATATCAGGGCGTAAACTAGGCTATATTTGCCGGGTAATCTCACGGGAACGGGAATTACGCAGATAAAACAAATGCAACCGAAGCGAAGCGAGGGCGGGTTGCTAGTAATGATATAAATGTAAAATTTTTCGTGTGGTGAGAATAAGAATACATTTCACCACGGTATTTCCTGTCCGTGAGTTTTGTAAAAGTTGACTTAAGGATATAATATATAGGTAACATCCATGCAAGAGAAAAAGACTAGTAATAAAACCCAATAAGTCTAGCCAGTGAGGTATTGTACATCGATTTTCCTCCTATTGTGTAGGAGGTTCTAGCCCCTCACACTGGAGGTACGCCCCGCCTGGGGGCCTCAGCGCTACGTCTTGACCGTAGAAATGGGAACAACAGACCTGTCGTTACCGACCGTCATCACCAAGATGCTCGGCAGCGACAGTTGTTGGTCGTCGATGGCCTCCTTTTGTGAGGCTGTCATGATAAGGAATGAGGCCGCCGGCGGCGGCCAGGGAGGTGGAGACGCCGCTATGCGCTTCTGCTATCACCGCCCTGAATGATGACAGGACGTGGCCAGATGGCTAAGCGTTGGGGTGTCGGGGATAGAATGTCATCAGACGATCTCTCTGGCACCCCGTAAAAGCGCGGAAGGGGCCGTTGTGGTTTTAGTGGGTATTTCGGTCGCTTATGTGGCCGGCGAGTTTCATATTCATCCCCCCGTCTGTTTACCAGCGGGGAGATAGTGCGTAAATGCATTTCCACAACGAGAACAAAAAAAGGAGGTTCTAGCCCTTCATGAAATATTAAAGTTCATAAAATCTTATAACATCAATTAAAATCGCCAATTCAACTGTTATGCCTAATATCTAATGGAAAATAATAGGTCAATGGACAGATCTCTGAATGTAATTCAGTAATATAAACTTATTGAAAAATATTACTCTTAATTTACTACCGCGCTTGGTATACAAATACATAATTAATGATGTTTGCCTTTCGAAACAAGGAGACTGTATAGTTTATAACCAAGGTCTGTCAAGTAACAGAAACACAGACTATAAATCACGACTTGCTGGAATGATATATGTATATAGTTAATAGTGTTTTAATACTCGCTGGTTTTAGAGATAGCTGGTTTAACACGCGATGAGAAAATAATGAATAATATTGGATATATGTATATCAGCGTGTTGGGCTGCTATAGATGAGAGAGAATGCATTTAGCTTTTGTTTTGGACTAATCCCACCATCCATTGCCGCCACTGTAACTCCTGTAAACCCTGGTTTACAGAAGTGGATCCTGATCCACAATGGTCTTCATAGATCACACCGAAGTTTGACCCTCAGGCAGTCCCGGGATATGATTTTAATTGTTTTGGGATCCGTAACAAATTTAATTAGAAACAGTTCAACAGGAGGAGTTGGAAGAGTTTGATTCCACTTCCCTCCTAAGCAATGCGGGGGACATGAAGCAAAATTTACTAGTTAGTTAATAAATACGAAGACGTGCAGTTATGATAAGCGCAGCCGCACAGCACCAGGGATATAGGAGAACTAACGGGGCCTAAATGTGAGCCTTAAGATTGATTGCTATAGTAAATATGGCAGAAATGCCTGAACGCGCGGTAATTTTTTCGAGTTGCTCTGTAGGCTTTACATAAGAATATCAAAGCCAATCGTTGACTTTGTAATAACTTAAGGCGTACCGTCCCTATGGAAACTCTATCAGCCCAAGACGGGTATAGCGTAACAAATACACCCCAAATATGTAGCCATATATATAGTTTTAAGTGTATTAAAACGAAGCCTCCAGGTGGACGTTGTTATTCCAGTAAGCGCATAGTAATTTCGTTTCGCTTTTTCACCTACAGTTTTAATATGCTCAATAAATGAAAAAATGTTTTCCAAGATATGTCCGAGATAGCAAACCGATTCTTTCCTTTTGACTATAGTTTTATTGAATTTTATACGCGGCATCGATTGTAAATTTCCTTTTAATAAAAGATACGTTTTTTGTGGGGCAAAAGTAAGCCGATTTCGTGTACCCCATTGAAATATTTGATTGAGACATGTTTCCGATAATTTCTCTAAGCCGTCCCTGGTATTCGATTGTACGAGTAAGAAACCGTCATCGGCATAGCCGATTCTTTGTCGAGAAAATCGACGAAACCTAAGTTGCTCAGATATGGACTTATCACGGAACCTTGAGGACAGCCCATCGTCAGTGGTATAGATACCGCATAGTGACCAAGTTTCAGTTTAGTCGACGTTTGTAAAAAGTACGACTGTATGATTAGGTAGATATTCCCATAGCACCCACGAGCCTTTAGCTTAAGAAATAGCATTGGCCACCAGGCGTTGTCGAAAGCACCTGAGATGTCCAGGAAGACGCCTAACACCTATTTAATATGCACTTAGCTTAGATGCAAATATTAAGATGGATGCATGGTATGATGAGAATCGGTAAAATAAGGAATAATTATATTAGAGAAAGTTTGAGAGCTGCCCCAGTGACAGAAAAGTTAAGAATGTTTGACGTGGTATGTAAATGTGATGAGAAGAAAAAAGAATATTGTGAGGATAGTTTTAAGTATAAATATTGAAGGTTTTAGGAGTAAGAGAAGATCAAAGAAAAGATGAATGTACTGTGAAGCATGATATGGATAGACAAGGCCACAGATATGATGTTAGATATATTGCGTCGATCCCTGGTAATTATGATAAGAGCAGGAAGATGACGATCAGACTTATCAGTGAATCACTCTTGAATTTGAATCAGATATATTTATTGTCTGCGACACGAAGTGTAGTAATAGTGCTTGTACGGCGTCGTATGGGCTTATAGACTAACGCCGTGTTTGACAGAAGAACCTAAGGTTATAGTTTGATGTACCTAAAGCCCTTAAGTTTTTAGCCTATCTGATGGGATACCTGCACCGCGCTACCTAAGGTGACAGGTAGATGTGAGATGGATGTTTGGGTGGAGGATTGGTAATTCTCATTGCCGGTCAAGCAGACTCACAAGACCGATCAGAACTGACGGCTAAGGGTGTCTTGGCCACAGTGAGATGGAGGTTTGGGTGGAGGATTGGTAATTCTCACTGCCGGTCAAGCAGACTCACAAGACCGATCAGAACTGACAGCTAAGGGTGTCTTGGCCGCAGTGAGAGTTTAGTAACTGAGAGATGAATAAATTCAAATCTGATTTATTTTACAATATTTACACCTTATATACTATTTATTGCTAATACACACATATACCATTTTGTGTTAGTGTGTCGTAAGTGTGAAGTGTAACGCAGCATCTTTAATCGTGTCAGTGCAAGTCTTGCAAATTTGCGCTGTTGTATGTTGAAATGCTCTACTTATGAATTTGCTGCGTTGCATGTTCAATGTGCATTGAACAGTGCTCATATGTACATTTAATGGCAGTGCATCTGTAAAGTTGGTTGGTTGGCATATTTAGAGATAACAAGTGAATTTAAAAATAGGACAAACTAAGCTATATACTATTCTAACTAAAATTAATATACTATTCTAACTAAAATTATTAGCTGTAATATAAAGAACTATGGATAGTCGTAATAGGAGATTACGACTTAATATTTTTGTGCGTTTTCTTTTACTGTACAGATAGGTATATATTTGAAATAGTCCCTATATATATATATATATATATATATATATATATATATATATATATATATATATGTACTACATAAAATCAACAATGAGAATTTACCATAAGTTTGTCCTATTTCTACTTACGTATCTTCTTAGGTACTTGATTCGATTCAAATCTCAGACAGGAAGCTTAGCTTAAGCTTTAAATTAATTATTAACGTATATCGACACAAACTATTTAGCTTCATAATCTCATTGGGGGGTAGTAAATAATCCAGGAACGAATTGTCATAAAAATTAGTGAGTAGATGTTGTAAGAAATTTAATATCCTAATCACTCAAAACTACTGCATGTGAAAAAGTGATAACTACTCCATAAGTGAGCTATAAATTTGGATACTGCTATCGCGGAGTCCTCAGTTCAAATCCAGACATCAGCAAGGAAAAAATATTACTAGGGTTTCTCATTAGCAAGTAAAATTCTCAGCAACAAATTCAAAGGTATAAAACTATCCTGGTTAAAACAATAGGCTTTCTCCCTTTTGGAGTGGTAGGACCACACTGTCGACGAGACGAGTTATCTGTCTACAGCCGCGGGCCGGTCCGTCCGGGGCAGTACCACGCTCTCGTAGAAAATCGACGTCTGAGTAGTAGCAATTTGTTACTGCGCTTCGTTCGGTGAGCGAGAGAGCCGGAAGCCCAACTTTCTGAGGGTGTTTGCGCGTGGAGGGTTTTGATAGTGCCTTTAGTATCACCGAGCCTCAATGCACACATTCACACTCCCTTCACTTTCTTCGCGGTAGGCAGCGGCCTTGCAAAGGTCCATGAGCGGCAGCAACACTTATCATCAGGTGTACTGTTTACTCGTTTGACACTGCTTGCAAAAAAAAAAACGTGAATCTAAAGATTATAAGGCAAAATATGGGTGTAATTGTAGCTTTATTTACGGCTTTGGGGACAATGATGAGAAAAAAAAAATCGTTTATGTGGTGGCAGAGTAAGTTTTGTTAGTGGTAGGATCACATTATTGACAGTTGTCTGTCTACAGCCGCGGGCCGGTCCATCCGGAGTAGTACCACACTCTCGCAGAAAATCAACGTCTGAGTAGTAGCAATTTATTACTGCGCTTCGTTCGGTGAGCGAGGGAGCCAGAAGCCCAACTTTCTGAGGTTGTTTGCGTGTGGTGGGTTTTGGTGATGCCTTTAGTTTCACTGAACCTTATTGCACGCATTCACACTCCCTTCACTTTCTTACAGGCACGGTAGGCAGCGGCTTAGCAAAGGTCCATGAGTAACGACAGCAACGCTTACGATTAGGTGTACTGTTTACTCGTTTTCCACCGTTTGCAATAAAAAAGAGGATACAATTGTTGACCAGATGGCATCAGATAGATCTAGGTGTCATAAAATACGACTACGAGCTTTATACCGAACAACAAAGGGTTGGTAGTTTTCGTAGCTGCCACCACACAGTGAGGTATTATCATCATCATCGCAGCCCACATACGTCCCAGTGTTGGGCTCGGACCTCCTCCACAGTGGGAGGGAATTTGACCTACTATACCATGCTGGTCAGACATGTTGATATAGGGTTTCATTTCGAGTTTTCCCTTCCCTGCACAGATGCCATGTGCATACTATATCCCATAGTCGTCTTTTACGATATCCACGGGCAAGGTAGGGAGTGGTGAATTGTATTCTTACTCCGTCACCACACGGGAAATAAAATGTATAATATATGTATAATATATATATGCAGCAAGGTATTATAAAATGAATTATACATTATATAGTAATAACATAAATTTTAATAAAAACAAAGTTATGTTATAATAAAACACGGTGAGTATTAAGTAAGGCTTACCGTTATCCCTCAAACCATTAATTGCCCCCGGATTACCTGGGAGCTATCGTAGATTAATTCTATTATAATACTGACGAACTCACATACGTATTTCATTCAAACAGAGCTCGTAAGACAGTCTGTATTATTTTATGTTTCATGTAATATGCCTATATATATATGATATGTGGTCGATATCTATATATATATGATATGAGGTGTGGATCGAGGTCGTGTGACCTCGAGTGTGGGTCTTATTCTCTTCTTTTCACTTTCTTCGCGGTAGGCAGCAGCCTAGCAAAGGTCCACGAGCAGCAGCAACACTTACCATCAGGTTTACTGTTTGCTTGTTTGCCACCGTTTGCAAAAAAAATATAGATGGGACCCCAAATTAAGTGTAAAGATTTCTCATAAAAGAAACAAAAATGCTTGCATGAAATTGATTATAAGTTTTCACTTCCTCCTAGGCAAGTAAACGTGATGATCTAACTATTCTCAAAGATATGGCTTTACTCAGTAATATATTATTATTTTGTTCTTAGAATTACGATTACTTATATATTTAGATGATTTATGAACAATAACAAAGACACCAAAAATCGTCATAATAAAACTAGTGATAAAATGTTTTGCTTAACGAATATATCTCGACGAATAAATTATGAGCATACACTGACAAGCGGGTGTTCGCATTTGTGGTTGAGCTGAATGATTTAGAGCCTGAATAAACTAGATTAAAAGATTGAATTACGAGTTCTTTATAACACTAAATGAATTTATATGAAAATATTTTTAATATTTACGATAATTTTTTTCTGACGTGCACACGGATATAGAATAGTATTTTTCTTATTGTAATTGAGTAAGGTTTTGTGGAGTAACAGATTAAGAATACAATTCGTCACTTCCTATCAAGCCGTGGTTGTCGTAAGAGAGACATGCAAGATAATAAAAACTTTACATAAACCCAATATCAATTCGTTTGAGCTGCGTGGTGTAGTAGGTGAGTTTCCCTTTCCTTGTGGAGGGGGCTTGAGTCCAGCAGTGAGACATATGTAAGCTGAGAAGATGATGGAGTAAGAATACCGCTCACCACCCCATTTCTTGCCCGTAGTCGCGTAATAGTCGACTAGAGGACAGATATGCAGATAACATCTATACAAGTGACAAAAAAATTTAAATAAAACTACCAATCTTTCAGTTACTGTGTACAGTATAGTACTTTCTCTTGTGGAGGAGGCTATGAGACATATGTATTTAAGTTGAAATGATGATGATAAATAGTATTTTAAATTAGAAGTATTATTTTAGAATTATAAGTTTCTGTGTGGTGCTGGTGATGGAGTAGGAATACAATAGCAACACCGTCTCTCTAGGCCATAGGTATCGTAAAAGACAACGGGATTAAATATACATATACTATCTATGCAAGAGAAGAAATCTCGAAATAAAACCCTATACCAACACGTCTGACCAGCGTGGTATACTAGATCAATTTCACTCCCATAGGAGGAGGAGGTCCGGTTTCTTTCGTACTTAAGGAAACCTAAAAACACCAAAAACTGTGTCGTGATGGGACAAAAATGGAATTTTATCGATTAAAAACACTTCAATGCTATAACTTTTTAACGATTATTTTTATTTGGTTGGAAATAACACAATATTCAAGAGTGAAAACTTTGGTTTTATTGAACGAGTCATTGAGTTTTGATAGTTGTGTTGGATGTCCTGAACTATATTATCATTATCTCACCTACGTCCCACTGTTGGACTTGAGCCTCCTTCACAATAGGACGCAAATTGACCTTACTATACCATGCTGGTCAGATAGGTTGGTATAGGGTTTTATTTAGAGTTTGTGATCATTTGCATTGATGTTGTTTGCATATTATATCCCTTAGTGGGCTATTATGACATCCACGGGCAAGATAGGGAGTGGCGAATTGTATTCTTATTCCCTGACCACACGGATGGAAGCTATAGCATATAAAATAAACTCATTTGCAAAAAAAACGGGCGGTTTTGATTTTCATTCATATTTAAAAAGATACAATACCAAAAAGGTTTCAATCGTTTGTACACGTTACTGGCCGGTTTTAAAAATGCTGTGGTATTTAAAAAAGTACGTTCTAAATTCAATTTTTCATTTGATGTTCGTTTTTACAGAAAACCCCTTTTTATCCTACATTTTTGGCGCGAAGTTCCAGAAGTTAACATCGACTTTCATAACTTTTATTCAATTTTTATCGATTAATTTCATATCCTTGACTGTCAAAGCTTTATTTAATGCTGTTTGGCTGTATCAAAAATGGTAGATAAAGTGGTAAAAGCTACCAAAATTATCGCGCTGCTTGAAGAGGGTTGCAGCCAATGTTTCGTGGCTAGGAGGCTAAATGTTAGTCGCTCGACAGTCCAAAGGACCTGGCAGCGATATCAGGAGACTGGTTCCGTCGAGAGAAGGCCTGGTTCTGGAAGAAAACCATGTACCCAACCACGGGATGATCGTTTTCTTGTGAGTCGCGCATTGAGAAATCGCAAATCTTCGTATGTGGATCTTAAGAACAACCTCCAAGAAGTAAGAAATGTGCATATTAGTCTATGGACGGTCAGGAGGAGGCTTCTCGCTGCCAATATACGCAGTCACCGCCCGGCCCGCGGCCCCAAATTACTCCGTGAGCACAGAGTTCATAGGCTTAGGTTCGCTAGAAATTGTGAATCATGGACTCAAGACGATTGGAATAGAGTTTTGTTCTCTGATGAAGCCAGGATATCTCTGTTCGGTGAAGATCGACGTCGGCGAGTGCTAAGAAGACAAGGAGAACGCTTTGCAGAGGCATGTTTCGAAGAAATCACACCTTATGGTGGGGGCTCTGTTATGTTTTGGGCAGGAATAAATTCAATGGATCGTACAGAGTTAGTCTTCATTGAAAACGGCTCACTGACTGGGCATCGATACATAACGGAAGTTCTAATTTCTCATGCACAACCCGCATTGGCCGCTCTAGGTGAAGACTCGATTTTTATGGACGACAATGCTCGCGCCCACCGATCCCGCGATGTTAATGCGTATGTGCAAGAGGTCGGCATTCGTCGTTTGGATTGGCCAGCTCGAAGTCCCGACCTCAATCCCATAGAGCATGTCTGGGATGTTCTGAAACGGCGTGTGAGATCAGTACACCCGGCTCCGCAGACCATCAGAGAGCTGAAGAATGTGATTACTGCGGAGTGGGAACGTATTCCGCAAGCAAGTATCCGGGATATACTCGCTAGCATGCCCAGACGAATTCAAGCTGTGATTTTAGCTAGAGGGGGTCACACTCGATACTAAACGTTTATCTGCTTTTACTTTATTAAAGAAAAACAAACAAAAAAACTTTTTTATTTTTACTTCATGAGCATATGCACTACTAGCGAATATACACTACTAGCGAGGTTTAGCATTATTTCCCATAAATTGTATCTAAATTTTATGAAATACTGATGAAAACGATTATTTTCTTATTAATTTAGCAAATTGTGTGGATAAAACTACCTATAATTATCAAACAAAGAAATATTAACATTTGAAATGGTTCATTGCTTAGGTGCCCGTTTTTTTTGCAAATGAGTGTATATTAGTAAACTTGAAAAAAGCTCTAAGAAGATGCAATATAGCAGCTTATAGCTTTCTTAATGTTGTTGATAAATACGACCTTATTTATGAACTTGCTGAAACTATAATATCTTGCGAGCGTTGCATGTGCTGGTAGGAGAAGTCGCAGTAACATCTTTATCGTCTGGATTTCGATTTACCACGCCAGAACACTATGACCTATTGGGAAGTACCGCTAGAGACGTATCGGTTTAGTGTTCGGATTGTGTGGGCACTTCAAGAGCTGCTGTTTTTTTTTTAATTCTTTTATGATCGACCTGTCTATAGTCAACCCTTCATTGTAATGTTTTTTTTTAAAGTCAATAGCCTGTACGAAACAAATAATTCTTGTACTGCAATTTAACATACATATAATTTAACGTATTCAAATTACATCCAAATTAAGAGCAACAATTTGTAGCTCAAAGTATTTGCTTGCGTGGGAAAACTTGGTACGTGATATTTGGTATGGAAGATCGGTATTTTAACCACTACACCATCTGTGTTTAAATGAATCGGGTAGCACAATGCCCTCATCTTTCATAAGGTCAGAAAAATGTTTGTATATAAGATATATCTAGATTCCATTTTGTATCAGCCTATAGACGTACACTGTTGGATATAGGCCTCCCCACGAGAATACCGACGGGAAGATGTTTGCTACTCTTTCACGCTAAAACTACTGAATGGATTTTGATGAAACTTCACAATAATACAGCTTCCATATCAGAATAACACATAGGCATTTATCCCGGGAAGAGGAACTGCAGGTGAAACCGCAGGGCGTTGCTAGTTCAAAAAAAAAATTGCGTTTAATACCAAATTTTTTATACTATAAAAATGCCGAGTTAAGAGAGTCGTTATTTCTATTAATCTGTATTAGTACCTAACTAAACTTAATTTTAACGCGTTATTGTAAAAGCTTGAATAAATCGGAAGCCCTTTGTTTTGTTGGCGCCCCATAACTTGTACCCTTGAAATATATTATGCTAAGAAAACATGTTTACAGCCTTGCCGACAGTAACTATGCTAACATTTTATATACATTTTCCTTTATCCTGTCGTATACTATACAATAAATAAACGGTAATCATCACGCATTGATTTTATTTAATATGCAAAAGTTAATGGATTTTGATTATTGTTCATTGTGTAGATTCAACATTATCATCATCACAGTTCATAGACTCATCCCACTATTCTGCACGAGCCTCCTTCGAATTGGGAGGCAAATTGACCTACTGTACCACGCTGTTTTGCGCGCGGTCACGGAATAAGAATATAATTCACCACTCCATATTTTTGCCGGGGCGTGCGGGCTATGCTCGGTATTTCTCTGCGATGTGGAATCCGAAATACGGCAATCCGCAAAACGGGTGTAACCGACATAGCACGAAGAATTAGCACGCTGAAGCGGCAATGTACAGGCCATAACGCTTGACGAACCGACAACCGCTGGGGAATACAGGTTCTCGAGTGGCGACCACGTATTGGGCGACGCAGTGTAGAACGCTCTCTCACTGGGTGGACCGACGAGTTGGTGACAGTTGCTGGGCGTGGTTGGATGCAGACGGAGCACGACTGCAATCTGTGGCGTAACATGAGGGAGGCTTACCAGCAGTGGACGCCGATAGGCTGAAATGATGATGATGATGAAGAGAAGTAAATCTCGAAATAAAACCCTATACCAACCCGCTTGCCCAAAAAAATAAAAAAGAAAAAAAAAATACCAACCCGCTTGACTAGCGTGGTATAGTAGGACAATTATCTTCCCATAGTGAGGAGCCACTGTGCTGTGGCGGTGGTGATGATGGTGGATACCACATAGGCGGGTTGGTATAGGGTTTTATTTCTAGATTTTCTTCTCTTGCATAGTTGTCATATGTACAAGATTACCTTTAGTCGCCTTTTACGACACACACAGGAAAGGGGGGGTGAATTGTATTCTTAGTCCATCACCACACGGAATATAGAATACTAGATCTACTAATATTTAAAAATAAATCTCTACTTATCCATCTATAGGTTGTTTCATGTCCAGTTCTAAAACATAGATCTCCCCTAAGGGAATAACTGTATCATCGCCACTCTCAGCAGGCGGGTGTGCGATCGCACTTTATGTTATAAATTTTACAGGAAAATACTGTTCTCGATTCTCCTGGTGACGCCTCAGCCGGTTTTTATGGATAGGAAAGTAAGGGACAGATGACACACTGCATTTTTAAACTGTTTCTGTACAGGTAGGACGATTCATTTTAACTTTGTATAAAAATACTGATAAAAGGTAATGTAAGTAAGAATTGAATACAATAAAAGAAAAGAATTCGCGTTTTATTTTTGTGGGTACGCAAATGTTGCCAACACTGACATTTTGAAAACAATGGAAATTTATTACTAAGCCTATGATCGTCAGTCCGCCCGTCTAACTGTCTGTCTGTTAGTGTTCTGTATTTCTTACCCACTAATGTTATAAAACGTAATAGGTAGACAGATGAATTTTTCATAGCATTTCTATTTTTATAAATAACAAATAATGAAGATTATAAATGGAAGACGATTGGGGTGTTGTAGAAGATATATTTTTACTATAATTTTTTACTCGAGTAATACTTATTTAGAAATGTTTTAAATAAAAGTTATAGACATTACTACAATATAAGTTCCTTAAGCTATATTAAATCCGTGGTGCTATACTGCTGCACTTCACGCAATTGTACACTCCCTTATTTACGGTATGTGTAAAGTAAGAACTTTGATTCATATCGACCGCTTTGCATAGGAGGGAAGTGGAATGTTTACAACTCCTCCTTTTTTCTTTTCTAATTAAATTAGTTGCGAGTTCTAAGACAATTAAATACTTTCTGAGGGTTAAACCTCGGTGTCCTATACACAGATTGTGGATCCTTACGGAGTCACAGTGGTGGGATTAGTCCCAATTAAAAAAAAATACATTATTAAATTTTGTTACATTTTTTTATTCGCCTTAAGAGTCAGATTTCCATTCGTCTATTGTTTTAAGTAGACGTTTTATGTGAAGGCCTTGAAATGCCGATTACAGATTGCCGACAGGTACACGTAAAAGAGCGATAAAGTTTAAGATAGTGAGACGTACGCCATTTCTCCATTTATAATTTTATGTAAATAAATTAACGATAAACACAACATATGCTACTCAAAAGTGATTGTTGAATAATTATCATGTTTCCCTGTATTATAAAAGTTTCATTAGAATCGTGTGTGACCATTGACATATGACACCTTTTCTAGTTTTTATTGTTACGGTTACTTACCCGTACCAATTTAAGACAATATAACTTTTTTTCGTAACTACTTCCTACTCTATTAAAATATAGGTATTCTTAAATATAAGACTCGTTACTATAACAGAGAAAATGTGAGTATCCTAAAGCTGAAAATGTAAAAATATTTCTTACAATTTGCATAGCGGTAAGACTCAGATCTTTGTTGTACGCGAGTTTCAAGTATCTAGTTATATTCGTAGTTCCGTTGGACTATCCGTTGAAGTGACAGATTTATGTGTGCAGAGTAAATAAACCTAGTCGACGTGATATTTGAAGTTCATATGATAGGAAGGCTTATCACTGCAGATGCTCTATTGGATCGATTATCGCCTTGAGCAATATTTTCTATTTTACGTTTCATCTCATCTCAACACATTTACGTCCCACTATTGGGCTCAAACCTTCTTCATTAGGAGGCAAATTTGACTTCTATACAGCGTTGGTCAGACAGGTTGGTATAGGGTTTTATTTCGAGTTTTCCTTCTCTTGCTTAGATATTATTTAATCCCTTAGTAGTCTGTTAGAACATCCATGGGCAAGATGAGGGGTGGTGAATTGTATTGTTACCTGTCACCACACGGAACGTTTTGCATTTACTGATTTATAAATTAATGAAGATGAGTTTTTAAACTGAACGTAATTTATATATGGTGGACGTAAATATTGCTAGGAAAATTCATACAATATTTATGATTCTCAGTTTTTACGCGAGTATACTATATACAAAACCATTTTTACGCCATTTATAGCAGTTGTATTCGATTTTTGATTTCCAGTCTTTTCGAACACTTTTCAGCATTCATGGTCGCAGGCGGAAACTTCTTCAGATCTGGACGTGCATTTCTATAACAGATTCTATGGAGAGTATTGCTCAAATTAAATTTATTGACCCAAAACTAACTGTAACTTATTGCCAACAACTTCCTGCAACTGTCAAACAAACTATCTATGCCCACTGTTAGACGTAATCCTCCATTAACTGAGGTAAGGCTATAAAGAATTTGCTTGGCTGATGCGTTGACGATTGTAATTTGTGTTATAAATTTCTTAAGAAAAGTGCTGCTCGTGATCACTTAGTCGACTATTACGGCGAAATATTGTATGAACCAAGAATAAAATCGGCTAAGTGCGAGTCGGAGTTATCTAGAAAAATCGAGTTTATTGTATGAGGGCCCCCCTTAAATATTTATTTTGTTATTAGTATTTGTTGTTATAACGGCAATAGAAAGACACAATTTGTAAAAATTTCAACTGTCTAGCTGTCGCGGTGATACAGCCTGGTGACAGATAGACAGACGGACAGACAGCGAAGTCTTAATAATGGGGTCCCGTTTTTACCCTTTGGGTACGGGACCCTAAAATAGAATAATGATGACTTGTTGGGCGTGATATACTTTAGTTCTCCTGTGACGATGAACGCTGAAAATTGTTCGTAGGGAAATCAAAAATCAATATATATACGTGACAAAATCCGTAAAAATTGATTCATTTACAATGAACACCATTATAACTAAACTCTATCGGTTTTGTTACACCTGACTTGCAAACTACAATTGGGTAGTACTTCCTGAACTGAGAGAAAGGAGGTCCTTATTTACATAGTCCTATCAAATTTCAACGCGTTGAAATGTTTTAATAAATATTATAGACATTTTTTTTTTTTGTGGGTGGGCCGCGGTCGGCGCGCCTCCGCACCACTCCGTCCGGGGCGACAGAGGGGCTTAAGCACGCAACTCCCGCGACCCACCCGAAAACCACGTCGCCTTCGTCGTTGGGTCGACCACTGGAGCAGCGTTAACTTGTCGTCAGTGGTCGGCCCGACGGAATACCCCCTATTGGGGTACCCTTCCATCGACCGACGTCCCCCCCCTCGGGGAGGACGTCGGTCTTTCCTCACGCGGTCGGCCTCTCGGCGGGTGACGGACTAATCCCCGGTCACGTCACCCGCGGCCTCAGCTAGGGCGGCATGAGGCGCAGATAGTTGCGCCTGCGCCGCCCCAGTCGCCGGCGGCGGATCTCCTCATCGAGGCTGCGCTCCTCACGCAGGCGATCCGCCGCCTCCTTCCGCGAGATCACTGTTTCGTAGAAGGCTGCGAACGCGTCCCAATTCCCGACGCTGTCGACCATCGCCCTAGCGATAGCCGGCAGCGTCAGGTCCGTACCGATGATTGCGACGAGTTCACAGCGCTGCACTGCCCAAGCCCCGCAGGCCTCGAGCGTATGGCGTGTCCTCGTCGCAATCGCAGTGGTGGCAGGACGGTGTACTCTCCCTCCTAACGACCTTGTGCAGGTATTTGGCGAAGCACCCATGCCCCGTCAAAACCTGCACCAGTCGGAAGGAGAGCACCCCGTGCCGCCTCTCCAACCACCGCATCAGCACCGGCCGGAAGGCCTCCACGGTTCGCACCCCGAACCGAGGCCTCTCCAGCCGGACTGCCCAACGGGCGATGACGTCTCGGCGGGCGTCGACGCGCCAGGCGGTGAGATCCCTTAACGAGACCACACCGCCCTCCGCTCGCACCCCCGTCACCCGCCGATATAGTTCGGCGAGCATCTCCGCCTCCAGGTCCCACGGGGGAGTCCCGGCCAATAGGCACGCTGCCTCCGTCGCCACCGTGCGGTATCCGCGGATGGCCCTGACCGCCGTGACCCTCTGTGGTCGCCACAGAAGGGCCCTAAGTCGGGCGGTCATGGACCCCGCCCACACCGGTGCGCCGTACAGGGCCATCGACCGGATGACCCCCGCGTACAGCCGTCGGAAATATTATAAACCTATCAATCAAATCACTTGAACAAGGTCTGTCTATGAAATTGAGAACTGTTAGGTACTCACACTTCAAAACTAATCATTTTTATGAAGGTTTTTTTTTGTTTGATATGATACTCATGAGCTTTATAAGAATAATTATAGGGGCAATCACAAAACACTGTGAACAACAATGTGATTGAAGGCAGACGAAAGATTAAAAATCAATAGTTTTCAATTTAACCAGTTCATCGAAACTCCAATCCCACAATCAGATATTAGATACCATCATAGCGCTATAGTTTTACACTTACCATTGGCTGTCCAGGAGTGTTATGTGCAAACGTGGAGTATCATCAGTAGACGTCCCAACTTATTTTCAAATCAAGCTTCTCCAAATACCTATGCGTGTTGGATCCATATTCCCACGTAAACCTTTTAAAGGACCGGGTATCTTCCCTTGGATGATATCCGTGAAACTCGGATATACATAATACTTTCATTAACTTCTTTATAACAGAATATAATACAACATACGAAAACTAATTTTAAAAATTAAATTTTTTAAGAGACATGAACTGAAACTAGGTGAACCCGTTTTTCCAGTAGTTACACCTAACACCTGATAGTTATATCTGGGCAAAAAGTTGAGTAATAAAACTTGTTTTTATATAACGAAAATAAAGTTAATTTATTTTAAAATAATCCCGGACTGTTTACATAATAAAAGTTAATAACAAAACTAAACGTCTCAGACAGCCTCTCTACTATTAAAAACAACATCAATTAAAGATAATTGAAACGGATGAAGTGCCCAAGAGATTTCATTAAGATCTTGTCAACAACAAAATTTGTCTATCTCAATTTGAAGACATAAACCAAAATTTAAAGGGTAACATTAGACATCGTTATTTCTATAGATCACGTTTTTTTTTACAATTTAATCACTTTAAAAATTTAAAAATATTATTTAATATTAGCGACCCGCCCTCACTGAGTTTCAGTTGGCTAAGGAGTTCGAGTCCAGGAACGATAAAAAAAATATAGGGTTTTACTGAGAAGAAAAATAAATTAAGTTACTCGCACAGAAACGTGGTCCCTAAATATAGCCTTATAACCAAGCTCAAAGTTGCTCAGCGTGCTATGGAGCGGCTATTCTCGAGATTTCTCTGCGAAATAGAATCCGAAATACGGAAATCCGTAGAACGTGTGTAACCGACATAGCACAAAGAATTAGCATGCTGAAGTGGCAATGAGCAGACCACATCGCTTGACGAACCGACAACCGCTGGGGAAGAAAGGTTCTCGAGTGCCGACCATTTATCTTACGACGCAGTGTAGGACGCCCCCCACTAGATGGCTAGATGGACCGAGGACTTAGTGAAAGTTGCTGGGCGTCGTTGGATGCAGGAGGTACAACACCGCACTTTGTGCATGAAGGAGGGCTACGTCCAGCAGTGGACGGCGATAGGCTGAAATGAAAATGATGACTCCTATACGCAGTAAAATATTGTCAAAATCGATCCAACCGTTGTGAAGATTACTCGGAACAAACACACAGACAGACAAACAAAAAAATAAACCGGTTTTCAGACAGAAATTGTGAAAATAACCGTGTAAGTACGGAAAAAACCTAATATTCTGACATTACAAGCACACTTCAATTTTATTTATTTGTATAGTTTTAAATAAAACTACAGATTTTATCGCGTTTGTATTTGATTTTTGATTGCCCGACGTTTCGAACACTTTGCAGAGTTTATGGTCACGGACGAACTAAGATGTCTCACGTCCAACAAGTCATCGTTATTGCAGAAAATTTATAATTATCTACCCTATACAGAAAATAGTTATTAAATATTGACCCACATTTTGATCCAAATTTATTGCCAGTGTAAGAAGAAAATGATTCTATATGAAAAAAAATAATTTATTGTTTATGGTTAGTAATTATTTAATATTAAAATTAATAGTAATTATATTTAAAACAATCTAGTATACTACCATCGGATTGGAACACGGCCACACTGAGAAAGATCCGCCAAGAAAACTCAGGTGACATGATGCTAAATTAATATTAATTTTGAAGGCGGCTTACTTTATGTTACTAAGAGGATTTAAATTATAAGATTATCTTTAGCTATTATTATTCTGGGTCAAATCTATACAAAGGGAAACGTTGGGCAATAAAAAATCAAATACAAACGCGATGAAATCCGTAAAGTAGTTTTATTTAAAATGTGTAATACTCACGTAATCATCAGAAATCATTATTTGTATAGTACTCAAATTATTATTAAATATGTTGAATAGTCTGGAATATTTGAGACTGTTGCTATATAAACTGGAGTTATAATGAATAAGATCTCGTCTAGTATATATGTCAAAAGCTAATAAAATTTGTGGAGCCTTTTTTACTCCGAGCGTGGAAACTCTGAAACAAACTGCAATGTTTCCGGAGCGCTGTAACAATGCCATTATTTAAGCGAGTTTAGTTCAGTACTTTTCTACAGCATTATATAATACCTATCAGTATATTACTGGACCACTGTTACTATTATTGTATAGTTTATTTACTATATAGTTTATTGTTCTATACGTATATTATTTCTCTAGCCATCGTCCATCTTAGTATAGCTTTCTATGAGTCTTAGTCATCATCATCATCATTGCAGCCCACATACGTCCCACTGTTGGGCTCGGGCCTCCTCCATAATGGGAGGGAATTTGATTTACCACACCATGCTGGTCAGACATGTTGATATAGGGTTTTATTTCGAGTTTTCCTTCTTTTGCACAGATCTTATCTGCATATTATATCCCATAGTCGTTTGTTACGACATCCACGGGCAAGATAGGGAGTGGTGAATAGTACTCTTACTCCGTCACCATACGGAAAGTCTTAGTATTTACTGTAAATCTTGCTTTAAGTAATTCAACCGTATTTTCTTGAAATAATAAGTTAAATAATTTCTTAGCTCGGAAAATATAACTCACTGTTGTACTTAGGCCTTCGTCAAAATGGAAGAGAAATTGACATACTATACTACAATGGACAGACGTGTTGGCATAAAGTTTTATGCCAAATTTGCCTTCTCTAATTTATTAACTGCATATTAATTCCTTAGTCGTTTGTCACGACACCCACTGATAAGAAAAGAGATGGTGAAATGCATTCTCATGTTATTATTACACGGAAATAGTATTAAAAATGATTTACAGAAAAAAATACTTATATACTCGTTACATTTTTTTTACATCCTTACTAATATTATAAATGCGATAGTATGTTGGTTTGTTACGCTTTCACGCTTGAACCACGGAACGGATTTCAAAAATTCTTTCACCAGTGGAAAGCTGTAATATCGGGGAGTAACATAGGCTATATTTTAACCCGGTATTTCCACGGGAACGGGAACTACGCGGATAAGACGGCTGAAACCGTAGCGAAGCGGGGGCGGGTTGCTAGTTTTAAATACAATATCTGGTTGAACGAGCTTCGCTGGGAATATTTTTGTTGTATTTTTGTCGAATTTATTTAGATGTATATTAATAAAAATTAAATAATGAACAAAAATAAAATAAAAATACAAAAAGAGAATAATAATAACACCGAGATTCGATCCGACGTCGTTTGAATGCCAAAACAATACTAAAATGAAACTGCATTACTTCCCAACTGAGCTATCGTAACTCATGACGTTGACGGCAAAATTTGAATTCATATTCTTTTAAAATTTTTTATAAATGAAACCTAGCTAGATCGATTTTTTGGCCTCGAAACCTCTAGTATGCCAAGTTTCATCAAAATCGTTGGTGCCGTTTCCAAGATCCTGAATATATGTATATATATATATATATATATATATATATATACAAGAATTGCTTGTTTAAAAATATAAGATTTAATGCTAAAATAAATAGTTATACATTCTGAAATTACTGCTTTGTTTTTTTTGCAGACTTTTTCAAAACTAAATTCTGTGTGGTGACGGGGTAAGAATACAATTCACCACCTCCTATCTTACCCATGGGTGTCATAAGAGACGACTGAATATCACATACATATAATATCTGGGCGACGTAGGCGCGAATACCTGCGCCTCATGGCGCCCTAGCCGAGGCCGCGGGTGACGTGACCGGGGAATTAGTCCGTCACCCGCCGAGAGGCCGACCGCGTGAGGAAAGACCGACGTCCTCCCCGAGGGGGGGACGTCGGTCGATGGGAGGGTACCCCAAGTAGGGGGTATTCCGTCGGGCCGACCACTGATGTCAAGTAACCCTGCTCCGGTGGTCGGCCCAACGACGAAGGCGACGTAGTTTTCGGGTGGGTTGCGGGAGTTGCGTGCTTAAGCCCCTCTGTCGCCCCGGACGGAGTGGTGCGGAGGCGCGCCAACCGCAACCCATCCACAAAAAAAAATACATATAATATCTATGAAAGAGAAGAAAAACTCAAAATAAGCTAATATGTCTGACCAGCATGGCATAGTAGATCAATATCTTTCTTTTTATGGAGCAGCCTTGGTCCAGCAGTGAGCCGAGATGATGAAACTAGTAAATTACTGAAATGAAATTTAACATGCTAGGTTATTTATAAAAACATCATCATCATCGCTGCCCACGTACGTCCCACTGTTGGGCTCGAGGCTCCTCCACAATGAGAGGGAATTTGACTTACTATACCATGCTGGTCAGATATGTTGGTATAGGATTTCATTTCGATTTTTCCTTCTCTTGCACAGATGTTATGTGCATGTTATATCCCTTAGTCACCTTTTACAACATCCACGGGCAAGATAGGGAGTGGTGAATTGTATTCTTACTTCGTTACCACACGGAAACCTACATACGAATAACCTGCATAAAAACTACATACAAATAAGCTACATACAAACGAAAAATTATTGTTAATTGTGGGACTCGAATCCACATCTATTAGAAATTCCGTTTCAATCGTCCTGCTAACTAGACGAACTTGGCTTACGAATGACAATCTATACATGCTTCTCTACGCAGCTTTCCGAGGTAGTTTTAAATTTGCTGCTACTCGCTGTTGGAACGATTTATTACCACCATATCGACTCAAAAAGTCTGTTGAATCCTTTAAATCTAGCTACAAGCTATACTTGTTAGCCCAACAACAGGATAGCTGCTAAGCATATCTGTATGTATATGTGTACGTGTTTGTATCTATATGTTATATTTAATGTGTATGTTTAATTTAATGTGTATGTTTAATTTAATGTGTATGTTTAATATCCTGTGTATGTGTTTATGTCTAATGATTCTTATGACTTTCTTACCGCGTGTCTATAAATTACTACTATATGATTTCCAATTCTAACACTTGTAAACCGGCGCTTTTCTCGATAGTACAATCGATTACTATGTGTATACATAAACAGTTACTGTTACTCTTTGTACGTACTGTATTTATTCTGTCTATATCATGATATCTGCCATGTCTATACTTATCTATGCAATAATATTTTATAAAACTGATGGCATAGTACCGTTCGGTATTTATTTATTATAATAAGGTCTGCTTGAGAATACGTTTTGTTTTTTATATTTTGATGTGACTACCCGTGATTTCACCCCTATGGTTCTATATGAAAACCAGCGCTACACCGTCTCGGTGCAGCTTATGCTATAGGACCTTTTTCGATCTCTATTTATTTTCTCTTTGTATTTGTTAATTAATCTGTTATATCTTCGCTTTAGTTTTGTAATTTTTTTTAGTATTATATAACTCTTAAGTATTTTTTAAGTTATTCGTTAGTATAATCTTAGGAATTTTATATAGATTCTGTACTGTTTTATTACTACGAGATCGAAATAAATGAGTTTTCTTTTCTTTTCTTATAAGCCATAGAGAAACTTGAATATTATGGTGATCAAATTCCTTTGAGATTGGCATTAAATCAAATCTTAACAGATTAACCCGTGACGCTTGTTAGATGGCAATGGATCCCTGGAGGGTGTAGCTATTTACGCGCGAAATTGGTAGCACGCGACCTTCTTGTATAAATGTTAATTCTTTATAACATTTTCTCGTACATAAATATTAATAATATAAACAGTTACTTTTTATGTAAAATTGTCTAGTCAGGTTTAGTCCAGTACACAAGGGACTAAGCTTAGACGAACTAGTTAGACTGTTATTAGAATTAAAAAGAATTGGAGTTTTTATTTTATAAAAGTAGCTGAATTGTTGGCGTATGGGTTAAGATACTGTCTTACAGTCCCAGTGTTACGGGTTCGAATCCCACGCAGGACAACACTTTTTGCTATCCAAACAATATACTAGATTTGTTAGGTTTTTTAAATTAATAAATTGTCATAATAATTACTACAAATTTAATGTTTAATAACAACCATAAACAATATAAAATGTTTTCATATAAAATAATTTTCTTCTTATACTAGCAATAAATTTGTAGCAAATTGTGGGTCAAAATTTAATAACTAATTTTCTATATCGGGGAGATAATTATAATAATGTCTGTAATAACGATGACTTGTTGGACGTGTGACATCACAGTCCGCCCGTGACCATGAACCCTGCAAAGTGTTCAAAACGCAGGGCAATCTAAAATCAAATAAAAACTCGATAAAATCCGTAAAATAGTTATTTACAACTAGCAACCCGCCCTCGCTTCGCTTCGGTTTCAGTCGTCTTATCTGCGTAGTTCCCGTTCCCGTGGGAATACTGGGATAAAATATAGCCTATTTTACTCCCTGATATTATAGATTTCCATTGGTGAAAGAATTTTTGAAATTGGTTGGGTGGTTGAAGCGTGAAAGCGTAATAAACAAACAAACAAATAAACAAACCAACAAACTTACTTTCACATTTATAACATTAGTAAGGACTAGCAACCTGCCCTCGCTTCGCTTCGGTTATAGGTTATAGTCGTTTTACCCGCGTAGTTCCCGTTCCCGTGAGAATATCGGGATAAAATATAGCCTAGTTTACGTCCTGATATTATAGCTTTCCATTGGTGAAAGAATTTTTGAAATCGGTCCAGCCGTTTTGAAGATTACCCGGAACAAACAGACAGATAGACAGACAGACAGACAAAAATTTTTTAATTGCTCTTTTAGGCATAGGCGTCGTGCAAATAACCGTGTGAGCATGAAAAAAGCCTATTATTTTGACATTACAAACAGACACTCCAATTTTATTTATTGGTATAGATGTGTAATACTCGCGTAAACATCAGAAAGTATTATATTTTGTTTTTTTTTTCAATATTAGTTCATTAGGTTATTTTTTATCTTGTTTATTATAAACACAGGTCATCTGAGGTCGCGATCTGTGATGTAATGAAATTGCTTCCCTACAACCTTAAGGAGTGCTTATCTTGAAAATTGCTCTCACGATAGCATCAGCTGAGATGACTTCCATTGCTGTATTTTTATGTGGTGAATTTTCACGCATTCATTTTTAGTATGTATCCGGGTGTCCTATAATATTTCGATGTATTTTTATTTACATAATTTTTGCCGGGCTGACCACGGAGGACAAGTAACTCGGTACCGGTGGTCGGCCCAACGACGAAGGATCGGAACGGAGCTGGGCGGCAGGTGCACTGACTATATCTCACCCTAAAAAAAATACATAATTTTGTGAAGTATACATAAAATTTTCCTCTTCTCAGCCCATATAAGACGCACTGTTGGGCTCAGGCCTCCTCCATAATGGGAGGCAAATTGACCTACTACTGCTCTGGTCAGACGGATTAGTATAGGGTTTTATTTCGAATTTTCTTTCTCTTGCATAGATGTTATTTGCATATTTAGTCCCTTAGTCGTCTTTTACGACGCTCGCGGGCAAGAGAAGGGGTGGTCAATTGTATTCTTACTTCGCCTGGATAATTACATGTGGTGGCAGAGTGTTTACAGAGGTATTTTTACATATTTGATATTTATTTTAGTTGGAACCAATAAAATTTAGTTACTATATATTTTTATCAAACATGCAATAGCAATAAGGCTTGCCGCCTTTACCTTTTATAAAAATTTTTTACTGTTTTATGAAAAATCGTGTTTCTTTTAGGACATCTATATTCATGAATTTGGAATAAAAAATTTAAATACATAATTTGATCTCAAGGCAGGAGATGTAGTTGCTGAGATATTCAAAATTTACTATAAATATACATAAGTATTTGCTTGTTTAAAGTACATGGATGACCGAATCTAGCTCGATATTTTTTTTGTTATGTTATGTTGCTTTGGAAAATAAGTTTCGGTTACGAATTACAGCGAAATATAAATATTTTTATATTATCATCATCATTCAGCCTATCGCAGTCCACTACAGGACGTAGACCTTTGATGTTGACCTTTGAGACCTAGATGTGGCCTGCCTATTGCCACATCAGCGTGTTAATTCCTTGTGCTATGACGGCTACTCATTTTCTATGAATTTCCGTATTTCGGATTCTATCTCTCAGGGAGATTGCGAGCCTAGCCCGCACCATAGCACGCTGGGCGACTTTAAGCTTGGTTATGAGGCCTAAAGTTTGGAACCACGTTTCCTGGTTGTAAGTCATCTCTAGTAACATACATTAATCTTAGACCTGTGTTTTCAGATAAGGTAAGTTGGATGAGAAGATCCTCTTAAGTTTTATATTCTGATAGCAACCCACCCTCGCTTCGCTTCGGTTTCTGTCGCCTTATCCCCGTAGTTCCCGTTCCCGTGGGAATACCGGGATAAAATATAGCCTAGTTTACTTCCTGATAATATAGCTTTCCATTGGTGAAAGAATTTTTGAAATCGATCCAGTCGTTTTGAAGATTACCCGGAACAAACAGACAGACAGACAAAAAAAATATAAAGAATTGAAGATTACTCGGAACAAACAGACAGACAGACAAAAAAAATATAAAGTGATTTTTAGGCCTATGCCTATCGTCCAAATAACCGTGAGCATGAAAAAGCCTATAATTTTGACATTACAAACAGACACTCCAATTTTATTTATTGGTATAGACAATATAAAAAGGATGTAAATTGTTGTTTTAATAAAAAAATGAATAAAAACAATGAAAAGAGATAAAAATAATAAAGAAGAAAAAACTGAGTACCAAACTGGCGCTGTCTGGACTAAAAACCTGCTCGATTTCTCAACTTAGCTATTTTTATTCTGGACTAGCAACCCAACCTCGCTTCGCTTCGGTTATAGTGGTTTTACCTGCGTAGTTCCCGTTCCCGTGAGAATACCGGGATAAAATATAGCCTAGTTTACGCCCTGATATTATAGCTTTCCATTGGTGAAAGAATTTTTGAAATCGGTTCAGCCGTTTTGAAGTTACCCGGAACAAACAGACAGACAGACAAACATTTTTTAATTGCTATTTTAGGTATAGGTGTCATGTAAATAACCGTGTGAGCATGAAAAAAGCCTATTGTTTTGACATTACAAACAGACACTTCAATTTTATTTATTGGTATAGATTTAGATGGGGATGGCTAAATTTATCTTCATGTCCTAATTAATCGTCATTGCCTAAAAAACAAATAAAACGAGGTTTTTTATAAATCAAATCTAGCTATATCAATTTATTTACTTATTTATTTATTTAAACTTTAGCACACAAAAATAAAGTACATGGCGGACTTAATGCCTTAGGCATTTTCTGCCAGTCAACCACGGGTGGAGCAGAAATAATTTAGGCAGGTGCAATACAATGTAAGGGGTAATTTGTAAAATTTGGTTATCCAAGTATAGCAATTATATTCTTATACACTATACACACAAACAATACACATATATATATATATATATATATACACATAGAAATACATATATACATACATATACATACATATAAATTTTATTAAAAGTAGAGGAGAGCCATCATTGATGAGTTGACTCCGTCAGAAAGTCTAGGTATAGACGTTTTACCATAGCTTTAAAACCATCACGGCTAGCGGCCATTTTGATCTTTAATGGTAACGCATTCCAGAGAAGAATAGCCTGGATATAAAACGAAGAGATTACTAGATTAGAGGAATGAGAAGGATTTATCGCCGCCGAAACTTCCTGAATGCCATATTTCATAGTACCTACTGTTGATGTAGTTGCCGAGATTCTAAATATATAGAAATTTACAAGAATTCTTGGTTTAAAGGTAAGTATTAGATAAATAAAATATGATTTTTGGTTTTATATTAGATACTAGCAACCGCCCTCGCTTCGCTTCGATTTTAGTGGTTTTACCCGCGTAGTTCCCGTTCCCGTGGGAATACCGGGATAAAATATAGCCTAGTATACGCCCTCATATTATAGCTTTCCATTGGTGAAAGAATTTTTGAAATCGGTCCAGCCGTTTTGAAGATTACCCGTAACAAACCGACAGACAGACAGACAAAAATTTTTTAATCGCTATTTTATGCATAGGTGTCGTGCAAATAACCGTGTGAGCATGAAAAAAGCCTATTATTTTGACATTACAAACAGACACTCCAATTTTATTTATTGGTATAGATTTGACTAATTCCTAATAATAAAAATAATGATTTATTTCTAAAAATTTGATTATAGTAGGTCTTACTTATATAACATAATCCAGTATATTCTACCATAAAGAAATATTTATTACAGTTTTTAATGATATGGCTTATTAGTTATGTCTCTCATTGATCTCGCAATGTCGCAGGGATGTCGGTGGAAGATGACCGTTCCGAGTGACTTTCTCATAGGGAGGCCTATGTCCGACAGTGTACGTCTATGGGCTGATGGATGGATGGAAAATAAAAATTAGCACAAACAGTACTAGACAGCATCTATTCAGAGAATACATAGGTGTAAAATAGAAGGTTAATTTTGCATTGATATTCTTCACCGCAAAATAAATAATCACACAGCCAGTATTATCATCATTTCAGCTCATATACGTCCCACTGTTGGCTATGAGCTTCCTTCACAATAGGAGGGAAATTAACCTACTTTTTTTGGGAGTGGGTTGCGGTGGGCGTGCTCCCCGCACCACTCCGTCCGGGGCGACAGAGGGGCGTAAGCACGCACACCCGCAACCCACCCATGTGCACGTCGCCTTCGTCGTTGGGCCGCCCACCGGAGCAGGGTTACTTGTCATCAGTGGTCAGCCCGACGGAACCTGAAATTAATCTACTATAACCACGCTGGTCAGACTGATTAGAATACTTCAAATTTTACTTTTTTATATAGATGATATATGTATATTTGATTCTTTAGTCGTCTTTTACTGTATCCACAGGCAAGATGGTGGTGAATTGTATTCTTACTCCGTCACCACACTAAAAATAGCAAAGTCAGTATACAGGCTCAATATTTCTAAACAGTAATTCCTCATAGATTTTTGTTAATGGTATTTACGGTTGAGTTTCTACACTCTGTTATTTTGCGGTTTAAATTTATTGCAGTGTCTTTAATTTACGTGCACCATTAGGATTACAATGTGTAAGTTACCTTATTTATTGCGATGTTAGTGAATGTTTTGCTACACACAATAGTATAAATTACCCGGGGTTGAAATCCAATAGTTCTTTTTTTATATTGATATCATATATCACGAGCCTCGTTGTTTATTCGACCTGTTTAGATCTGTTATCGATTATTTTTTTGATTTCTAAGCAAGACAATTATATCTGAAATTCCCAAATTATTAATTTAAGAATGGGTGTTTCGCCGCATAATGACTGATTAAGAACACAATTTACCCCAACTCTTGCCCCTTGGTATCGTAAAAGACGACTTTTATACGACTTGTTTCGACCTGCCGTCGATTATTTGTTTGATTCCCAAATAAGACAATAATTTTCGAAATTCATATATTACATCTAACTCTGGGTGTTTTGCTGCGTAGCGATCGAATAACAATATAATTTTCTACCCCATCATTTGATCTTGGGTATCGTAAAAGACGACTTAGGAATATAACAATTAACGACTGAGGAATATAATAGGAATATAACAATATAACAAATTGATTGATTGATTGATTGAACATCTATGCAAAAGAAGGAGAAGTCGAATTAAGGGTCCTTTCACACAGACCGGCTCGGAGAGCGTATACGCTTGGAATCGGCCGGAGCGGAGCCACCAACTATTTTACATAGAACGGCTGGAATAGGATGCGCTCGGAGCCGGTCAGATGTGCTCGGAGCCGGTCGGATGCGCTCAAAGCCGGTCGGATTCGTTCGGAACCGGGTGGATACACTACAAAGGCAGTACCAGTATTCCGTGCAGTCCAAGTTTTGTTTTCGGTGTGTTAACGTGTGCTTTTCGAAACATGGATTTAGATAGCTCCGATGAAGAAATATATTTGTTAGCAAGATTACTTGAAGCAGAACAAAACAAACGAAAGCGCAAGCGGAGACAAATATGACACGAGTATTATTAATTTTCATCAGTCATGTTTTCGTACAAATACACACAACTGTTCCGTTCAAATGTTGCTATCAAAATGGCAGTCGGCGCGGCGCGCAAAAAGAGCACGCATTCGGAGCCAATCGGCTGCGCGAGCGAGGAAGATCACGCAATCGGAGCAGGTCGGCCCCTCTTATTATTTCACATGAAGCGCGTTCAAGGATTCTAAATGACAAAAGAAGTGCACATGCAAAAATCTACTCTCCTCTTCAAGCCGGTCTGTGTGAACGGACCCTAAACATAGGGTTTACGATTGACGAGCGTATAGTACGGTGAGTAGATCACTTTCTCTTTCATCGTGGAGGTGTTTTTTCTCTGTTATCTAAGTAGCCACACCGTAGTAGAATCAAATAGGAAAGTGGGCAGAAACTATTTCTTGGAAAAACTATAACACGTACTGGAACCACCAACCCCCTGCTAAGTTTGGTAGTTATGGCACCATTCCTTAAAATATATAACTAATGGAGTGATGGACTAAGAATTTACGTAATAAAAACATAATTCACAAGAGGTCCGACTTTACGTGTGGGTGTCGTAAACGATGACTAAGGGATTATGATATTCATATAAAATTTTTGCAAGAGAGGGCACAGTTTAAATAAAACTCTACACCAACTCGCCTGTCCAGCGTAGCATAGTAGGTCAATTGCCCTTCGGTTGTGAAAGAAGCTAGAGCCCAACAGTAGTACATATATTAAACGGAATTTATCATAATACTAGCAGCCTTAATCTTAATGTCTCTGATGACAAGGTGGTGTACCGGTGGCCCACCCACATGTCGTTTGAGAGAGGTTTACCACCCTCTCCCGTCTCCTTAGATACATGGAACGGTGCGCGATGCACCATGGTTTGCCACCAAAACAAAATTAATAACAAAAAAAGCCTAAATTTTAATCTATATCTTGACTTCCTAACTAATATTATAAATACGAAAGTGAGTTTGTTTGTTTGTTACGCTTTTATGTTTTAACCATTGAACCGATTTTAAATATTCTTTCACCAATGCAAAACTATATTATCAGCGTGTAACGTACGCTATATTTTATCCACATATTTCCAAGGGAACAGGAACTACGCGGATAAAACTGCTGGAATTTGACTGATTTTGAAAATCATTTTACCAATGGGAAGCCGCTTTAACAGAGTAACATATATGTTATCCTCATATTCTCACGAGAACGGAAACTATGCGGGTAAAACTGTGAGAATTTTCTAGTAGAATATAAATATTAGTGAACAAGGCGTCAAACTCGGCTTTATGTCCTCAGCTCTCAAATAAATGTTGCGAGAAAAAAGTTATTAAGCTCGGTTGTAAAAGTCCTAGACCATTACGTACACATAAAGTTCCAGCTTCGGTTTTTTACTTAGTTATGTTAGCTATACACCTATCTACGAATACATTTAAAAGAATTGTAAATTTTTACTTTGTAGATAAACGTTTTTCATTGTTTATTGCGTATTTTTCTATTACTGTTGGTGGCAATCAAGCTTACAGTACACCTGATGAAAAGTAATACTTTAACTTATGGACCTACTAAAGGCATCACCAAAACCCACCCCCAGCAAACTCCCCCGGAAAATTGAGCCATCTCTCTTGCTCACCAAACGAAGTGCAGTTAAAAATTGCTACTCAAAAGTTGATTTTCTGCAAGAGTGTAGTCGTACGGACCGGCCCGCTGCTAGACAGGCAGACAGACACATACATTACAATATCCTCAAAGAATGTGTGATACATAACTTATGGCTTATATTTAAAAAAAAATCTTACACTCAGTGCCTTAAAAATGACTTTTTTTTTGGGATGGGTTACGATCGGCGCACTCCTCGCTCCACTCCGTCCGGGGCGACAGAGGTGCGTAAGCACGCGCACCCGTAATCGTGACACGTCGCCTTCGTCGTTGGACCGACCACCGGAGCAGGGTGACTTGTCGTCAGTGCTTATAAAATGATTAAAGGTTTTAATATATATATATATATATGTATATATTAAAACCTTTATGATGATATATATATATATATATATATATATATATATATATATATATATATATATATATATATATCATCATTTCAACTCACTCCCACTGTTGGGCTCTAGGCTCTTCCACTCCGTAGGATAGAAATCGACCTACTATACCACGCTAATAAAAATCCTATACCAACAAGTCTGTGTTGGTGTAGGGTTTTATTTCGAGTTTGCCTTCTCTTGCATAGATGTTATATGCATACTTAATCCATTAGTCCTCTTTTATGACGCCCACACGTAAGGAGGGTTAAATGGAAATGAAAAAAAAATGGAATGTCAAGTTAGTATGGAGGAGACTCAAACCCAGTATTGGGACGCATACGAGTCTCTAAAAATCTTAATGTTATTTTTCAATTAAAGGACATCCCCATAATCCGTTTATATTAAGGACTAGCAACCCGCCCTCGCTTCGCTTCGGTTATAGGTTATAGTCGGTTTACCCGCGTAGTTCCCGTTCCCGTGGGAATACCGGAATAAAATATAGCTTAGTTTACGCCCTGATATTATAGCTTTCCATTGGTGAAAGAATTTTTGAAATCGGTCCAGCTGTTTTGAAGATTATCCGGAACAAACAAACAGACAGACAGACAAAAATTTTTTAATTGCTATTTTAGGCATAGGTGTCGTAGAAATAACCGTGTAAGCATGAAAAAAGCCTATTATTTTGACATTACAAACAGACACTCCAATTTTATTTATTGGTATAGATTACATTTTTAAATAAACCTAAATAAAATCCACTCCTTTAAACTTCTTTTTCTTTTTCATAGATGTTTTAAATACTAACTTAAAAAAAACATATCGCTTTTGAAATAATTAGTTAATTAAAAAACAGTGCAACCAACCGTGCCCAATAAAAAAGCTACACAAAAACGTCCATTCATTCTAGGAATGTAGGAGCACTCAAGGCAATTTGCGGTACCTATTAAAATCTACGCCGACTGTACATTGCTGTATAGAGTTCATTTATTTGCATGAGAATTATTACAAATTAAAACTGTGTGTTGTGTACCTTTTGGTGACATTTGAACCATTTTACTTTTTAGAGTAAGTTCATTTCGTATGTTTTACATTTTAAGCCATTAAACATTGTTAACGGGTGTGATAAAAAGCGCCTGTGAACGTAATGTCTAGTACTAAAGCTGGATGCCAACATAATTTTATCCGTATATTAACCAAAAATCAGTAATGTACTACCATTTGTTGTGTTTATCAGTCGTTTTTCTTCTTTAAGCCTCTTTTGTAATATGATACACAAGGCTTAGTATTGTTCCTGTGCATGAACTGAACTGTTTATTGTAAATTAGACAGGTAAATGGTTTGCGAATGAAATAATGAAATTCACAAAACAAGTTCAAACAATTTTCCTACAAAATTTTGCATCACTTTGCGTTTGGTAATAACACTAATAAAATTCTAAGACAAGGTAGGGCTTTTTTTTGGGTGGGCTATGGTCAGAACTATGCCATTACCTAGGTAACACACCGTATTCCCTCATCTTCGTCATAGAGCCGGCCATGACCGGTACTGAGTTCTTTGTCGCCCGTGGCCAGCCCGACGGGTTATCTTTCCAGGTAACCGATCCCATAATAGGCCGTATTCCCTCCGCATCACCATTAGATCAATTACTGGTATCGATACCTTGACATCCGTGGCCGACCTGGCGGATTTTCCATTCGGATACCGTCCCCTTTGATGCCCTGGCAGCAAAACATTATGGTAGGCCATAATGTGTGTAATGTAATGGCTTCGCCCTAGGCCATAATGTCTCTGCGAGTTGCGGACTAATTCCTGGTCTGACTACCCGCGACTTTGGCTAGGGCGGCATTAGGCGCAGATATTCGCGCTTGTGTTAGCCAGCGCGGCGGTAGCACAGCGTGTCATGGTTGAGGAATTCCTCCCGGACCAACACCACTACCTCTTTTAGTGAGACGACTGCCTCACAGAAGGCGGCGATCACGTTCCTGATGCTGTCAAGCATTGTCTTAGCGATGGTCGGCAGCGTCAGATCGACACCGTTGATTGCGACGGGTTCATATCGCTGTTCTGCCCAGGCCACACAGACCACGGGCGTGTGCTGCGCCATGTTCTCGTCGCCATCGTAGTAGTGGCAGGATGGCATCCTATCCCTCTTCGCGACCTTGTGCAGGTACGTGCTAGAGGAACTACCCCGTCAAGACCTGCACCAGCCAGTAGGAGAAAACTCCGTGCTGCCGACCCAACCACTCCATCAGCACCGGCTGAAAGGCTTCGACTGCCTAATGGGTAACGATGCCCTGACGACGTCGCTGCCATGTTCGCCATGAGCCACGAAAGGGCAGTCGTCGTAAATGTTAACACCCTGAACTAAGGCAATAATTTGTTTGACTTTACGGACACATAATTAACAATTTGTGGATCACACAAAGCATTGCCCTGCGCGGGAATGAAACCTACTACTTTGGTACTGTATGCCGATATCTTAACCGTAGAACCATATGTGCGATCATCAACTTCATAATAAGGTAAATAATTCTTAAACATTGCTAGTCTACGCGCGACTTCGACTTCGTTAATGTAGATTTTGTTAGTTATTTTATCCCTTGCAGACAATACTTTTTTCCTGAATGAAATCCTATAACCTTTCTGTTTGTTTTTCTGTATCCCTAACAAGATGAATGCAAAATTTCAAGACCATAAGTTGAGCAATTAAGAAAGCGTAACAAACAAGCTCATATTTGTATTTATAGTATTAGCTAGAATCACATTTTTGTGGTATTGTTAACAAACACCCTAACTTTGTTTAACACTGTGACATTTCCAGTTTATCAGAAGAGCTTTTTGATTTCCCAGAACTCTACGCAACTGAAGTGAATGTTTTGATTGATGTCTTCTTCAAAACTTAATTTACTTAATTGGATAGTGAGCTTAAATTCGAAGATCACTTTACCAACTAAAACCTATATATTGGGATGAGACCGACTTTAGATGCTACTATCAGCTTATTTAATTACTGATCCATACATTAAAATAATTTAGAAAATACCTCCATCAAGCTATCGGCATTTGTTGCTGAACATAGACCTCATCATCGCAGCTCATATACATCCCACAGCTGGGCCCGAGCCTTCTGCACAATGGGAGAGAAGTTAACCTACTACACCGCGCTGGTCAGATCGCATTGCATAGATGGCATCTTCATATTATAATCCCTTAGTCGTCTTTTAAGACACCCATGGACAAGAAAAGGAGCGAGGAATTGTATTCTTACTCCGTCACCACACAGAAGAACATAGTAGGTCTATGTTCTTCTGTGTGGCAGATCAGGCGATAATGCTATAATCTCCTACCATGGCAAGCTGTAGGCCCAGCATTAATATTTGTGTCAAAAATTGGAGTTTGGAGAAGTGTATCTATTGGATGACAGGGGCATAACTTTAAATATATACAAATTAATCTCGATAACGTTACGAATAATTTGACATATTTATTCGTGTTAAGCCTACTAGTTGGCAAATTCAGTTACAAAAATGTATACCCAAGACGGTTTCTCCTGGTAATACCTACTTCATATGGTTTTTACAATAGCAATAGAGATGTAAGTGATGGGAAAATAATTTATTCTTTAACATAAAGCAGATTGCTTACGTATAAGTTTAAATTCAAAATCTTTTATTACTACCAGCGGTTGGAATGCTACCGCCACTAAAGAGATCCGGCCAGAAACTATTCGGGCTTTTGTATTTTTATTTTTTTTTTAATTTATTTATTTAAACTTTAGCACACAAAAATAAGGTACATGGCGGACTTAATGCCTTAGGCATTTTCTGCCAGTCAACCACGGGTGGAGCAAAAATAATTTAGGCAGGTGCAATACATTGTAAGGGGTAATTTCTAAAATTTGGTTATCCAAGTATAGCAATTATATTCTTATACACTATACACATAAACAATATATATATATATACACATAGAAATACATATATACATACATAAACATACATATAAATTTTATTAAAAGTAGAGGAGAGCCATCATTGATGAGTTGACTCCGTCAGAAAGTCTAGGTATAGACGTTTTACCATAGCTTTAAAACCATCACGGCTAGCGGCCATTCTGATCTTTAATGGTAACGCATTCCAGAGAAGAATAGCCTGGATATAAAACGAAGAGTGTACTAGATTAGAGGAATGAGGACAGTGAAGAATAAGATTTTTGGAGGAACGAAGATTACGGTCGTGAGTGGTACATAGAAATTGAAAGTGAAGTTTTAAGTAGAGGGGAGTATTAGGAGAGTTTAAAATAGAGTATAGTAAAGAGAGAGTTCGCAAGCTTCGTCTTTGCCTAATCGGTAATCAATTAAGACGAGAGCAAAATGAGGAGACATGGTCGAATTTACGAAGGTTAAAAACGAATCGAATGCAATTATTGAGAATACGGTTTCCCTTTGAAGTGAAAATTTCTTTAAGTGCGCCTTGCACTTGGGATTTGAATGACACAGCCATGACTTTCGGCTATGTAATGTTCGTTCGAGTAGAGTCAAATTTTATGAGTTACGAGCAAATTCCTGCAGTTTACCCACTTTCCCGTTCCCTTGGATATATCGTGATAAAATATAGTCTAAGTTACTCTTTATACAGACAGCGTCTGTGAATTAAAATATTAGCAAAATCGATTTAGCCATTTTGAATATTACCTGGAACAAACAGACAGACAGACCAAAAAGATTTAAAGTGATCATTAAATATAAATATAGTGTAAATAAACGTGAGTGAGTGAGTTTTGAAACAGTCATTTCAGTTTTATTTATTTGTATAGATTACTAGCAATCCGTGCTTGCTTCGCTTCGGTTTCAGTCGTCTATCCCGTGTAGTTCCCGTTCTCGTATACCGGGATAAAATATAACCTATGTTCCTTCCTGATGATAATAGCTTTCCATTGGTAAAATAATTTTTAAAGCGAACAAACAAACTTACTTTCGCATTTATAATATTAGTTAGGATGAATATGGAATAAAAGAAAATAATGTATTGCGTTATAACTAACCTTGCCTTTTCATCCTGCAATCTTTTACTTATTTCTTTTTATGTAGATGTTTAGAAACAATCAGTTTGTATACAATCTTTTACTACTTTATGGCCAATATGATGCACATAAGTTTAAAAAGTTTAGCTGTTACCTTCCTTCAGTACAGAGACGATATTAAACTTTCTACCTTACTCATTTTATTTTACGTTTGACATTTGAACTTTAATGAATGAAGCATACAAATTGCTTTACTTTGAATGGCAGACGTAAATAGCATCTGTATCTTTTAAAATCAAGAAAGTATATACTATTTCAAGAATTTATAACATCTTAGATTTGCATTACAACAATATTTTATGTTTGTAATCATCATCATAATTATGTCATCCCAAATACGTCCAACTGTTGGGCTCGGCACTCCTTCACTATGGAAGTAAAATTTACGTACTATACCACGCTGATCAGACGTGTTGGCATAGGGTTTTATTTCGAGTTTTCCTTCTCTTGCATAGATGTTATATGTACATCATTGCCCTTAGTCGACTATTACGACACCCATAGGGAAAAGAGGGGGTGATGAATTGTATTCTGTCTCTGTTCACCATTTTTTCAACATTTCGGCTTATATACGTCCCACTGTTGGGCTCGAGCCTCCTCAATAATAAGAGGGAATCTTACTATACCATGCTGGTCAGACAGGTTGGTATAGGGTTTTGTTTCGAATTTTCCATCTCTTGCATACTCATACTCATTTATTTCGTAAAACCAATTTACATGTCAATTTTATGGATAAATTATATTACATTATTATTATTACATAGGTTAATAATTATTTACAATTCATTTTCAAAAATTCGTCATAGCTGTAAAAAGTTTTCTGTCAACGCTTAAGATGCGTTTTAAATCTACGAAGACTAGAAGTCATAGAAACTGTGCTCGACAGCTTGTTGTATACTGGCGGCCCCACGACATGAGTTGTTTTGGAGGTCTTTGTTAGCGTTCGTTTTATACTAATTAAGATAAGCATAGATGTCATATGTGTAATATATCCCTTAGTCGACTTTTACGACACCCGCGGGTACAAGAGGGGTTGGTAAATTGTATTCTTACTCCGTCACCACAAGGAACTGTTCTCGGAAGTTTTCGTCTATATTCGACACTATTCAGGGTTACTTTGAATGGATCCAAATTCTAATGAGATTTAGAACAGGTAAACCATTTTAAGAGTTAAATGTCGTCATATTTCGATGACTGATGTCTCTTTAAATGTCGATAACATTTACGTAAGAGAAGGAAAACTCTATATAAAAAGGCCGTTTTTTTAGGGGGTGGGTTGCGGTGGGCGCGCTCCTCGCACCACTCCGTCCGGGGCGACAGAGGGGTGTAAGCACGAAACTCCCGCAACCCACCCACGATGCACGTCGCCTTCGTCGTTGGGCCGACCACCGGAGCAGGGTTACTTGTCATCAGTGGTCGGCCCGACGGAATACCCCCTACTTGGAGTACCCTCCCATTGACCGACGTCCCCCCCTCGGGGAGGACGTCGGTCTTTCCTCACGCGGTCTGCCTCTCGGCGGGTGACGGATTAATCCCCGGTCACGTCACCCGCGGCCTCGGCTAGGGCGGCATGAAGCGCAGGTAGGCGCGTCTACGCCGCCCCAGTCGCCGGTGGCGGATCTCCTCATCGAGGCTGCGCTCCTCGCGCAGGCGATCCGCCGCCTCCTTCTGCGAGATCACTGTCTCGCAGAAGGCTGCGACCGCGTCCCAATATAAAAAGGCCGTAGGGATACCAACACGTCTGAACAGCGGGATATACTAGGATATTTCCCCTCTCATTGCGGAGGAGGAGTAGATGTATATATTTTATATAAACTTTGAAAGTCCCAAAATTTATTTAATACTAGCTGACCCAACAAACGTTGTTCTATTCAAATAAAATAAAAAGAATTCTCCTTGAAATCGACAGCGGTGCCACCTACCGGGTCCAATTGTGAATCTTAACCATTCTCTAATCCCCTTGAACACACACACAAAATTTCATCAACATCGGTCCAACCGTTTAGGAGGAATTCAGTGACATACACATGTCCACAAGGAACTACTTCTAAACGGCTGGACCGATGTTCATGAAATTTTTTGTGTATTCAAGCTGCTGTCGATTTCAAGGAGCATTCCTTTTATTTAATTTGAACAGAACAATGTCTATTGGGTCAGCTAGTTTATAATATAAAAATATAATAACAAAGACGACAAAATGTTTTGAAATTGTAATAGTCCTTCGGGTCAGTTTGTACTTTATCTTGTATTATTATATATATTTTCGTTGTCATTCTTACAATAAATTTGCCCAAAATACTTTTATATGTACTTGAACTGATCTCGCTTTGGGGGTTTTATTCTCTGCATTTATTGTTGAAAGTTTTAATGATGCGTACAATTTAAAAAATCGGATGTGCTATTGATAAATATTTTACTATTATCAATTTAACTGTATGTAAAGAATTTGGGATATTTACATAAAAATTAAATATTTGAAAACATTTTGGTACCGTTGTTGCGTCATCATTATCTCAGCTCATATACGTCCCACTGCTGGGCTCGGGCCGCCTCCGTAATAGGAGGAAAATTGACCTTACTATACCATCAGACAGGTTGGTATAGGGATTTGTTTCGAGTTTTCGTTCTCTTGCATTGATATTACTTGCATATATTCTATAGTCATCTTTTACGACACCCACGGGCTCTTGCCTTGAGAGAGTGATAAATTGTATTCTTACTCCGTAACTACAGGGAGCAGTTTCAGTAGTAAACAACAGCTTTGTTTACTACTGAAAAATTAATTGAGAATCAATGGTAAGAGCCGGGTTAGCGTACGTTTTATATATATTTAGAGTAGTTTAAATTACAATTAAAAAACTGGTAATGAAATCTTAGGCCTGCACACGTCTTGCGCCGGCACCCGCGGAGAGGTTAGATTCGCGACGGCGATTGGCGTCCCGGGCCGTATATTCCGTAGAGCCGACCACTGAAGTCAAGGAACTCTGCACCGGTGGTCGGCACAACAATGAAGGCGACGTGCTACATGGGTGGGTTACGTTGCAGCGCGCCGCCCCTCTGTCGCCCCGGACGGAGCCGGGTGGCGGGTGTGCTGGCCAGTATATAGTAATTTGATTACACTTCGTGTAGGATACTTAAGTCCAGCAATGAGACATTGTTTCAAGGTTAGGAATATTACATGTATCCATTAGCTATTGGATGAAATCAAACAAACTTTACTATAGAAAAAATAATTTTATATAAATTTATACGACAACCCATTTTATTTATATAACATACAATAATATTTATTCACAATAGTAAATTATTTCTTAACTAGCGGAAAGTATACATTTACACATAAAGGCATATTAAAGTTTAATGGTATTTTAGCTACATTAAAATATAATAAGTGATATCTATGAAAAATATTCCTTGAGTGGAAAATACAAGTTTTCTATAACATAATGTATGTAGATAAATTAACTTTATAAATAAGAGTATGTGTGCTAATGAAGAAAATGTTCGCAGAATCAATATGTTTCATGTCACGAAACTTACGTCAGGAACATTTGTTATGAGGAAAGGTCTATAGCAGTTGGACTAATGAAACGTGACTTGTGTTTCAATGGGATAGGCGTTTGTTAATTTTTCCGTTAAAAGCACCGCCATAGGAAAGGGTTAAAGCTTTATTGGATTAAGATTAATGTTAACACATTTAATTTATCCAGCGTGCTCTGAAAGTAATTTATTTACGCCCGCCATTTCGTCATGAAAGTAAAGGTAAATATAATGAGATCTATTACAAGGTAAATAAAGCAATTATTTTTAATTTTAATATATTTAAAAGTAGCAAAAAAACTAATAAAACATGGACACGGATTATGATGTTTTTGAAGTTAATGCTTTTGGCGCGGTAAGGAAAAATGATGAGGTAAATTTTTACAATGCGCGCGCTCACCGTTACGAAAAACGGACACTGAAGTTAGCAAATTTTTTAAGATGCGTTATAATAAAACTTTCAATCTATTAAATATCTTTTTTAGGGTTCCGTACCAAAAGGGTAAAAACGGGACCCTATTACTAAGACTTCGCTGTTTGTCCGTCCGTCTGTCTGTCACCAGGCTGTTTCTCAAGAACGGTGATAGCTAGATAGTTGAAATTTTTACAAATTATGTATTTCTGTTGCCGCTATAACAAAAATACTAAAAATAAAATAAATATTTAGGGAGCTTCCAAGCAAAAAACGCGATCTTTTGCCCTTTTTTGCTCAATGATACGGAACCCTCCGTGCGCAAGTCCGACTCGCACTTGGCCAATTTTTGCTATTATTAATGTTGTTTTTTTTACAAATGTAAGATAATGCGAAGGACAAAATTTTTAGAAAAATATTTATCTTGTTACGCCAAAGAAGTATAACTTTTTTATACATATGTTTTATTTCAAAAATCGTGTAATGAGTAAAGAATATTTATAAACATATATGTATGGTATAGAATTATGGCTATATAAGGCCTCAAGTCCCAAGAGGACTTCGTAAACGCCCGTTAAAAGGGGTTAAAATAAAACAAATATCAATTACAACATACGTTCACACAGTATTTTTAGAGTGTGACATTTTATTACAGTGCAACGATAGTGTTCGATTTTAAACGTAGAACGCTAGATTGAATTCATCACACAATAACTACGTGTATTCTATTTGAACGCTTTTTAACGGACAATGAAATAGCTTTCGTATCTATGAGTAATACAATCATTGCGTAACTATAGCATTTTTATGTTTATCTTTTTGAAAATGAAATACAATTTATAATGATTTTAATGGATTATATTTTACATGCAGACTATCACATTTACTTCTGAAGATATAGCTTATTAAATTAAATTACATTATTATAATTGGAATTTAACGAACTTACAATGATGCCTTAACCATGCGTATGTTTTAAACTTAGATGTAGTATATAATGTGTATTATATTATTATCTAGGGAGATGCTGATAGGTAGGCACACTGGTATAATAATCACACAAAATAATTGGGATTTAAAAGATTAAATGTATCTAAATTACAGAAATATCGGATACAATAAACCTTAGATTTTTATAAGCCCTTATATTGATAGGTCCTTTAGGTCCTTATGTTATTAATAAGTATATTATTGAAATCAAATATGAAATATATTAAACTTTCTTTATTGTTAATATTTAAATTTTTTTATCTATGAAGAGATTATTATTATTCCTTTTTTCTTGAAGTTTATGAATAAGAATAGAACAAGAGAGACGGAAAATTACGATTTTAGATTTTATTTTTAAATGTGTAGATCGACCTTATATTTTTTTGAACTGTTATTTGGAGAGAATTAAATTGCCAATTAACAATGTCTTCTAGTATAATGCTGACATATTTATAATAATCTGCGTAGTTATTGCTTTGATGATACCTTCGATGGTAGTGTTTACTTTTAATGGAACCTAGGAATTTAATTTGAAAGCGCTGGAATATAACTTTTATATTAGCAACATTAAACCGATAAATAATTTAGAAAAAGATAACATTATTAAAACGAACAATATAAAATATTTACAGCAATGTAATAACATGTTTTTTTAGAAATCACATTTTCTTTAGAAAACAAAACTTGGTTTTGATTAAAACTTATTGCCATTATTACGTTGGTAGTAACGACCTGACATATATAGGATAGTTATATTAATTACAGTTTAATATTCTTTATAATTAAGTACATGTATGTACTTAAAATAAAAAAAATATTAAAAAAGAAAAGAATTTTTGTAGGGTAATTTAATTCAACTAATTTAACTTTTTTTAGTTGAGATTGTTTTAACTACATTCAATATTTTCATAAATTAATTAAATAATTTATTGAAGTTTTCATACCAATAATACTCAGATATATATGTCATTTACGTTCTGTAATTTTATTTTCCGTGTGGTGATGGAGTAAGAATACTATTCACCCCCTCTTTTGCCCATGGGAGTCGTAAAAGTCGACTAAGAGATATAATATAATACGCATGTAACATCTATGCAAGAGAAGGAAAACACGAAATAAAACCCTATACTTATCTGACCAGTATGGTATAGTAAAGTCAATTTCCCTCCAACTGTGGAGGAGGGTCGAGCCCAGCAGTGGGATGTATTTGAGCTGAGATGATGATATAAGTCTATATATATATATTTCTGTGGTGGCGGCTTTAAAATAACTAGTGATCGCCGAGTGGTCGAAATTCGGCCATAATTCATTTAAATAAATTTTTCTACTACACAATTTTCTTTTAATTTTATTAATGTATATTGAGCAAGCTGTATTTCACTAATCTTATATCTTTAAACAAGCAATTCTTGTATATATATATATATATATATACAAGAATTGCTATATATATTTTCAGGATCTCGGCAACGGCACCAACGATTTTAATGAAACTTGGCATACTAGAGGTTTCGAGGCCAAAAAATCGATCTAGCTAGGTTTTATTTATACAAAAAGGTTGTTTTGTCGATGTTTTTAGCAAAACTATATAATGACATTAAATTTTAAAAGAATATGAATTAAAATTTCGCCGTAAATGTCATGAGTTACGATAGCTCAGTTGCGAAGTTGTCCAGTTTCCTTTTAGTTTTGTTTTGGCATTCAAACAGCGTTGGATTGAATCTCGGTGTTATTATTATTCTCTTTTTGTAATTTTTTTATATTTTTTTATTATTTAATTTTTATTTTTTAATAATATATATCTAAATAAATTCGACAAAAATAAAACAAAAATATTCCGAGCGAAGCTCGGTCAACCACATATTAACTAATATATAAGCACAAATTAAACATTGTCGTCATAATTATGATTGTTTGACATTTAGTTCGACCAGGGATTTTAACCATTTTATGCACTTCTCCTCATTATATACATCAACTGTGTCAAATTTCATACTTGTTCATCCATGTAATTTTCGTAAAAAGGGGTACAAAGATTTTGCTCCACGTATTAATATATAGATATGTTCCTAATCTTTATTTCAGTAGATATTTTAAAAACTAAGAAAAAGTAAGGGATAGTTAAAACTTTCTGAAAAATACATAGTCATACTGCGCTTATTAATATTTCTGGCAAGCGTGACGGTAATATTATACTCGATAATTTTTTATATATCAAACCAAGCGCCGCATGCGGTTATGGTTGCTACGCCTACCTATATATGTAGCAAAGCTGTTAATTGACTGAGTATAATGATGAATGTTCTATATCTGTGATCGCAATCCAGATATGATAAAATATAAAACAGTATCTTTATAGATAGGTTTGATCAAGGCATTGCAAAATAGTTCAAAGTGAAGCCTTGACGGCTACAAAAACTACGAACTCGTAGGTGTCGTGAAAGACTGGGGCGGCGCAGGTGCGATTACCTGCCTGATGCCGACCTAGCTGAGGCCGCGGATGACTGGACCGGGGAGTTAGTCCGTCACCCGTCGAGAGGCCGACCGCATTAGGAAAGACCGACGTCCTCCCCGAGGGGGGACGTCGGTCTTGGACGACTTGTCACGGGTGCGCGCGCTTACGCCCCTCTGTCGCCTCGGACGGAGTAGTGCGAGGAGTGCGCTGACCGTAACCCACCCCCCCAAAAAAAAGGTGTCGTGAAAGATGCCTTACAAATATCTCGAACGTCATGCAGACGTCCGATCGTAAAACTTTTGTCAATAAATTTTGCAATATGTACGATGGAAAAGGACTACATATTGCGTTAATCTTGAGTAATTGAGATAAGAGCAGAAAAGGATGATGATGATAGGAGATAGAAGAAGAGTGAATGAAGTAGATAGGTTAATTAAAAAAAACAGTGTTCATCTAACAACAAAGTATGCATCTTGAGACTTTGATGTGAAACATCTGAGATTGCTACTTCTTTTGTATGTTTGGTTTCTATTTATATTCTACTTCCTACTAATCCTATCCTACTATATAATATTATAAACGGGAAAGTTTGTGAGGATGTGAAGATGTGAGGATGTATGTTGCACTTTCACGCAAAAACTACTGAATGTATTTTGATGAAACTTCACAATAATATAGCTTACATATCAGAATAACACATAGGCTATAATTTATCCCGATACTCCCACGGGAAGAGGGCGCGCAGCGCGCTGCTAGTCTATCACAATGTTCTCTTTTTTATTAGCAATAAATATTATTTAATTTAAATTTGAAAATCCTAATCGGCGTTCTTTATAAACGCCTCTGAACTTTTAACCAACTTATCATCATTATTTCAGCTCATATTTTAGCATATCATTAAGAGGGAAATCGACCTATACCACGCTGATAAGACGTGTTGCTAGGCGACGAATGAACGGCGCGCGGGCCCATAACCCATCCATACCAACCACAACAAACACTTCGTCGTTGGGCCGACCACCGGAGCAGGGTGACTTGTAGTCAGTGGTCGGCCCGACGGAATACCCTTTCAGGTACCTTCACCTCTCGATGTTCCTGTCCCGGGACGTCGGTCGCCGTCGCGCGTTTAGCCTCTCTGCGGGTGACGGACTAAAATCCCCGGTCTGGTCACCCGCGGCCTCGGCTAGGGCGGCATCAGGCGCAGGTAGTCGTGACTGCGCCGCCCGAGTTGCCGGCGGTGGAACGTATCACCGAAGAGGAGCTCCTCTCGCGCACGATGCGCCGCCTCCTTCCGGGAGATGACGGCCTCACAGAAGGCGGCGACCGCGTTCCAGACGTGTTGCTAAAGGGTTTTATTTCGAGTTTTTCTTATATTGCATAGATGTTATAAGCATATTTAATCCCTTAATCGTCTTTTACGATACCCACGGGCAAGAAAGGGGGTGACGATTATTACTTCATCACCACAGTGAAGAACACCACATAAACAAATAATATAGAGTTCGAATACAAAAGTATACCCAGCCACTATTTACAATTTGTCTACAAATTAAGAGGTAATTATTAATAAGGTTGTGTGTAATTAAACGAATGTATAGCAACAATGCTGTAGGACAATGTAAAATCATGTTATTTTAAAACGTATATAAGTATTACAGTAAAGTATTCAACGTTACTGATTCTGATTTCTGGGTTTATATATTTTCTATCTGCTATAGACGGAGTTTTGAAATAGGATTAAGATGCCTTACTTTCTGCTATTTTTTTATTCATCATTATAGAAAATTCTCTAAATATATCATTACCATTTATTATTTCAGCTCATATACGCCCCTACTGTTGGGCCTAAGCCTACTAAAACAGGCAGAAAACTGATCTAATATACTAACGTTGACCAAACCTTATGCTATGCGTTTTTATTCAGTTTTCTTTTTCTTGCATTTGTTATAAGTATATTTGATCACTTAGTCGTTTTTTACTGCACCTGCAGGTAGGCGAGGGCGTGGTGAATTGTATTCTTACTCCGTCACCACACGGAAAACATGCTTGAGCTATATGTGAATACAAACAACTAATGATTTATAAAGAACACGCAATCATAAAATGCACTAACCTTTATTTTATAACAACGTAACATAAATAATACAATTAAAGAATCAAAAATAATAATATAAATTTATTTTAATTAATATCTAATGAGTATTTGGAATGTTAAAGCTAATAATAATATTAGAACGAAGCGCATAAATTCCCTCACAAATTTACCTACACGGAATTATAACAGGCATTATTTAGTCTATTAATATATCTATGAGTAGTTACATATTATATACAAAGCTATTTATTAGATCACAGCTCCTGATTGATTTATTCGCGTGGAAAGTGATGACTAGAATCAATTTTACAATATTCCTACGTTTTTAAATACAATAAACTCTACTTATGTATAAAAAATTCTGTCCAATTTCAAAGTCGCATACTATTAGCATTATTCTAATAACATTATTAAAAAAAAATCTAAGAAGTAAATAAAATTTCATCAAATATATTTCATCATATCGTAGCCCACATACGTCCTACTGTTGGGCTCAGGCCTCCTCCATAATGGGAGGGAATTGGACCTACTATTATACCATGCTGGTCCGATATGTGGGTATAATGTTCCATTATGAGTTTTCCTTCTCGTGCACAGATCTTATGTGTATATTATATCCCTTAGTCGTCTCTTACGACATCCACGAGCAAGATGAATTGTATTCATTCGGGAGTGGTGAATTGTATTCTTACTCCGTCACCACATGGAAAGCGATGCTAAATTTTAATTCAGCATAGATTTTCGCTGTGGTGGCACTTTTTTATACTCAATTTACAGCCCACATTTTTTTTTTTTTTTTTTTATGGGTGGGCTATGGTATGCACACGCGCGGTCCAATCCATCCGGGGCGATGAAAGGGCGGCGCGCGGGCCCGTAACCCACCCGTACCCACGTCACCTCGTTGTTGGGCCGACCACCGGAGCAGATGTGACTTGTCGTCAGTGGTCGGCCCGACGGAATACCCTTTCGGGTAACGTCACCTCTCGACGTCCTGGGACGTCGGTCGCCGTCGCGCGGTCAGCCTCTCTGCGGGTGACGGACAATTCCCCGGTCCGATCACCCGCGGCCTCGGCTAGGGCGGCATTAGGCGCAGATACTCGCGCCTACGCCGCCCGAGTCGCCGGCGGCGGAACGTGTCGCCGAATAGGAGCTCTACTCGCACACGATCCGCCGTCTCCTTCCGTGAGATTACGGCCTCACAGAAGGCGGCGACCGCGTCCCAGTTCCTGACGCTGTCGAGCATCTCCCTGGCGATGGTCGGCAGCGTCAGGTCGGCACCGATAATCGCGACGAGTTCACGGCGCTCCCCCTCCCACGCAGCACACACCTCGAGCGTGTGCTGCGCCGTGTCCTCGTCGCAATGGCAGTGGTGGCAGGACGGTGTGCTCTCCCTCCTGACAATCTTGTGCAGGTACTTCGCGAAGCAACCGTGCCCCGTAAGCACCTGCACCAGTCGGAAGGAAAGCACCCCGTGCGTCCGCTCCAACCACTCCATCAGCACCGGCCGGAAGGCCTCGACGGTCCTGACACCGTACCGAGGACTCTCCAGCCGGACTGCCCAACGGGCAATTACTTCCCGGCGGGCGTCGACCCGCCAGGCGGTGACCTCTTTGATGGAGACCATACCGCCGCGGGCGCGCGTCTCCGATGCCCGCCGATAAATGTCGGCAAGCATCTCCGCCTCCAGGTCCCACGGGGGGGTTCCGGCCAGGAGGCACGCTGCCTCCGTCGCCACCGTGCGGTAACCACGTATGGCCCTGATCGCCATGACCCTCTGTGGTCGCCTCAAGAGGGTCCTCAGCCGGACGGTCAGGGACCCCGCCCACACCGGTGCGCCGTACAGGGCCATCGACCGGATCACCCCCACGTACAGCTGTCGGCACGTAGCGCTGGGTCCGCCCACGTTCGGCATCAGCCGCGAAAGGGCGGACGCCGCGCCGACAAGCCGGGGAACAAGTCGATGGAGATGCTCCCGGAACCAAAAATGCCCGTCGAGCACCAGGCCCAAGTACTTCATGTGGGCCTGGATGCTGATGGTAACCGACTTCACGGTGATCGAAGCGCCGGCGGGTGGCCCGGCGGTACGGAGGCCATACATATGACATACATACGACATACGTCTTAGTTTCAGGCGTGGGCCTCCTGTTTAGAGAGTTTAGCATAATATACCATAATGTATATATTTTTGCCCAGGGGGTGACGCTGTTTCTTTTCATATTTCTTTTCTTTTGTACTGATGTTACTTGCACACATTTCTTTATAGATTTTTACGATAACCACGTGAAAAGAAAGACTATAATGTAAGATTATATTATACTTTTTCCAAGTACGCTGTAAATTAAATGATTTATGAGATCTTTAAATTGTTTGTTGATTCAAGTATTCAGTAATACAATTATTTCTTGAATAAAAAATAATTCTGAAATTTTAAAATGTATTAAACCCCAACCTATAGCAATGCCCTCATCTATTTGGCCCTGGATTTTTAGCAGAACATAAAAAGCCTAAAAATTGTGCAATACTTTTTAACCATACGTTGAGAGTGAAATTATAAAATCAAATTTGCATCGTATGGTTCGGTAAGTTTGAATTCTATGCAAAATAATTCTTTAATTCTTCTTTCTCTTAATTATACGTTTGTAAAGTTCCCCAGGAGTCAAAATAGATTGTAGGCCCGTTCGCCGCTCTATCGTCACCCCGAACGAAACAGACGGCGTGTGTGCTGACTTTATCCCACCCAAAAAAAGGAGTTAAAGATAGTACTGGGTTTTAAAGAAATTGTGACATCATCAGATTTGTTACGTTTGATTTTGCATTAAATTAACTACACGAATTGGACAAGATTTTTTTACATTGTAAATGCATAACTATATTAAAATATATATTTACATACTATGGAAATTATTTTATAGTTTAGAAAGATTTACATTAGTCTAGAGCCTCTCGTAATCACTACGTCGATTTAGATAAATTCCTATATACACATGAACACTATTCTAATTTAATTAGGTTGAGATCACTTCAGCTTTGGTTTGATACGTCACTTTCTTTTTGACATTCTTCTTGATCGAAGGATTTCGGCTTTCGCTATCTAAACTCACTTCACTAACCGATTCTGAGTCGAGGCAATACGGGATGTTCTCAGTACCCAAATGCCTTTCTACACACTCGATTGGTTCGTCAAAACTATGTTCTAAAGTCCTCATGCGGTATGTATCGCATGAGTGCCGATCATTGCGGCGGCTGGCCCGCAATGATCGGCGGTCTCTGCATCAAGAACATCTAGCTCTTGGAGCGCGGCATGTTCCCGCGCGGGCTTGCTGTCACAAACGACACATTTCATGTTGTGATACAGACGAATACATCATCGTTGATACTGGATACTGCAAAATAACATTAAACTTAACTTTAAAAAATAACAGTAATGGTACTCGATGGTTCGAATAAATGTGCAATTCCGTTGATTTATTTGTTTTCCTGTCATTAAAAGCGACAGAAGACCATTTACTCGATATCATGCAACTCACAATACTTGATGCAAATTGATGATAAATGTAAGATGAAATAGTTTGGTAAGTATTACGAGATTTATATAATATAATTTACAATAAAGGAACTTAGAATAATGAGTTCAATAAGATTCATTGAATGAAAACAACGTTAAAATTTTGACTGTGGGTTTTAAAATCAAGGGTCACACATATACATTTATATAGATATTTTGAAATATATATATTTGAAATTATAATTCTTTTAGCGTTTTAGGGAAAAATAATGACAGTAAATTTTTACGATATGCGAGCACACCGTCACAAATATTGATACTTGATATTGATTTAATGCATTATCTAGTTGACTAAAAATGCATTATAATAAAACTTTCTATTATTATCTTCATTTTTTCTACAATCGTAGCAAAACGCGAAGGATAAAATTTTAGAAAGATTTTTATCTTGTTACGCCAAAGAAGTACAATATCTTACGTGCGTACATTAATACATACATACCTTTTTAAGGTAATAGTATATAATTAGATAAATAATTATTAATCATGCAAATCTAGCAGCAAGAAGCAATATGGAAACGCGTTTTAACGTGCATTGTTTTAGAGTGAAGTGTTAGCTTGCGAAGATAACTGAGAAATAGTAAGGCGTGACAAAGAGTATATCAACAAAATGCTGACAGTTGATAAGTGATGTGCAGCAACATTGGTAAGAGTGTTAAGAGTAATACATAAGGGGATATACACCAAAATAGAACAGTCATGACATGTGAGGTGATAAAAAGTCAGACGTACCTCAACATTTTATCGTCGTAAACTATGTTTACAAACGACTAACTAGACTCAGTTTAATATGTAATTATTTAGATCTACATATTTAAATTTAATTATTTCTTCTCCTTTTCGAATTTGATTAATTTTTTATTAGAATGAAGAAATAGAAATATGGAAGATACGAATTGAGATTATATTATCAAGGCACTTGGAATTGTGAAGTTAATTTCGAAGGTGTACAAAATGGAGCTGATTCGCTATATGTAGGTTTGTTCGCAGGAATTTTGTCTGATCTGTTGTATGCCCATCAGTTCACTCGATGAATAATAGCGTCGAGTGGTGCGTAACTGAAATTAAAAGAACAAATTCATGACAACCTAAGAAAAAGCATTTCAATTTGCAACTGAAATTATAAAAATCTCTTTTTGTTTGAGGCTTTTGAAGCAAAGAAAAAGCCTAATCATTGTATTCTTAGTTAAGTAAACTCGAAAATACTCACTTGGGACTGTTTGAAGCGAAGTTGCGGTTGATATTTCCGTCGTAACTTTCTGGGGCAGCACACACACAGAATTCTAAGGAACGCCCTGAAACAAATAGAAACGATTTTTGTTAGCCATACGATTACAAGATTAACTTTTACTTAAATTAGTTAATTAACTTCTTATATTACTTTCGCTGAAATCCTATTTTGAAAAACGAATCTTTAACCTAAAGGTAAGTCCACAAATTATGTGAAAGACGTTCACATTTTTATTGTATAATAATAATAATTGATTCATAAATAATTTTTTGAACTTTAGAATAACTAAATGACGAAAATGTATTAGATAACGCTAATTTTATTTCAGTTCACCCGATTGTGTATGATTTATAAGTCTGCAAAAAGACTTTCCAACTATCAGGGCTGGTATAAATCAAAGCAGATAGAGAATGAAAAAAAATAACAATTTATATACTGACCTCTTTATGTTATACCTACCGCAGAGATTCCTTGGCCAAAAGTACCTAGTGTATATCTGTAATCTCTATGATAATTAACGTCTTCGGTAAATTAAAAAAGAAAGCTTATTAAACTTAATCATTAATCACATAAATAAATTTAACATAAATTTTATAGACCTCTCAGCTCATGTACTACTCACTGCTGGGCTCGAGTTTCTTCCAAAGAGGGAGAGAGAAAGATCTAATATACTGCTGATCAAGTACGTTAGCATATGGTTTTATTCCGAATTTTTCTCACCTAACATTGATGCATATAAAATTCATATTTTATCCTTTTTTTTTTGGTGTGGGCTACAGTCAGGGCACCCGCCGCCCGGCTCCGTTTAGGGCGACAGAGAGGCGGCGCGCGGCCCCGTAACCCACCCATATAGCACGTCACCTTCGGCGTTGGGCCTGCCGTCGGTGCAGAGTTCCTTGACTTCAGTGAGCGACCCGAGGGAGTACCCTCTCCCGTTGACGTCGCGAAGCTAACCTCTCCGCGGGTGCCCGGACTAAATCCCCGGTCCGGTCACCTGCAACCTCTATATCTTATCCCATAGTGGTCTTTTATGAAACGTAAGATATGGTGGTGAATTCTATTCACTTATTCACATATTTCACCATCACCATACGAAAAGAAATAAACATTTTGGAAATAATAATTTCAAGTAACTTCATTAGCGTAATTCATCCTATTGATTATCATAGATTAAACGACCCACGCAAGTCGAACTGTTTACGTGAGCAACAAACAGTTATTTTAAGTCTTGTCTGTAATTTGTACCCCGGAATACAAGTATTACTCCTTAATGAATGTTACCATTAGAGATCAGAATGGCCGCTAGTCGTGATGGTTTTAAAGCTATGGTCAAACGTCTATATCTAGATTTTCTAACGGAGTCAACTCATCAATGATGGCTCTCCTCTACTTTTTATAAAATTTCTTTGGATGTATATGTCTGTTCATGTATCTATATATATATATGTGTATATATATATATATATATATATATATATATATATATATATATATATATATATATATATGTGTATATATATATTATATATATATATATATATTATATATATGTATCTATATATATGTGTATTTTTTATATGTATTGAGTATAAGAATAATTTTGCTATATTTTTTTTTTTTTTTTTTTTATATATTCACGCCTTTTTCCCATAGGGGTAGACAGAGTCCACTGCCCTCCACCTGCTACGATCTTTGACACATTCAGCGTAGCAGAGCGGTTCTCTGTGGGCCACTTTTCGCCCCCGACGGAAACGAGACGTGACGTGTCGCGAACCACATCGCCGCCATTCGTACAGTTTTTTTTTTTTAATTTTTGAAACTCATTGCGTTTCCGCGAGAAATACATACACATATAATTAACGGACACAAATTACATCCAGACTCAGAACAACAATTTGTGGATCGCACAAAGTGTTGTCCTGCGTGGGATTCGAACCCCCGACACTGGCGCTGTAGGTCACTAGCATTAACCACTACGCCATCTGTGCTATATTTGGATAACCAAATTTTACAAATCACCACTTACATGAATTCAAATTCAAATTCAAACTATTTTATTATGCATAAACCCTGAGAGGGCACTTACGTATTGTCAGGTTTACAATTTCCAAAAAAAATATACTACCACCGGATCGGAACGCGACCGCTACTGAGAAGATCCGGCAAGAAACTCAGCGGGCTTGTCATTATTTTAAATATTTTTTTTTCTTCTTACTAGTTATAATTTTAATATTAATTGCACCTGCCTAAATTATTTCTGTGCCATTCTAGGTTGACTGTTAGAAAATGCCTGAGGCATTAAGTCCGCCTTGTATCTTATTTTGTGTGCTAAAGTTTGAATAAATAAATGAATAATGATAGATATTATCCCAAATCGTCTATTAACACTTATTATACTTGCTCATTATAATCGTCTACCAGTGAGAGGTAACTTTTCAGTAATGCTGTCAATTTATAATAGAGTAGTGGTAGGACCACATTGTTGACAGTTTTGATTGACAGTTGTCTGTCTATAGCCGTGCAGATCTAGTACCACGCTCTCGTAGAAAATCGACGTCTTTTTTTTTTTTGGGGTGGGTTGCGGTCGGTGCGCTCCTCGCACCACTCCGTCCGGGGCGACAGGGGCGTAAGCACGCAACTCCCGCAATCCACCTACGATGCACGTCGCCTTCGTCGTTGGGCCGACCACCAGAGCAGGGTTACTTGTTATCAGTGGTCCAGAATACCCCCTACGTGGGGTACCCTCCCATTGACTGACGTGCCCCCCTTAGGGAGGACATCGGTCCTTCCTCACCAGAAAATCGACGTCTGAGCAATTTGTTACTACACTTCGTTTGGTGAGCGAGAAAGTCAAAAGCCCAACTTTCTGAGAGTTTTTGCGTGTTACTAGTGTTGCCTTTAGTATCACCGAACCTCATTGAACGCATTCACACACTCTTCCATTTTTTGCGGTATGCAGCGGCCTTGCAAAGGTCCATGAGCGGCAGCAACACTTACCATCAGCTGGACTGCTTGCTCATTTGCCACCGTATGCAATATACAAAAAAAACCTTTAAGTTACCTACTGGAAATGCCGTTACTTAGCGTCTACGCCATTCATGAATTTCTTTTAACTAAGTAGTTGTCGCTGTGTGGTCGAAATTTGGCCATAATTATTTTTAATTAATTTTTCTGCCACACAATTTTCTTTTAATTTTATTTATGCATAATTATAAATTGAGCAAGCTGTATTTCACTAATCCTTACTAATATTATAAATGCGAAAGTAAGGATGTTTGTTTGTTTGTTTCGCTTTCACGCTTAAATCACCGGACCAATTTCAAAAATCTTTCACCAATGGAAAGTTTTAATATCAGGGAGTTACATAGGCTATATTTTATCCCGGTATTCCCACGGGAACGGGAACTACGCCGCGGGTAAGGTGACTGAAACCGAAGCGAAGCGAGGGCGGGTTGCCAGTAACTAATATATAAAGTACTAAGTACAAATGTCTATTAGACATTGTCATCATAATTATGATTATTTTGCATTCGGTTTGGCCAGAGATTTTAACCGTAAACAAAAGTGTATAAGCGCGCGCATGTGTGCGTGTGTGTGTGTAGCGATTGCGTTATAGTGTGCGTAATGCCTTTTTTAATGAATTTAATGTATTTCTAATCCATTATTATATGAAATTTCAGTTTTATGCACTTCTCCTCATTATAATATATATTTCAACTATGCCAATTTTCATACTCCACAAAATTTTCGTAAAAAGGGGTGCAAAGTTTTTGCTTCCCGTATTAATATATAGATTCCCTCTAATGGTTCGCGCTAGTATAATTAATATTAGGTTGGCCATCTACTCGTATCTTACCCTTGTAAATGTGACACTACTGATTTTTACGGCCAATGACAATGTGTGCAGAGTCACTGTAGATTCTCATACATTACATTCGAACAGAAGAGGAGGAGAAGAGTAAACTCGAAGTAGAATCGAATTTACAGGACGCAATATCGGAAATTTGCATGAGTGCCACTCAATCTCCCCTCGCATATGTTCACATTCGGAAAGAACTGAGCTAGCGAAAGAAAATTATCACAATTAAACATGCTGGTGTTTCGATTGCTAATATTATTTGTAGTTTATATTTTTTTAATTGGACCAATACCTCCTATAGCCTGTTGCAGAAATTATAGAAAAATAAAATGAAAATAGAATTCCTAAAAAAGAATTGCAGCGCCACCTGCCGGGTCCTAATGCATGTTAGTAGTCTAACAACATTTTCGCATTATTGCCTTACATTGGTTGCATGATTTCTAAGTTTGTAATGGACGCTGGTCTGTTGTCACGGGTTGGCATAGGGTTTCATTTCGAGTTTTCCTTCTCTTGCATAGATATTATATGCATATTATATCTCTTAGTCGTCTTTTACGACACCCACGAGCAAGAGAGGCGGTGGTGAATTGTATTCTTACTCCGTCACAACACGGAAAAATAAATATTATTGCGAAATAACTTTTACTTTAATCTATACCAATAAATAAAATTAGAGTGTCTGTTTGTAATGTCAAAATAATAGGCCTTTTTCATGCTCACATGGTTGTTTGCACTATACATATGCTTAAAAATCACATTATATTTTTTTCTGTCTGTTTGTTCCGGATAATGTTCCAAACGGCTGGACCGATTTAAAAAATTCTTTCACCAATGGAACGCTATAATATCAGGGCTATATTTTTTAACTAGGCCATATTTTATCGAGGCATTCCCACGGGAACGGGAACTACGGGGGATAAGGCGATAGAAACCGAAGCGAGGGCGGGTTGCTAGTGATAAGTAAAAATATTAAATGTACATTCAGCATATATTAATAAGAGAAGTTAAATGATTAGCTGTCATGAACATCTATGATAGCCAATATAGGTTGAATTTCAAGTAAGCCAAATATTTAATGCAATTTGGAGCGACCTTAAGTGTTGGGATGGAAAATTATATTTGATCAGATTACAAAAAATCAATCCTGCTTGACAATTTTTTATACTGTTTTACTTTTTTAAGGTTCAAATTAAAAAGAGAAAATGTTAGGTTAATTCATCATGTCGGAACGACCACGGAGGACTCGGTGCCGGTGGTCGGCTCAACGACGAAGGCGATGAGCTGCAGTGGGTTATGGGGTCGCACGCTGCCTCTCTGTTGTCCCGGACGGAGCTGGGCAGCGGGTGCACTGATCATAGCCCACCTTCCAAGAAAAGGTTAATTCATCATATCAACTCATATGTCTCATTCCTGGGCTCGAGGTTCCTCCATAGTGGGAATGAAAGTTTACCTATTATAGCACCCTGGTTAGGCGAGTTGGCATAGGGCTTTATTGCGATTTCTCCTTCTCTGCTTGAGACTCCTTGTCAACTTTAATGATCACCCACGGGGAAGGGTTAATCATGGTATTCTTATATATCATATTCCTTCTCCTACATATTAGCAGAGAAATTGACTTCGCTGTTTGGACGGGATAGGGTTTAATGCCGAGCTTTCCTTCTCTATCATAGATGTTTGTGGATATTTAAAGCCTTAGTCATCTTATACGACACCCACGGTCAAGGTAGGGATGAAGAATTGTATTTTTACTCCATCACCACACGAAGAGTACACTTAGTAAGTCATACATTGAGGTTGAGATGAGGAAGAAGACAAATATTTTTATTATAATTTGAACACGCAGCTTTATAATACTAATTAGCTGGTTTATTTACCTGATGATTGCCACGGAAGAAATACCAGCGATGCTGGTAGGAGTTCATTAGCAAAGTAATTCACTTTTCCGCTTCGATGGGCTGAAGAGAATTCAATTAAAAATTGCGGTTAACGTCGTCTGAAATGAATGAAGCAAAACGATATTCCACTTCGATTACACAGATGACTTTGTGTTCACGGTAATGACCTCTAGCTTAGAGGAATTTTATGTTAATTGTATTGTGCATTGTTTTATCAAATAGATTGTCGTCTTAAGTTTATATATCTCTTCTCAACCCATAAACATCCCATTGTTGGGCACGGGCTTTCTCAGGGTGGTAACGAAATTGACCTATTAGACTGTGCGTTGCCGGCTATTTCTAGCAACGGTTACTTATCGATATTTAGTGTCAAATACCGATACCCGTTGTCGAATATTGATATCGGTTACCGTTGCCGAATATCGATATCGGTACAAGCGGAATTGGTTCGTTCTTCGAAGTCTCATCGAAAAAACCGCTCGTGAAATGTTCGAATTATGATCGAGATAGAATTCTAATGACGAAAATTGCCTCCTAGATATTACTGTTTTTTTTGTAGGGCCAATTTAAAATTTGTTATAACAACTCATCAGAAAATTGCAGAAACATTCAATTGTACTTTTTACCTGGGATCATAAGTGATACCTTTTAACCTGGGATTATAAATTTATTTATATTCAATATCACTTAATCAAATTAAATGACAAGATTTCAATTTCAAGTGTTAGTTATATTAAATTTCAAGTTTAAACCGTTTATTGCTTTTTCTTTTGACCTTATAGGTATTGAGATTCATTCTTAAAAGTTTTTCAATATTTTTTTAGTAAATTAGTAAAGAGTAATTTGCCCCACTCATCGTGTATTTAATTAAAAGAATCTCTTGTGATGAAAAAATAATTGCATTTGTAAGTTAAACATATAATGTTATTTATGCGGTTATAATACCCAACCTGCAACCTGATATTTAAACCAGTGGTGATATAATACCCAACCTACAACCCTAATATTTAAACCAGTGGTGGTTTATCAAACTCTGATGGAATTTTCATTAAGCAGCTTATACAATACTACCGTAAAATCATAATAGAAATCAAGTCTTATTAGTTAAGTATACGAAGATACTCTTTAATATATTCCAGCCAGATAAAATTCATCATCATCATCAGCTTCGCATCCCACATACATCCCACTGTTGGGCTCGCGTCTCCTCCATAAAGTGAGGAAAATTGACCTACTATACCAGCATGGGTAAGACATGTTGGTATGGGGTTTCATTTCGAGTTTTCTTTCTCTTGTTGTTATGTGCTTATTATCCCTTCGTCACCTTTTACAATATCCACGGGCAAGATTGGAAGTGGTCAATTGTATTCTTACTCCGTCACCACACGGACGGTAGAATTACCAGGCTCAAATATATTAAGTAGTGTCGTAGGTAGAGGTAGCAATTTATCTTTTTTTTTTCTGGTAGGCTATGATGCACACTCCGCCCAATCTGTTCTGGACAATGGATGGGTGGTATATGGCCACATACGACTCATGCACTCCATCAGCACCGGCTAGAAGGCTTGAATAATTGGAACACTGAATTTAGCTGGATTACCCAAAAGATAATGACATCCCGGCGGCCGTCGCCACGCCAGGGGGCCAGCTCGCGGGGCGAGATAACCACTCGCCGCCAGCGTCACCGATACCCGCCGGTAAAGAGCAGCGAGTATCTCCACCTTCAAGTTCCACGGGAGAGTCGCGGCCAATAGGCACGCTGTCTCCGTTGCCACCAAAGGAAACGACGTCCCGAGAGAAATATTATCTTAGTAGGTTACATTTAAAAATAATGTTTTGAAGAATTTTAAATGTTTAACTTCAGTTTCTTACAAAGGAAATTGATTGCCATTTAGGTCTCAAAAGATGTCAATTAAATTAAAGTAATGCAAATTTAATCTATAAATAATAATATATTTTGTTATGCGAATATCAGCGGATATGAACGATATAAAAACTTTAAAAATACTCTACTGTACGTTCGTGCGATCTGTACTTGAATACAATAGTCAAGTCTGGAGCCCGAGATACAATACTTATATTTCTCGTATTGAAAATATTCAGCGTAAATTCATAAAATTTTTATGTTACAAAGCCAAACTTAGTTATAATTCTGAGAAATATTTAGAGACGTGTGCTAAATTTCATTTATTGCCATTGGTCATACGTCGTCAGATAGCTGATACTGTATATTTGTTAAACATAATTTCAAGTAAGATTGACAGTCCCAATCTTCTTTCTAAAATTGAATTTAATATACCAACAAAATCTGTTAGACACTATACACCAATCCATCTTCCACCAGCGCCCACCAATTATCGTCAAAATGCATTTCTGTGGCGAGCGGGCAACTATTTGAATCATCAAGCTAAAACATTAAACTTTGACCTATTTGTAACTAAGGTGGAACCGATAAGACGGATGCTTAGTTTGGAATTTTTAAAAAAATATGTTTAATGTTACTTTCCCATTTTTGTTTATTTTTTGTTAACTTTTGTTTGCCTATTATCTTTATAATCAGGTCACTTGTTTTTGTATTGCTGCATAAGCGTGGAGACCTATTATTAGCTTTTAGTTTTTATTTGTTCAATTTACAATGTTCTTATTAGCTGTTGGTCTTCCTAATAAAATAAATAAATAAATAAATAAATATAACAATTTCTTAGCACAATTTCCTTCAGTACGATTAAGTCTTCAAATTGCTCAGTTTGAAACTTTTCTATCATAAGTCCCACTTATAATTTTGTATTTTTATATATATTCTCACATTTCTAACGGATTGTAATTAAAACTACAATTTCATGTGCAGCGGACTAGAGTCCACCCGTGACCATGAATGCTGTAATGTTTGAAATGTCGTCAAACACAAACGCGATAAAATTCCTAAAATAATTTTATTTACAATGTGTAAAACGTAAATATCAAAAATCGTTGCCTCTAACGGATATGTAAATATGTAACTAACTCTTTGGTTACATAAATATTAATTTTCATGATAAGGGCCAACCTAGTTCCGTCTCTGAACACATTGTTGTAGAATGTGTCACCATTCTCATAATAATTCTGCTCTTAATAACTTGCGGTGCTATATGTACTTATTCTTTTGTCACCATACATATTGCAAAAAGTTCGAATAGTTGGCAATGTTTTTAACCTGACCGCCTGCCTGATGTCATCCCTGCTTGGGAATCTAATTTTGGACCAGACGAAATCAGATATAATTTAGGTCGGTGTAAATGCTTTAAGTTGTTTTTTATGATATCAGTGAGCAATGTAAGGGTTAGTAGAATACGTTATTGCCATTACCGTAGAAGTCAACTGTTAGTCATAGCCTACCCACGAGAATGCCACTTAAAACGGTTCTCTTTTGATTGCAACCCACGGTTCCCTGCTAATTCCAAGATATAGTCTGTCCACCTAGTAGGGGGTCATCCTAAGACAAGTCCCCCGATTCATGATTGCCACTTGAGAACCTTTCTGCAGTGGTTGTTGATTCGACGAGTATTTGTCGGTGGGCCTGCCTATTGCTATTTAAACGTGCTAATTCTGCGGGCTATGTCGGTTACACTTTTCTATGGATTGCCGTATTCCGGATTTCATCACATAAATAAATACCGAGTATAGCACGTTGAGCGACTTTCAGCCTTTTTATGAGGCCGATATTTAGAGACCACGTTTTCATAGCGTATGTCATCGCTAGTAACACACACTGGTTATAAACTTTTGTTTTCGAAATATGGACGAGAAGATCTTTTTAAGTTGACCGAAAGCTGCCCAGTCGAGTTACATTCGTCAGCTGACCTCTTTCTCAATATTGGATTTATCTAACTGCACTGTTTGTCCTAGGTAAACATAGTAATTGGGAACTTCCAGAATTGCATTACCAATTAGAACCGGTGCAGGACTGACAGGAGCACTAAATACAACTTTTGACCACGTTCATTTGTAGACAAATATAATCATGTGTTGATATATTAACACTAAAATCAAATACATATGCATTTTACTCCCTGCTCGCTTAAGTTTAATTCTTATTTGTTTACATTTGAGCAGAATAAATTTGTTCTGCTCTATCTTATGATAGTAATAGTAGCTTTGTAATAAACCAACATCAACGCCAACTCCGGGGTGCGACGCCGAAACGTCCGCAACGTCCTGCGGCAGAGGTCTTCACGTGCGACTCCAGGCCCTCAAAGAGTATGGTGGGTTTGAGCCAGGATGGACGAGAAGACTATGTCCTATTCACCCTTCGTCGCCTAAGACAGAGGCCTTACGGCACAATGGACTGATGGGTTGGTGGACGGAAAGCGGGGGGGCGTATCCATAATCTTGAGTGTAACTTCGGCTGAGGCTCAGGGAGTCTTTGGATTGCAGGGAAAAGAACCTCTCTCAAAATTTCCAAACCTTAGTCACTCGGCGAAGGGGTGATAGGAGTGATGACACGAAAACGTTTAGCCGCTAGAGTAGTAGTTAAGGTAGGACTTAAAACTCAAAACATTATGGCAATACGTACGTGCGTAAGTACTCATGAGGGTCCTGGTCAAAGCAGGCAATCCCTCGTTGTTGTGCTGCCGTTGTCAGACTCGGCAATCATTAAATATATTTGAAGTTTAATGGGATTGCACTTTTATCTAAAGTCTTCATTATTTAAGATTTGTTTTCTAATTATATTTTATATACTTTAAAGATAGGTAAATTAACTGAACGTTCTTGGTGATATCTGCGATGCCAGTGGTTTTGAAAAAAGAACCTTAATAATATTCAAACTTGTAAACTAAATAAATTATGGTCGATTTTTAAACTTTTTATTAATGTACGTGACAGAAGTTGGCAAAGGTTTGAAGAATTTGGAATGACAAAAAAGATTAACAGAGTTTTTTAATCCCTATCGCAATAGCGGCATCAAAACTCAAAAACGAATAGACTGGTTATAATGCGTATTTTTTTGGTTGAAAGTTGACGTGATCGAGATGGTTCTTAGTTATTATTGAACATAGAATCATTGGCGTACAATTATATTTCTACAATATTCAAAGTTCAAGAGGGACTTGGATTACGTATATAATATGAGTACGTATATAATATGAATAAATTACGTACATAATATGTAATTCATGGGATCGACGTACTGCTTATTACTAGTTCTGTTAATGTCTCCTGATAATGAGGAATGGACATTTCCTTAATTTTTTTTCATTCGGGTTGTTTTTTTTTTTAACTTTATCATTAACTTCAGATCTTTTTAATTTCTGACGCAAAGAAAATATTTCTAAATGGTTCTGTCAATATGACTGTTTCTTAATTGATTACAAGCAGTCAATCTTTGGTATTTTATTTATTTTTTATGTCGTTTTGAAAATTTAAGAGACAGATTAAAAAAATAAATGGTAATTAATCGTAAACAATCTTGTTTTAATCATCTTTGCTCATAATATTTCGTCATCATTGTCATCATCATCGCAGCCCACATACGTCCCACTGTTGGGCTCGGGCCTCTTACACAATGGGAAGGAATTTGACCTACTATACCATGCTGATCAGACATGTTGGTATAGGGTTTCATTTCGAGTTTTCCTTCTCTTGCACAGATGTTATGTACATATTATATCCCATAGTCGCCTTTTACGACATCCACGGGTAAGATAGGGAGTGGTGAATTTTATTCTTACTCCGTCACCACACGGAAAATAATAATAATATTTCGTGTAAAACCTTTCTAAGTATATTTATTTTCTTCATTCTGAAAGTATAATCAATTATACCTACATAAATTTCCAAACATATAATCATTTTATTACATATGAAATCAAGTTTTATTTCTTGCACGAAATCAGATATGGAGATATTCATTTACATTATTTCAGCGAAGCTCTGTCAGAGGCGCGACCCTCATTCCAATTTTCTTTTGGCATCTTGAATTTCGAAATCAAGTTGATAAGGACGCAATTTCAATATGTAACCCTATAAATTATTTCGTACGTACCACTCTCTTGATACATATACGGTAGATATAGAAGATATCGTTTTTAAAAATATTCAACAACGACAACCAATTCCTCAATCGCCTTTTATGACACTTTTATGACATATAAGAATATAGGACTTCGATTTTCTTTTATGAAGATAAAAAGCATAATCATTATCACAGCTAATATACGTTCTATTGCTGGACTCGAACTTCCTCCACAATTGGAGGGAAATTGACCACTATACCACGGTTAGACGGATTGGTATAGGGTTGTATTTAGAGTTTACCTTCATTTGTTAAGGTGTTGTATGCATATTATAGTCCCTTAGTAGTCTTTTATGATATCCCCAATCAAGAAAGGGAGTGGTGAATTGTAGTCTTATTTCGTAACGACACGAGCAAAGATAAAGATATTCGACAATAAAAATGTATTATTAAATAAAACATATTTTTATGTATTACTAGCAACCCGCCCTCGCTTCACTTCGGTTTCAGTCGCTTAAACCCGCGTAGTTCCCGTTCCTGTGAGAATACCGGGATAAAATATCGCCTATGTTACTCCCTGATATTATAGCTTTCCATTGGTGAAAGAATTTTTTAAATCGGTTCGGTGGTTTAAGCGTGAAAGCGTTACAAACAAACAAACAAATAAACAAACAAACAAACATCCTTACTTTCGCATTTATAATATTAGTATGGATTCTACCTAGTCTATTAATTACTATAGAGTCAACGATTAGCGCTAATATTCCTGTGTAAGGCATACCGAACAGTTAACACCGAAGCCTTTCCAGTACTTGCAGGTGTACTCCCGGTCGACTTGGAGATACAAAGGCGTGCATACATGTATTATTTCACTAGGGAAAATATGATTAACAATTTTCTTTTACCACACGATCGTAATGAAATGACTTTTTGCGCCGCAATCCTTCGTGTACCGTCCTGACCGAATGGCAAGAAAGATGGTATTCGTCAACAAAATTTCTTAAATCTAGATATATAATTACCTCCTCCTACAAACCTCTTAAAAAAAGTACCCCTTAAAAAAGTAATTGCGCTATTTATTATATGAATTGCGAACAATAATGAAGAAAGGCTAGAAAGTAACGTAAATCTTTATAAAATTGTGATAATAAGTAAAATAACGATGAGGCTAGATCAGTTTGATAGAGAAGGTTATATTAAATTTAGTGCAAACATGTTTCGTCAGCCGTATAGTCTCAAACAACACTGTACAGCCTCGCATCCAAGCGCTCTTTAATCAAGCACTGTTCTTATGTAAATATCGACACTACATGTCGTATAATGTGTAAAAGCTGACTTCCTATTGCACGTGTCTTAGATAGATATATGTATATAAAATTACAAAGTATAGTTGATAGCTATCATTGCCATATAGTTAACGTTGACGTTAGTTATATCCCTTTAATCGGTCGTAAAACTGTTAAAAAGAACTTCAGGGGAAAGAACAGGCAAATTATTCTTGGAAAGTTTATGATACTAATTTCGATTACCACTCCACCTGTCACCCGAGGCCGCGGATGACTGAACTGGTAAATTGTTCGTCACACGCAAACAAGCTGATCGCAGGAGGGCGACGACTCAGGGAGCATCGGGGAGAGATAGTACCGGATGTAACAGAAAGGGTAACCCGCCCGGGCTGGCTACCAACAGTGGTTGGCTTAATGGCGAAGGGGAAAGAATACGGCTGGTTATAGGTCAGCGCGTCGCCCTTTCGTCACCCTGGACCGTACGGACAGTGTGATCAGACCGCAGACAATCCAAAAAAAACCCCGCTTGGCAGGCTTGCAATTATGACGTTATCGTCTCTCGCGCTATATCCATCAGTGGAACTGGATAAGCTGATTTCTGATGTTTACGCGAATATTGCACATTACAAATAAAACTACTTTACGGATTTATCGTGTTTATAAAACAAAATTAATAAAATGTAAAGAGAATTATGAACCAGAATGTAAATATCTCTTTAGCTGAATGAACCGGAATGTGCATGAACTAAAATGCAAATAAGGAGAGGGAGCTGATTCAAATAAATGTATTACGAATTCTGTTTACATTTATTGCAGTTCTAAAATTTGTTTTTATGTGAAACTAGCTGACCTAATAGATGTTGTTCTGTACAAAGACCTTAAAGTATTGTTTTAGCGGTTTTAGACCATCTTCTCATGGTATCTGTGATCGCAAATTGCTGTACAGTAGTTTATAACAATATTAGCTTTCTAATGAAACCGGTTTGGAAACTAGACTTAGAACCTAGAAATATTTTTGTTTTTTATATACAGGTTGTGGACTGTGTCAGGTTATGGAAGAACTATTCGAGAATGTTGTAGTTGAACAGTCATTCATGGATCGTAATGAGAATATATGTTACACAAAAAAAACAATAAAAAAACAGTTATAATGATTTCGAAACTGTGTGTCTACGAGTCTATGCCTTAAATGTTACATGTTATGAACAGGATACATGTAAGTCTCATCGACCGAATAAGTAGTACCAAACAGCGTCGATGACCTATCAGCTGAAATTAAGGCAATGTTTGTCTTGCTTAGGCGAACGTAATCATTGATTTATTCAATTTCTAATGAACATTTAATCGAGTACGAATATGTTGCAGATTAACTGACTTTATACATTTCAATCAAATTTACATGTAAAAGCGATGGCAAAATTTAAAACTTTACATGACTCTAATTCATTAACGAATCGATATTTTTACTTCAATTTTTTTTTTCATGGGATCCTGCCATCATTGTCTAACTTTTGTTTGCCCAGGTTATGGAACAACCAGATACATCCTGTATATTTAGAGTGAAAGTAATTGTAATCTATTCCCATTGTGTATATTACTAAATTATACAAAAACTGAAATCTAATATCGAATACTTAAATATATTTGAAGCTGCCTTAGATTTAGGCGCAGAAAATATTTGATTAAACATATCCTAAAGAATTTCATCATTTACCTTTGTGTAACAACATCAATAAATCATTTTCACTAGAAAAAAATCTAGAATAGTCCGACAGAAAATAAATTACCTTCGTCATTCATCACACCTCGATGAATATTTCTTTAATCAGAAATTCTAAGTACTAAGTCCAGATTTTCAGTCTATTCCTATCCATCTGGGAGATTCTTACAAGAACCTTTTTAACATATATTGGGTAACCATAATATATAAAATATTTGACACTATACAAAGTTTCTTAGAGGAAGGTGTTGAACTGTATTCTTGTTCCTTGTGGTGACGGAGTAAGAATACAATTCACCACCCCATTTCACCAGCCCCCTCTCTTGCCCGTGGGTGTCGTAAAAGACGACGTAAGGGATTGAAAATGCATATAACACCTTTGCAATAGAAGGAAAACTTGAAATCAAATCCTATACCAACACGTCTGACCAACGTGGTATAGTAGGTAAATTTGCCCTCCTATTGTGGAGCGAGATCTGTATGAGCTGAAATGATGATGATGAAAGTATTTGTATACATTTTTCGTTGGATTGTTTTAAAAACGATCTGTCCATTCCATTAACCCGTTGACGTCTTTTAAAAACACAGGCTTGTTCTCAGGGAGATAACGCCGCTAACGTCATCCTTGGCTAGCGCACTTGGTTCGCATGTTTTTCAAGGGTGCTGCTATCCATTCTTCTAGTAATCCCTCAACGACTTACACCTCCCACGCAGTACTAAAGAGTGGCGTCGCATTTCATTTTTAAACCTTCATCGCACAGGCGCATCTTTTTTTTTACAAGATTCATATAATTTATTTTAATTTTCATTTATCAAACAATAACAAAACTTAATATTTAAGTAATTAATTATTAGGATTAATATTTAAGTAATAAGCCGAAAGACTTTTACAGTCCAATACTTAGGTAAAATCTGAAATTCGAAGTTGATATACATATATTTTCATCATAAACTAAATTATAATATATTTATATTGTTAGATAAAATAAAATGAGATAGAGCTTAGATGAGCTTTTAACCCTCGAATCGTCGCATGGGGTCTTTCAAAGCCCAGGTCTTAGAAAATTGCAAAATATGTACTTTTAGAATAAGTTTATAGATCCCTTACTTTAGGTAGCCTCCTAAAAAGGATTACGGCTCACGCTCATGCCATCGCAACTCAGTCTGGGCGCGTGCGCCGTGAGATATGGACGTGTGTTTCTGTGCAAGGCTCTGAAAGACCCCATGCGACGAACGAGGTAAGTAAACTTTTACTATTAACCTAATCGTTTTTTATTGTTGTAGTGTTTATATTTATGTTTTATTATTCCAGAATATTTATTATAACAGTAAGAAATGGATGATAGACAAACTAAACGTATTTTAAGATGTTAAGAAGAATAGCGTTGTCGATGAATCACTACATCTCCTCTTCAGGACTTGTCTCCTGATGATCCTCAGTTTGCACCTATGAGAAAGTGTTGCATTCACTGTCCAAAACGTAAAGATAGAAAATTTAAGTCGATTTGTTATTATTGCAAAGGAAGTATTTGTCCAAACCATACCAAAGCCATATGTACTGATTGTATCCAAAGAAATGATTAGGTGGTTCACTTAGAGCTAAGAAGTATATATTTTTTTGTTATGTTTTTAGTTGATTTATACCTATTCGATTTCATTTTTTAGTTCATTAATCTCAAATAGATCTATAAAAAAGAGAAGTAGTCCCTTCTTTTTTTATTTTTAAGTTAACTTTAAGATGACTGAGTTAAATTGTAAGGAAAAAGTAACTCCTATTTCTTTAAGTTTTTTTAAATATAAATAAATGTCTGATTTGCAATATATTTACTTTTTTATTTCAATGTAGTCCTATTCAAATATAAAACATTAAAATTATGTCAAAAAAATTATGATGCAATTCCAATTAATTGCTATTTATTTTTGGTCGCTGCAGACATATTACAAAATTCTCACCGAAGTTTTACGCCCGGCGACCTGTCTGACGTCAAAACTTCTTGAGAATATAATTCTTGATCAAACCCCATCAGATGAAAAAGCTCAGAGCGATGTAAAACTCTTAGTCGTCTTTTACGAGATCTCCGAGTCGTATAAGAGTTGATACTATTCGTAGCCGCTACACTCCATCATTGAAAATAAAAAAAAAATATAACAAATTTCTCATTTCTGAAATAACAACGACTTGTTGGACGTGAGACATCTTAGTTTGTCCGTTACCATAAATGCTGTACAGTGTTTGAAACGTCAGGCAATCAAAAATCAAATATGAACGTGATAAAATCCGTAAAATAGTTTTAAATAAACCTACTTTACCGATTTTATCGCACACTTGCGTACAAACATACTCGCGTAAACATGAGAAATCATTAAAATATTTTTGTTTACAATGTGTAATAATCTCATAAACATGATAAATCTTAAAAAAAAAACCAGAACTGTTTCTTTATTTATGTTTCAAAGTATTGGCCATGGTTTTCTACTACTTTATCGTCCAATTTTCTGGCGACAATCGGATCCCGCATTGAAAGAACTGATTCATGTTTTCGAGCGATCCATAAATTAAACCAATTAAATAAATTAGACTTCTTCATAAGACTGGAATTGCTGATCCGTGAGGCCGTATACCATGGATTGAAATAGTTGTTAGTTAGAGGGAGCAACGTCTGGAGAATACAGCGGGTGAAGTAGGACTTCCCATTTCAACGCTTCTAAGTATTCCCAACTATTGCAACATGAGCCCAAGCATTGTCATTTTGCATAATAATTTGTCGTGCTTTTTAAAGTATCTTTCTTTCAGTACTTGGCTCAAAAGCATTAACTGCATTTGATAAAAAATTCTGATATTATTTGAGATGGTTTTAACAGCTCATAATATATTATATCGAGCTAGTCCTATTAAATTCAGAGCAAACGAACGCTAAAAAAACCGCCAAAACAACTCACGTCTTGGGGCCGGCAGTATACAATAAGCTGCCGAGCGCAATTGCCATAGCTCCTAGTCTTCATGTATTTAAAACGCATCTTAAGCGTTGGCTGGTCGAGCAAACTTTTTATAGCTATGACGAATTGTTGAAAAGAAAATTGATCATAATAAATAACTAATGTAATAAATATAATGTGATCATAATAATGGAATAGTAATGATTTAATAATAATAATGTAATGCGACTATAAAAGTGACATGTAAATTGGTTTTACGAAATAAATGAGTATGAGTATGAGCATGGAGATTTTAACAATAAAAAGATCCTGACGAGAGTAATAGATGTTTATTGTGATTAAAAAACATATATTTTCGTATAAAAAATTATCATTCAATCTTAACGTAGTAACGCTGTCATATTATCGGTGGACAGTGATACGGAGAATTTCTTTTTGACAAGGTTTATGTATTTTTGTCGCTTGATTAATTGTAACTTAAAATAAATTATTGGAATAAGATAATTTATTAAAATTCTTAAATTTAAATATTATCTTTCTCGTAAGTAATTAAAGGTCGCAAGCAGGTAACATCGCTGTTAAAGAAGAGGATTTGTAAACAAAACTCATATTAATTAATTTGATTTAAGTTATAGAGAAGGAAAATTTCCCTCTCATTGCGGAGGTGGCATAATCCCAGCAGTAGGGCCTAAATGGGCTGAGATTTTAAATAAAACTACTTTACGGATTTTATTGCGTTTGTATTTGATTTTTGATTACCCGACGTTTCGAACACTTTACAGCGTTCATGGTCACGGGTGGACTAAGATGTCTCACGTCCAACAAGTCATCGTTACTGCAGAAAATTTATAATTATCTACCCGATACAGAAAATTAGTTATTAAATATTGACCTACATTTTGATATAAAATTTATTGCCAGTGTAAGAAGAAAATGATTCTATATGAAAAAATTATATTGTTTATGGTTAGTAATAATTAAACATTAAAATTAATAGTAATTATATTTAAAAACTAACTAATAATCTAGTATACTACCACCGGATCGGAACACGGTCACACTGAGAAAGATCCGGCAAGAAAACTCAGGTAACATGATGCTAAATTAAAGTTAATTTTGAAAGCGGCTTACTTTATGTTACTAAAAGGTTTTAATTTATAAAATTATCTTTAGTTATTATTATTGTGGGTCAAATCTATACAATATGAGCTCACGGTGTCTTGCAGTCTTGTGGTGGTCTTTTTGGATTTGTTTTTAATAATGTTTATAACAGGATCCCAGCTTAATGGTAACGTAGATGACACTTTCACAATATTACCCACAGACAAAATAACCATGTTCCTAAACCATCTTAACTCCATTAATCCAAAAATTCAATTCACTATGGAACTGGAGTCAAATAACTCTTTAGCCTTCTTAGACATTTTGGTTATACGAAACCCTAATAACACCTTGAGTCATACAGTGTATCGTAAGGCAACACATACAGACAGATACTTGAACGGTGATTCTCATCATCCCCCTTCACAGCTAGCTACCGTGTGTAAATCTTTGTTGCAGAGAGCACGAGGAATCTATGACGATGAACACCTGGCTGGGGAGCTGCAACATGTCAAGCAGGTGCTACGTGCAAACAAGCTGCCAGTTCCTCGCCCCCGTCGCAGAGACCGAGTGAAACCACCCACAGTTGAGCGCCTTCCTGCAATACTACCTTATGTCAAAGGAGTCACTGACAAGATTGGCTACATCCTGAAAAGCTCTTCCATTAAAACTTATTTTAAGCCACTGAAGAGGATTAGCCAATTCTTACCACCTGTCAAGTACCAGATCCCTTTACAAGATGCAGGAGTATATAAACTTGACTGTGACTGTGGTCTCTCTTACATTGGACAAACAAAGAGCAGAGAGAGAAGCACCGCCGGGACACGGGTCTGCAGTCTGTGAACATAGTCAGGACCGCGCCCACCATAACATCAGGTTTGGTAAACCACAAATCCTCGCAAAAGAACACCGATACCTGCCTAGAATGGTACGCGAGGCTATTGAGATTAAAAAACACAAAAATTTCAATAGAGAGGATGGCTGGGTTTACTATCAAGCTGGGATCCTGTTATAAACATTATTAAAAACAAATCCAAAAAGACCATCACAAGACTGCAAGACACCGTGAGCTCATATTGTATAGATTTGACCCACAATAATAATAACTAAAGATAATTTTATAAATTAAAACCTTTTCGTAACATAAAGTAAGCCGCATTCAAAATTAACTTTAATTTAGCATCATGTTACCTGAGTTTTCTTGCCGGATCTTTCTCAGTGTGACCGTGTTCCGATCCGGTGGTAGTATACTAGATTATTAGTTAGTTTTTAAATATAATTACTATTAATTTTAATGTTTAATTATTACTAACCACAAACAATATAATTTTTTCATATAGAATCATTTTCTTCTTACACTGGCAATAAATTTTGTATCAAAATGTGGGTCAATATGTAATAACTAATTTTCTGTATCGGGTAGATAATTATAAATTTTCTGCAGTAACGATGACTTGTTGGACGTGAGACATCTTAGTCCACCCGTGACCATGAACGCTGTAAAGTATTCGAAACGTCGGGTAATCAAAAATCAAATACAAACGCAATAAAATCCGTAAAGTAGTTTTATTTAAAATGTATAATACTCGCGTAAACATCAGAAGTCATTATGGGCTGAGATGTTTAAAATTCTAGCATATAAGTCTTTAAAGCTGGCGACTGACATGAGCATTTGGCCGTAATGTATATTCGAGGCGAGCGTGTTACGATACGGCATTACCTGACTGACCTGTTCTCCTAGCTCGTGGCGAGCACTATCCTCGACTGCGCAGTCGAGGATAGTCCGTCTTTTGGTAATCAAAATATCGGATAACAATGACGTGTTTCTGGAATCTGTGATTTTACTTAATTATTCCATACTCCAGATGAAGAAAAAAAGAAACTTTATTGGATTTCAGACTTGTACAAAAACAGAAATATAACGGATGGTTCATAGTTAATGGAACACTGAAGAATCAAATGTTTACTGGACAATACAAAAACTGTGCGCATGTCTCCAACCGATTTTGAACGACTCGTGTATCTGATTGACACTAGGGGCTGTACTGACCTAAAATTAAGGCGTAACGTAACACTCAAAGGGATTCGCGAAAATACCGACAACCGGGTGGAGCACGCGGCGCTCGCAGCGAGCGGTTCGGTTCGCTGTACTGACCTGTAATATTTCGTCATAACGTAACGTTACGTTACGACGAAATGTTACAGGTCAGTCGCCAGCTTAAGATTTATTACTACCATCTGTTTCAATGTTTCCAACTTATATAGTTGAGACCTGTATAAAATACAGTATGTAACTACTTCAAGTCAAGTGCTAGTTTTATAGCTTTCACCTGAGAACATTGGATTTTATGTGTTACATTATTTATTGCCTGTAAGTTTAGAGTAACTATTTACTAGTGTTACATTGATTAGATGAACAAAATGTTTAAGGCGTGTTTGATGTTATTTAAAACTTTGGGATAAAACTTGTTTAAAAGTGAAAAAATAATGCCACATGTGGACGTAACCCCAACTTTCAATCGTACCTGCCTTTAGACCAGCGTGGACTGGCAAATGATATTCAATTTTCCAGTTGCATTTATCGTCTTTATGGGAGACGTGCGCCATCTATCCGAAAGCGTTTACACATTCTTTCGAACTAATATTCTAACTTTTCAGTTAGAATTGTAATAGGTCGGGGAAAACGTCTTTTCGTATAGTCGATAAATCTTTTAATAAAATCTCTTTGGTTATACTAGTCGTATCTGGCTGGCTTTGATACCATTTACATTACTAAAAATCAAACAATTTAGTAAAACGTTGTTTTCCTCTGTTTTCCATTTATTTTTCTTTCTATCAAAATGATATACATATTTTAAAAATGTTTTACAAAAAGGGGAAAAATACAACGCAAGGAGCGAAAAAAGTTTGTGACGTTTATGGGTCTAATGCAGTGTCAGTAAGAGTAGCAATGTTGGTTTTTTCGTATTAAACGACAAATCTACCCTGTTATCTAAATTGATGGCGATCGTTTTAAAAACGTAAGCAAATAAATATTATAACTTAGCATTTTAAATGCTAAATTTCAGTAACTTAAACCATATGATTTAATTAAAAACGTATATTTATTTATTGTTTAGAATAAAATAAAACCGGTTAAAACTAAAACGACGCTTGTCCAAACTTTAATTTTTACTTTAATTGACTATGATGATGTGTGTTATTTTGACCTGAATGCAGATCTTCTTAATAAACTAGACCGTCTTCTCAATAACTGCATGCGATTTATATATAATCTTCGCAAGTATGATCATATTTCTGCTTATCGTTCTCAATTAAATTTTCTAACTATTCGCCAACGCCGTAGTTTGCGTGCCCTTACTTTCCTATATTCTATCCTCAACTCTCCTAATTACCTGTCTTGTTTCTTTCAATACCTCTCTACTAATCATGACAGAAACCTTCGGTCCTCTAAATACTTGCTCTTACTTTGTCCATCTCATCACTCTGATCGTGTACATTCTTCTTTCCTTGTCCAGGCAGTTCTCCTCTGGAATTCACTACCTCTCGGTATCAGGATGGCAACCAGCCATCAAACATTTAAGAAGAGCGTTCGTCTCCATCTCTTAAATGAGTTGGCAGAATCATCACAACTGATGTAATGTCCTTATTATTAGGTCTTTACCTATGAAATTGCCGTTATGTATGAAAAAAATTAAACCATTTTTTTTTCATGTATTTTTTTATTTGTATTAATCGAAGTAATCACCCATGCAATCAATGCATCTTTGCCAACGCAGCGGCAGTTTATTGATGCCCTTCTTAAAGAAATCAGCTGGACGGGAGGCAACAAATTCTTCAAAGGCATTTTGTACTGCCTCTCGGGTATGGAATTTCTTTCCCGCCAAAAAGTTATCTAAATTCTGGAAAAAGAAGTAGTCTGTAGGCGCAAGGTCTGGTGAGTATGGCGGATGACGGAGAGCTTTCAACCCCAGTTCTTGCAACTTGGAGACCGTCTGCTGTGCAGTATGAGGTCGCGCATTGTCGTGCAGGAGCAGCGGAGACGAGCGATTGACCAATGCTGGTTGGAGATGTGCCAGCTTCTCCATCATTGTGTTCAGTTCTTCACAGTACACATCTGCAGTAATGCTCACCCCGTTTGGTAAGAAGCTGTGATGAATCACACCGGCGCTAGACCACCAAACAGTGACCATAACTTTTCTAGGGGTAAGTTTTCGTTTAGGGCATTGTTTAGGTGCTGAACCAGGATCCAACCGACTTGCTGAGCGCTTGCGGTTATCAAACAGAATCCATTTTTCATCGCAAGTAACAATGCGTTTCAAAATTCCTTCATTTGTGTGTCTGTTGAACAATCAATGTTTGTTGTTGAACAATCAATCAATGTCTGTTGCCTTGCATTGGCAAGGCATGTCTCGACGCGTACTTCGCGCTGGCGATCATTGAGTTCATGGGGCACCCATTTGTCAAGCTTTCTTACCTTGCCAATGAAATTTGTTGACCAGCGTGGTATAGTATGTCAATTTCTCTCCTATAGTGGAGGAGGCTCGAGTCAAACAATGGGACCTATATGAGCTGTGATGATGATGATGAACTGTATTAGAGCTATTTTTGAAAGCGACATCTCAACATACCGACAAGTAAGTAACGAAATTACCTAGGGACTCACCGCGCAAGCCATTTTCAGTTCGACACCATGTTAGACCAGTGCCGAAGCCTTCAAAAATAGTAAAAAATTAAAAATAAATAATAGTAGGATGAAACCCATTAGAAAAGGAGGGGAATATGATAAAAATTAAAGGAAAAATAAATTACGGGCGATCCGAGTTCGGGAAGTGGGAGGGGGTGGGTTTTTAAGGGTAAAAATGGTTTATCTCGATTTCCGCCAAAACTACAAGTCCTACGAAAAAAAGTTAAATGGAAAAGTTGTAGGTAATAAGTAATAAATTTTACACCATCAGAAAGTAGAGATTTCAGCGAACAAAAAGACTTTTTAAAAAAACTTTCGATCGAATTTTCGATCGAAAATTAGGGTACTTTTTTGATATGAAGTTAAAATAAGGCGTAAAAATAAATATTTTAAATCAAATAAATTGCAGTGTATTTGGGGCATAATAAGGTATGATTTCACCAAATTTCATAGAAAAAAAAATTTTGAAAAGATAAAAATAAAAACCGAAAAACTTGGTTATTTGAATTTTTCACCTAAATTTTGAGGTTATGTGAAAAAAATTGTAAATATAAAAGTTGTAGATCTTTTTATTACCTACTTTGCTGTTTAACTTTTTTCTGTAAGACTTGTAGTTTTGGCGGAAATCGAGATAAACCATTTTTACCCTTAAAAACCCACCCCCTCCCACTTCCCAAACTCAAATCGCCCGTAATTTATTTTTGCTTTCATTTTTATCATATTCCCCTCCTTTTCTAATGGGTTTCATCCTACTGTTATTTTTTTTGGTTTCAAAAATTATCGACCCTGGTCTAATGAATCCTAGTAAGTCACCAAAATACAATCCACTAAGCTCTAGGCGATAAGCAAGTCGCCTGCCTGTACTGGTGTAACCTTACAAATGAAAGAAATCAATGTATATAGGTTTTTACCTATATTATTAAGTAATGGCAATGAGCAGGAGCTGCTGCTCGTACAGGAATTTCCTCATTATTTCAATGATAGAAATTACGCACGTTATTTTTTTTATTGTTGCTACTATAACTGTAAAGCCTAGCGTGTTTTGCCAAACGAATTTTTTTATTTGATCTGTTTTATGTTTATGGCAAATGCCAAATATTGGTCATGCTCACTGAAGGGTATGCTTGCGGTGGCTACGAGGAGCGGGTGCCGCTTGCGGGATCTGGTCCAGCCATAATCTTCTCATTATATTTGTGATTATTATTATATTTGTGAATTATATTATATAATATTTCGAATGGCATCACACTGGAACTATTAATAAGCATGTTGTAAGATGTAATTTTATTTAAGTGAAATTAGAAAAAATATATAAAAAATAGACAATCCCGCTGAGTTTCTTGCCGGATCTTCTCAGTGCATTCGCGTGCCGATCCGGCGGTAATTTTAAGAAAATGTAAAAAATGACAATATGTAAGTGCCCCGCGGGGTTTATACATAATAAATGATTTGAATCATCGTCACCCTACTCTTGTCCCAATTATTTAGGGTCGACGAAATATGTACTAGGTACTATTTACACACAACCCTATCGGATATCATCTCTGCGTATATGCTCTTTCCATCCATATCATGCTTCACACAATCGATCCGTATTTTCTTCGGTCTTCCCTTGCTACTAAAGCCGTTCACATGCATACTTAAAATATATATATCTATATCTTAAAATATATATATCTCACAAAACAATTTATGAAGCAGGTAATTTTAGAAATAATTTACATTAAAGAATAAATACATACATAATGCCAAATTATTATTATACAAATTAAAGTGCATTCATTATTCTTCATTATTTTAGCCTATATATTTACGTATAACGTATGGGACAAGGAGGCCATCGGTGGTAACTGTTGGGCTTTCTCCATAAAAAGAAAAGAAATTGATCTACACGTTGGTCCTTCTTTTGCATAGATGTTATATGCGCATTATATCTCTTAATCGCCTTTTTTTTTAATTTTTTTTTTATTGCTGATGGTGACAAACGAGCAGGCAGCACACCTGATGGTAAGTGACGCTGCCGCACATGGACCTTTGTAATACCAGGGGCACAGCCAGGCCGTTGCCTACCGTGAAGTAAATGCTCTTCTTAAACCTCGTTTAAAGAAGGTCATGTCATAGCGCTCGGAAAACACAGCAACCGGTAGTTCATTCCAGAGCCTGCACGTACGTGGGAGAAATGATTGCTGGAAACGTACAGTTGAAGACCATATCGTTTCCAGGTGAAATGGATGAACCTTGTTGCGGTGTCGAGTGGTAGGTTGGTAAACGGTGACGGTGGTACCAAGTCAAACAGTTCCTCGGAGCACTCCCCGTGAAAGAGTCGGTAGAGTACACAGAGTGACCCAAAGTCTCTCCGCCGCTCCAGCGACTCCAATCCGTCCGTGAGATTGGGATCCCCGACTATTCGAACAGCACGCCTTTGGAGGGAGTTAAGTTTTTCGATACCCACGAATAAGATAGGGGAGGTCATTTGTATTCTTACTCCGTCACCACACGAAATAGTATTGTTATTAAACCTATAAATAATTATTAATTATTCTTGTTATTCGTTTGGCCAAATGAGATGTTTCTATTCTTGGTAAGACACAAAACTATATTTAAAGGTATCCATTTTCTTCTAGTTGAATGTTACTCGTGGCCTATAGTTATCTCGTAATCTTCAATGTATTACGTGTTCGTATTTAATTTGGCTTAGGGAGTTACATATTTTTTTTTTAGATGAGGTGGACAGTAAGACTTAAGCTTACGATATTTCATCATCATTTTTATGTTTATCTCATCATCATCATCTCAGCCCACACACGTCCTACTGTTGGACTTGGGCCTCCTTCACTAAGGAAGGGAAATTTGTTGTTGATATAGGGTTTTGTTTCGAGTTTTGCTTCTCTTACATAGAATATCAGGAGTATTTTTGTAGCATTTATTCAGATTTATATTAATAAAAAATAAATAATGAAAATTATATAAAAAAAGAATAATAATAACACTGAGATTCGATCCGACGCCGTTTGTCACCCATGTCAAAAATAAAATGAAACCCGACTACTTCGCCACTGAGCTATCAACTCATGACACTGACGGCAAAATTTGAATCCATATTCTTTTAAAATTTTAATGTCATTATATTGTCTGCCAAAAACACTGACGAAACAACATTTTCTATACATAAAACCTAGCTAGATCGATTTTTTGGGCCCGAATCCTCTAGTATGCCAAGTTTCAACAAAATCGTTGGAGCCGTTTCCGAGATCCTGAATATATATATACAAGAATTGCTCGTTTAAAGATATAAGATATTATATGTATTATTCGTATTTTATGACACCCATGGGTAAGAGGGGGGTAGTGAATAGTATTCTTACTTCGTCATCATACGGGAAAATATAGATTTTTTATATTGATAGCTTAATAATGAATAGTGATAATAGATTATTTTACTTGCGGGTATTGCAGAAGTTAAATTTATACTTTTTGCTAATAATAAAATGAACTTCTGTTAACGTTATAGTGTTTTTTATTCTCGATCCCTTTGAGATTAGGGACAAGGGTATATTATTACTTTCTGTTTAGAAGAGTAGGTATTCCTATTTTTTTCTTATATTAAGTATAGTAGCTTCTTATAGTAAGTACACGATCATCATTTCGGCTCATATACGTCCCACTGCTGGGCTCGAGTCTCCTCCATAATAGGACGACAATTGACCTTACCATGCTGGTCCGACAGGTTGATATAGGTTTTGGTTCAAGTTTTTGTTAAGAGAGTGAGTGGTAAATTGTGTTCTTACTCAGTCACCACACGGAAGTGAACGATACCTATGTCTAAATAAAACCTATTATTAAAAAAAATTGTGTCGGTCTGCCTGTCGGTCTGTTTGTGCTGCGTAATCTTCTAAATGGCTGGAATGATTTTAATAATATGTATTCTACTACCAGGCATCTGTATATATTAGGAATAATGTAGACTATATTTCCTCACAAGAAACCCCTATAAAATTTTATCCAGTCCAGGAATGGAACCCAAAATCTCATCAACTGCAGTCCACTTATAGCAATATTTTAAAATATTGGTAATTAAAATTGTGAGGGCAAGGCGACTGAAACCGAAGCGGAGGGAGAGAGGATTGTAACTATTGAATATAACTGAAAACTAATAACATAAAGATGAGCTACAGAAGAAGAAATGAGCTACAGAAAGAATAGAATAAGTTCTTTTGATGCTATTTTATTTATTAGTTTATTGCTGTAGATGTGTATGACATAAAACAATAATGTGCTTATCTATGATTAGTATTGCACCTGGTCGTAAAAGCCAACTGAATTGTTTAATAAGCTTCTAGTGCTCGGACGTGAGAGATAAGGAACTTGTGCTACTTATGAACTGTGACGATTTAATCCGGTACTTGGAATATATAATAAGTACTAAAGAACTTTAATCCACAATAATATGATAAATATATAACGTATGAATATATAAAATAACTAGCAACCCGCCTTCGCTTCGCTTCGGTTTCAGTCGTCTTACCCGCATAGTTCCCGTTCCCGTGGGCATACCGGGATAAAATATAGCCTATGTTATTCCCTGATATTATAGCTTCCCATTGGTGAAAGAACTTTTGAAATCGGTTCGGTGGTTTAAGCGTGAAAGCGTAACAAACAAACAAACTAACTTTCGCATTTATAATATTAAGTAAGGATATTTGAAAATACGTATGTAATTTGAATTTATTGCAATTTAAATTTCCGTGTGGTGACGTAGTAAGAATACAATTCACCAGGCGTCTCCTGTCTGTGGATGTCGTAAAAGACGACTAAGGGATATAATATGCTTATAACATATGCAGTAGAAGGAAAACTCGAAAAAAATCCTATACTAACACGTCTAGTTTGGTATAGGATTTTATTTCGAGTTTTCTTTTGCATATAATATAATAATCCCTTAGCCGTTTCTTACAACTCCCATGGACAAGAAAGGGGTTGCGAATTATATTCCTAATTCATCATCACACGAAACGTTGCATTATGTCTCTTTATATATTAGTAGTATGAAGAATTAACACGCTATAATGGTAATAAGCAGGCTACATAGCGTTCATCTATACCAATAAATAAAATTGGAGTGTCTGTTTGTAATGTCAAAATAATAGGCTTTTTTCATGCTCACACGGTTATTTGCACTATACATATGCCTAAAATACACTTTATATTTTTTTTGTCTGTCTGTCTGCCTGTTTGTTCCGGGTAATCTTCAAAACGGCTGGACCGATTTCAAAAATTCTTTCACTAATGGAAAGCTATAAATAATATCAGGGCGTAAACTAGGCTATATTTTATCCCGGTATTCCCACGGGAACGGGAACTATTCAGGCAAGATGACTGAAACCGAAGCGCAGCGAGGGCGGGTTGCTAGTTTTATATAAAACTAGCAACCCGCCCTCGCTTCGCTTCGGTTATAGTCGTTTTACCCGCGTAGTTCCCGTTCCAGCCGTTTTGAAGATTACCCGGGACAAACAGACAGATAGACAGACAAACATTTTTTAATCGCTATTTTAGGCATTGGTGTCGTGCAAATAACTGTGTGAGCATGAAAAAAACCTATTATTTTGACATTACAAATAGACACTCCAATTTTATTTATTGGTATAGATTAGCAGCGCCCTGCGGTTTCACCCGCAGTTCCGCTTCCCGTGGGATTATCGGGATAAATTATAGCCTATGTGTTATTTTGATATGTAAGCTATATTATTGTGAATTTTCATCATAATCTATTATGTAATTTTTGCGTGAAACAGCAACAACATCTTCACATATTCACATCTTTACATCATCACATACTCACAAACTTTCACGTTTATAATATTAGTAGGAAGTAGGAAGAATAATGATTTATTTCATCCCATTTATAAAATGTAACTCAAGTTTGCGAAGAAAACGATGTAAAACGTTTGATCAGTGTTTCTTTAGTATCTCTTTCAAATCAGGTCAAGCGTAAATTTCTATCACATTGACTGTCGAAAGTCTCTAAACAAAAGTAATTTTTTATCACACCGCTTAGTCTTCCTTACTTCCGAAAGCATCGTGTGTTAGTAAATAAGTTGTACATTTGGAAAGCAATTTGCCAAGTAGTATTTGATACTTAAAATAGGTTGAATTCATTAAATGTAAATGTTTTTGATACTTTATAGTATAAATAAATGTGTAAGTATAAATGCGTTATAATTTAAATCATTTATTATACATGGCCGTGTGGCGACGGTTTGAGAATACATGTGTCGCCACCCCTTACTTGCCCGTGGGAGTCGTAAAAATCGGCTGAGGGTTCACCAGGAGAGTGGGCAGCAGCTCTCTCCTGGGAAACGTAAAACATCCATACTGCGATCGCCAACCCGCCTGCCAAGCGTGGCGATTACGGCAATATCCCCTTTTTAAAAATGGCGTACAACAAAAAAATGGCCCCCAGTCACGGCGGCTCCGGTACCCTACGGGCTCATTTTGGTGGCGGGCCCAGTAGTGGTGGAGCGGGGGGTGCGAGGAATCTCCGGCAGCGATCCGGCTACCAACAAAAACGACCCTTGGCCCTGGTAACACACAACATTCGGACACTCAGGACTGACGAGAGGGTCATCGAGCTGGAAGAGGAATTGAGCAAAATCCGCTGGGACATTGTAGGATTATCAGAAGTGCGAAGAGAGGGCGAGGGCACGATAATCCTCCAGTCTGGAAACTTGCTCTTCTACCGGGAGGGCGATCACCCGTCCCAAGGTGGTATAGGGTTTATCGTTCGTAAGTCTCTCATAGACAACGTGGAGAGGATCGAGAGTGTGTCGACAAGGGTAGCGTACCTTATACTCAGAATTACCAAGAGGTATTCGCTGAAGGTTATACAGGTATACGCACCGACCTCGACATACTCCGACGACGAGGTGGAGGCATTTTACGAGGACATCTCGAAAGCCATACACGCGTCCAAAACCCACTTCACGGTGGTTATGGGAGACTTTAACGCGAAACTAGGCAAAGGGAGTGATGATGAGTTGAGAGTGGGGAAACATGGATATGGACGGAGAAACCAGAGGGGCCAGAAACTGGTTGATTTTCTGGAGAAGGAAAGCCTCTTTATGATGAATTCCTTCTTCAGGAAGCAGCCACAAAGGAAATGGACCTGGATTAGCCCCGATGGTTCAACAAAAAACGAGATAGACTTCATCTTGTCAGACAAACGACAGATATTCAATGATGTCTCAGTGATCAGCAGAATTAAAACTGGGAGCGATCACCGGATGGTACGAGGCACATTGAATATCCATACAAAAGTCGAGCGGTCACGCTTGATGAAGTCTACACTCCGACCTACATCTGTCCAATACCAGAACCTCGAAAACTTTCAACTCGAACTACATAATCGCTTCCAATGTCTGGACGAGTGCGAATCTCCGAACGATATGAACAACAGGTTCGTGGAAACTGTCCACGCGGTTGGGTCGAAATTTTTCAAGGCTCACCGCGTTAATAGACCTAAAAAACTTTCTGACCAGACTCTCGAGCTCATGGAGAGGAGAAAAGAGATGACGGTGCAGTCTGCAGCCGATTGGTCCAAACATAGGCAGCTAAATAGACAGATCTCCAGGTCTGTGCGTCGCGATATTCGCCGATTTAATACGTTCCGTATTAAAGAAGCGATAGAGCGGAATCGTGGCTCGAAAGTGTTCGCACAAGATCTGTCTATTGTGAAAAGCCAAATGACTAAGCTGAAGACCGATGACGGCACTGTCATTTCATCCCAAAGTGAGATCTTGGGAGAGGTCGAAAGGTTCTATGGACAGTTATACAAATCATCCCGAAATCCTGTTGTCGGCTTGGTCCAAGATCCCAGATCCAAGCTAACTCGGCACTATACCGAAGAAATCCCGGACATCAGCTTGTACGAGATCAGAATGGCTCTCAAACAACTACGTAACGGTAAGGCACCGGGAGATGACGGAATTACGGCAGAGCTTTTGAAGGCGGGCGGCAAGCCGGTATTAATAGCCCTTCAGAAGCTATTTAATTCCGTTATCCTCGGGGGCGACGTTCCAGAGTCGTGGACCAGGAGTGTGGTGGTGCTGTTCTTCAAGAAGGGTGACAAAGCTCTTCTAAAGAACTACAGACCCATCTCACTCCTGAGCCATGTTTATAAGTTGTTTTCGAGGGTCATTACCAATCGACTCACGCGCAAGCTCGATGACTTCCAGCCGCCCGAACAAGCCGGCTTCCGAAAAGGCTATAGCACCATAGACCATATCCTCACGCTTCGGCAGATTATACAAAAGACCGAGGAGTATAATCGGCCCCTGTGCTTAGCGTTTGTGGACTATGAGAAAGCCTTTGATTCAGTCGAAACTTGGGCGGTGCTGCAGTCCCTTCAGCGGTGCCAAATCGACCATCGCTATATCGAAGTGCTGAAGTGTTTGTATAGGAACGCCACAATGTCAGTCCGTATCCGGGATAAGAGTACGAAACCGATCCAGTTGCAGAAAGGCGTGAGACAGGGAGATGTCATCTCTCCGAAACTGTTCACCACTGCACTGGAAGATGTCTTCAAGCTCTTAGACTGGACTGGACTCGGCATCAACATTAACGGCGAATACATCACTCACCTTCGATTCGCAGACGATATCGTCGTTATGGCAGAATCCGTGGAGGACCTTGGCACTATGCTCAATGATCTCAGCAGGGTATCCCAACTAGTGGGTCTACGAATGAACATGGACAAGACGAAAGTCATGTCAAATACCCATGTCATTCCTGTACCGGTCCTAGTTGGCAATGCGATTCTCGAAGTTGTCAATCACTATGTTTACCTAGGACAAACAGTCCAGTTAGGTAGATCCAATTTCGAGAAAGAGATCAGCCGACGAATCCAACTTGGTTGGGCAGCGTTCGGGAAACTTAAGAGGATCTTCTCGTCCAACATACCTCAGTGTCTGAAAACACAGGTCTACGACCAGTGTGTGTTACCAGTGATGACTTACGGCACGGAAACGTGGTCCCTAAATGTAGGCCTCATATCAAGGCTCAAAGTCGCTCAGCGTGCTATGGAACGGGCTATGCTCGGGATTTCTCTGCGAGATAGAATCCGGAATACAGAAATCCGCAGAAGAACGGGTGTAACCGACATAGCACGAAGAATTAGCACGCTGAAGTGGCAATGGGCAGGCCACATCGCTCGACGAACCGACAACCGCTGGGGAAGAAAGGTTCTCGAGTGGCGACCACGCATCGGACGACGCAGTGTAGGACGCCCCCCCACTAGGTGGACCGACGACCTAGTGAAAGTTGCTGGGCGTCGTTGGATGCAGGCGGCACAGGACCGCACATTGTGGCGCAATATGAGGGAGGCCTACGTCCAGCAGTGGACGGCAATAGGCTGAAATGATGATGAATGATGATTATACATGAACCCCGCGGAGGCAGTTACATATTGTAAATTTTTACATTTTAACTTAGATTACCACCAGATCGGAACGCGACCACACTGAGAAGATTCGGTAAAGAATTCATCGCGTTTGTCTATTTGCTTATTTATTTACTAACTAGCAACCCGCCCTCGCTTCGCTTCGGTTATAGATTATAGTCGTTTTACCCGCGTAGTTCCCGTTCCCGTAAGAATACCGGGATAAAATATAGCCTAGTTTACGCCCTGATATTATAGCTTTCCATTGGTGAAAGAATTTTTGAAATCGGTCCAGCCGTTTTGAAGATTACCCGGAACAAACAGACAGACAAAAATTTTTTAATTGCTATTTTAGGCATAGGTGTCGTACAAATAACCGTGTGAGCATGAAAAAAGCCTATTATTTTGACATTACAAACAGACACTCCAATTTTATTTATTGACTAGCAACCCGCCCTCGCTTCGCTTCGGTTATAGGTTATAGTCGTTTTACCCGCGTAGTTCCCGTTCCCGTGGGAATACCGGGATAAAATATAGCCTAGTTTACGCCCTGATATTATAGCTTTCCATTGGTGAAAGAATTTTTGAAATCGGTCCAGCCGTTTTGAAGATTACCCGGAACAAACATATAGACAGACAGACAGACAGACGGACAAAAAATTTTTAATTGCTATTTTAGGCATAGGTGTCGTGCAAATAACCGTGTGAGCATGAAAAATGCCTATTATTTTGACATTACAAACAGACACTCCAATTTTATTTATTGGAATAGATATAGATTTCTTTTAGGTAAAATTACACACAATTCCATGTAGTGACGGTGTAAGAATACAATTCACCACTCCCTTTCCTATCCGTGGATGTCGTAAAAAATTACTAAGGGATATAATATGCGTATTACGTATATGCAAATAAAGGAAAACTGGAAAAATATACTATACCAACCCGTCTGACCAGCGTGGTGTAGTACGTAAATAGCCCTCCTATTATGGTTGATGCTCAAGCCCAGTGGGATGTATATGAGCCGAAATGATGATGAAAATTACATGAAAAACATGCTTATTTTCGAACCATGATATGATACAATTCTAAATTATAAAACAAGAGATGATGATATAAGGCAAAGATGCTGGACCAGATCCCGCAAGTAGCACGTGATCACAAGATAACTATTAGAGCGCCTATCATTATATGCTAAAATGGATGAACTAACTATAGACTGGCAGTATTATGATTGTAGAGAGGACAAGGTTGCTGTCAGTCGTCATTAAAGGCATCGTCAGTAAAGTTTGTTACAGGCTTAGATGCCACAGAAGGAGGTGCATGAGCAAGCGATTGTGAACAACCTAATTTCAGCTCTCTTGCTTACAGAACGAAACCCAGGAGTAACTTGGACACTAATTTTGTGGGAGAGTGTTGTACTACGACAAAAGAGTTGATGCATTTATAGCTGTAGACAAAACAGTATCCGTAGCGTGGTCTACCACTATGCAGGCGTAATAACAGAAATACTTTGAGGTCCTTTCATTATCTCAATCTATATACGCCCCACAGTTGGGCTCGGGCCTCCTTCACTGTTGGAGGGAAATTGACCTACTATACCACCCTAGTCAGACTTGTTGGTAGAGGGTTTTGTTTCGAGTTTCCTTTCTTCATAGATGTTATATTTATATTATATCCCTTAGTCGACTTTTGCGGAGACCACGGGGAAAAAAAAGGAGTGGAAGTGAATTGTGATCTTATTCCGTTACCACAAGGGAAAGGCCTGGAATCTTGAGGAAATTTTTTGGCTTTTTCATAAACCTTGTAAAATAGAAGTGTGTGGTTCAAGATTTCATAAAGCTCTCACGACCAACATTTTTAATTTCTGTTGCCTAATTAATAATTAAAAGGATTCTTTTCATTTCCGCTCAGCTCATATTCATTGTAACGTTCTCCGGTCTAATAAAATTTGATGGTTGTATAAGAAGCCCGAGACTTTTTATTGTTTTTTTTAACAACATAAAATAGTATAATTTATCAAAAAGTAATAAATAATTAAAGTTTAGTCTTTAGGCATTGTTTTTATAGCTTTAGTGTGTATTGCATATTGTGTGTACTTTTGGTATACGATTCGTGTACATGCAATAAATCAATCTGTTGTACGATTAATTGTATCAAGCTGTTAAATTGAGCCCACACGAATGATTGCACACACTCCCGTGATAAATGCCCAATTTTGCTCGTGTTCGTTTTTCTGAAAGTTATATAACTCTTTTTCAATTTGGGGTTGTAACAGCTTTTAAATCGTATTTAGGAAACAGTATTAATTGTCTGTTATTATTGAGTTTTCTTTTCATGTGGTGACGGAATACGTTTACCACTCATTCTCTTGGCCGTGAATGTCGTGAAAGACGACTAAGGGATTAAATATGCATATATCATCTATGCAAGAGAAGGAAAACTTGAAATAAAACGTTAAATGAACATGTCGGACCAGTGGTACAGTAGGTGAACTACCCTCCTATTGTGGAGGAGCCTGGAGCTCAGCAGGGGGACATATAAAAGCTGAAGTGAAGATGAATGATGATATTATTGAGTATTTACTTTTCTATTTATACTTGTTATCACGTGTTGCTTGCCTTATTAGTTATTCTAATTTTAATTTAAGTGTAGTAAATTTTTCGTAACAAGCCTAAGATTTTAGTAGAAAGAGGAAGTGTTATAGGACTTTTTTTCAGATACAAAGGAATATTGAATAAGATAATCCTTATTAGTAGTCCAAATATAAAAATTAGAATTGTTTATGTATAAAAAGTTAAGGCTTTCACATATGTTACATGCAGAAGTTATAATATCCTCACTAACATTATAAATGCGAAAGTTTGTTTGTTACACTTAAACGCTTAAACCACCGAACCGATTTCAAAAATTCTTTCAGCAATGGAAAGCTATAAATCAGGGAGTATTAGGCTATGTTTATCCCGATATTTGTTGTAGTATTATATTTGTGACTTAGAAAGTAAGCTTTGCCGTTCTAACTTCTACATACACAAACTTCTCGACAATCACGTTCCATCTAATACGACTATAGGGAAATCTTGCACGAAATACAGCTTACGCTTTAGTGTACTTTACAACCTGACCTGTTTCATTCTGAGAGGAGATCCGAGCTTTATAGTGTCACTGTTCAAAGTACACTAACGAAACAGACTTCCGTACAGTGTTATTTACGTTAACGGTAGCAAAAAAGAAAACAAATATTTATGTAAGACTATTAAAGTTCGACTATTATTGTTTCCATGTGGTGAAGGAATAAGAATACAATTCACTACCATCTTGCCCGTGGGTGTCGTAAAAAATGACTAAGGGATTATTGTAAATAACATCCATGCAAGTGAACGAGAATTCAAAATAAAACCCCATATCAATCCGTCTGATCAGCGAGATAGCAGATCAATTTCCTTCCCACTGTGGAAGAGGCTTGAGTCCAGCAGTGGAAAGTATATAAGTTGTAATAATAATAAACAAAAAAAAAAAAAGAATGCACACCATTTGTATATGAGTGATCTATTTTTGGGTAGTTACCGTATTATCGATAACTTAAAGTTCGCTCTACGCTTTACTATGTTTCCGCGCGACGGCGACCGATGTCCCAGGAAGTCGAGAGGTGAGGTTACCCGAAAGGGTATTCCGTCGGGCCGACCACTGACGACAAGTCACATCTGCTCCGGTGGTCGGCCCAACAACTAGGTGACGTGGGTACGGGTGGGTTGTGGGCCCACGCGCCGTTCTTTCATCGCCCCGGACGGACTGGACCGCGCGTGCGCTTACCATGGCCCACCCATAAAAAAAAATAAAAAAAAAAAACGCTTTACTATGTTTGGAAAAAAATCTTAAGAATTGATGGCAATTCTTTGGAATTGAAAATTTATAAAGAACCTGGTTGTCTGATTTATCAACACTGAGCCTAAATTTCTAAAACTGCATACATGAAATGTTGACAGTAGTAAAAACTACAAAATTTTTGTAACGTAGAAACTCCCCTTTTCTTTCATGATAGACTTTGATCCAGACACTCTTCGCCCTATCCGTCCAGAGTGATGGAAGGGTGGCGTGCGATTCCATCATCTACCGTTTGCGCTCCCCCATCGCCATTGAGCCAACCACTGGCACCAAACCATAGCCTGTCTGCCTGCCTTTCTATATTTGCCTCAGATGATCACATATCACAGATGACTACCCTGTCGATGTAGCCGTGATTCACGTGGGCCGAGCAGCGCCGTAAACTCGTCGCAATTATCGGTGCCGATCTGACGCTACCAACCATCGCTAGGGAGATGCTTGGCAGCATAAGAAACAGGGACGCGATCGCCGCTTTCTGCGAGGCAGTCATCTCACGGATGGAGGCGGCGGATTTCACGCGAGAGGAACCCGTCCATGACGACACGGTCTGCTGCCGGCGACTTGGTCGGCGCAGGCATGAGTACCTACGCCTGATGCCACCCTAGCAGAGGCCGCGGGTGACTGCATCGGGGATTATAGCCCGTCACCTACAGTGAGGCTGATGGCGAACGGCGACCGACGTCCCGGGAAAGGGACGGGTACTCCTCAGGGTATTCCGTCGAGCCGACCACGGAGAACATGGAACTCGGAACCGGTGTTCGGCCCAACTACGAAGGCGACGAGTTACGGTGGGTTATGGGGCCACGCACTGCCCCTCTATCACCCCGGACGGAGCTGGGCGGCGAGAGCGCTGAGCATAGGCCATTTCAAAAAAAAAATACGTAACCGTGATTATAAAAGCCACAGCTAGACGTGATTAAGAGCCATTTCTTTTTTGTTCGTCATATGAGGTTATAATGTCGTAATCGTCACGCTTGGCAGGTGGGTTAGCGATCGTAGTGAGATGTTATACGTTTCCCAGAAGAAAGTTGCTGCCCGCTGTCCTGGTGAACAATTAGCCGATTTTTACGATTCCCACGGCCAAGCGGCGACAATTGTATTTGTAATGTGATAAGCACATTGCCGTACGGTAGACTTAATTCTTTATTGAATTAAGTCTCCCGTATGGCAATGTAATAATTATTGGGCAGCATTTACGATTGTGATGTAAACTAAATAATATCCTGAAAATCACAAAATTTTTCTTTCTGTGTAACATAGAAGTGAATTTAACTTTAATATACCCCATAACACAAAGAAAGAATATATGGGGACGGCATGCATGACTTATGTGCGGCGAAGTCGCAGGCGAAAGCTAGTTTAACTATATTCTCAATATTATTAGGTTGTATACAGACCTGTAGAATTTAAATAATAAAGTTGCAATTAAATCAATCAAATCTCTACATTTTGCTCCCACTTCATTTCATCACTCACCTCACATTCACGCTAATCCTCGTTTATATAAAACCTCATTTCTTCTTATCGTTATCTGTGATCTTTGACCTCCATTCCATTAATGATCTTTGTTTTATGAAGTAATAATCATAAATTCTAACCTTAATTCGTGAGAACGTAGACAAAAAATAAAAAAAATGTACACGGTTGGATTCCGAAAGTGTTTACAAATAAACCATTGAAACTCAACGGCATGAAAAACGATGTTTATACCTAATCGCCGCATGTGCCACTTTTTGTCTCGTTTCACCAAAGTGAAAGGGACGAGGGTAAAACATTTCCATGACAGACAATCCGTTAAGTATCGTTTGTTACCGACGAAACAAAAAGATTGGAAATGGGATTAATTATTAACAAAACTTAACGCAAAACGGATATGCTTAATGTGCATTATCTTAATGTGCCTTATCTATACTTTCATATTACATTCATCAATAAGGCTTAATGCAGGGATGAAGGTCATGCAAAAAGATATTAAACTTTTTATTCATCTATATTAAATAGAATAGGACATTAATTAGGATATTATACATTCTCGCAAAATCGTTAAAAATAAAAGAGTCGCATTACTAATATTACGCATTATTTAATAATATTAAATAATATTAAAGTGCAAATAATTTAATGGAAAAACAAATCAAGTTACTACAGTATTACAACTTATTATCACCATAAACAACTTATTATCTGTGTGGTGACAGAGTAGGAATATAATTCACCACTCCCTATCTTGCCTGTGGATGTCGCAAGTGGTATAGTAAGGTCAATTTCCCTCCTATAGTGGAGGAGGCTTAAGCCCAACAGTGAGACGTATATGAGCTGAAATGATGATGATGATCATCATAAATAAAAGAACAAAATTAAAGTATATATGTATTTACGAAAAAAATTAAACACGGACAGTCGCGTCTGCTTAGCTTCACAAAGTTTATTAACAAATGCTTTATTATATTTATGCATATATATCTTGACGGTCGCGCAAATTCAATGTTTTTACGTATCTCAAAAGTACCTCATGTGGCCAACACGATGTGAAACATCTTAGTCTGTCGTGAATATGAACGCTATAAAGTGTTTGAAACGTCGGGCACTCAAAAATCAAATACAAACGCGATAAAATCCGTAAAAAAGTTTAATTTACAAAGTTTAAAAAAAATATATATTGTTTTTTTTTTGGTTATGGTGGGCTATGTTCAGCACTCATCCATTCCATTCAGGGTGACGAAAGGGTGGCACGAGGCCCCATAATCCACCACATGTGCTCTCCCAAGGCCGACGCCTTGTAATATATTAAAAGACTTGGTGTCGGTCGACCTTAAACTGGGACACCTGCACCTGATGCTGACGTAGCCAAGGCCGCGGGTGACTAGACCGGGGAGTAGTAATATAGTCTAGTCGACAAGTTGAAAATGGTACAAAATAGAGATACTGCTCTTAAAATTACGTGCGATAGCTCATTGGATCCGGAATGACGTCTAGAAAAATGTGCTAAAAGCGTGTATTAGCACATAAAAAATTGCAAAAGTTATAAACAATTAAAGATGAAAAAAAAATGGCATTTTGTTTTTTGCCAATATTTCATAAACTATTAATATTTAAGGAATTTAAAAAAAAGATTCTGAAAGAAGAGGAAATTTCCAATAAAAAACTCCTAACTCCCGGAACTCTATCTCCATTATTTATAATTTTAATTTAACGCTGAAGATAGGTCAGCGCGTGACATTTTTAGGATGCGCGCGTGGCGTCAAAAGCGAGTACGGCGCATTAATTAATTTATTTAAAGTATTAAATATTTTTTTTTTAATTTGAAAAAATTATGGTGTGTTCTGAACACTATAAATAATTTATTCCTGTTGGAAATTTTACTTAAAGTTAATTTTTCAACGAGTTAAACAATTGTTAACTAACGAAATTTTCTCGAACTATCGTCTTAATTATAAGTGAAAAAAATGTTTAAATAATGGTCGTAAAAAATTTTCGCTTCGTAGAGCCTTTCTTACATACATACTTAACAAGATCGTGCCATAAAAGTTAAAAAAATATTGATACTTTGTTTATAACAATTTTTTTACTTGAACAAAAACTTAAAAATCCAAGTAATGTTGTTAAAAAAATAAATAAATTGTTTAACTCGTTGAAAAATTAACTTTAAGTAAAATTTCCAACAGGAATAAATTATTTATAGTGTTCAGAACACACCATAATTTTTTCAAATTAAAAAAAAAATATTTAATACTTTAAATAAATTAATTAATGCGCCGTACTCGCTTTTGACGTCACGCGCGCATCCTAAAAATGTCACGCGCAGACCTATCTTCAGCGTTAAATTAAAATTATAAATAATGGAGATAGAGTTCCGGGAGTTAGGAGTTTTTTATTGGAAATTTCCTCTTCTTTCAGAATCTTTTTTTTAAATTCCTTAAGTATTAATAGTTTATGAAATATTGGCAAAAAACAAAATGCCATTTTTTTTTTCATCTTTAATTGTTTATAACTTTTGCAATTTTTTATGTGCTAATACACGCTTTTAGCACATTTTTCTAGACGTCATTCCGGATCCAATGAGCTATCGCACGTAATTTTAAGAGCAGTATCTCTATTTTGTACCATTTTCAACTTGTCGACTAGACTAATAGTAGTATTCGCAAAGAGACTGGCCTCGCCAGGGTCGCCCTGGTGAGGTCAGACTCTTTCAGGCGTTTCAGGTCGACATCAAGTGTTTTAATACCTTAGTTCTTTTTACTTAGTTTTATTAAAATTGCTTGACAGTTTCATAAAGATAAGGTTAATCTAAGAATTAAAAGTACTTAGTAATTATAAATATCTGGTTGACCTCTGACCAAAAAAATATCTGGTATATTTTTCTAGTGGTATATACAAAAATTGCTCGCTTAGAGATATAAGATTTAAGCTACGAAATTCACGGTCAAAGCGAATGAATACTTTTGTTATTTTTAACTAGTAAACTGTTATTCTACTTAATTTTATTATTATTCATTTCATTAGGCGCAGATACTCGCGCCTGCCGCGCCCCACGTACCGGCGGCGGCGCGTGTCATGGTAGAGAAATTACTCCCGGACCCGCCCTGCCTGTGAGATAACTGCCTCGCAGAAGGCAGCGACCGCGTCCCAGTGCCCGACACTGTCAAGCATCGGTCTAGCGATGGTGCCACAAGCTGCCCTGCGTATATTGGCTCTCCTATAAATCTTGTGATACATTTTTTCTTTTACATCAAACGAACATGAAAGCTATATAATTATTACTTATTTTTAATTTATTATTATTATCTATTGTTATTATGACATTAATTATTTGAGTATTAGTTGAGTACGGGAAAAGATATTTTCAGTAGGGATTGTTTGATTTTCAGTAGGAATAAAAAGAAATGTCATTTTGACACAAACAACTAGGCCTACTGCCGTGAATAAGTTGATAAATGGTGTCTGGAATAATTACACAAAAAAGAGAAAAAAATATTCCGTTATTATAAATATCTACAAAAATAAGCTAGTTCGGAATAAAGTAAGGCTAAACTTTCCCTACTCTTAAAACTAAAAAGCTGCAAGATGTTGCTGCATAAGCAAGTTTATAAGTAAAGCTAAAACTTTGTAAAACAATGTGAGGTCCAGTGATGTGGGATAGTCTGGACATTCTTATAGCACTGAGCTTATACTTCAATAGAATTATAAATAATAAGTGAGATTCTAAAAATAATTATTGTCTTAAAATAATAAAAACACGATACAGGTGCCGTTGTGATGCTGTTACTTTTAGTTGATATTAAAAATGCTGTCAGATAGCAAGTGACGTATGTATAATAAAGCTAATATATCCGATAAGTCTTTTTCGATGCCTATTATATTTTCTGGGTTTTCATTTTTTACTTCTGAAGAAAATAAAACAAAAGTATTCAGTTTACAGCTTTTTTAACTAAAATATAACATCCCCAATATTAATCTTCAATCTTTAAACGATCAATTCTTGTATATTTCTACATTTTCAGAATTTCAGAAACGGCAGCAATGATTTGAATGATAAAATTTAGTTTACAAGAGGTTTCGGGGGTAAAAATCGATTTAGCTAGGTTTTATTAATAAAAAGTGTTGTTTTGTCGGTATTTTCATCTAATCAATAAAATGGCATTAGAATAGGAATGTAAATTAAGCCGGCGCCGTCAAGAGTGACAATAGCTCAGTTGGGAAGTTGCCCAGCCGCATTCAAACAGCCTGAGATGGGATTTGTCTTATTATTATTCTGTTTTTTAAATTTTGATGTTTTTCGATATTTCATCATTATATTTTTTTATTAATATATGTATATCTAAATATGTTGCTCAAAAATACAATTTACAAAAAATAAAAATAATACTGAGTAAAGCTCTGTTAACCCGATATTTTTGTTTAATTGAGGTGCAATCTCGAAAAGCATATTGAAAAAGATGTAAGTACAAAGCGTATTAAAAGCCAAGATGACTTTGTAGCGTAAACATTGAGTGGCACCTTGTCGGCACTGGGCCCGATCTGTCGGACGCCCAGATTGGGTTTAGGAGGGGAAGTTCGACGGTCGCGGCTCTGTTGCGATTGAGAGCCGTGGTGACTGAGGCCGTCACCGGCGGGGGAGTGCTGTTGGCGGTGTCCCTAGACATCGTCAATGCATTCAATAGTCTGCCATTCAGCGGCATCAGGGAGGCGCTCTGGTATCACGGGGTGTCAGCTTACCTGAGGCGACTGGTGGTGGACTTTTTGGAGGGGCGCAGTGTCCTCTATACAGATTGTGCGGGGGACGTTGTGCGAACGCCCATAACGCGCGGTGTCCCACAGACCGGACCCACCCTGTGGAACATTGGCTACGACTGGGCGTTGAGGGGGAGCCTCTCGCCCGGGCTGGGCATAATCTACTACGCCGACGACACGCTCGTCACAGCTCGCAGCGGGACGCTAGAGGAGGCGGAACGCCTGGCGTCTCTCGGCACCGAGGACATCGTCAGGCGGATCGAGGCGCTGGGGTCGAGGGTGGCCCGGACAAGACGGAGGCCCTCTTGTTCCACGGGCTCCACATGTACCCTCCCGATGGTGTCTCGATCACCGTCAACTCCGGGCCCATATGAGGTACTTGGGCCTGGTGCTCGACGGGTGATAGTGGTTCCGGGAGCATTTCCGCTGACTGGCTCCGCGGCTTGTCGGCGCTGCATCCGCCCTCTCTTGGCTTATGCTAAACGTGGATGGACCCGACGCTGCATGTCGATGGTTGTACGCGGGGGTCATCAGGACGAAGGCCATGTACGGCGCACCGGTGTGGGCGAGGTCCCTGATCGTCCGCCTTAGGGCTCTTCTGCGGCGTCCTCAGAGGGCCATGGTGATCAGGACCATACGTGATTACCTCACGGTGGCGGCCGAGGCAGCATGCCTGTTGGCCGGAACTCCCCCGTGGGACCTGGAGGCGGCAATGCTCCCCGGATTGTATCGGCGGATGACGGGGGTGCGAGCGGGGGCCGCTGTGGTCTCATTGAGGGAGCTCACCGCCTGGCACGTTGGCGCCCGCCGAGACGTTATTGCCCATTGGGCAGTCCGACTGGAGAGGCATCGGTTCGGTGTGAGGACCGTCGAGGCCTTCCGGCCGGTGCTGATGTAGTGGTTGGAGCGGCGGCATGGGGTGCTTTCCTTCCGATTGGTGCAAGTATTGACGGGGCATGGATGCTTCGCCAAATATCTGCATACGGTCGTAAGGAGGGAGTGCACACCGTCCTGCCAACACTGCGATTGCAATGAGGACACGGCGCAGCACACACTCGAGGTGTGTGCCACGTGGACGAGGCAGCGCCGTGAACTCGTCGCGATCATCGGTGCCGACCTGCCGCTGCCGGCCATCGCTAGGAATATGGTTGCCAGCGTCAGGAACTGGGACGCCGTTGCCGCCTTCTGCGAGGCTGTCATCTCGCGGATGGAGGCGGCGGACAGTATGCGGGAGGACTCCACGCGGATACGGTGTTCCGCCGGCGACTGGGGCAGCGCAGGTGCGAGTACCTGCTCCTGATGCCGCCCTAGCAGAGGCTGCGGGTGACCGGATCGGGGATTTAGTCCGGGCACCCGCGGAGAGGTTAGTATCGCGACGGCGATCGGCGTCCCAGTAGGGGACTTCGATGGGAGAGGGTAGGGGGTATTCCGTCGGGCCGATCACTGACGTCAAATCACCCTGCTCCTATGGTCGGCCCAACGACAAAACGACAAAGGCGACGTGTCGCGGGTGGGTTATGGGTGTGCGTGCTTACGCCCCTCTGTCGCCCCGGACGAAGTGGTGCAAGGAGTGCGCCAAGCGTAACACACCAGAAAAAAAAACCTTTCTTGCCCGTGGGTGACGGAAAAATAACTAAGGGTATTATGGGAGCGAAGGTAAATTGTCTAAAGACTTAAGTCTACTTTATGACTTACAAGATTAAACGCTATATTACTGTGATATTGTACTTCATAATCAGGCGTACAGAATAAAGTATACGAAATTTGAGTATATACAAAATTTGTTTTCCACATAACTCTTACTAAATGTTACATTGTATCATAGAATTTATAGTTATAACAGTCAGAAGCTACGTAATTTATTGTCTAAAGTTCCATTCTAACGACAAAACACTCAACTTTCCAACTTAGATGACAATGGGTGCTAATGTTGGTAACACTGCGCTAAGCAAACTTACCAGTTCTGCTAACACTTGGAGACCGACCGGAACCGGAAGTTAGACACGCTACTCTAATATACACCATGTACTTACGTTGCACGGAATACTAAATGTGCGCCGTATAAAAGTTTAACATAGTCGTAGAACAAAGCCTCGCAGTATTATTTATATTATATTCCTTTGTTAATCTAAAAACTTATAATCACCATAGTATTTCAAAGTAAAACATAATAAAACATTTTTACATAGATATTTGCATTTGCTGTATTATGGCGCCTACAAATACTAGACCCTCTCTTGCTCGTGGGTCTCGTAAAAGACGACTAAGATATACAATCATCATCATCATCTCAACCCATATACGTCCCACTGTTGGGCTCCAGCCTCCTCCATAATAGAAGGGTAATTGACCTACTATACCACGCAGGTCAGACGTGTTGGTATAGTGTTTTATTTCGAGTTTTTTTTCTCTCGCATAGATGTTATATGCGTTTTATATCCCTTAGCCGTCTCGTACGATCACCCACATATACAATATACATATAAGATCTATGAAAGAGAAGGAAAACTCGAAATAAAATCCTATGCTAACACGTCTGAAATACGCAGAAAACATTGATGTAAGAGAAGGAAAACTCAAAATTAATCCCTACGCCAACACGTTTGACAAGCATATAGTAGGTCAAATTCCCTCCCATAATAGAGGAGGCCAGAGCCCAACAGTGGGACGTACATGGACTATGATGAGATGAGATGAGCATGATGATAATGATATTTGCACTTATATATTGCTCTTAATTGTATTATTAACTAGCAACCCGCCCTCGCTTCGCTTCGGTTTCAGGAGCCTTACCCGCGTGGTTCCCAATCCCTTGAGAATTCCGGGATAAAATATAGTTAGCTAGCCTATATTACTCCCTGATGTTATAGCTTTCCCTTGGTGAAAGAATTTTTAAAATCGGTCCAACCGTTTTGAAGATTACCCGGAACAAACAGACAGACAGACAGACTGACAAAAAAATATGAAGTGATTTTTAGGCATATGTATAGTGCAAATAACCGTGAACATGAAAAAGCCTATTATTTTGACATTACAAACAGACACTCCAATTTTATTTATTCGTATACATTTAAAGCTGAAAAATTTATTCGTCTGAATGCAACCATACGATTTGAAGAGGTATTTGTGTGTAAAATATCCTGTTTCGCGAAATATATAAGTAAACGAAAAATATATTCCTGCTAATATTCGAAATTTAATACTCGATTTTTTAATATATTTTACTTAATTACTCAAGCATCAAATAACATGATTATGATAGTATTTAAAGCATGGTTGCCCAGTATCTTTATATATACATACATTTCTTGTGTATTTCACTGAACTCCTAAATTGCCGCACCGATGTTGATGAAATTCTTTGGGTGTGTTCAAGAGGATTCGAGAATAGTTTAGATTCACAATTAGATCCGGTAGGTGGCACTGTCACATGTCACTGAACTCCTAAACGGCTGGACCGATGTTGATGAATTTTATTGCATGTGTTCAAGGGGATTCGAGAATGGTTTAGATTCACAATTGGAGCCGGTGGCACTGCTGTATATTTTAAGGAGATTTTTTTTATTTTATTTGAACAGAACTACGTCTGTTGGGTCAGCTAGTATATTCATGAGACGTCATTGCCCGTTGGGCAGTCCGGCTGGAGAGGCCTCGGTTCGGGGTGCGAATCGTGGAGGCCTTCCGGCCAGTGCTGGTGCAGTGGTTGGAAAGGCGACACGGGGTGCTCTCCTTCCTGCTAGTGCAGGTGTTGACGGGGCATGGGCGCTTCGCCAAATATCTGCATAAGGTCGTTAGGAGGGAGAGTACACCGTCCTGCCACCACTGCGATTGCCGACCTGGCGCTGCCAACTATCGCCAGGGCTATGGTCGGTAGCGTCAGGAATTGGGACGCGGTCGCAGCTTTCTGCGAGGCAGTGATCTCGCAGAAGGAGGCGGCAGATCGCCTGCGCGAGGAGCGCAGCCTCAATGAGGCGCGATCCGCCGCCGGCGACTGGGGCAGCGTGGGTACGAGTACTTGCGCCTCATGTCGCCCCAGCCAAAGCCGCGGGTGACGTGATCGGGGAATAGTCCGTCACCCGCCGAGAGGCCGACCGCGTGAGGAAAGACCGACGTCATAGGGGGTATTCCGTCGGGCCGACCACTGATGACAAGTAACCCTGCTCCGGTGGTCGGCCCAACGACGAAGGCGACGTGCACGTGGGTGGGTTGCGAGTGTGCGTGCTTACGGGACGCACACCCCGGACGGAGCGGTGCGAGGAGCGCACCGACCGCAACCCAACCCCAAAAAAAAAGCTAGTATATTTATAAAATTCTTATTTATTAAATCACAATTTGATGTATCAATCAATTATCTTGTCAAGAATTGATTTATTTGTTCTGAATTTAATAAAGTCTGAATTGTTTTTATTCTTAGAGCAAACCAAATATTATCTTACCCAGCAAATATAGACTGCCTAAAAAACCAAATTCTATTTTTCGTCACTGACTTATGGATTGATTGAGAAAATGGTGATATTGGCTATTTGGATTCAGTGAAACTCATTCATCTCAGCATTATACAAGTCCCACTGTTAGGTTCAGGCCTCCTATATTAAAGGAGAGAAATGGACTTACTTTACAAAGCTGGTCAGATGAGTTGGCATAGGGTTTTGTTTCGAGGTTTCCTTCTCTTGGATAGATGTTATATGTATATTATCGCTTAATCATCCTTAGGGCAAGAGAGGGGGTGGTGAATTGTATCCGTACACCATCACCGTATGGAAGAAGCTAACAATACGTAAAGACAAATTTATTGGTGATATTATTTGTGTCGATGGAGATCAAACTTGCCTAAGTCCAGTAGTCACTATTTGACGTTTTATTATTTTATTCGATTCAACAAAATATTTCGCACATTTCTGTTTCTTTCAATTGAGCCTTAGGCCACAGTTTCACAAAGAAAACAACGGTTAAACTTGAATGACTATTTCAAATCAACCTAAGTCACACACGCGTTGCGAATCATATTAGCCCAAGTCCATTACAGCCAATTACAAACTGTCTTTGGTCTGTCATGGCCGCCATTCTTGTTTATTTCACGTGCGGATTATAACCGGCTTCCGTGTGTTTATTTTAATTATGGAGAATCTGGTCAAAATTGTGCCGCCAGAATTAGCAAAAAAGAAAATTAATAAAAATACAAAGGGTAGCAAACAACGAAATAAAATAAAACAGTAAGTTTTAAGTATGAAATCAATATTTAACATAACAAGGTTTGCTTCGGAATAAAAATGTCATAGTGTTGAACAGGGCCGGATTGCCCAGATTATAACAACTAATAGGGAGATTCAGAATTGCAATGTTACGTATAACGCACATTGTTACTTGCAGAAATAAGTTCTTATTTTGTTAGTTTACGTATTTCTATTTAATAATTTTAGTTTTACTACAGGTCACTTATTTTTTTTTTCTTATCAGCCCATATACGTCCCCCTGTTGGGCTCGGGCCTCCTCCACAATGGGAGGGAATTTGACCTACTATACCATGCTGGTCAGACATGTTGGTATTTTTTTTTATTATGGGTGGGCTATGGTAACCGCACACGCAGTCCATTTCGTCCAGGTCGACGAAAGGACGGCGCGCGGCCCCATAACCCACCCGTTCCCGCGTCGCCTCGTTGTTAGGCCGACCACCGCAGCAGGGTGACTTGTCAGTGGTCGGCCCGACGGAATACCCTTTCGGGTACCCTCACCTCTCGACGTCCTTGTCCCGGCACGTCGGTCGCCGTCACCCGGTCAGCCTCTCTGTGGGTGACGGGCTAAATTCCCCGTTCCAGTCACCCGCGGCCTCAGGTGCAAGTACTCGCGCCTGCGCTGCTTTAGTCGCCGGCGGAGGAACGTGTTGCTGAAGAGGAGCTCCTCTCGCACACGATCCGCCGGCTCCTTACATGAGATTACGACCTCACAGAAGGTGGCGACTGCATCCCAGTTCCTGACGTTGTCGAGCATCTCTCTGGCGATGGTCGGCAGCGTCAGGTCAACACCAATGATCGCGACGAGTTCACGGCACTCTCCCGCCCATGTGGCAGACCTCGAGCGTGTGCTGAGCTGTGTCCTCGTCGCAACCGCTGTGATGGCAGAACGGTGTGCTCTCCCTCCTGACAATCTTGTGCAGGTACTTGGCGAAGCAACCGTTCCCCGTCAGCACCTGCACCAGTCGGAAGGAAAGCACCCCATGCGTCCGCTCCAACCACTCCATTAGCACCGGCCGGAAGGCCTCGACGGTCCTGACACCGTACCGAGGCCTCTCCAGCCGGACTGCCCATCGGGCAATGACGTCTCGACGGGCGTCGACCCGCCAGGCAGTAATCTCTTCTAACGAGTCAATATCGCCACGGGCGCGCGTCTCCGATGCCCACCACTTAATTCCGGCGAGCATCACCGCCTCCAGGTCCCACGGGGGAGTCCCAGCCAGGAGGCATGCTGCCTCCGTCGCCACCGTGCAGTAACCATGTATGGCGCTGATCACCATGACCCTCTGTGGTCGCCACAAGAGGGCCCCCAGACGGACGGTCAGGGAACCCGCCCACACCGGTGCGCCGTACAGGGCCATCGACTGGATCACCTCCGCGTACAGCCGTTGGCACGTAGCGCTGGCTCCGGACAGAGTTTTAGCCCTAACCGAAAAAAAATTCGACGCCTTGAAAGCATTTTAAATCCAAATGACTATATTGATTTAATGTCATCCAATGCAACTATTTATCGAGTGGTTGATCAAGTGCCAATTTTTAACTGGAAAGAAGCTTGCAAAAACGTTTTGAAAAATACACAGAGCTTGCATTTTCAAATAAGTAAATGCAAGCGAATAATTATTGAGAAAATTTCTCCGAAAATTCTTGTACGAGGGGAAGTTACATACAGAAATGACATAGGCCAACTTATGCCTATTACAAAACGGGGAAGAAAAATTTCACAAATTTTACCCGGCAGAATAGAACACACTGTCACTATTAAAAAAGAAAAGCTTGATGACGTGACTAAATTATTAAAAAAGCACTTTAGGGATAGGTGGCAAGATATTCCGCAATTAATTTATTTTAAAAACGTGCTATCTCTACCCATTCTCGTTGGTGAAGCTGCAGATGACGGTGAAGGTGATTGTATTCCTGAAGAGATATTTGACTTTGTACGATTGTTATTTGATTGTATTTGATTATAAGTATTTTATAATTAATGGAAGTGACCTAGATTTGAATTTTAATTTGATCTATTAGCCTTTTATTTTAATTTGATTTATTAGAATTCAGTTTTAATTTAATTTTATTATATTTAAGGAATCCTATACCTTAAGCTGATTAGTGGATATCAATACTCATTATCTATTACACAAAGTAAAAATGAATACAAACTATGATTTTTTAATTTACTACATTTTTCTTGCTTTTTATTTCCTGAGTTCGTACCCTATTCAATAAGTTACATCAATCTCACCTAAGTCCTATTAAACTATTTCAAATTCACTTAAGTCCAGTCTTTTTTATATCAATATTGCCTAAATCCATAAGTATCAAATCATAAATGCCCAAGTCCTAATTTATTTTGTTGAAAATGTATGTTTTTGTAAAAGAACTTCTTTTGCTGTTTATTTCGTTGGTGTTATTATTTAAATATTTAAGTCGCTGAACATAATTTAAAGACTTTTAAAGAAGAAAAGTTTAAATTGTATATAAAGGTCTTTTACCAAAAAAATGTTAGATGTGACTTAGGCGCTTTTGATATTAATCGACACATTTATAGACAACCATTTAATATAACTCCTAGTTGGTCCAGAGTCGTAAGTACGTTATTTTCGTCGTAAGACGATTTCTTACAGATTTACAAGATTTTCCAAGATTATCTCGGGCAATTGTCGGTCTCATTGTTTGAGTTGGAGACCAATGTTTTAATTGAAAACATGAGTGTAACACTAAGTCTGATAAGCATCAATACACTCTTCTACTATTACTTGGAACCAAGAATTGATTAAAACACACATTATGCCATGTCTAAAGAAGCACCAAAAATCGAATATAAACTTGGTGACAAGCTGACTTGGTTTGATTGTTGATAAAAAATGAAGCACAAAATTGTTAATGCACACTGTTCTCTGGGATTTGAACCCCCGACACTGGCACAGTAGGTCGATATGTTAGTCACTAGGCTATCTGTACAGTCATTTTAACTCGCATGAGTTGTACGCGGCTATCTAAGAAGAATTGGGCACTGCGCTGAGTTCCATATTGTAGACAATTTGGTGCAGTACCACATATTTCAAACGCTAAAGTTCACACATGTTATATGCCAATCAATGAGAGCGTGATCTTATGTAGTATGATTATACTTATAGTTGAGACTTAAAAAAAAACTTTCGTGATCATCATCACAGGTCGTTTAGGTCCTATTGGTGGGCTTGAGCCTACTTCATATTATCATAATCATCTCGGCTCATATACATCCCACTGCTGTGCTCGAGCTACCTCCATAATTGGAGGGAAATTGACTTTATTATAACATGCTGGTTAGATAGATTGATATTCAAGTTTTCCTTCTCTTGCACAGGTATTGTGTTATATTATACCCCTTAGTCCTCCTTTACTACATCTACGGGCAAGATAGGGAGTGGTGAATTGTATTCTTATCTTACTCCATAATAGGAGTGAAATTAACCTAATATACCACGTTGGTCAGACGTATTGGCTTTTATTGGTGTAAGCTCGATTTAAAACCCATTTCGCGGTTTCCATCTCTTGAATAAATGTTATAAGCATATTATATCCCTTAGTCGTATTTTACGAAACCCATGAACAAGATAGGGTGTTGAATGAGTATTCTTACTCCGTCATCACAGACAAACAAAGACGCAAAGACATTTTTAAAAATAAAACAGTGTCAAAGTTTTATTTTTAAAAATATTATATATTCATCAAGGGATACTATTAAATAAACAAACTTGATATTTTCTGGCTAATTGCCCTTTACATTGACTTCATTAGCAAATGGCATCAGAGCGTAATAAGGGCACGTTACTACTTGATTATAGATTTAATGAAACTGAACATTAAAACTAAATCTTTTTACCATCAGTGTATCAGATGTCCACAGTTAAACATAGTTTTTATTACATACATATTTTTTATTTATTTAATAATTTCTTTTAAATAAAATTACATACAACAACACGCCTATTATTCGTTCCGGTGCAATGATATGAAACAATATAATACAAAAGACTATGACTAGACCAAATAGCATAGCAGTAAACGACACCCGATGACGAGTTAACCAGTAGAGCAGCTATCACTACCCTCAACCATAATGGAGGGAACGGAGTGAACCGCAGTAAGGAGTAGTGACTCATTGTATTCATAACCATTTACTATAAATCGAGCTTTTTAAATATTTATTTGTAATAATTAGGGGATTATTTTATCAAATTAGTTGAGAGAGAAAACAGAAAAGTGTCATCAGACCTGTCGCTATGTATGGATCTGAATGTCGGGCATTGAAAAAGACGGATGACAGAAGAATACATGCTACAGAGATTGTATTGGTATGGACATGTGATGAGGAGGGATGAAAGGCATGTGACAAGGAGGGTTATCAATATGATTGTGGATGGACGTAAGAAGCGCGGGAGACCTAAGGAGAGATGGATGGATTGTGTTAATGAGGATATGCGTATGAAAGCAGTGAGTGCAAATAAGACGGCTGCTAGGAGGCTATGGAAGGTAAAACGTATTGGGAAGACCATACTTAGCGTGGGATGAAGGCAGGCAAATGATGAAATGTTTTTTTTTCATTAGAGGAATATTTTATCAAATTAGCAATAGCGTTGATAAGAGTAAAGATAACCAATTCTGCATTCATTTATAAGAATTTTCTCGTTCATAGCCAATTCCTTTTCTGTTAACAACGTACCTTTTATAGGATTATAAAAGCTGAAGTAAACGTTATTTGAACTAGGTTTATTCCAATAGCCTTCTATTACTTTGTAGTTTCTATCCATGTGTGTTTCCACCGACTTTTAAACACTACTTTGTTCATAAAATAAAACTGCTTTTACGGTTTTTAAAATGTTTTAATTTCGATTTTACTATTACGATGTGGCGAATAATTACCACAGGGAGGGAGGTAATATACAATCACAGGTTTACAGCGATATTTGTTGTCCAACATACCATTGTTGTTAGAGATTCATTTTTATATCTAACCACTACAGTATAATACTAAGCTACTAATTAATTTTCAGCTTATTACCAATTTGATACAATTTAAAATGCTGGCAGAAATAAGAAAATGATTCGATGCAATATCATCGTTACATTGAATCATTTTTAATCCTCGATAGAAGAAGAGGGGTGTTATAAGTCTGACTTCGATGTCTGTCTATGTGTGTGTGTGTGTTTGTCTGTGGCATCGTAGCTCTCAAACGGATGAATAAACTTTGATGCGGTTTTTTTATTTGAAAGCCCGTTTCCTGGTGATGATTCTTAATTGTATTTTGTTATTATCGGTCAAGCAGTGTAAGAGTAGCAGATATTTCCCAAATGATGTAATTGCGTATGATTACTCGATTACGTGTTTCACGCACGCCAGTATACTTAATCGTTAAATGACAATTTATGACTTCGACCTGATGCTGCAACCAGAGTGGTCTCTAGAGAGTCCAACTCTTCGAACACTCACAGCAGAAATATCGTATTTTTGGGTGCAATAGATAAGTTTTAATGAGTAGGTATCTTGTATTACGGTCACGTTGACCTGGTACCACGACCTGGGTGGTCACCAGAGGACACAACTCCTCGTAAATATGCAGCAGACATATCGTATTTGGATTCAATATATTAGTTTTGGATTCAATATACTAGTTTACGCCCTGATATTATAGCTTTCCATTGGTGAAAGAATTTTTTTTTTCTTATTTTTTTTTTGAAATCGGTCCAGCCGTTTTGAAGATTACCCGGAACAAATAGACAGACAGACAGACAAAATTTTTTTTTTTAATCTGTATTTTAGGCATAGGTGTCGTGCAAATGGGGGGGACGTCGGTCGATGGGAGGGTACCCCAAGTAGCCCCCTACTTGGGGTACCCTCCCATCGACCGACGTCCGTATTCCTTGGGGTCGACCACTGACGACAAGTTAACTCTGCTCCGGTGGTCGGCCCAACGACGAAGGCGAGGTGGTTTTCGGGTGGGTTGCGGGAGTTGCGTGCTTAAGTCTCTCTGTCGCCCCGGACGGAGTGGTGCGGAGGCGCGCCGACCGCAGCCCACCCACAAAAAAAAAAAAAGTGTCGTGCAAATAACCGTGTGAGCATGAAAAAAGCCTATTATTTTGACATTACAAATAGATACTCCAATTTTATTTATTGGTATAGATACACATGTTTCTCATCATTCAACTTTCAACGTGTAATGCTGGAAGAAGACCTTCACCATAGAGCATCACATGGCGTGATCATTCACTAGACAGTGTATGTTTGCCACATAATATTAATTTACGGTAATTTTTATAATTCCGTGTGGTGACGGCGTAAGAATACAATTCACCACTCCCTTCACGTGGATGTCGTAAAAGATGACTAAGGGATTTAATAAATATATAGCATTTATGCAAGAAAAGAAAAACACGAAACAAAATCCTATACCAACCTGTCTGACCAGCATGGTACAGTGAGGTAAGTTTCACTCCTATTGCGAAGGAAGCTTGAGTTCAGCAGTAGCACATATAAGACCTGTGATGATGATGATTATAATTCTCCAGGTGCTGTTGGGTTAATAATTCAAATGCATTAATTTTCCGTCAGATTCATATAAACCAGCTAAATGATCATGGGGTGAATAGGCAGCTGTGCGTGGGAAACTTACAACTGTGATTGTCAATCCAATTCAATTCCAAAGGCGACTATTGTGTGATTTTTCACTTAAAAGAGGTCTATATGTCCTATACGGTATGGAATTATTATAATATAATAATTCAAAGAAACCACAAACCAATATAACCAGATCTAAAGGCGATACTGAAAGAAGAAAAATCCAATAAGAAAATTCAGAGTGCATTATATTAATTCACGCTAATTAAGTTAACAGCGTTGATCACCGCATATGAATGTAGTCATAATTTTCTCAATAATAGTTACACAATTACTATACTTCTCGATATGGTGATGAAGTAAGAATACAAGTTTTTTATTTTTTTTTATTGGCAACGGTGGCAAACGAGCAAGCAGCACACCTGATGGTAAGTGAAACTGCTGCACATGGACCTTTGCAATACCAGGGGCACAGCCAGGCCGCTGCCTACCGTGAAGGAAATACTCTTTTTAAATATCGTTTAAAGAAGAACATGTCATAGCGCTCGGGAAACACTGCAGCAGGTAGTTCATTCTAGAGCTTGCACGTACGTGAGAGAAATGATCGCTGGAAACGTACAGTTGAAGACCATAACGTTTCCAGGTGAAATGGATGAACCTTGCTACGATGTCGAGTGGTACGTTAGTAGAATGGTGACGGTGGTACCAAGTCAAACAGTTTCTCGGAGCACTCCACTCTCCACTCCTCGAGTCACCACTCTCTTGCACGAGGATGTCGTAAAAGAACGACTAAGGGATATAGTACGCATATAGTATCTATGCAAGAGAAGGAAAAGTCGAAATAAAACCCTATGCTTGTCTGACCAGGATGGTATAATAATATTAATTTAACTCCTATTGAGGTTTGAACCCAGAAGTGGAACGTATATGAGCCAAAATAATATTGATAAGTGAAGACTTGTAATTAGCTAATAGTGTAATTAACAAATATTTAAACATCTGTTAAGCTATAAACCTTCCATAACGTAAATAATAAACTGTACTGCGCTGACTGACTCCATACATAGTCATTGTGCTGAAAATAGCCCGCCCAAAAAAAGCACAGGCTCCATTGAAAATTAACAGCTAATATTGCTGCATCATTTCAAACAATGACCTTATTGGCGCAACAGCAACGTGTAGGATGATTTACCTATCTTAAATCTTTAAACGAGCAATTCTTCTATATATATATATATATATATATATATATATATATATATATATATATATATATATATATATATATATTATATATATATATATATATACCTATATATATATTCAGGATCTCGGCAACGGCTCCAACGATTTTGTTGAAACTTGGCATACGTAGAGGTTTCGGGTCCAAAAAATCGATCTAGCTAGGTTTAATTTATAGAAAATGTTGTTTTGTCCGTGTTTTTATTAAAACAATACAATGACATTAAATTTTAAAAGAATATGAATTCAAATTTCGTTGTCAACGTCATGAGTTACGATAGCTCATTTGGGCAGCTGATCGGTTCAAATTTTGTTTTTTTTGGCATTCAAACAACGTCGGTTCGAATCTCGGTGTTATTATTATTCTCTTTTTGTAATTTTTTTATATATTTTTTATTATTCATTTTTTATTAATATATATCTAAATAAGTTCGACAAAAATATTCCGAGCGAAGCTCGGTCAACCAGATATTAATATATTAAACAGATGCACAGATGATGTAGTGGTTAAGATAGTGACTTATAACGCGTTAAGATAGTGTCTGAGGTCGAATCCTACGCGGAAAAACACTTTGTGCGATCCACAAATTGTTGTTCTGAGTCTGGATGTAATTTGTGTCCGTTAGTTATATGTTTGTAAAGTACCCCGCAATACAAGGATTATTTCCTTAGGGCAGGACGTTTAAAAAAATATTGTAATGTTATTCATGGTTTTTTTATTATATGTGGTTTATATACATATATTCACGCCTTTTCCCCATAGGGGTAGGCAGAGTCCACTCTACTTGTTAGGCTCTTGATATAACACTTTCGTCTCCTCTACATTCATTAATCTTCTCATGCATCTTCTTCGGTTAAGGGTACTTATAACCTGGCTTTTCTTAAGGACGCCTCCAATTTGGACGTGGAACGTCCGTCGTGGTCTTCTCCTTCTAAAACATCCGTTCACATTCACTCTATAAATTCTACTCCAACACTTCCGTTCGCATTCACTCTATAAATTCATTTTAATATCCAATTTACCATCAATTAGTGGTAGTTATACGTCAATAAAATCTTTTTTTTCTTTTGTTAGTACTATTGTAAATGTAGTTAAAAGGTTTCAGCCTATGGTACAATAACTACTGAATAATAAACCAGTAGAAACGGAATAGCAATTACGGGCTTTCACTATTAATGTTACGAAACAATAGCGCAGGATGTAGTTCTACAGATTGTAATGATGGAGTGTTCTAACGTCTTCAACAAAGACGCTTAGTGATTGCGCTTCACAATCGAAACGTTAAGAAAATGAAGCCTATATTTTATTTAACACTAAAAAAGATCCGTGTAGTGAGTAAGAATATAATTCATACAAGAATACAATTTAAATATCTTATCTACTAGAAGAAAATCTCGACGTAAAAGCCTATACCAACACAACTGACCAGCATGGTGTAGTAAGCCAATTTCCCTCTCATTGTGAAGGAGGCTCGAGCCCAACAGTGGGACGTATGTGAGCTGAAATGATGATGATATGCTGATTAGATGTGTTGATATTAGGTCTATTTCAAGTTCTTCTTCTCTCTCAAATATGTTATCTGCATATTATAATCTCTTAGTCCTCTTTTAACACACGCCCGGATAAGAAAGAGGGTGGTGAATGGTATTCTTATTCCATAAATACAAGGAAGAGACAATTTCGATATTTTTATATATTAGATATTGAGTTTAAAAGCAATTTCCTTAACCATCAAATTCCAGACTTTAATTTAACACTATATAAGTTCTCGAATCCCGTTAGCTATTTGTAATATCCGTATGCAGTGCGAGAACGACGCTCGGCATTTCCAATTTGTTATATATCTGTACATATATGTATATCATGTATCTGCTTGTTAATACTGCAGAAAAATGATGCAGTGGTTAAGATACTGACGATGCCAATGTCGTGGATTCGAACCCCATGCAGGACAACCCGTTGTACGATTTACAAATTGTTGATCAGGTATATACAAAATAATGTATTGTATATCGTTACTAATATTATAAATGTGAAAATAAGTTTTTTTGTTTGTTTGTTACGCTTTCACGCTGAAACCAACGAACCGATTTCAAAAATTCTTTCACCAGCGGAAAGCTATAGCTTATAATATCAGGGAGTAACATAGGCTTTATTTTATCCCGGTATTCCCACATCACGGCATTCCCACAGGAACGGGACCTACGCGGATAAGGCGACTGAAACCGAAGCGAAGCAATGGTGGGTTGCTAGTACAAAATAATTGTTTGATCTTAAATTATAATTTCTATATTAAAACTTATTACATTTATTTGATTTTGACATTAACGACAGAGTTATAGTGACATTGACATACAACAACTAAATTTATCTCGGACTTTTGACGCGAATGTCAAAATGTCATGTAGCGCTTTTATATTCTTTTCATTATTTATTGTTTTAAAGTGTTATATTCAATAATTTTGCTGATATTTTATGTAATATAATGCAGATAAAATTCTGAAATGTAGTGAAAATGATATAATAGTGAATTACGTGCATTTTGACATTCTGCCCAAATTTCCTGAGACGCATGACTTGTATCAGCACCAAGTCATGCTAACGACTGACTGAAAGACTAAGACTAAAGACGTGAATAATAATCAATATACTCGACACTGACACCAATAGCTCATATTATTGTAGCTCATTGCCATTAACAAAGAAGAAGAAGAAATTTATCTCGTAAATTTCTTAGATATTAGCTTCCTAATTCCTATGACTGTCAATCTAAATTGAGTTATTGGCGAAATCTTGTAAACGCCATTATATAAAAAAAAATACATTGTCATACCACAAATATAGTGTTAGACGTCAACATTAACATGTCACGTGACCATTTCGATGACAACCTACATGATTCCTCAATCAAACTAGTATTTAGAATTTTTGACTACAAAAATAAATTATTTAAACGTCAAAATGTAATATTACAATGATATTATTCAAGTCCATTGTCAATTCATATTTGTCTGTAAATGTACGGGTACTATATTAGATCACGTTTTAGGTTCAGGTAGAAAATGAATAATGTAACGCGTATTTCAACGCCTTAAAATCTCGCAAAAGGGGTTAAATAGAGTTGTTTAAACAGAGCAACAACGGTTTTATTATTACTTGCTCATGTAATTATTTAAATAGGCACCTCAATTGAATATGTATGTGCTAAATAAAGATATAAATATAATATTTGCGTCAGTTAATTTAGTATTATGTTTTAATTCTTGCCCGACAAATACATATTTGGATTTCCTAAAAACGGCGAAGGAATACCTATATAATATAATATAGATATGCTTTAGCCGTTTTTAATACTATATAATATAATATTGTTTATTATATAAGTAAGAAAGAAAAGTATTTATTTTATGCCACAGAGTAGAGACGTTAGGAACACATAGAAAGAAAAAAAAACCTTACAATAAATGAAACACACAAAAAATCAACAAACTAAATAAGGAGACATAATAATTGTGATAGAATGAACGTCTCAGCTGCGGCAGAAAAAAGGATAACTGCTCAGCAATTTTTGTGATGTCAATGTAAGACCACAACGCTGATTTTCAGCAGTGTCCCTTTTTTCTAAATCTACGCAAGAGTAGGATAACTCGAAAGAAAAGTAGTATAATAAGTATAATAAGTCCATTTTAGTAGTATAATAAGTCCATTTCCTTCCTATTGTGGAGGAGGCACGTGCTCAGCAGTGGGACGTATATGAGCTGAAATGCTGTACATATCGCTACGTCAAACTGGGCTCTTATATTAACAATATCTGGTATAATTTATTTTTTGTAAATTGTATTTCTGACGAACATATTTAAATGTATATTAAAAAAAAATTTAAATGATGAAATAATAAACATCATCATCATCGCAGCCCATATACGTCCCACTGTTGGGCTCAGGCCTCCTCCACAATGGGAGGGAATTCGACCTATTATACCATGCTGGTCAGACATGTTGGTATAGGGTTACATTTCGAGTTTTCCTTCTTTTACACAGATGTTATGTGCATATTATATTCCGTAGTCGTCTTATACGACATCCACGGGCAAGATAGGCAGTAGTGAATTGTATTCTTACTCCGTCACCACACGGATAAGTAATGAACAATTATCAAAAATTATAAAACAGAATAATAATAACACTGAGATCCGATCTTAGGCTGTTTGAATGCGACTCGACAACTTCCCAGCTGATCTATTGTCACTCTTGACGGCGACGGCTAAATTTATATTCCGATCGGAACCAAAACACCGACAAAATGACATTTTTTATAAATAGAACCTAGCTAGATTAATTTTTTGCCCCCGAAATCTCTAGTAAACTAAATTTCATGATAATCATTGGTGCCGTTGCCGAAATTATGATATATATATATATATATATATATATATATCTGACCCAACAGATGTTGTCCAATTGTGAATGTAAACCATTCTTGAATAACCTTGAAAACACATAAAATTTCATCAACATCGCTCCAGTTGTTTAGGAGGAGTTCAGTGACATATACACGTACATAAAATATATATATATATAAAGATAAAGAAGATAGAAATATACAAGAATTACTCATTTAAAGATATAAGATAAACTAATAATACACGTTTTTTTTTTGGGGTGGGTTGCGGTCGGCGCCCTCCTTGCACCACTCCGTCCGGGGTGACAGAGGGGCGTAAGCTCGCACACCCGCAACCCACCCACAATGCACGTCGCCTTCGTCGTTGGGCCGACCACCAGAGCAGGTTTACTTGTCATCAGTGGTCGGCCCGACGGAATACCACCTACTTGGGGTACCCTCCCATTGACCGACGTCCCCCCCCTCGGGGAGGACGTCGGTCTTTCCTCACGCGGTCGGCTTCTCGGCGGGTGACGGACTAATTCCCCGAATAATACACGTGTGGTGCTGCTTAGAAGTAAAATTTGTCTTCACCTTCCGTTGAAAGCTACTTAACCGTGAGAGGCATAAAATTGTTTAAGGGATTACTAACAAATACGGCAATATATACTCACTCTCCTGCAAAAATATACTCCCAACTCCGAAGACCAGCCTGCCAGTGAAGCGTAATATTCATAGGATCATCTCATCCTCAAGGAGGACTGCCCAATGGCGGTTATTAATAGGGTAGACAATGCGACGGCTGGTGATGATGACGAATGCACACGCTTATACAAAATTCCAATTTTTTACGTATTGAAGAGTTGATTTATTATTAATATGTCTAACTGTAAAAGTTTTATATATTGAAGGGCTTGTGAAATAATGTCCAATGTGTGGTATTGCTGGTTGACAAAAAGCTGTCGTTTAGCCTCCGAGCCTTCATTTAGCGGGTCGACATTTGCACGACCCAAAAGAGATCGTAACGCTTTTTTATTTGTAAGATTACGATGGCAGTAAAATGTAAAGTGATTCAGTTTTCTGAACACGATCTTCGTTTTATATTATAGCTCAGTTTTATACTAGTTTAACTACAGCCATATTTGTTGAGTTCTAGTGTAGTTTAAACTGTTTTACAAGAGATCATTGCACGTTTGTTAATTTTCTAATAGTTTTTCAACATGCTTTATACTATTTGACTTGTGCCTTTTTCAGAATAGGTTGAAAATTGATCTACTATACAGCAGGTCAGAAGAGTTGGTATAAGGTTTTATTTCGAGTTTCTAAACTCTTGTACGATTATAATCTGTACATATACGACTAAGGTCATCTTTTACGAGACCCACGAACATGGTAGTGTGCTGAATTATATTCTCAATTCGTCACCATTTCAACATATATGAATGACAAATCTTGAAATTAACTGCTACCTATATTTTATTTTTGTGTCATCTATGGTCAGCACACATGCCATCGATTCCGTTTGGGTCGATACAAGGGTGGCGCGCGGCTCCATAACCCACCACAGTGCCTCGCCTAGCCGCCTAGAGTGTCTTGTCGTCCATGGTTAGCCTAACGGGACTGCTACTATTGCTCGTAAGTCTCTTTAGCATGCAGCATAAACGGTTATTCATGCCTTTCTACTTATATGTTACAGTCCACTGCGTCATACATTCGAGAAAATGTTTTCCACTATCTCTTACATAAAGTGATATAAGCTGTCAATCAATACGCTGAAGTGGCCATTCTTTAGCCTTTAAACCCTTGGGATTGCGTTAGTTACCCTTATTCTTCTACACATCCCCTATACAGAATTTTAGGTAAAACAGAGACAATAATCAGGGACATTAAAAGTCTTTCTCATAGCTTTAACTTCACAATGAGTTCAACGTCACTGACAAGTTTTATTCTGACATTATTGAAGCATAATTTCTTTTCTAATTTGCCAGATACTACCTAGCGGAGATACATTGGTAAGTGCAATTTATCAACTCTATTCTAAAGAATTATTTGATCAAAAACTTCAAAATTGACCTTTTATGTTTTTTATTTTCTAATTATGATATAACTTAACAGTTACCTCATAATAATTACAATCTAGCTATGAGGCTAATAAGTAATTTAAATCTAACTTAATTTGCTAAGACTTACAGAGTAAAGAATGTGTCCATTGGCACTTTTCTTATTGTCTCTAATAATAATAGACACTTTGTTCTTGTGTTCTTCATGGATAGCACTCACTGCACTACTTATCACTAATTTCACTAAACTAACTCAAAAGGCTTAGTCCTTTTCAGTCTCCTTACTATATCCGTGGTGTCGAGGAGCTGGATAGCCTCGGCATTTACTGTTGTATTAGTCTTTATTCATGTGCCTCAGCATATTTCTTTATAACATTAGTATCAAGGTCCACTCCTAAATCACGGTGGATGTCCTCATTTTTAATATACCAGGGAGCGTTTACTATACTCCGAAGTACTTTGTTTTGGAATCTTTTGGATCTGATATCAAAAGTGACCTTAATAAGATAGCTTGTAATAGTTAGTTTTAAATATCACATAAAGAAAACAAGAATAAGAGCCGTATGGTACTACCAACCAACAATTTACATTGCCCGTGGGTATCATAAAAGACGGCTAAGTCCTTTACCTGGGCTAACTTCTTCTGATACTGTCTAATTAACAATTAAATTTCAAAGAAGGACCTTCCTGATGACAGGGCGACAATTTCTAAGTTATTGGAAATAGTTTAATGACAGGCCGCCAGCCTAATGTCAACATCAGGTAGGCGGCCTGTCATTAAACTATTGCCTATAACTTTTGCGATATATACTATGAGTCGAGGCAAAGTAAATGAGATCAAAGCAAGATGATGACCATGATTCCGTGGGGTGACGGAGTACTTACTAGCCCGCGAATTTCGTACGAGACGACCAAAGGAACTAATATATATTATAAACTAGCAGCGCCCTGCGGTTTCACCCGCAGTTCCTCTTCCCGGGGTAAATGCCTATGTGTTATTCTGATATGTAAGCTATAGGTAGATATTATTGTGAAGTTTCATCAAAATCTATTCCGTAGCTTTTGCGTGCAGGAGCAACAAACATTTTCGTATCTTCATATCCTCACATACTGACAAACTGTCGTGTTTATAATATAGACAAACTTTGTACTGACAATAAATTTGTATCAAAATATAGGTTAAAATTTAATAACTAATACTGTAGCGGGTAGATTGTAAATCTTTGTAAAAACGATAACGTGTTGGACGTGAGAGATTTTAGACTGCCTGTAACCACGAACGCTGTAAAGTATTCGAAACGTCGGGTAATCAAAAATCAAATACAAATGCTATAAAATCCGTAAAAATAGTTTCATTTATAATGTGTGATACTCACGTAAACATCAAAAATCAATAAACAATATTCAGATAACATAGATGCAAGTGAAGGAAAACTTGACATACAACCCTATTTTTTTTTGGGGGGTGGGTTACGGTCGGCGCATTCCTCGTCCTACGCCATCCAGGGCGACAAAGGGACGTGAGCACGCACACCCGAAACCTACCCGTATAGTACGTCGTCGTTAGGTCGACCACCGGTGCAGAGTTTCTTGACTTCAATGGTCGACCCGACGCAATACCCCTAGGGAGTACCTTCTCCCGTCGAAGTCCCCTGCCGGGACGCCGATCGCCGTCGCGAGTCGTTCACCCGCAGCCTCTGTTAGGGCAGCATCAAGCGCTACTACAACCCTATACCAACACATCTAATCAGCATGGTATAATTGTAATCCCTTGTAATGGAGGATCCGAACCTATTAGTGGGGCGCATGTGGGCCGAGCTGGTGAGGAATAATAAAAAAAAATGTAAATAAAATGTATTAACAGCAAAAGTCTCTAATATTCAGACAGCCTCACTGAGCAACTTTAAACATAGTCAATTATTCATTATAATTCTTATTGTAAATTCGCAATTAAATACAGTTTCTCGACTTCCGAACTCCAAGAACTAGTTTAATGAAACTTAGTTTCACGGTGATCTCAAATCCCCAGGTCTTTAAGTTTGAAGTTTTCATGGATTGGGTCTCAAAGTAAAAGATAAAGGCTACTTTTTGTAGACAATAGTGTAGGGTTCTTGCGAGTCTGCAGCTAACACTTAGAAAACAAAAGACGTCTTAGGCGTTTCATTCTTATGGTTAAAACTCATTGTATTTAAAAAATTGTTTTGCTTTTGTATATATAAATATTTTAAGTAGAAAATTAATGCAACTCCTCGGGCTATTGCAAGAATATTACCATTATACCAATAATCTGCTCATAAAGATAGCTTAGCTACTTATGAGGGCCCATGCTATCCCTTTGTCACCTCACACAGCTGGCAAGGTGCCGTCAGAAAGTCTGCCAAAAAGAGGCTTAATAAAAATATTTAATAGTAAGGAAGACATTAGTCATCCCGTCACCATGAACGCTATAAAATGTTAGAAACGTCGGGGAATGAAAAATCAAATACAAAGGGGATAAAAACCGTAAAACAGTTTTATTTGTAATACTCACGTAAACATCAGAAATCGTTAAATAAGGAAGAAGTTTGAAACTGTGTCTGTTGTATGAAAATACACACTTTTTTTTTTTTTTTTGTGGGTGGGCCGCGGTCGGCGCGCCTCCGCACCACTCCGTCCGGGGCGACAGAGGGCCTTAAGCACGCAACTCCCGCGACCCACCCGAAAACCACGTCGCCTTCGTCGTTGGGCCGACCACTGGAGCAACGTTAACTTGTCGTCAGTGGTCGGCCCAACGGAATACCCCTAATTGGGGTACCCTCCCATCGACCGACGTCCCCCCCTCGGGGAGGACGTCGGTCTTTCCTCACGCGGTCGGCCTCTCGGCGGGTGACGGACTAATCCCCGGTCACGTCAATGAAAATACACACTAATAGTAAAATAATCACCTAGACCTCTATAGGTTGGGGTGCTACGCCAGAAACCTCCGCGTGGGTACACCCTGGGCACAAGCGACAATTCCTTGGACTGCTCTCTGGAATTGTCGCTCGTGGCAAATATCTGGCCCGAGGGGGGGCCCAGTTTGTGGGATGCCCCAAAGTCGCTCCATGCCCTCTAATTGTAGAGGGTATTGGACGCGAAAATTCGACGGGTCCAGTCACTCATTCGTTTGAGGACTGGGCAGGCATTTGCCAACCGCGACAAATCGTAGACCTGATTCTTGCTTCGGGACATTTGTCTTGAGGCCTAGATTCAGGAGCGAGGGTCTTGGCTTAACCGTCTGGATCGCGAGGAAGAAAACCTCTATAAAACAATCACCCAGAATCCTAAGTTCTGGCGCGCGGCGAGGGGATGCATGGCTAATGGGTTGTTCAGTCGTTAGCGCGCCCCCAGCCAGGGTACCTGCGGACCCCCTGTGTTGGGATACAAATGTACGCTTGCCCGGGTATCGGGATCTCTGCCCGGGTCGACCTCTTTTCTCCCATACTTGTGGGAACTGTTATGGATACTTGTTTCTCAAACGACGTTGCAGATAGGAGGGGTGAGACACCCAATACCATCCACAGGAACGGGAATTCTAGTTCCCACATTAAAGCCTTGCCATGCTACAGCAAAACTGGCACAGAGGAGGGAGATGCCTCGTCCGACTGCAGCTCTGCTGCTAGTCTGGCACTTGAGGCTCCAAGATTAGCCGAGGGCCCGCCGAAAATAGAGGCCCCTAAAAAGAGGAAGAAAAGAAAGAACATGGGGACGGGGAAGGCCACCAGCGTCAAAAGGCGCGAGTTGGCCAGGCAGGAGCGGCTGGCTAGGGAGGCCGCTGCAGCCACTCCGACTGCTGACGAGGGCGGCAGTACTGCCGCAGAGCCGTCGGACGCCGACATGTCGGCTGCTGAAACCGTCGGCGGGTCATCCCGGTCTCCGGCATCGGCCCTGACGGCAGCCCTAGAGGTTGGGGAGGAGGCTCTCCCCGCGACGGTGCGGAAGCGCCCCCTGAATATGGGTGGCAGCTCAGAGTCCGCCTCTGAGGGGAGTGGCGCTATCATGCCTCCTCCCAAGGTTCCGGCCTCTCGTAGGGGACGAGGGGCTGCAGTGGTGGCGGCGAGGTCAGCAACTTCGGCGTCGATCAGCCATGTGCGGGGGACTGATGCCCAAAAGCGGGCGAATGAGGCGGCTGTCGCGAGGATGATGAGGGTGTTAGCGGACATCCCTCCCACCAGCGCGGCAGCCACAGAGCCCGCTGTAGGTGTCGACCCCCCACCTACCGATGTGGCAACCCTGCAGGCCGAAAATGCCCGCCTTAGTGGCGAGGTTTCAGGCCTGCAGGAGAAGAATAAGGCCCTGCAAAAGGAGCTGTCGGCGGTGCAGAAGGCGAACCGCGAGTTGGCCAAGCAAATGGCCGACTTGCGGAGTCAGGTCGCGCAGCTGGCGAGGACCGCACCACCGACAAGTCCCGGCCCTGCCGCCGTCCCCGTCGTCCCCGTTGCGGCAACTTGCGCTGCGGCGAGTCCCCAGAGGGCCCAGCTGGCCGAAGCGGTCCCGCTGCCCGCAGTGGACGGCGTGCCGGACCAGACCATGCGCGCCATGGTGGATGTTTTTGGCAAGATGCTTGACGCGCGCATGGCGGCTCTGGAGGCAAGACTGCCCCCGGAGCCCCGACTCCGGCCGCCGCTTGCTGCGGATAGGCCGAAAGCCGTGGCGTCAACCCCTGCCGCGCTACCCTGCCAGGGCGGGCGCGCAGGAAACTACGCTGCGGCCGTTGCTGGGCCGAAGCCCAAGGGACCCGCCGCGGAAAAGAAGGTGGCACCGGCTCCTGCTCAGGCCGGACTCCAGCCACTGCCGGCAAATGCACCGTCGGTGGCGGCCAACGCAGCCGCGGCCGTGACTGCTGTGCCCGGCATCCCTGCCGCGTCTGAAGAGGGTTGGCAGACGGCCGAGCGCAGCCGAAAAAGTTGCGGCCAGAAGAGGAGAGCGGAGGCCAAAAGCGCTGCCAAAGCCTCCGCTCCCAAGGCAGGAGCCGGTAACAAAAGGTCGCGCAGGAGGCTCCGGCCGCCAAAGTCAGCCGCGGTGGTGATCACCGTCCTGCCTGAGGCGGCCGAGAACGGCCTCAGCTATGAGGCCGTCTTACGTCGCGCCCGGCGGGAGCTTGACCTCTCCGATTTAGGAGGCGTTGAAGCCAGGACCCGCAAGGCCCGGACAGGGGCTCGGATTTTAGAGTTCCCTGGGGCCGAGGGCGCCAAGACGGCCGATAGCATGGCCGCGAAGCTGAGGGGTTTGTTTGCTGCGGAGGATGGCGTCAAGATCGCCAGACCCGTCAAGTGTGCGGAACTGCGGGTCACGGGTCTGGACGACTCCGTGACGGTGGATGACATCCGGGAGGCCATCGTCTCGAAAACCGGATGTCCCGTGGACACCGTCCGAATTGGCGCTATCCGCCCTGGTCCGGGCGGCGTCGGTGCTGCCTGGGTGCAGTGCCCGGTGGAGTCGGCCAAGCAATTGGCCGGCTCAGGCAGGCTCCTCGTGGGCTGGAGCTCAGCGCGGGTGACCGTGCTGGAGTCCCGGCCTGCGAGGTGCTACAAGTGCATGGCGGTCGGACACACTCGGCCGACATGCACTAACTGCTTTGACTGCAGCGACCTTTGTTTCCGCTGCGGTCAACCCAGGCATAAGGCGGCATCGTGCGCCGCCACTCCCCACTGCCCCGCGTGTGCGGCGGGCAATAGGCCCGCCAAGCACCGCATGGGGAGCAAGGAGTGCAGACCCCCGGCTTCGGCCCCAAAGGGGCGGAGCGGCCCGACGACCCCGGCCGCTCCCGCCCCTAGCGCGACCCAATCGCCCGCCACCGTGGAGGAGGTAATGGATACGGCCCACTAATGGCGGCCGAATCTTACCACCTCCTGCAGGCCAACCTCAACCACGCCGCCGAGGCACAGGACGTTTTCCTGCAAGCCATGGCGGAGTGGTTGATCGGTGTAGCCGTAGCCGCGGAGCCGTACGTGGTGCCTGACCGGCCCAATTGGCTGGGCAGCAGTGACGGCTCTGTGGCAATCGTCGCCTCCACGTCGTGGCATTCCCCGCCCTTATTGCTCAAGGACAGGGGCGATGGGTATGTCGCGGCGGAATGGGGAGAGGTTACGCTATTTGGTGTTTACTTCTCCCCTAACAGGAGCGCGACGGATTTCGGGGCCTTCCTCACCATCTTGGGGGCCTCGATACGGCGACTGGCACCGCGCCAAGTCTTCGTTCTGGGGGACTACAACGCCAAGTCCACGGCGTGGGGGTCCCCCAGGACGAATGACCGCGGGCGGGCGGTCGAAGAGTGGGCGGCGGCACTGGGCCTCTGTTTGCTGAACAGGGGCTCGGTGCAAACGTGCGTGCGGCAGCAGGGCGGGTCGATAGTGGACTTGTCGTTCGCTAGCCCTAATGTCGCAGCACGTGTGAGGAGCTAGTGCGTCCAGGAGGAGGTTGAGACCCTATCCGACCACCGATACATCCGGATAGAGGTCTCCCGGACCCTCCTGCAGCCCAGCAGGGGTCACATGGCGGACGGAGCTCCCGCGTTGCCGCGGTGGGCTGTGGGTTGATTGGATCGGGACCTGTTGGCGGAGGCAGCCATCGTTCAGTCGTGGCTGTCCTCACCGCCCCAGGCGGACGGGGTGGATGCCGAGGCTGGCCGCATCCACTGTGCGTTAACGCAGATCTGCGATGCGGCCATGCCCCGTGTGCGGCGTCTGCCCCCGAAGAGTGCGGTCCCCTGGTGGTCACGAGAATTGGCGGACCTTCGGGCCGCGTGCATACGTGCCCGGAGGGCCTACACCCGCAGCCGAGCGCGCCACCGCGACGCTGAGCGGGAGGGCCAGCTGTACGAGGCTTACCGCAGTGCGCGGTCTGCCTTCAGGCTGGCTGTCCGTACCGCAAAGGACGTTAGTCGGCGGGAGATGCTGGACAGTCTCGAGCGTGACCCCTGGGGTCGCCCCTACCTCGCGGCGCTGAATAAGCTCCGCGGGCGGCCCCCCCCCCCCCCTCACCGAGACTCTCCAGCCCAGCCTCCTCACCAGAGTTGTCGAGGACCTCTTTCCACGGCGGGCGGAGCACACGCCCCCGGTCATGGCTTCGCCGGACAGCGACCGGGAGGCCGACGATGAAAGTGCTCCGCCCATCACGGAGCCGGAAATGGGGGTGGCGGTGGCGCGTATGCGAGTCAAATCCACCGCCCCCGGGCCCGACGGTATTCCGAACCGTGTGCTGGCCCTCGTCCTCGAGCACCTGGGACCACGCCTCAGGGAACTGTTCGACGCTTGTTTGACGTCCGGGCAGTTCCCTGGGTGTTGGGAAGAGGGGAGGCTGGTTCTCCTGCCGAAGCCGGGACGGTCTCCCGAGTCGGCCTCGGCCTACAGGCCCATCGTGCTGCTCGATGATGCGGGCAAGTTGCTGGAGAGGGTGTTGGCTGCCCGCATCGAGCGGCACCTCGTCGGGGTCGGGCCCGATCTGTCGGACGCCCAGTTTGGTTTTCGGAGAGGGCGTTCGACGATCGCGGCCTTACTGCGCCTGAAGGCCGTGGTAGCGGAGGCCGTCACCGGCGGAGGAGTACTGTTGGCGGTGTCCCTGGACATCGCCAACGCCTTCAACAGTCTGCCATTCAGCTGCATCAGGGAGGGGCTGAGGTATCACGGGGTGCCCGTGTACCTCAGGCGGCTGGTGGCAGACTACTTGGAGGGGCGCAGCGTCCTCTACGTTGACCGAGTAGGGGACGTTGTGCGAACGCCCATGACGTGCGGTGTCCCGCAGGGGTCGGTTCTGGGTCCGACCCTGTGGAACGGCTACGACTGGGCGTTGAGAGGAAGCCTCCCACCCGGGCTGGGCGTAATTTGCTACGCCGACGATACACTCGTCACAGCCAGGGGCGAGACGCTAGAGGAGGCGGCACGCCTGGCAACTCTCGGCACCGTGAGATTGTCAGGCGGATCGAAGCACTGGGGTTGAGGGTAGCCCTGGAAAAGACGGAGGCCCTTTTGTTCCATGGCCTCCGTACCGCCGGGCCTCCCGCCGGCGCTTCGATCACCGTAAAGTCGGTCACCATCAGCATCCAGGCCCACATGAAGTACTTGGGCCTGGTGCTCGACGGGTATTTTTGGTTCCGGGAGCATCTCCATCGACTTGTTCCCCGGCTTGTCGGCGCGGCGTCCGCCCTTTCGCGGCTGATGCCGAATGTGGGCGGACCCAGTGCTACGTGCCGACAGCTGTACGTGGGGGTGATCCGGTCGATGGCCCTGTACGGCGCACCGGTGTGGGCGGGGTCCCTGACCGTCCTAGGGCCCTCCTGTGGCGACCACAGAGGGTCATGGCGATCAGGGCCATACGGGGTTACCGCACGGTGGCGACGGAGGCAGCGTGCCTCCTGGCCGGAACTCCCCCGTGGGACCTGGAGGCGGAGATGCTTGCCGGCATTTATCGGCGGGTGTCGGAGACGCGCGCCCGCGGCGGCATGGTCTCCATCAAAGAGATCACCGCCTGGCGGGTCGACGCCCGCCGAGAAGTCATTGCCCGTTGGGCAGTCCGGCTGGAGAGTCCTCGGTACGGTGTCAGGACCGTCGAGGGCCTCCGGCCGGTGCTGATGGAGTGGTTGGAGCGGACGCAGGAGGGAGAGCGCACCGTCCTACCACCACTGCAGTTGCGACGAGGACACGGCGCAGCACACGCTCGAGGAGTGTGCTGCATGGGAGGGGGATCGCCGTGAACTCGTCGCAATTATCGGTGCCGACCTGGCGCTGCCGACCATCGCCAGGGAGATGCTCGTCAGCGTCAGGAACTGGGACGCGGTCGCCGCCTTCTGTGAGGCCGTAATCTCACGGAAGGAGGCAGCGGATCGTGTGCGAGTAGAGCTCCTATTCGGCGACACTTTCCGCTGCCGGCGACTCGGGCGGCGCAGGCGCGAGTATCTGCGCCTAATGCCGCCCTAGCCGAGGCCGCGGGTGATCGGACCGGGGAATTGTCCGTCACCCGCAGAGAGGCTGACCGCGCGACGGCGACCGACGTCCCAGTACGTCGAGAGGTGAGAGGTTACCCGAAAGGGTATTCCGTCGGGCCGGCCACTGATGACAAGTCACATCTGCTCCGGTGGTCGGCCCGACAATGAGGTGACGTGAGTACGGGTGGGTTATGGGCCCGCGCGCCGTTCTTTCATCGCCCTGGACGGACAGGACCGCGCGTGCGCTTAGCATAGCCCACCCATAAAAAAAAAAAAAAAAGATCTCTATAGGTTAATGCATGTGTTGGTGATATGTTAAGAATGCTATGAGTCTTCCACATAAGCCCTTGCCCTTGCTTTCATGTGGGCGTCGAAAAAAAAAATCCCCTGGTGGAAAATGAATGATTCAGTGGAATGTTAATATCGAACAAGACTGTGTCCAATAGAAGACCTTTATAGGTTGACGAATGTCATCACAATCAAAATTATCCATCTGAGATTGTATATGTCCCACTGTTGGGCTCAAACCTTTTCGACAATGGCATGAATATTGACTTACTATACGCAGGTGAGGTGAGTTTTGTTTTGAGTTTTCTGCGTAGATGTTATCTGCATACCACAAACCTTAGTTCTTTTTTACGACATTCATTGGCAAGAATATGAATATAATCCAATACTCCCTGTATTGGATTATATTCTTACTCTGTCACCACAAGGCCAATGCATCAATGAAAAGGTTTCAAATAAGTTATAAATTCATCATCTCTTCATCTCGGCTCATATACGTCCCACTGTTGGGTTTGAGCTTCCTCCACAATAGGAGGGAAAACTGACCATACCATACCATGCTGGTCAGACATGTTGGAATTAGGGTTTTATTTCGAGTTTTCCTCCTCTTGCACATATCTTATGTGCATATTATATCCCATAGTCGTCTTTTACGACATCCACGGGCGCGATAGGGAGTGGTGAATTGTATTCTTACTCCGTCACCACACGAAGTTATAAATTAAAATATCTTAAAATTTACTTTATATTTAGATTAATTAATCGTTATTTATTCTATACGAAATGTAATAGAACATAAATGAGAGCTGTTGACATTAAGATATATTTATTCCCTACAATTTTGGATATCAAATGCACTTGAGATAAAATTTAAATTACTGCTATTTACGTGAATGAAAAGCAACCATTGGTTTGTGAATATATTGTGCTGTCATCTGGCCCGTAATTGGGTAGGCCGTTTATCTGTTTTCATATCGTCAACGTAATTTGAAAAATTCATAGCGGCTATTTTTGGGCGGCTTAAAGCAGAGCGTTTTATTCAAAACTTGTTTCATTTTTAATTAAAAGTTAATTTACTCTTTATAGCGTATGTTGTATTTTGTTTCATGTATTTTGGTTTATATATAAGTAGTAATAGCACAAATGGTATAGGGGTTTAAATACTAAACTTCTATGCTAAATTCTGTGGGTTCAACGCTAAAGTGAGACATTTCTCTGTCTGATTCATAAAAGTCTGTTCTGAGCTTGGCAATTATAAATATAATATATGTGCCCGTGAAAGTCTTAAAACTGATCGAGTATTTTCTAGGAGAATCTTATAGCAAGCTTTGTCAATTGTGATTAAACCACCTACTAAATATAGTATGCCGATTCTCCTCGTCCAAGGACTTAGTACCAGTAGGCGGCCCAATGACAATGGGGATAGAATACGATGAATTATGGGGCCGCGAACGCCCTGGAGTCACACTGGATGGAACAGACGGTGTGTGTCCGGACAAAAAAAATGTCCAACTGTTGTCCAAATGTTAATAGCATGATGAATACATGCAAATAAACATTCATTAAAGTCTCTGCGACATCAAGATAGTTTAGTGTGGATAATAATCTAAAGAAAACGTTATTCTAACGACGCAACTAACCTAGATAATGCTCGTAAGTGTCACAAAAGGGAACTAAGAGATCAAAATCAATATCTTTGGCTACCCATTACATTGAAGTAGCAATGATTTCAGACAGGCGTATAATTTGATCTAAATTATTAGTGTGATTTTGTTATTCTTCTATTTTTTTCATAAGGGTAAATAACATACGCTGCGGCATGTCGTATAAAGTAGAACAGGATAAGTATGACGTATTATTAAGAATAATGCAAGTCATTTAGTTCTAACAAACGAGATGTTATGCTACGTAAGTATAGCTAGTTATATATAGGCATAGTTAAACAATGGGTTGAACGGGTAGAAATAACAGTTGAGGAAGTTTAACTCGTATATTTTACAATCTAACCCAGCAATTGACCTAAAATCTTTATGCAAACTACATTTTTTTATAGTCTGGTTGTACGTTGATTTTGTTAGTTCTATGTTTGTGTTTTAAATGCGTGGTAACAAGTTTTTTAATAGACTTCCAAAAAAGGAGGTTTCCCAATACAAGTTTTTTATTTTTTCTTCATCTCTTTCGACTGAGTGAATCGATTATGATGATTATTTTTTAACCGACTTCAAAAAAAAAAGAAAACAAAACGAACGAATTGAGAAACCTCCCCGGTTTCTCAATTCGACCGTTTATATGCTTTTTTATGTTTGTTCGCGGATAACTTCGTCGTTTATGAACCGATTTTGATGATTCTTTTTTTTGTTGGAAAGGGTACATTTTCCAAATATACCCAAAAAAATGTTCATGGGACCATGAAAATTTTATCAAAATCGGTGATTATTGAAAAGTCAACAAAAATCTGAAAAAATATCTATATTGTCTACTTTATTGAAGGCAGTTTCTTTTTTTGCAACAAATAATTATTATTTAAAAGTTGGTGCTTTCCGTATGGTCGTATTTACATTTGGTTTGCTTGAAGTCGTTTTTATTGTTTTTTTTTTTATTATTATTGGTAGCAAACGAGCAAGCAACACATCTGATGGAAGGTGATACTGCCGCTCGTAGACCTTTGCTATGTCGCTGCCTACCGTGAAGAAAGTGAAGAGAGTGTGAATGCGTGCAATAAGATTCGGTGATACTAAAGAGATCACCAAAACCTGCCATACGCAAACACGCGCTCTCGCTCACCAAACAAAATAGCAAATTGCTATTACTCAGACGTCGTTTTTCTGTGAGAGTGTGGTACTACCCCAGACTAATCGGCCTGCGGCTGTAAACAGAACACTGTCGACAGTGTGATCTTACTATTACAAAATTCAAAGTTCGATACATCTTACTTTGATGCAATATATTTTCATCTTAAAACATATCGAGTATCACGACACATAACCAACCATCCATCCATCCATTACTCAGCATACCGGTGTCTATAGGACATAAGCCTTCTTATACAGGGGATACAGCCATAAACGTCACTCTTTGGTAGGCCAACTGACAATTATAATCGATGTTCGGCTCGAAAGATGCACTTTACCTATGAAAGCGCATTTGGCCACTCCTTTGATGCACTTTTAGTCCCTTTTTATGTTTTCTATGAAGGTCAATTATCATATTAATAAGCAAAAATAATTAGCATTTGTAATAAAAACCGTTGATTTTAGTTTCAGTTCACATAAAAAAAGCGTTTCCTGGATGATTATTAATATATAAAACTAGATTTTTAATGTATAATAAAACGTTGAATTCTTTTAATTGGACTGGCTTGCGCTACGGCGTAGACGCTCTACGCATTGCGGATGTCATTTCAATCACGGCCATAGTTCTAAATAGTCTATGCGACTAGGGTACGGGTATAGTTTGATATTTTTTTACTCAATTTTAATTTACTTCTTACTATATATAGAATATGAATGAGCCTTCTTTACAAGTCGAGTAAATTTGTCTTGTTACACCACGTTGGTCGGATGGGTTGATCTAAAGTTTTATTTCGAGTTTTCCGACAATAAGGAACAGGTTGCAGCAATTTTTATTGCAAACTGTGGCAAACGAGCAAGCAGTTACACCTGATGGTAAGTGTTGCTGCCGCTCATGGAACTTTTGTAAGGTCGCTACCTACCGCGAAGAAAGTGAAGGAAGTCTGAATGCGTACAATGAGGTTCAATGATACTAAAGGCATCACTAAAATCCACCACACGCAAACACCCTCAAATGCTGGGCTTGCGGCCCTCTCGCTCACCGAACGAAACGCAGTAACAAATTGCTACTACTCAAACGTCGATTTTCTGCGAGAATGTGGTATTACCCCAAACGGACCAGCCCGCGACTGCAGACAGAAGTCTGTCGACAGTGTGGTCCTACCACAAAGATAATAGAACAACAGGCACAGTTAGTTCAATCTATAAATCGAATGTGACGTTCGAAAACCTATCACGTTTTAGGCGCAACTGCCAATATTCACAGAACAGTTCGGATTAGTACGCACTAGATACAGCTTATGCCGCGTTAATTCGTATTTGCATCGCAAAATGTGCTCGAATATACATACATAATAGTAAACGTAATATCATTCGCGATACCGCTGCGACGAAATTGATAAACATGTTTCTGATTTGTTTACTCTGTGGTTATTTACGGTTTCATGGTATTCGGTAAAGTTTAATGAGGTATCTCATTGAGGGTGATACGAAATCTCCAATTTGAGATTGATGTATCGTTTTCGTTTCAAGGATTCAAAATTAGCTTGTATATTTATTTTTAAGTAAAGTTTTCTTGGTTATGCTAAATTACGCGAAGGAAACATCCCGGCACTTTTTAGCTAGCTATGGGATCTGAAAGTTAAGAGTTAACTAAGTTATGTGTTTCAACCTCGATCGTGCTTGTGAGCTCAATAAGCATTGAGGGTGGATACGGTAGATACGGATACGGGTTGTACGTCGCTCTTTTGTCACCCAGGACTGTTGGTTTGAATGTGTCCACATCAGTGTGTAAAAAAAAAAGTGTCAATTTATTTCGAGCAGATATGATAGTCCAGTCAAGATAGGCCCAAAAACACCTTCGTGCTTACAAAACGTCGTGTAGTCACGAATTTTTGATATGTTGTTAGGACTAAAATAAACATAAAAATACACAATTTGCAACTTCCAAAGTGCTGTGCTAACAGTAGGGTGACCATAAAACTATAAAATTTTTGTACATTTTCAGATTATGCAATATTAAAAAGATGCAGAAAATTCGTCATACAAAAATTAGAGAAACCCCCAAAGCGACGGATGCTCTAACCTACGCTAAGAAACTAAAATGAAAGTAGGCTGGGCACGTAGCGAGGCTAAAGGACGAGAGATGGACCAGCAGGGTAACCACGTGGAAGGGTCCAATCGGCAAACGTCTCAAAGGCAGACCAAACACGAGATGGACTGATGAGTTGATAAAAATAACTGGTAACTGCTGGTAATTCTTTAGAGGAAGTCTTCACCCTCAGTTGAGGAGGGGTTCATGCAAACAAACTCCTATATGTATTATTTTCTTTTTTTTTTTTTTTTTTAAATAAAAAAAAAATGTTTTATTTTCTAAATTTAAACATTTTCAAAAATAAGTGGAATAAATGTAAATAACATCATTATTTTTCTTTTTTCTTTAAACTATATATATCTTACTTTGGTATGAAATAAAAGATTTGTTTTATTTTAATTTATTTTATTTTAAAAAAAGAATTATTACCATTTTGGTTTCCTTTTCAAGTAGTATACTATTTGATATTGATAAGCCATCTCATAGAGAAAAAATTAACGTGCTATTGCTGACAATTAGGAACAGGTTACAGCCATTTTTTTTTCGCAAACGGTGACAAACGAGCAAGCAGTACACCTGATGGTAAGTGTTGCTGTCGCTCATGGACCTTTGGAAGGCCGCTCCCTACCTACTGTCTATATGAAAATATGTAGGAATACATGGTGTATTCTTACTGCTGTGTGATAGCGGTTACGAATACCATAAACCCTTATAAAATTATATAAAGCCTTACCTTGCTCGTGGGTATCGAGAGTACTTAGGCCAGGCTAGGAAAACGAGTAATATTGCAGCGCCCCCAAGTAAATGAGATAAGAGCAAGACGTTGATGGCATAATATTTTTGCCTCCTATATTATGAATTAACTTTATTAAGAAACAATTTTAAGTCTTATTTTAAGATATAATTAAAACCTAATCTAATTTAAGACTTAATTGAAACTGGTTTAACAGTGAAGCAACTAGTAACGAAACGTAATATTCTGAATGTAGACAAATTCTATTGGCCCCTCTTCGGTCTTTAAGTTCATTTATTATAATATTTCACCTGAAGATGTTGTTTTACGGCATAAAGTACTGCTTTATGTTGGGTTTATATATAATGTTATACTGAAACTTTATGCATATGGTTTATAAGAATACAATGGGTTATAGCTAGGGATGTGACCTGGAGGGAATATAATCGATTTTTTTCTGCCAACAGGATTGTGATGACCTTTTTTTTATAGGAAATGTAAGCTTTATTTTCTAATATAATATGAAAACGATTCTGATGACCTGTTTTTTTAGCAAATGTGAGCTTTATTTTGTAATATAGTATGAAAACACACCTGAAACAATCCTGATGACCTTTTTTTTTTAGGAAATCGGGCCATGAATAATCGCTTAATTTCGAATAGTAAAAAATCGATTAATAATGGATTTTTCTCATTTTCATAATCGATTATAAAAATGGATTATTACAAAAAAATAAACGATTAATAATCGATTTTTATAAAATTCAATTATTTTTTCACATCCCTAGTTAGCGAGCACGTGAAAGCGTCGTGTGGTAGTCTTGCATTATTATTATTTTAAGGAACATTCTAAAATAATAATATATTGATTAAGAGAACAATCTTTGGGAATACTATAAATGTAAATGCGAGTTTGTTTGATTACTTACACTTTCACATCTAAACCAGTTAACTAACATTAAAAATACTTTTAGCGATGGCATCACTTAGCGGGATAGAACGGGAACCACGCGCGTGAAACCTTGGATAATTGATAGTATTGGATAAATTTGATGGCATTTTATGTAATTTAATATAGAAGAGCTTCTAAGGTGCAATAAGGCTTGTGTGCTTTACAAATATTAACGTATTGAAGTGCTTAAAATACTTTCGTTTTACTCCAAAATTCTCAAATGTTACTGTTAAAAGTGTGACTATAGCGCTATTGAAGGCGATGATACGACTTTCTGACAATGACTTAAATAAAGAAATTAAATACATACATATATTCATGCCTCTTTCCCATAGGGGTAAGCAGAAACCACTTCCCTCCACTTGCTACGATCTTGACATACCAATTTCGCCTCCTCCACATTCATTAATTTCTTCATGCATATTCTTCGGTTTAGGGTACTTCTAACCTGGCCTTTCTTAAGAATGACCCCGATTTGATCGTGGAACGTCCGCCTTGGTCTTCCCCTTCTAACACATTTGCTTAGATTCACCTTATAAATTCCTCTTGTTAATTTCCTTTCATTCATTCTCTCTACATGACCAAACCAACTTAACATACCTTTCTCAGTCCTTGTCACTACATCAACATTCATACCATAACGTTCCCTGATTACACTGTTCTTGATTCTATGACTAAATTTTACACCAATCATGCTCCTTAGCGCTCTCATTTCCATAGCATTTATCCTACTTTCGTGCTTCTTCTGCCAAACCCAGCTCTCACTGCCGTTATGGTTGGTACAAGGACTGCCCTATGCACAGCTAAGCGAGCTTTCTTAGACAAACTCTGGTTGTTCATAAAGATGCGCAAAGCACCATTCACAACATTTTCCTTACACACTCTTCTTTCAACATCATTTTCACACTTAAACACAATAAAAAGAAATAAAAGATCTAAATAAACTGGTAATTTGTGACGAAAAGTGTACCTGGACGCTGGCAACAATGGGATCGTATTAGTAGCTCATTGTCAATACAAAAAAAGCAAAAGAACAATACATTGTATTGTCAACTTCTTACTTACTTATAGTGATCGTAAAAATTATCCAGAGGAGCAATAAAGGTGAGAAGAGCAGCATTCTCTTGGGACACTCATTACACTCATTTATTCATCCATCCATCAACCTGCTTGCCAAATGTGACAATTATAGTATTATATCCCCTTCCGCGTGGTGATAAAGTAAGAATATATTTCATCACTCCTCTCTGGGTGTTGTAAAAGATGACTAAGGGATTAAATATGCATATAACATCTATGCAAGAACATCTATGCAAGAGAAGGAAAACTTGAAATGATACCCTATACCAACCCGTCTTCCGTAGCCGAGTCCGCGGGTGACCAGACCGGGGATTTCAGACCGTCACCCGCAGAAAGGTTGACCTCGCGACGGCAACCGACGTTTCGGGACAGAGACGTCGAGAGGTGAGGGTACCCGAAAGGGTATTCCGTCGGGCCGACCACTGAGCACAAGGAACTCGGCCTTGATTGTCGGCCCGAACGACGAAGGCGACGTGGATACGGATGGGTTATGGGCCAGCGCGCCGTCCTTTCGTCGCCCCGTACGGAACCGTACGTACGTACCAACCCATAAAAAAAAGTACCCACCCGTCTGACCAGCGTGGTATAGTAAGTCAATATCCCTCCTATTGTGGAGGAGACTCTAGCCCAACAGTGGGACGTATATAGGCTGTAGTGATGATGATGAATGTTCCCCTTCGAAAACTGGACGTTAATGGATTGATGAAATGCGCACAAATTAAAGATTAATCCTTTTATCAACTTGCATACATGAGAAATGAAAGGCTAATTGATATATTCTTAGTTTGTCTCTACAAGAATGAATATCTTTAACAAGCTGATAATACGGATTATGTAAGGCACCTTGACATCACGGATCAATGTATTGTACATTGAGAGAAGTCTTTCATAAGATGTGTTTAATACTATGTATTGTCCACGTCCAATAAAACCCATTAGTGATTGTAACGGGCTCTTCATAAAAGTGTATTAAATAACGTATGATGGATCTATATTGTTAGACAGATTAAAGGATTATTTATTTATAGAAATAGATAATTTTAGTAAATATTAATTTGACTTGAAAAGTTTTAATTGTTTTTCCGTATGGTGATGAAGTAAGAATACAATTCATCATTCCCTTTCTTACCCGTGGATGTCGCAAAAGACGACTAAGGGATACAATATGCATATAACGTCTATGCAAGAGAAGGAAAGCTCGAAATAAAACCCTATACCAATCCGACTGACCAGCGTGGTATAGTTGGTCAATATTCCTCCTTTTATAGAGGAATGGGACGTATATAAGTCGAAATGATGATGATGATGAAATTAGTAGTTAACTCGTAATTGAATGCTACTTGCGAGATGTGATGGAGATATGGTTTCTTATTTCCTGATTCTTACTTATTTAGTAAGACGCTAACGTCTTACTAAATAAGTAAGAATCTCTAAAGATCTCTAAAGATTTTTATGATTTAATATTTTAACTTTGCGTAGTAACGGAGTAAGAATACAATTCACTAACTCCTTTTCTTACCCGCGGTTGGTGTAAAAGACGGCTAAGTAATTAAAATATGCAGGTAATAATTATGCAGGAGAAGGTAAACTCAAAATAAATCTCTACATCGAACCATACAGATATATCTGAACGGCGTCGTATAGTAGAGCAATTTTCCTCCCATTTCGGCGGCGCCTCAAGCCCAGCAGTGGATCGTATATAAGCTGTGACGATGGCGACGATAATATCTAATAATAGGGGATACTAGCAACCCGCCCTCACTTCGCTTCAATTTTAGTGGTTTTACCCGCGCAGTTCCCGTTCCCGTGGGAATACCGGGATAAAATATACCCTAGTTTACGCCCTGATATTATAGCTTTCCATTGGTGAAAGAGTTTTTGAAATCGATCCAGCCGTTTTGAAGATTACCCGGAACAAACAGACAGACAAATTTTTTTAATCTGTATTTTAAGCATAGGTGTCGTGCAAATAACCGTGTTAGCATGAAAAAAGCCTATTATTTCGACATTACAAACAGACACTGTAATTTTATTTATTGGTATAGATAATAGGGGATATAAGTGTCTAACATCAATTGAAAATTAACAGCGTTGAAGACAATCCTTCCTATCCTACTTATTAATATTATAAGCCTAAAAGTTTGGTGAGTATAAGAGGATGTGAAGATGTCTGTTGCTCTTTCACGTAAAAACTACTGAAGGGATTTTGATGAAACTTCACAATAATATAGCTTACATATCAGAATAACACAAAGGCTATAACTTATCCCGATATTCACACGGGAAGAGGAACTGCGGGTGATACCGCAGGGCGCTGCTAGTAAGTAATAAACTAATAAAATAATAAACTAATTGTATACAATTTTATACAAAAGAAGTAATTTCTAAAATAAGACAAGTTCCCTTAGTTTTTTGTCGAATCTTCTTAGTCGCGGCCGCGGGTGGATCCGTAGGTAGCTTACAATTAGTTTAATAGCACAGAATATGTATAATACCCCCGATCAAGAGGTACCCTCCCCTCACGACGTTTCCCCTCGGGGACGTCGGTCACCGTCGCACGGTCAGCAATTCGGCGGGTGACAGACTGAATCCGCGGTCCATTCACCCGCGGCCTCGGCTAGGGCGGCATCAAGCGCAGGTACTCGCGCCTGCGCCGCTCCAGACACAGACGGCGGACCGCGCGCCGCGAGACGACTGCCTCAAAGAAGGCTGCAACCGCATCCCAGTTCCTGATACTGCGGAGTATCGCCCTAACGATAGTCGCCAGCGTCAGGTCAGCACCGATGATTGCGACGAGTTCAGGGCGCTGCTCTGCCCAAGCGGCACACACCTCGAGTGTGTGCTACGCCGTGCCCTCGTCGCAATCGCAGTGGTAGCAGGACGGTGTACTCTCCCTCCTAACGACCGTGTGCAGGTATTTGGTGAAACTACTATGCGCCGTCAAAACCTGCACCAGTTGGAAAGAGAGCACCCCGTGCTGCCACTCCAACCACTGTATAAGCACCGGCTGGAAGGCCTTGACGGTCCGGACACTGAACCGAGGCCTCTACAGCCGGAGCCAATTGTGTGTTGGGGCCCATTTTCCTGGTAATCCATCAGTCAGTTTTTAAGACTCCTACGAGGTAGTAAGGAGTGGTGCCATATTTTATTCTATTATCTTTCATCATTTAGCCCATCACCGTTCACCATTGGACGGAGGCCTGTCTGTTTCGCCACAAAGAGCGGTCCTGTGCGCTGACATCCAACATTGTTCAGTAACATTATATTCTGACCCGTATTGTATTCTTAATCCGTCACCATAATGGTAGTTTCTAATTAAACATACATAAAAACGAAAATAATACCATTTACCACTTCCTGTTTTATCAGTGGGTGTCGTAAAAGACTAATATTAATTTTAGATAAAACATTTATGGAAGAGAAGGAAAACTCGCAATAAAACTGTTTACTAACACATTGAACTAGCGTAGTGTAGCAAATCAATTGTGAAGGTGACTCGAGTCCACCTGTGAGCTAAGAGAGAGAACATCGAAAACTTATAATTGTGCACCTTAAAGTTCAAACCTGAGAAGTCTATATAGCATTCTATTAATCACCCATTCAGCTATTACTACTAAGTTATAAATTATGAATAAAAACAAGAAACTGAAATAAGACAAAATGTTTTAAGTTGTATACTTATAACTCTAAGTAAAGTAGTTCTACATTACTTAGCGTGAAACAAAGATTAAGTATATTCTGCTACAAAGCTACGAGTTACTAAAACTTAAACGTTCTAGTTTAAGCCTTCTGTAGCCTACACTAAGCACGACTGTTTATTTTACCAAAACTCATTCAAATTACTAATTACTAGCTGAAAAATCTATTAGCTGGATGGCCGAGCCTTAGCCCAATATTTTATATTTGTTAATTGTCTTTTTTTTGTACATGTATTTAAATATTAAAGGGTTATAATAGCGTTGAAGAGTATATTTAGATGCAAATTACATAATATGAATATTTTTATATTCTATCGATATGATAAGGATATGAACTGATTATTTAAATAACAATATAAAAAATAAATAATGATAAAAGTAAAAATGGAAAAATATATAAAAAGGAAACCATGAATGAAAATGGGGCAGTATGCATTATTAGACTTCTCGAATTACCACCTCAGTCATTTCTATTCGCGACGGCAGTATATAAATATAGTGCACCTTCTCTGAAGTGACAAAGTAAGTAAGCCCGTAGGTGTCGTAAAAGACGACGAAGGGACTATGTAAGAGAAGGAAAACACAAACCAAAACCCTACGCTAACACGGCTAACCAACGTAGTAAATTAGGTCAATTTCCCTCCTATATTGACGGAGATACGATCACAAAAGTGGCACGCAAATGGGCTGAACTGATGACGATGAACCTTCGATCGATTTTTACGAACACCAAAGGCGAGCAAGAGATGACAACAGCTGCTATATTTTTATCCCATTACCACACGGGGATCACCGAGTTCACCAAGCGCTAAATGACAATAACCCTTAAAGTTATTTTATTTATTATATGTCAACTTGAAAAAAAATATTATTAAATTTTCTCTACTGATTTTATTTACATTATTTCATTACGAATCTCATTTCTGAACCTTTCGTTTTAAGTAAAAATTACTATTCCTAGATAATTTTTGGTTAATTTAATAGGAATACTTATCCATGTCCATTTGTTGTCACCAATGATCTCTAATTTATAGGTAACACATTTGGCAATGTAATCATAAAAATATCTTCTAGATATAATAGTTGAATAGAGAATCCATCTCCATTGTACACGACGTATTATAATAAGCACCACGTGATTAGTTTCAAGAGAAGAAAACTCAAAATTAAACTCTATACCAACACTTCTGATCAGCGTGGTATAGGACAATTTTCCTCCAAATATGGAGGAGATCCGAGCCCAGTAGTGGCTCGTATACGAGCTGTGATGATTAGTTTCTGTAGACTATAGTTGTAGTAGCGTGACATTACTAGGTGATAGGTACTCTAGGCCTTCAAATGGACCGTTTAAGTGTTGTCCACTTTAAAGGCGAAGCGCTTAAACAGTGGTTATGCGGCCAAATTGCACCTGTCATAATCGTGAACGATCGGGCAGGACTCGGTTTGTTCCTAGCCTTCCAGGAAGAATTTATTTATACAACAAAAATTCACGATAAAGATATGTAAATTATATTAATAATCTACCCTATACCATTTAATGTAGTCTAAACGAGTTGATCTATTTGAAACCAGATTATCGTGCGGTATATGCAATTTTAAATGAATTACGAACGTGTCGTCGATTGCCTGACGCGTAATCCACTGCGACGGAATTATAATTAATAAGGATTTTCGTATAACATTAATCATGAAAACAATGTCACCTTTGTCAGTCAGACAATACTATTGCATGTTGCTCAGATTAATAAAATATAATATAGACTAGCAACCCGACCTTACTTTGCTGCGCTTCCAGTCGCCTTGCCCCCGCATTTTAAATCCATACTAATATTATAAATGCGAAAGTAAGGATGTTTGTTTGTTTATTTGTTTGTAACGCTTTCACGCTTAAACCACCGAACCGATTTCAAAAATTCTTTCACCAATGGAAAGCTATAATATCAGGCAGTAACATAGGCTATATTTTATCCTGATATTCCCACAAGAACGGGAACTACGCCGCGGGTAAAGCGACTGAAACCGAAGCGAAGCGAGGGCGGGTTGCTAGTCTCTGATATATTATAAAATACAGCACTACCCGATAGTTCGATTACCGGAACGGTAAAAATTTTATAGAGGTTTCTTGATAGATAAAATAGCATAAGTTACTCCATATATAGACAAGTACTAAAATGTTATTAAAATCGGTTCTGCTGTTTGGAAGGTTACCCGGTACCAACAGAGAGACAGACAGGCAAAAAAATGTTTAAACTAGCTTTTAAACTTTAGTATCCTGTCAATCGAGTGAGTATGAAAAAATCTACTATTTTGACGTTACAAACAGGCATATTAATTTTATTTATTTGTATAGATAAATGATACATTCTTATATTTTTCATTTACTCAATTTAATTAACTTGTTCTCTGATTATTCGTGTTTTTTTTTAATACACTGTTGGGCTCGAGCTTCCTTCACTGTAAAAAAAAGGAAAATGACCTACCCACATCTATGGATATGGTATTCTTATTCCGACACTACACTAAAAATAAAAATTTCTAATGTCTAATAAAGGTAAAATATTTCTAATGTCTCTATATGTATATGTACTTGCGGAAATATAAATAAATATTACGTTAATATCATCATCATCTCAGCCTATATACGTCCCACTATCGGGCTCGGGCCTCCTCCATTGTGGGAGGGAAATTGACGTACTATACTTTCTCTTTCTCTTACATAGATGTTATATTACGCCTATTAAAAGACAAACAAGACAAAGACAAACTAAAATGACAGATTTTTATAATTGATACATTCTGTTTCCATATTTGTAATTTTTGTTTATTACATTTGTATGATTATCTTTATTATATTTTTTTTTTTACTAAAACTCATTTATAATGTTATATAACACGTTATTTTATTTAATGATCGCACCTCTATAACTGAAATAACCTATATTCTGACCTCTATTAATGGAACCCTCTGTAAATGAGACAGGTATTTATTTATACCTGGATATCTGAGACACTGGGTAAGTGGAATACCTCTATAAGTGAAACAGCATTGCAGGTCCCTTGATGTCTCACTTAACCAGGTTTCACTATTCCTTACTCGTGTTTGTGATACCTATGGGTAAGAAAAAGGGTGGTGAATTGTATTCTTACTGCATCATCACACAAAAGTATCATAGATCACTTAATTTATGAAATTTATTAGTTCGTTTGGCACCAATATAATAATAAATGCGACCATAAATATTGAGCTTACAATAAATATAACAAGAGTCATCACACTAATGAAAAATAACATATGTAAATAAATGAAAAACAACAAATAAAATTTAGTTATACAAATATATAGTAGACAGACAGTGTAGATTATCTTTGTTAGAAAACCATTATTGATATGAAACATCTATAGGCGAGGGTAAACCTGATCGTTGGCGTGGCGTAAACAGCTCGTGGCGTTACGACGTCACACTATATGATGGAATATGCGAGGGTAAAGCTGATTATAGTAGCGTGGTGTTAACGCCACGCTATATATATTTACATACGTAGTCAATACGTGGTAGTGTGTGAGACGGAGCGGTGCGATATTATGCGCTATCTTTATCGCCGCACTTAGCTCGCATACCCATAGTAAAATAAATGTTTATTAAATAAAAATCATCATTTTCTGGAAAAATGCTGTATGGTAGCGGCTTCGAATACTACCAACCCTTGCTTTGCTCGTGGGTGTCGTAAAAGACGACTAAGAGCCCTAGATTGACCCGGACCAACTCCATCTGGTAACATTTGGGTCAATGATTACATTCCCAAGGAGGGTTGACGTCAGGCAGGCGGCCGGTCATAAAAGTCATTGCCGAAACTTTTTGCAATATGTCAAAACAGATGACATATTGCGTCGACCCCAAGTAATTGGGATAAGGGCAAGATGATGATGATGATGATGATGATTTTCTGGAAAAAAAATCGTAATATTTTTTTAATACTATATGCCATATTAGTTCCTGTCGTAATCTATTCTTTTATTCATAAATACTTGTACAAAATAATTTCGATGTTTCACATCTATACATTCTGAGCGGTGGTTACCTTTTTTTTATTGCTATCGATGGCAAACGAGCACAAACGATGGTAAGTGATGCTGCCGCTCATGGACTTTTGCTAGGCCGCTACCTGCTATTATAAGGTGAAGGGAGTGTGAATGCGTGCAATGAGGTTTGGTGATACTAAAAGCATCACCAAATACCTACCACACGCAGACACCTTCAGAATGTTGGGCTGCCAATGCTCTCGCTCACCTATCGAAGTGGAGTAACGCTACTATTCAGACGTCGTTTTTCTGCAAAAGTGTGGTACTATCTTGGACGGACTGGCCCGCGGCTGTAGATAGACGACTGTCGACAGGTGGATCCTATCACATATAATATAGGCATACATAGTATAGCCGGAATGGAGTTTGGTTATATACAAATTTACATCATATTTTTTTATTCTCACGTAACAAACTATTTTATTATTGTCTTTTTTTTTTTTTTTTGTGGGTGGGCTGCGGTCGGCGCGCCTCCGCACCACTCCGTCCGGGGCAACAGAGGGGCTTAAGCACGCAACTCCCGCAACCTACCCGTAAACCACGTCGCCTTCGTCGTTGGGCCGACCACCGGAGCAGGGTTAACTTGTCATCAGCGGTCGGCCCGACGGAATACCCCCTACTTTACCCTCCTATCGACCGACGTCCCCCCCCCCTCGGAGAGGACGTCGGTGTTTCCTCACGCGGTCGACCTCTCGGCGGGTGACGGACTAATCCCCGGTCACGTCACCCGCGTTTTATTATTGTCTATAAGTGATATGACTGACTATTGTTTGTAAGTGATAATGCCTCTGGCCGATCAGTCCATGCTAATACCACACCCTCGCAGAAAATCAATATCTGAGTCGTAGCGGTTTGTTACTGCACTTCGGTTGGTGAGTGAAAAAGCTAAAAGCTCAACTTTCTGAGGGTGTTTGCGTGTGGTGGGTTTGGGTGATGTATTTAGTATCATTGAAACTCGTTGCAAGAAATGAGTATGAACCCTCTTCACTTTCTTCACGTTACCCAGCGGCCTAGCAAGATACCGTGAGGGCCAGTATCATTTACCATCAGGTGTGCTGTTTGCTTGTTTACCAATAATAGCAATAAAAAAGCAATTTTCGTTAATAAAGGAGTAATTAAAAATTATTCGTAAGGAATAAAAGTACAATTCACCACCCCCTCTCTTGCCTGTGGGTGTCGTAAAAGACAAATTAGGGATATAATATGCATACAATAGTTATGTAAGAGAAGGAAAACTCGAAACAAAACCCTATACCAAATTCCCTCCTATAGAGGAGGCCGGAGCCTAATATATGGGCTGAGATGATGAAAAATGATATCCAAGATTTTCGCTAATAAAGGTGTATATAAAAAATTATGCCTAACAGATGAATCCTTGTTTACACGCTAGTAACTTACATCTTCAGTCTGAATTACGGTTATCACTTCACATTTATGGTCACTTACGAGTACTTCAAACAAAGAGAGCTACAGTAAATTGTCTGCGAGCACCAATAACTTTTCAAGTGATCCATATACATTGAGTTATTTCTTATATCTTTTCTTATAGTCCGAACTTGGCATTATAAGGATCAAGTGTTATCCAAATTCTCATCCAGTATTACTCAAATATATTTGTTTACACAAAAAGGACAAGGACAATGTAATTTCGGTGCTTCGTAGTAGTTTTATTGACCTGATGTGATAACATGTAGCTGAACGAAGTTTATTGGACTACTCGCTGACCGCTCAGCTATTTTATTTTATACATACAATGATATTTCGGCACCTTGCCAACATTTATTAACAACTACTACGCTTATGTGTAAAGGATTTTTGTATCTTTTTTATTTAAATGTTGTGTCTTTGCTAGTTAACGATGGTCGCTACAGTCATTGTGTTGAATACTTTTCAATTGTAACTTTGAATACTTTCCAATACGTAATTAAATATTAGTAACAGTCGCGCAGTTGTCAAATTTGACTGTTAAGTATTACAACAACCGTATATTCATTATTTATATAAAGAACCCATGTGCTCTCACTATAGTTTAACCACTACCGTAAGGGAACTAGTATGTCACTTCCGACTAAAAACTGTTACTTTCGTTCGAAAAAAGATCTCAGTTACTCCTAAAGCAGTTTTCTTAAAAAAAACCATGTTCTGAAAATTACATTTAATAAAAATATTTATTTAAATTTACCTTCGTACTTTTAATATTTTTAATAAAAAAATGACTTTTGGTAACTAATTTTTGGCAAACCTAAATAGTAACTACAGAAAATGTATTAGTTTCGAATGATTAGAAATTTTTTGTTCTTTGTCTTTAATCCCAACTCGCCATAGTTTTATGTCGAGACTTAATGTAAATAAATGTTACTAATATCTGATTGGAAAATAAACTCATAAAATTACTAAAATCAAGATTAGAAAGTTTTAATTAATATTGTAAATGTGAAATTAAAAATACATGTTCAGTATATGAGCTGTTACCACACGACATAGTCATTTTTCCATCCATTTATAATCTACTAGCAACCCGCCCTCGCTTTGCTTCGGTTTCAGTCGCTTTACCCGCGGCGTAGTTCCCGTTCCTGTGGGAATACCGGGATAAAATATAGCCTATGTTACTCCCTGATATGATAGCTTTCCATTGGTGAAAGAATTTTTGAAATCGGTTCGGTGGTTTAAGCGTGAAAGCGTTACAAATAAACAAATAAACAAACATCCTTACTTTCACATTTATAATATTAGTATGGATGTGGTGATAGAGTAAGAATATAATCCACAACCCTTACCCATAGACATCGTAAAAAACAATTGAGGTAAATAATAGGCATATAAAATCTGAGCAAGAGATGGAAAACTCGAAATGAAACTCTATACGTTTAACCAGCGTACCTATAGAATATTTCTTTTACAGTTTTTCATTTGCTGGATAAAAAAAGAGGTTCCAAGTGCTCTTATTATAGATCATTACAATCTTATTTATCGTAGCTATCTACCTACGTACCTATAGACTATTTCTTTTACTGTCTTTCATTTGCTGGATAAATAAAGAGGTTCCAAGTGCTTTTATTATAGACCATTACAATCTTATTTATAGTAGCTATCTACCTACATACCTATAGACTATTTCTTTTACTGTCTTTCATTTGCTGGATAAATAAAGAGGTTCCAAGTGCTTTTATTATAGACCATTACAATCTTATTTATAGTAGCTATCTACCTACGTACCTATAGACTATTTCTTTTACTGTCTTTCATTTGCTGGATAAATAAAGAGGTTCCAAGTGCTTTTATTATAGACCATTACAATCTTATTTATAGTAGCTATCTACCTACATACCTATAGACTATTTCTTTTACTGTCTTTCATTTGCTGGATAAATAAAGAGGTTCCAAGTGCTCTTATTATAGATCATTATAATTTTATTTATAGTACCTATCTACCTACATACCTATAGAATATTTCTTTTACAGCTTTTCATTTGCTGGATAAAAAAAGAGGTTCCAAGTGCTCTTATTATAGATCATTACAATCTTATTTATACTTAGTAGCTATCTACCTAGGTATATAGCTATAGAATATTTCTTTTACTGTCTTTCATTTGCTGGATAAATAAAGAGGTTCCAAGTGCTTTTATTATAGACCATTACAATCTTATTTATAGTAGCTATCTACCTACATACCTATAGACTATTTCTTTTACTGTCTTTCATTTGCTGGATAAATAAAGAGGTTCCAAGTGCTCTTATTATAGATCATTATAATTTTATTTATAGTACCTATCTACCTACATACCTATAAAATATTTCTTTTACAGCTTTTCATTTGCTGGATAAAAAAAGAGGTTCCAAGTGCTCTTATTATAGATCATTACAATCTTATTTATACTTAGTAGCTATCTACCTAGGTATATACCTATAGAATATTTCTTTTACTGTCTTTCATTTGCTGGATAAATAAAGAGGTTCCAAGTGCTTTTATTATAGATCATTACAATCTTATTTATAGTAGCTATCTACCTACATACCTATAGACTATTTCTTTTACTGTCTTTCATTTGCTGGATAAATAAAGAGGTTCCAAGTGCTCTTATTATGGACCATTATCTTATTTATAGTAGTACTTTTTGAATTATGTATAATGGAAGAAAAATACATAATTTGTCCACTATTGTTGATAAACGGGATAAGAGCAGGATGATGATGATGAAGTTGGCCAAATTTTTCCCTCTCCGTTTGTTCTAGGTAAACTTTAAACCAGCTGAACCGATTTTGATAAGACTCTCAAGGAAGTATTGCTGTTTGTCTAAAGCAGTAACTTAGATTACTTTTATTTTAAAAACTAGCAGCGCCCGCGACTTCGTCCGCGTGGAATAGTGACTTTGGAGGGTATAGTGACTTTCAGGATTTATTTATTTTAAAACTTTTGTGGCCAAACGTTGAGAACGTTCAGCACTTAATTCCCGTTGTAGATTAGACGACGTTCGAGTTGTTTGTGAAGCCAAACATTGTGGTCGTTTAACGGTTGTTTCTCTAGCGTGGTTTCATTCAGCGAATTCTCGTTGAGCAGCCAACCTCTGCCTATTTTCATCCTCTGTCTCATTGCTGTGCATAAGTCGTAGTCGTTTTGTAGTGGCAGACTGTCGAGAAAGTTGAGGTCTCTTTCTAGGCATTTCGCAGAGGCCACATCCTCGCCCCTCATGACCGCCCGCCACATCATACATGCGCGCGCAAAACTTAATACTTATTTGGCTACAACACTAATACTTACATTTTTAATATCGCGATATCTTTTGAAAGAAATGTCTGAATTTAATTATTCAAAAAGTTCTAGAAAGGTATTGAATCCGTCATGAATATGAAGTAATTTACTTTGGTAAGAATTAATACCAAGGTACAAAATAAAGAGTTTTTAAAGCGACGGCATTTTAATTATGTATTTAAAAAATTAAAAAAGAAACACTTATTGTGAGATCAATAGTTAGATATATGATAGCGCGATATTTTTTGTAGAAAATTATATGTTCTGAAAAATTGTAGTACATTGTTTTATTCTATAATTAATAGTTTTCGTAGCACACGCGATGTTAGGCTTTTTCCGGGTAATTTTTTTACACCTTGAGTATTATTGGACTTTTAGTACGAATTCCTAATTTTATGAAAATATAATATAGCCTTCCTCGATAAATGGACTATCCAACACTGTAATAATTTTTTAAATTGGACCAGCGGTTCCTGAGATTAGCGTGTTCAAACAAACAAACAAACTCTTCACCATACTAATGTATAGATTCAGGTTCCACGAAAAATAATTTAAAACTTTGAATCAATAAACAATTGGTTTCAAAAAGGAGATCAATTATTATTAATATTACGTTTTTAAACCAATATTTATCGAAATTAATTCCAAATAAAGGAATAAAAAGAAACATGAAGATAACTGAATTACAACGCGAGCGATACCTCAGATAAAGGGCTAATCTGTAATAAAGGTGACGTTTTGTACATCTAAGTTTCTAATTCTCCTGTGATTATAAATGTACCCGAAGTGTCGAGATAGTAACATATCGAAATAAATGAATTATAATTTGTGAAACGGAATTATTGACTATTGTTATGATCTCAGAACATTTATTTCTGGGTGTCGCGGGTGTGAGCGGAGGGCGGCATGGTCTCATTAAGGGAGCTTACCGCCTGGCGCGTCGACGCCCACCGAGATGTCATTGTCCATTGGGCATTCCGGCTGGAGAGGCCTCGGTTCGGTGTTCGGACCATCGAGACCTTCGGACCGATGCTGATGCAGTGGTTAGAGCGGCGGCATCTGATGATAAGTGATTTTGTTGCTCATGGAACTTGCTAGGTCGCTGACTACCGCGAAGAAAGTGTGAATGCATGCAATAAGGTTCGGTGATACTAAAGGCCAAAATCCACACGCAAAAACTTTCAGAAAGTTGGGCTGCCAACTCTCTCGCTCCCTGAACTAAGTGCAATAACAAATTACTACTACTTAGAGGTTGATTTTCTGCGAGAGTATGGTAATATTTCGAATGGTCCGGCCCGCGACTGTAGACAGAGGACTGTAGACAGTGTGGTCTTACCACAAAAAAAATATTTGTATAAAAGGAAATGAATCATTTTGAAGGTTCTTGTTGCCTATGTACATTTTCAGTATAGAAATATACGCACTTCCATCTCATTGAAATATAAGTCAAGTTTTTTAAAGATACAATGCCATCAAGACTATATTTATAAAGCTGCTTTAAACAACTTTATTTTTTATAAATATGGTGGTTAAAATACAATATAGATGATACAATGAGAATGTCCCAACTTGACAAAACTCTTTTGAAATTCCATCAAAGTGGAGCAAAGGACTCGTTGACTCAATAATATGGAAGCAACATAAACTTTTTTTAATGCGAGGGGGAATGTAATAATCGACAACATTTCATAACTGCTACATTATGTAATATTGCCAGCCAGCCAGGCTAAAGAATGTTTCAGAAATTGAGTTATGGACAGTAACAAAATAATAAATATTTAATTTTTATTTCAAGTTTTGTATTGTTTGCTGAGGGGACGTTACTTCATACAAAGTTTTATCGATAATCTTTGATTCCAGCAAATAAAAAACTTTTATCGTGTAAAACCGACATTTAGAAAATAATGCAAGCAATATTTTTTAATTGAAACTTATTTAGCATCATCAACCCGCTCTTTATAAATAAAACTCTTTTTACGGGTGGTCATGGGCGGACTGAGTATGCCTGTTTCTTTTTTATCATTACCAGTTGTGGCATATTGGTCCTAGAATACCTGGAATTACGCCTCAGCGAAGAGTACAAGGCTTGTGTAGCAATAACTATAGCTGGATGGTTCCCTGCATATTCTGAGCACGGCAAGCCAGTCTCTTATAGAAGCCAGGACGGTTACCGAACTTGGTTGCAACCTACATGCCCATCGTGCTGTTGGACGATACGAAAAACTATTGGAGAGAAGCTTGGCTGCCCACATCGCCCACCACATCAGCATTCCAGCAAGGTTTGCGCCGACCACCAGTTCAATTTCTAGAAAGGGCGTTCGATGATCTTGCCCTTGCTGAGGGATACCAAAGCATGGCAATTACCGGCGAATGGGTGCTATTGGTTATATCTTTGAATATCACCAACGGATTCAATAACCCACCATTCAGCTACATTAGGAAGTTGTTCTAGTATGGCACGGCGCCCGAGATGCCTTAATAACTGAGATGGCCAATGGAACACTATTTAAAGGAGTGCAGCGTCCTCAACGTGTATCATATGAATTTAAACCATTAACGAATCGACTGGAACACATACAAAAAATTTCATCAAAATCGGTCTAGCCGTTTAGGAGTAGTTCAGTCACGTACATAAAGAAGAATTATATATATAACAAAGAAGATATTAATAATATACCCACAAAATAAACATAGACGTTCGTTCGTAGAAGTTCGTGGAAAATATCGGCAAACGATTCCTAACTTGTCCACAGTTAATCTGTCGATAAATTGTCAAAATCAGCCTTATTAATTTCTTCCTCGTTTAAAAACGTAATATCAGGTTGACCGAGCTTCGCTCGGAATATTTTTGTAGAATTTATTTAGATATACATATATTAATAAAAAATAAAATTATATAAAAAATTACAAAAAGAGAATAATAATAACACTGAGATTCGAATCGACGCTGTTTGGATGCTACAAAACTCAAAATTAAAACCGGCCGTCTCCCAACTGAGCTACCGTAACTCTTGACATTTACAACGAAATTTGAATTCATATTCTTTTAAAATTTAATGTCATTTATTGTTATGCTAAAAACACCGACAAAAGAACATTTTCTATTAATAAAACCTAGCTAGATCGATTTTTTGGACCTGAATCCTCTAGTATGCCAAGTTTCAACAAAATCGTTGGAGCCGTTTCCGAGATCCTGAAAATATATATATTTACAAGAATTGCTCGTTTAAAGGTATAAGATTATAAATGTTTATTAGATAGATTATGAATATTTTTTGGATATTGAAATGTCATTATAACTCCATATTTTTGGTATTTTTTTTTGATTCATCATCATCATGATCGCAGCCCACCCCACATACGTCCCACTGTTGGGCTCGTCCCCCTCCATAATGGGAGGGAATTTGACCTACTATACCATGCTAGTCAAACATGTTGGTATAGGATTTCATTTCCAGTTTTCCTTCTCTTGCACAACCGTTACGTCCATATTATATCCCATAGTCGTCTTTTACAACATCCACGGGCAAGATAGGGTGTGGTGAATTATATTCTCACTCTGTCACCACAGGAAAAGATTTTTAGATTTAATAACATTTTTTTTTAATAACATCCAGCTAGCTGCGTATAATATACGTTAGTATTTTCTTTAATCATCAATATCATTATGATATCTCTTTTTAAAAAGTTAATAAGAAGCTTGTTTTTTTTCTTGAATTTATCTCCATCCACAGCTGTCAAATTGCCACAGCTGCTACGTAGTAGGAACTCTAGCTCTATTTCTCTTACGCAAAGGATACGATTAGAAATTTCTAAATCCTGTTGAATCTAATCAGGATATTCGCGGATTTTGAATTCGCGGCTTTGAATTTTCATGATAATCAAATTATTGCATTGTCATGGGCCTTTGACGAATGTGCCGAGGTTTGAAAAATTTTTTTCGTTCTTAGTGGGGCAAAATGACGTTCAAAAATTTCGTTACATACATAGATACATACATACATACATAGATACATAGATACATACATACACACTGGTGAAACTAATAAAAGCGTGTTGAAAAGCCTTTTAGGATCATGAATCACCAGTCTTATTTCTTCTTTTTCTCCCTAACGTGATGACCGGTTAAGAACCGAACATCTTACTACCCCTTACTCACCCGTTAACGTTGTAAATACTGGATAAGGGATCATTAGGCAAATCATCACCCACATTCTGGGTAATGATAACCCCAAGAGTGGACGTCGACGAGCTAATGGATGATGGTTGAATGACTTCATTATTTATAATTTTTAGAACTGATATTTGTTTTATTAATATAAAGAGTTGCCTTTATATCTATATAGCCCTTTTATATTTATAACTAGTGATAGTAAACTAGGTCAAGGGAATATTCATTCTTATAGCAATGCACTTTCCGCCACCATTCAATCAGTTGATAGAATTAATTCATTCCTTTCAAAAAATGTCACTGTAGTTTGTGTGAAATCAATATATAATATAATAATTTCACATAATAACTGATTCATGGCATAAGGAGTATGAAATGATGTGAATACTACGTATATGTTTAAATAAAACAGTTATTGTAATTCATGTAGTGACTAAGTAAGATTACAATTCACTACTCCCTTTCTTACCCATGGATGTCGTAAAAGACGACTAAGGGATATAATATACATATAACGTCTATGCACAAGAAGGAAAATCTAAATAAAACCAACCTCTGACCAGCATGGTGTAGTAGGTTAGTTTCCCTTTCGTCCTGAAGGAGGCTCGAATCCAGCAGTGGAACGTATATGAGCAGTGATGACTGATGATAAATGAGTGGATAACATCATTGAAAATTGGTAAAATATGTCCTGGTTCCAAGGGCATTGAAGGTAAGAATAATTAAACATAATGAAATCAATTTTAATTAAAAGAAATAACTTAGAAAATGAGGAATCCTTTGAGTTTCTTTCTGTATCTTCTTAGTTTGCGACCGCATTCCGATCCGGTACATTATCGGATTAAATTCAGACAAAATATAAAATCGACAATATGTAAGTGCTCTCGCGGGGCTTATATATAATAAATAATTTGATTGGGAAGACAAGGAAAGTTCGAAATAAATGTTACCTCCAAGTCGTTTGGATTTTGTGGTATATAAATACTATCCATAGCGAAACTTAAATGAATTAATTAAACTTATTTTTTTTTTATTGCAAACGGTGGCAAACGAGCAAACAGTACACCTGATGATAAGTGTTGCTGCCGCTCATGGACCTCTACAAGGCCGCTGCCTACCGCGAAGAAATTGAAGGGAGTGTGAATGCGTGCATTTAGGCTCGGTGATACCAAGGGCACCACCAAAACCCTCCACACGCAAACACCTTCAGAAAATTGGGCTTCCGGCTCTCTCGCTCACCGAACGAAGCACAGTAACAAATCGCTACTACTCAGACGTCGATTTTCTGCGAGAGTGTGGTATGCCCCAGACGGACCGGCCCGCGGCTGTAGAAAAAAAAAACTGACAGATAACTGTCGACAGTGTGGTCCTACTACTCCAAAATTATAATTTCAAATTATATTAATTGAAAGAATGGGAAACAAGTGAAAAAAAGCTTTAGATTCAGTCTTAGAACCCTCCTTTCCAGGCTGGACACTAGAAGACCGAAGAGTAAACACTGCGACATGCGTGGCCACTCTCGGCACTGAGGAGAGGGTCAGGCAGATTAAAGCCTAGGGGATTTAGCTCGTCACCCGCAGAGAGGCTGACCGCGCGACGGCGACTGACGTCCTCGTGAGGAAACGTCGAGAGAAGACGGTACCCCGCGACTAGGGTATTCCGTCGGGCCAACCACTGAAGACAAGTTACTCTGCAGCGGTGGTCGGCCCAACGACGAAGGCGGCGTGCTATCGCTGCGCGCCGCCCCTCTGCCACCCTAGACGGAGCCAGGCGGCGGGTGCGTTGACCATGACCCAACCCAAAAAGAAAAAAGGTAGCCTTGATTAAGACGGAGGCCTTATTATTTAATGGGCGCGCCTTCCGGGTGAGGGCGACTCAAGACTCAAGATACGTCATCTATAACCCGAAAAGTCGGGTTATAGATAACGTAGACTGGTACCAGTGATTCATCTAAAGGCCGAAGAGAAGCCGTCCCTTCCTTCGCCATGGACGAATCGAACGAGGTGTGACTATACCATAGCTTATGCCCAAAAAAAACCTTAAATTCATAATTTTTATTACAAAGACCAGTAATCACAATTTTAATTATTTCAATGCTTTTTATAATTGCCTCTTGCTTATTTTTTTTAATATAGAGCTGTACAGGTATATAATACAGTAAATACAAATAACATTCTTTTTCTCTTGCCCAACAATTTATGAACAAAAAAAAAATACATTTGTAAGCAATCAGAGTAATTTCTCCACAGTACTCGACCGTGAAAATGATTTAATGGGGATTCGTCCATATAATAACGTTGATGATTTATACTATCATTATTATTCCGGACATAAACGGGCAAATGTGACGTGTGAGTACCTATAAATGGAACTGATTATACGTAGAATTGGTAGAATTATAAATGTGATGTGAATAGAATTAAGTATATAATGTAAACGAAAATGTAAAGAGTTATTTTGTAGCTGGCAATTTTCGTAGCAATTTATCACGAACAATTGTTATTAAGTCGTTTATGGCCAGACACTTTAAGTAATGGTACTATGGTCTTATGTTTTTCTTCTGTGCTTTCAATCTCAAGTAGCTGGTATATTTTTTTATTTCAAATCGTTCGAGACAGTTTTTAAACCGAACTATGATTCAAACACCTTTATAACCTTTTTACATTATTCAATATTTATTATTATATCATTTAAATATACTACTAATATATAAAGCTAAAGAGTTAGTTTGTTTGAATGCAGTAATCTCAGGTCCGATTTAAAAAAATATTTCAGTGTTAGATAGCATTTATCGAGGAAGGCTATAGGCTATGTATCATTACGCTAAAACCAATAGAAGCGGTGCACCATTAAATAATGTTTCAAAATCAGGGGTTCTTTTTCCTTTTGAGAGCTTTCGCTACGTGAGCTACATAAACGGTTAAAGTTTTGCAAAAATAATGTGTGACATGATCGTATTATTTTGAAATATTTTCACTTTTTACGTAAACAAAGTCGCAGGCTAAAGTTAGCGTTAATCACAAAAACTATTCAAGGCGGACGAAGTCGCGGGCAGAAGCTTGTATTATTATATATTTATCCGTGTAAGAACAGTGCAGCTCACCACCCCTGCTCTTACCCATATGTGTCGTAATAGACGACCAAGGGATATGATTTGCAGATAATATCTATACAAGTAAAACTCAACAGAAAACCCTATACCAACACGTCTGACTAGCGCGGTATAAAAGGTAATTTTCCTGTCTATTGTGGAGGAGGCCAAACCCCAACAGTGGGACTTATATGAGATGATAATGAATTTAAATATAGGTAACAGATGATCAGACGACGCAGTGTAGGACGCCCCCCACTAGGTGGACCGATGACCTAGTCAAAGTTGCTGGGCGTCGTTGGATGCAGGCGGCACAGGACCGCACATTGTGGCGTAACATGAGGGAGGCCTACGTCCAACAGTGGACGGCAATAGGCTAAAATGATGATGATGAATGATGAACAGATGATTTAGTTAACATGCAAAATAAAGTTATAAGAAAATTTTATATATGTTATAACTATCTATTTCGCACGAAAATTAAACTGCTTTTATAAAATTTCACTTTTCTAACATTCATATCTATAAACCATCATGGTAAGATAGTTTACTTGGGAAGTTTCTCGTTGTTCCTATTTTTGTAAATTCAATTATTATGACGCATGATGGTTATTTGGTCTAGATAACCATTAATATTATTTTTTTTAAGACTACCCTTTAAATTAACTAGATAAATCTTGTATAGGAAAGGAGTTTACAATTATAAGATACTACTAATGTTCAGCCTTAGAACAAACTTATATATGGATCGTACTAAACATTGTGACTATGTGGGGATGGAACTTAGGACACTAGGAACTAGAGGTCGGTACTTAGACTACTACGCAATCTATGTGGACAATATTGCTGTTGTACAAAATAGTGTATCGAGAGAAATGGCTCATAAAACAGAATGTCGGTTATACGCGAAGCTATAGCTTTAAAATTAATAAAAAAATATAATAATAACTGTTGAAACATACTGAATATTGGCAAACCAGCACACCATAATGACAGCAGACGAGAACTGCGCCGTATATCTCGGTCTTTTTATAATGTTAAGACGATGGGAATAAGTATTTATTTAAATTTAATGTACATTTATAGCAGTTGCCTAGTGATATACTTTGGCCGTGCTAAGTTATTGTGAATCTAGTAACAAGCATCTCAGTAATAATAACAGAGTAGGTGCGACGTAATTGCTAGTGAAACACAAAACTAACGTGCTTTAGCACCGTGAACTGTATTGCAATATAACATAAAGTGGAATATCGAGTATCACCAGCATTTTAGATTTAAAAAGTAAAAGATTTGCTGTTTTACACCCTGAAATCTCCCGAAAAGTTTTAATCAAGCACACAAGCGCTCAAAACTACAGTGTTGCCCTCTGTGTAGAACGAATGACCTTTGTTGCCCCACTGGAATGCCGTTGCAGCTTAAATTAAAGCGTTCAAGCGAGTACTCCGGTCACAATCTGTGTATTTGAATTTAGAAAAATGTTATTTTATTTTGGTCATTTCTTTAAAAGAGAACATCGTGATGGAGTGCTTTTATAAATCGAAGTTTTTCTTATTTTATAGAAAGCAAAATTGTTACTTCATTTGTCAGACACTCATGAATAGTTCACTGAACTATGAGCAATAGTGAGGGTAGCGACTTTGGTGATGTAAGCCGCAAATGAGTGAATATTTACTGTATTTCAAACTGAATTCAGTCGTATTTTGGAGAGCACTGGTAAGTGAGCCGCGATTGTTTTTGTAGAACAAATCAATGACAACAATTAAACCGTTTTTTATAGACTATGCTCTGGTTAAATCCCGGCCGAACTGTCTAGGGTGATAAAGAGGGGGCATGCGGTTCCAAAACCAACCGTATTAGCGGGTGACTACGACCGATTCCTTGAATTACGTGGAGCTGTTATTAAACCTAGATGAAGATTATGAATTACTGTTATCGTTTAATTATTCTAAAGCCTAAGTCTTGCCAAATACATATCTGTCTGTTATCTACCATTTTTTATATATGTACTTATCTGCAATTATCGAATATTCGCTCGATTATCAATAAGAGTATTATATATCATCGTTATTACAGTTCATACACGCTTCATTGCTGGGCTCGAGCCTCCTTCACAAAAAAGAAAGAAATTGACCTACTATAACGCGCTAATCAGACAGGTTTTCTTTGGAATTTGACTTCTTTTGCACAGATATTGTATGCATATTTTATCCCTTAATTGTCTTTTACCACACCCACGAGTAAGAAAGGGTATTAGCTTATATTAAATAAACTGTTGATCTTTTCTTTACTTAAACAGTTTGGATTTGAAATGTTATCTGCTATCAGATTGGCAATATCTATATAATAATAGTAAGTACAAATACTCAGGGAGTGCTCTGAGGAGCTGTTTCACTTGGTACCACTGTCAACTCTTTACGACCGTACTATTAGACACCTTAGTAGGGTTCATACATTTTACCTGGATTCGTTACGGTCTTTAACTGTATGTTTTCGGCGATCATTTTTTCCATGTCTAATTGCTGAGTTCGAGCCTTCTCCGAAATGGAAGGCAAATTGATCTACTATACCACGCTGACTAGACAGGTTGGCTTAGGATGTGCCCACTCTAGCGTAGATGTTATATATATATATAATATCCCTTAGTCGTCTTTTACAATATCCACGGGCAAGATATGGAGTGGTGAATTGTATTCTTATTCCGTCACCAAACGAGCACTAAAGAAATTAAGTTGATAATATTATAACAAAAATATAACTCGTAAAATCTTAGGCTGATTTATCTGACAAGTAACTGGACTGGGGATCTAGTCCGTCACCCGCAGAGAGGCCGACCGCGTGACAGCTACTGAATTCCTCGAGGGAAGTCGTCGAAAGGAGAGGGTACCTCGCGATCGGGGTATTCCGTTGGACTGACGACTGAAGACAAAGAACTCTGCACCGGTGGTTGGCCCAACGACGAAGGCGACGTGCCACGGCTGGGTGATGGAGCCGCGCCTCACCCCTCCGTCGCTCCGGAGGGAGCAGCGAGTGTGCTGACTATGCCAACCTCTAAAAATAAGGCTAATTTGTCTGACGAGCATGGTCAGTTGCCTTTTTATGCGAGGAAAAATCCCGGACTGAACATTGACAATAGGATTAGAAGAAAAATTACATTGTAAGAATTATAAGATTAAAATGTATCGTTAGAATATTAATAAAAACGTACCTTCTAAAATCCCTGCTCCAACAAGCGTATATGACAGGATTCATCGAAGAGTTGACCCAGCCGAGCCACGTCACCACCACATTAACGATCTCCTCATGCGCGATACACGCAGAGCAGATGCCTGACAGTAAATTAACTACAAAAAATGGTAGCCAACACACTATAAATACACCCATCACTATGCCTAATGTTTTTGCCGCTTTCTTTTCCTTGGCAAATTTCGCTAACTTTCGAGACAGTGAAAAGTTTTTTGGCAAATGCTTGCCATGAGTAACGTTCGTTAAACGTGTTGACGAACGCGATAGACCGTTATTTTGCAACGCTGTGAGGGGCTCCTGGTCAGCTTCCTCTGGCGTGCAAACACCATGACATGCGTCACTACGCTGTCGCACTGTTCCACCTCTATGAATCCTTAATGTTAATTCAAGTTCTCCACTAGGTCTCATCACTTGTTTAGTGCCAATTTTCAATGACCGAGTCTGAATAGTCGCTGCGCGATATATTCGATAATATGTAAACACCATTACGAATAGAGGTAAATAAAACGATATTGTCGATGAGAATATTAAATATTCCAAGTTATCCGTAAAGGGGCATTTATAATCTGGCACTTCTTCCATGCGCACCGCACGCCACCACGCAATGGCGGGAAACGAAATTGCACCGGAGCACACCCACACTGCTGCGATGAGAAACGCCGCCTTGCGTCCACTCATACGCATAGGATATGTAATTGGGTCCGTTATAGCCCAATACCGGTCCAATGAAATTACACATAAGTTTAATATCGAGGCCGTACTGAACAATACGTCTAAAGATCGCCATACATCACACCAGTCTACACCGAAAAACCACGTATGTTCTAACACTTCATATAATGCGGAAAACGGCATTACTACTAAGCCGACTAGACAATCTGCTACCGCGAGTGACGTCACGAAATAATTTGTTGATGTGTGAAGATATCGTTCCCGCACCACAGCCAGTATTACCAACATGTTGCCGAAGACTGTTGTTAATGAGAACAGTAGAAGGAATGAAACTAATATCGCTCTATCTTGAAGTAATTTTATGTACTTATGCCACTGTTCTGTATCTTCTGAAACGTTATAACTGCTGGTGTTTTCGAAGGTGATATTAAATTCAATTGCGTTGTTATATACGGCGCGGGCAGATTCCAGCATGTACTCTGGTCCCCGGTACAGTATGTCCAATTGGCCTCTTGCCACGAGTACATCTGGATTCGTCGCGTTCATATTTTTTCAATGGTTGCTTGCTAGCGCCATGGTGAGTGTTTATATTTTCCTTGTTTTACCCGCAGCCATTTTGAAATTACGTTCTTGGCAGGCATGGTATTCCAATGCTTGCATTTCTGGCACATGTTTTGTTGGCATATTTTTGTAGCCTGCAGATTTTAATTACCGACAATCCGACAATCTGTAACAAAGAAAAACGAAAGTAAGTTCATTACTAATAATGTTTTAATAATATGATGAAAATAATTCGTACCAAAATTTTAAATGAAGTTTTGAATTCAAGTATTTAATGACTTTTATAATTTCGTTTCAAGTTTTGTGTAGTCAGAAGTTTAAAATTTTAGTGAATCCAATAGTTTTATCATTATCAAGAGATTGATATCGACAGTCGAGTAGCGTCATCATCGACAGGTGGCCTTGCTGGGACATAAATAGCGCTTCGAGCAGTCGGCGAGATCAAACGAATTATGTGCCGTGGGCCGTGAGCGGTCCGTCCACATGAGGGCGCCTGAACCCCGCCCGTCCCCCGACCTTCTCTCCCCATCGTTTGTACTAAACTTTACCTTATCTCGTAGCTTAAGTCGTCCCACGAGAAATGTAAATATAATCAAGTAGGCTAATTTTGTAATTAATCAATGATAATCATTCAGTCTAATCTAGATGTATATTTAGATACATAACATTATTGATATAAAATATTATTTTTATAGTGTCATGTGAAAATGTACAAAGATTTGTGATGTTTACGTGAATAATACACATTGTAAATAATAGGTACTACGCATTTTCGTTCATGGTCACGAGCGGACTATTAGCCTACTATTAGCTACAAAGTGTTCGAAACGTCGGGCAATCAAAAATCAAATACAAACACGATAAAAGCCGCAAAGTAGTTTTATTAACAAAATGCATGAAGAGTTAGGTAAAAGAATAACATATACCATCAAAAACAAGACTTGTAAAAAAAACCAAGCCTCGCAACTGAGTTCTTCTACCATAAAAATTTGTGAGATCCATGTTATACCAAGTCGGTTAACTCATTCAGTCCCTGCTTAAGGGACCTTTCTTCTTACGTTATTACGTAAATAACTAACCTAACAACTTCTTATAGTGACTATATCAATATTAAAGATCTTTTATGCTTTAAATAAACAGAATGACTTGGCAATCGCATGAAAACACACCTCACAAGTAATACATATTATATTAAATTGTACTAAACATAGTGCGATTGCCAAGTCTATTTATTTAACAAAAGATTTTCTTAGAGCACACTCTCTGAAAAATTAGACATCTCTCCTTTCCGCTTGAGTCAATTCAACATAGACCCCCCTAATGCTTCACCATAAAGTGCGGTACTATGGCATCTGCATCCAATGACGCTCAAGGGTAACAGAGTTGCCATGACTAGAGCTCATTTTTCTTCGCCTAATGAAGAATAATGACGTAGTCGCCACGTTTGGTAGGCGGGTTGGTTTTGCAGTGAGATATCATACATTTCCCCGGCGAGAGCTGCTGCCCACTCTCCTTCCTGTTAAATCTTTTTTTTTAAATGACAAAGCCTTGCACTAAGGGAATAATAATCCTTATATTGTCGGGGACCTTACAAACATATAATTCAACATCGCATCATCATCGCAGCCCTCATATGTTCCACTGTTGGGCTCAGGCCGCCTCCACAATGGGAGGGCATTTGACCCACTATACCATGCTGGTCAGACATGTTGATATAGGGTTTCATTTCGAGTTTTCCTTCTCTTGCACAGATGGTATGTACACATTATATCCCATAGTTATCTAATTGTGTTCTTACTTCGTCACCATACGGAAAGAACATATAATTAACCGACACAAATTACATTCAGACTCAGAACAACAATTTGTGGATCGTACAAGGTGTTGTCTTGGATGGGATTCGAACCGTGCGACACTAGCACGGTACGTTGGTATCTTAACCATTACGTCATCTGCGCAGTCTTTAGCCGGTTGTTACGATTCCCATAGAGAAGCAATGATGGCGACAAATGTATTCTTATTTTTTACAAAGTTACATTTCATTAACTGCAAGTGTAACTTTGTAATCCTATATATTTATATGAGTTTACAAAATTATTTATGCAGTTAGTGTATCTCGGCAACTGGATGAAAATTATAATGTTTCTTAATTTTTCCTTCATTTATACACTAAACACTGATTGCATTCTAAATTTGAAGCTTCTATGTCTGCTAGAAGTGCCTCTTTAATATTGATGATCGGTCAGTCAGTCAGTGAGTGACAAAATTACGAAACTTTGACTAGTTATATATCTTAAACTATTGGTTCAAATTAAATAAAATTTGAAATACATAATGTGTATGCAAGGCCTGCTAGGTTACTAAAAATTCAGGTTTCTAGTTTTATTAACAACGAAGTTATAGGGAATCGAAAATGGCCTGAATGGCTTCGAGAAAAGTATGTTACGGCAGTTTTGCGTTTCGCCCGACTTTTTATTTTGCTCGACTTAGCGGGGGCACTGCCGTGCCCCCAGATACGTTTCACCGAATCCTTTTTATGTTCAGGTAATATTATCACTTTACGTATGACTGATATCAGCTATACGTTTTTTTCTGTATTATTTAAATACCATTTAACTCTATTGTATTTAAGTAGTTTGAAAAAGTCCTTATAAAATTTACCAAAATATGGACAATTTGGATATATCTTTTTTATTATTTATTTATTTACCAGAACAAAAAAAGTTACAATTCTATACAAATAATGACATTTAAAACCACTTAGGTGTGTTAAAATTAATGTCATTCACAGTAGCGGTTTATAGCGCAGATATGAAATACGATTTCAATTTATGTTTTATGTTTGAAGTTGTTATACTATTTCTAACTTTATGTAGTAATTCATTTATAATGCTCGGGACCATGTAGGTAGCCGTGCGTTCACTATAAACATTGTTTGTGGCAATATTACGGCATAATATTGAAAGTATGTGGTGACGGACTAAGGATATAGTTCACCAGTTCGGGTGCCGCTTGCGGGATCTGGTCCAGCCATGGTACTTTTTCGTTATATTTAATATCTGTATTGTATGATGGTTCGAAAGGCATCACACTGGAGCTATTAATAGACATGTTGTTGTATAATATCTTATTTAAAAAAATAGTAAATGAATAAAAAAGAAGACAAGCCCACTGAGTTTCTTGCCGGATCTTCTCAGTGCGGTCGCGTTCCGATCCAGTAGTAATTTAAGTTAAATGTAAAAAAGTAACCATATGTAAGTGCCCCCGCGGGGTTTATGCATAATAAAGAATTTGAATTTGAACCACCCCTTCCTGTGCCTGTGGGTGTCATAATAGATGACTAATAAGACAATATTTTTGCAAGCAAAGAAAAACTCCACATAATATCCCTAGGGGCCTATGTCACCACGTCTGACTAGCCCGGTATAGTAGGTCAATTTCCTTTCCATTGTGGAGGAGACTCGAGCCTAACACTCTGACACTGGGACTTGTGTAATGTGTGTGATGTAGACTGTCTGATATAGACTAGTGTGTTTTGTGTATTCCAACTAAAGACGCATTTGCTTATCGTTGCTATAGAAATATTAAAACTGACTTGACTGAGCTGTTACTTTCTCCCTATCAGTATCTGTCAAATTGGTAAAGAAATTAAGAAACCACATTTAAATTAGATAAAAGCTAGAATGATCTAAAATTTAATTCAAATATTCTTATTATTATACGTTCTGTAATTACAAGACATAAGAATTTTCAACACTTGAATATCGTTTTAAACTTGTAATTGACAATTTACGAGTTAGAAAGCTTTTACAAAATATAAATTAACCCAAAACTCTATGTTTTCATTGCCATCGTTGATTTGTTGGGACCTTTTGTGAGGTTTTACATAATAAACTAAGTTTTCTCATAGAAATCGTAAAGTAAAAAATCGAAAAAGAAGCACTAGAATAGTTTTTGTTTATATCTGTGATGGATTACAATGATAATCCTGGCGTAAAAGAAAGTGTGCTTATGAAAAGTTTATAATTTTAGACTGACGTGGACAAATTAACTAGTGTCAAATTAACTAAATTAATTAGTGTCATGGTCGTATCAGATTCTTACGTAAGCACACATCCACTAGCATAATACACATAACCCATATCTAAATTAACACTTACATATTTACTAATACCCATCGAAGATTCTGTGTAATGTTAAGCGTCAAAGCAAAATTTCCTTGTGATGAAGAGGGGAGGGGTTGATGGACTTGCAGGAGTGATGGCTGCTCTAGTAGTTAACTCGTGATCGGGTGCCGCTTGTGGGATCTGGTCCAGCCATAATCGTTTATTACGTATCTTGTGGTTCTAAAGGTATGGCACTGGAGCTAGTTCTTACAAAACTTGTTGCATATAATTTTATATCTAGTAAGAAGAAAAAAATAACTAAAAATAATAGACAAGCCCGCTGAGTTTCCTGACGGAACTTCTCAGTAGCGGTCGCGTTCCGATCCGGTGGTAGTTTTTTTTTTTTTTTGATAATTTAATTTGTAAACTTGACAATATGTAAGTGCCCTCACGGGGTTTATGCATAATAAATGATTTAAATTTGAATGAATTCATTATAGTTTTTCTTCCCGCAGGCATCGTAAAAGACGACTAGGGGATAGGACATCAAAATTAAAGCTTATTTTTGACTAGCGCGATATGGTAAATCAATTACCCTCTCACAGAGAAGAGACTTATGCCTTATTAGATACATATATGGGAAGTAAACGCAACTGGTGCAGCACATTGTTCTAATACGGTAAAACTTTGGTGATATGCATCAAGCGGATTAACAACCGGGCAGATAAATCTTCCTATTTTATTAAGTAATGATTTATTCAGAAGCGATCTTTTAATTTTTTATGTATATATTTATATATAAATTTTTTGTGTACACCTGTTTCAGCGTTTGTCCATTTTCATCCTCTAAGGGTGTAAAATAGGTAGATGTCAGTTTACTGACTAATCACAGAGCCGAAACTACTGAAGCCAGAAACATGAAAGTTTAACATTAGTTTCTTTGCACGACGTAGAAACCAGAAACAATGGGTTTTTTGAAATTCAACCCCTAGAGGGTAAACCGCAGTAACAATGTTTGTATAAGGAGAAAAAAATCTACATCGATTTTCTTCAAATTCTCTTATAATACTCTTTAGTAAAAATAAATAAACACGTGTTTCTGCATTTATTAATTTTTCACCCTCTAAGGGTGTAATCTATACTAATATAAAAAGGAAACGTTCCTTACGAATAAACTCTAAAACTGCTGAACGGATTTCGATAATTCTTTCACCATTAGAATGTTACAGTATCCATGAGTAATAGGCTATATTTTATCCCAGTATACCCACGGGAACGGGTACTATGCGAGTAAGGCGACTGAAACCGAAGCGTAGCGAGGGCGGGTTGCTAGTATATATATATATATTTCTTTTTCTGTGCATTTCTTGAGTGGTGACGGAGTAAGAATATAATTCACCACCCTCTCTCTTGCCCGTGGGTGTCGTAGGACCAGCAGCATTGAATATGTAAATAACTTCATATTGTATACATATTATAATCTCTAGTCGACTTTCACGACACCCATGAGCGAGAAACGGGTTGGTGCATTATATAAAAGTCAATACTTTCAAATAAAAGCCGATAAAAACAAACGACCATCGTGTTTTTTTTTTTCGTAAAATGATAAGTTAAGACGCTATCTTTAAATACATATATACTTTGGGTTTCGGGGCAAAAAATCGATCTAGCTAGATTTTATTTATAGAAAATGTTGTTTTGTCGGTGTTTTTAGCTAATCAATACAATGACATAAAATGTCAATAGAATATGGATTCAAATTTCGCCGTCAACGTCAAGAGTGGCGATAGCTCAGTTGGGAAGTTGTCCAGTTTTTTTTTGTTTTGTTTTGACATTCAAATAGCGTCGGATCGAATCTCGACGTTATTATTATTCTCTTGTTGTAACTTTTGATATTTTTTTCATTATTTAATTTTTATTTTTTATTAATATCTAAATAAATTCAACAAAAATATACCGAGCGAAGCTCGGTCGACCAGATATTGTAATATAATATAGTTAATGTGCTGAAGTGTGGTGAATGTGATATAAGAGTTGTTTACGTGTATTTTCATATTCTACCGAAATTCCTAGAGAACACATTTCATTAGGTAATTAATGGTAACGACTTGACTTACTGATAGACATGACTATAACTGAGCTATTCTATATAATGAAATGTTAAATAATATGAAGAAAATTGTATCAGACTTGACTGTATGAGCTTTGACCCCTTTCAAATTCAAATACTTTATTATGCATAAACCCCGCGGGGGCACTTACATATGGTCACTTTTTTACATTTTACCTTACACTACTACCGGATCGGAACGCGACCGCACTGAGAAGATCCGGCAAGAAAGTCAGTGGGCTTGTCTTGTTTTCTATTCATTTACTATTTTTTTTTAATAAGGTAATATACAACAACATGTCTATTAATAGCTCCAGTGTGATGCCTTTCGAACCATCATATAATACAGTTATTAAATATAACGAAAAAGTACCATGGCTGGACCAGATCCCGAAAGCGGCACCCGATCACGAGTTAACCACTAGAGCAGCCATCACTCCCCTCAACCACAATGGAGGGAAGGGAGTGACCCGCTCCTCGTAGCAAGCATGGTAAAAAAAAATATAAAAAAATATATACAAACATACTCATGGCGCCTCAGTTCCAAGGAGTAACTCTCCCAATTTCTGAGAGTATTGGGATTCTCGGCGTCAAAATATCGAGCAAAGTCCAGTTTGGGAGTCATTTGGAGGACAAAGCCAAATTGGCAAGCAAAAAGTTGGGCGTCCTGAACAGAGCCAGGCGGTACTTCACACCGAGACAGCGTCTTGTGCTATACAAAGCACAAGTTCGTCCTCATGTGGAGTACTGCTCACATCTCTGGGCAGGTGCGCCCAAATATCAGCTAGACCCACTTGACTCCCTGCAAAGACGGGCTGTTCGAATCGTCGGGGATCCCAATCTTACGGATAGATTGGAGTCGCTGGAGCAGCGGAGAGACTTAGGGTCACTCTGTGTACTCTACCGACTCTTTCACGGGGAATGCTCCGAGGAACTGTTTGACTTGGTACCACCGTCACCATTCTACCAACGTACCACTCGACATCGCAGCAGGGTTCATCCATTTCACCTGGAAACGTTATGGTCTTCAACTGTACGTTTCCAGCGATCATTTTTCCCACGTACGTGCAAACTCTGGAATGAACTACCTGCTGCTGTGTTTCCCAAGCGCTATGACATGTCCTTCTTTAAACGAGGTTTAAGAAGAGTATTTCCTTCACGGTAGGTAGCGGCCTGGCTGTGCCCCTGGTATTGCAAAGGTCCATGTGCAGCAGTTTCACTTACCATCAGGTGTGCTGCTTGCACGTTTGCCACCGTTGGCAATAAAAAAAAAAGCAGACCCTTCAGTGAGCATGACCAATACCATGTGCCACAAACATAAAACACAGATTAAATAACAAATTCCTTTGGCAAAACACGCTACGCTTTACAATTATATTAACAGCAACAGAATAAACATGTATGTAACACCTTTTGAAATAATGAGAAAATGCCTGAATGAGGAGCTGCTCATAACCAGTCTGTATTATCATCAAGATAATCCGAGATTTTATAATAACCTTTTCTACAAAATCTACTCTTGATTGCTTTTTTAAACTTATTATTATCTTAAACTTATTTGCCTGTCCGAATGGACAAACAGAAACAAAAAAAATCTATTTGGCATTTTATGTCACGTCACACGGGAACACGATCGAACGGGATAAAAAGTAGCTCATTGCTATTAAGAAGAAGAAGAAGAACTGGATAAAAAGTATTCTATGTCCGTCTCCTGGTTCTAAGCTACCTCCCCATCAATTTTCAGCCAAATCTGTACAGCCGTTCTTGAGTTATAAATAGTGTAACTAACACGACTTTCTTTTATATATGTATATAGATTTCTTGTGTACGGTCACTGCACTCCTAAACGGCTGAATCGATGTTGATGAAATTTTTTGTGTGTGTTCAAGGGGATTCGAGAATGGTTTAGATTCACAATAAGACCCGATAGGTGGCGCTGCTGTCAATTTCAAGGAGAATTCCTTTTATTTTATTTGACAGAATAATGTCTGTTGGGTCCGCTAGTATCTATATATTAATACGTGAAGCAAAAACTTTGTACCCCTTTTTACGAAAATTACGTGGATGGACAAGTATGAAATTTGTCACAGTTGATGTATATAACGAGGAGAAGTGCATAAAACTGAAATTTCATATAATAACGCAATCGCTACACACACACACACACACGTTTGTATGAGTGTTGCGTAGCAACGCTTATACACTTTTGTTTACGGTTAAAATCTCTGGTCGAACTGAATGTCAAACAATCATAATTATGATGACAATGTCTAACAGAGATTTGTGCTTATATATTAGTTATTAGTGAAATACAGCTTGCTCAATTTACAATTATACATGAATAAAATTAAAGAAAATTGTGTAGCAGAAAAATTAATTAAAATGAATTATGGTCGAATTTCGAACACACGGCGACAACTAGAAATATAAAATTGTTTAATACGGTTTATTAAGTATTTTATAATTTACTAGCAACCCGCCCTCGCTTCGCTTCAAGTTCAGTCGCTTTACCCGCGTAGCTCCCGTTCCCGTGGGATAACCGAGATAAATATATCTAACTATATATCACCAATGGAAAGCTATAATATCAGGGAGTAACTACTCCCTGATATTATAGCTTTCCATTGGTGAAAGAATGTTTGAAATCGGTTCGGTGGTTTAATCGTAACAAATAAACTTACTTTCGCATTTATAATATTAGTGAGGATTTATTCTATGATAACAAATTTTAATGAATATTGAGAATATTAAACCATTTTCATGAATTAGTTTACATGTATATTGGTCGCAATAACTAGATGAAAATGAATAAAAGTTACTCATTGTGTCGTCATCTAAAGTCGTCCCATGCATCGAGTGAAACAAACGGGTCATACGTGAGAAACAAGCCAACTATAGTACTACGAGACGGCACGCGATATAGTTATTAATTCTGGGGTACCTTCGCTGTCACGTGATTCATTTCTTACTTTGTTCCCGACAGTTAATGTGATTTGGGTATTTACGCTTCAATGAGACTTGATTCAATTAATTTCTATTGGATGTATATATTTGTTTGTCTGAAAAGTATTGCCAATAATTATTAAGGACGCTAAATATATGTTTTAGAATATTAATCGTAATTTGCTCGTTTTAAACATCATTTGTCCCGTATGGTGACGGAGTAAGAATACAATTCACCACTCCCTATCTTGCACGTGGATGTCGTAAAAGACGACTAAGGGATATAATAGGTATATAACATCTGTACAAGAGAAGGAAAACTCGAGACAAAACTCTATTACAACACGTCTGACGAGCGTGGTATAGTAGGTCATTTCCCCTCCCATTGCGGAGGAGGTCTGAGCCCAACAGTGGGACTTACACGGCTGAGATGATGATGAAACATCATTTTATTTTTTTTAAAGACAACATACCATAATCATAACGCCGTCCCACTAGGTACCAGCCTCCGCCACAGTGGGATAGGGATGTGACCTGGAGGGAAAATAATCGATTTTTAAATAACCGATTTTTTGTTTTTTAAAATAAATCGATCATAAAATAATCGATTATTTTAAAATAAATAATCGATTATAAGATAATCGATTTTTTCTCCCAACAGGATTGTGATGACCTTTTTTTTTCTGTTTTGAAAATGTGAGCTTTTTTTCTAATATACTATGAAACAATCGTGGCCATCTTTTTAGAAGTGAAACTTCTTTATTTTTTTTTTTTAGGAACTCTGGCCGTGAATAATCGATTAATTTCGAATAGTAAAAATCGATTAATAATCGATTAATAATCGATTTTTATTGTTTTGATAATCGATTGTAAAAATCGATTATTACAAAAAAATAATCGATTAATAATCGATTTTTTTTTAAATCGATTATTTTTCCACATCCCTACAATAAGAGGAACATTGATCTACAATACCACGCTCGTCAAACGGGTTGGTATAGGCCTTTATTTCGCGTTTGCCTTCTGTTGCATAGATGTTATATGCATATTATACCTTTTTTGTCTTTTACAGTATCCACAAAAAAAAAGGGATGGTTAATTGTTTTCTTACTCCGCCATTACACGGAAGCTGTTTTTCAGACTAAGGAATAAATACTTGCACTAAACTTTACAAACTCAATTAATTGACACAATTTAGATCCAGACAGAAGAATCATCTGTCGTTCGCAGAAATAACTTCCTTGCATAGGGATAAAACCCAATGCCAGGTAAAACTGATCCAAGATTCGGTATTTAGACAACTACGCTATCTGTCAAAAGGAATGTAAAATACTACCTAAACAAAAGTTTTGATTAGTGTGATTAAATAAAATAAGGAAAAAAAAATTTTGAATTAAACGGTTTTATTGTAAAGAAACAGTAAAAATAAAATCGTGGGACACTACAAAACAAACATTTTAATCGACGATTAACGATTGTATCTACAATCGTACAAATATCTATTTGACGTGCCTCACGATTTTATTTTTACTGTTTCTTTACAATAAAACCGTTTAATTTAAAAATTATTTTTTTCCTTTTTTATTTTCAAGTTTTTAGTTTTTGTATTGATTATGTATAGAGCACTGTATTCTACTTGTCAAGACCTTTAATTTAATACCCATATTAATGGGATTGAAAAACAAATACGTTGTCCGCCATTTGTAGCGGTGGCCATCTTAGATTATGAATTTGTATAGTGCATTGTATTCTACTTGTCAAGCCTTTTTATTTGATACCCATATTGATGGGATTAAAAAAATAGGTTATCCGCCATTTTGTAACGGCGGCCATCTTGAATTCATAAAAATATTGACTATATATAATTGTATTGTCACCAAAACGAAAGGCGTATACCAAATTTTAGATCAATCGGTTGACAGGAAGAGGGTGAAATTTCAATTACTAAATTAGACCCAACAAAGAAAAAAATAAACAGGGTAAGCTAAATAAAACCGTTTAAAAATATCCTCTTTTTGAGTATAAAACAGAGAAGTAAAAAAATTGTTATAATATTTGCCATGCTCTTTCCAAATTTTGTTTATGTATTTAGCATTATTATATAATTTAGGTTCAATTACCGAATTGTCTTTCAGGTACCGAGGGTTCAAAGAAAGGAGCGTCCTCCCGATGCGAGGCGTCAATGATCGCCGAATCTACACCCCACATGTGGACAATCTCGTGAGTATTGTAATAATAATTAAATAAGTAATAATTTTATTATCACTCCTACAATAGTTAAACTCTGGATAATACTGAACATCCTTCCAACAAAAAGAAAAACCTTTTGCCCAGCGGATATGTTACTTCGTTAGTTAGATATACGATGTAATTAATTCAATACAATGACATCTTGTTAGTTGGCGTGCTCGGTAAATTTAGTACATATGGTTAATGTTAGTAATATTCGTTATATCATATTAAGTGGGTGAGATAAAATATTATTTCAAAATAACTTTGAACACATTCCGTGTACTGACAGAGTTAGAATACAAATCACCATCCCCTTTCTTGCCCGTGGTTCTCTTAAATGACGATGAAGGAATAATGAACAGTTATATCATTCAACTTTTGTTAGATGTATCTATAAACTTTGGTTATTGCTTACCATCATATAGGCCGCTAGATTGTAAGAGCAAAGAAATGAATTAAGGGGATATTCTGGTTTGGAAGCCTGAATTTTAGGTGTTTTTTCGGACGCGGTAAAATAAAATAACATATTTTCAGTAAGTTTTTCTATGTGGTTGTCGAGAATCGTCAGCCTACAGTTGTCAGTTTACAGCCTCGGGCTGGTCCGTCCGGTGTAGTACGTACCACACTCTCACAGAAAATTGACTTTTGAGTATTAACATTCTATTACTGCCCTTCGCTCGGAGATTGAGAGAGCCGGACGCCTAACTTTCTGAGGATTTTGCGTATGATGGGTTTTTTGGTAATAGCATTAAGCTGGCAAAAACTAAAAGCTGGTAAAGTCGGGACTGATGAAAAATATGGTTTCTCTCGGTATACAGGTTTTCAGTCCTTGCAGTGATCTGAAATGGAAAACAATTTAACGACCCCTGACGAGAAAAGATGCAGCTATTATTCTATGACTTTAAAAAAAACTCACAAAATGGTCGGTTGAAAATATTTCGTTTTATTTATCCCTGGTTTTTCTCCGATCGGCATATTTTGAGTATAAAAAAGGTTTTTTTTCTAGGTTTCTAAACCAGAAATCCTCAGTAAAGAAAACTTGAGTGCAATCATATTTTAAGACCTCTATCACGTTACCTGCAATTGAGGTTTCGTACCTTTATAAAACCTTATCAGATATAGATAATTTGAAATGCTAATTAATGTTAAATTTTACCCTGAATTAGCTCATATGTTACATTTTATTTTAATACTATTAGTACCTAGGGAACGGGGATTGGATCCTATTGCCCGCAAACAGCTGAGTATACAATTAGCTCATAAATGTGGATTGCCACTATATTAATATCTTCATGTCACATACATTTATAGTAATTCTGTATCCAACTCACTAATTACACATCTGTTATCGAGTTCTAGTTCCTTAGTAGAGGTTTAGGTGATTAATAGTGGTTCATTCTTGTGGTGCCAGAAAGGGCGTACAATACGGATACGCTGTAGATATTCACATTTAGACAAGCCGGGCTGATATGCAATGTAATTAATTCACGACAGTGGCCCGTTGATCGATAAATTTGAACATATTGTGAACTATAATTGAAATTTACTTTAAAATAGACCGGTTGTCTGTGAATATTTAAATGTTATCTATTTATCGCGTAACTATACTACTGTAAGTATTGATTTTCTATCATGAATATTGCCGCTTCTATTCTTATTTCATTATTCCTTAGTGCAATGTGTTATGTTTAAAGAAATATCATCATCATCACAGCTCTTATACGCCCCACTGTTGGGCTCGAGCCTCCTCTATAATAGGAGGGAAATGCAACTACTATACCACACTAGTCAGAGATGTTGGTAAAGGGTTTTATTTCGAGGTTGCCTTCTCTTGGGCAGATGCCAGGCCTATCGTGTCGCTTATTCGTATATTACAACACCGACAGGTAAGGTAGGGGGCTATAAATAGTATTTTACTCTGTCACCAGACGAAGAAAAAAAAAAAACAGAAAATAGAGAAAGAAATGTAAATATATAGAATAAGATTGAAATTAATATCGCAGTATTAGCCATAGTAAGAATTATATCACGTTTAATTGACCGAATCGTACCATCATGATTGTAAAACAATTACCATCATAACGCTCCAGGTGTTTTAAAATATTTTTAATCAGGAGAAAATTATTTTTTTTTATTATATATCTACATATAACGTAAAAACACTCATGTGCTGAGATCGGTTAGGTCGACCCGAGTTTCAAGCATAGCGCACTCGCCTTGATGATGAGCATCGGATATGCTCGAAATTCGGGTCAACGTAATCGATCTCAGTACATGAGTCTTTTGCCGTTATTATAATATGTATCAATCTCACGATAATTTCAATACTAAAATATTTTTTATTGTTTCCTAGGTTTTTTTTTCTTCTTTTTAATATTGTTTCTTTATTTTGTTTGATGTGGGCTATGATCAGCGTACACGCCGTCCGCTCCGTCTGGGGTGACGAAGGGGTGACGCGCAGCTCTATAACCCACCGTATATCCTCTCCTTCGTCGTTGGACCCACCGCCGGTACCAAATTCTTTGTCGTCCTTGGCCGGCCATGGTAGATGAGCTAGCAGTCCATCTAATATTAAATGGTAAATACCACTCACGGATTCTGCAACACCAAGGATATAACTAGGTTATTGCAAAGGTTTGGGCCTTCAGCTCTCTCACTCGCTAAAGGATGCGCAGTAAATGGATTTCACCCAGATTTCAATTTTCTGCGTAACTGTTAGTACTAACCCGAACAAACCGGCCTATTTACTACCGTAGGCAGATACCTCTCAGAAGCGTGGCATTATCTTTAAAAAAATATCCTAGAGGATATCATTATTACAGATATTTAATCTATAAACTATATTTAAATCGAAATTTTCATTTAGAAGAATTTGCATGCTTTAAATAATAATAGCCTCGATGAGGCGATCCGCCGCCGGCGACTGGGGCGGCGTAGGCGCGAGTATTTGCGCCTCATGCCGCTCTAGCCGAGGCCGCGGGTGACGTGATCGGGAAATTAGTCCGTCACCCGCCGAGAGGCCGACCGCGTGAGGAAAGATCGACGTCCTCCCCGAGGGGGGGACGTCGGTCGATGGGAGGGTACCCCAAATATTCCGTCGGGCCGACCACTGATGACAAGTAACTCTGCTCCGGTGGTCGGCCCAACGACGAAGGTGACGTGGTGTTCGGGTGGGTTGCGGGTGTGCGTGCTTACGCCCCTCTGTCGCCTCGGCCGGAGTGGTGCGAGGAGCGCGCCGACCGAAGCCCACCCCAAAAAAAAAATGCTTTAAATAATTATAGGCAGTGTTTTAAAAAAATATATTACCTATAATCATTTAGAGGTACAAAGGAAATTTAATTTAAAATTTACCCAAACGCTTTTGATGTTTACACAAGTATCAGGTACAGATCATATTTCAACGTATTTAATTTAGATTTTTACTGTTCCGACATTTCAAATACTTTAGATCATCCATAGTGTAAAGAGCAATTGTGTTGAAAGTATTTAACATCCAACATGTCATCGTTATTACAAAAGTTTTTAACCCCCGACGCAAAAACGACGGGGTGTTTTAAGTTAGGCGTGTTTGATTGTTTGTTGTGTTTGTTGTTTGATTGTTGTGTTTATGGCATGGTAGTTTCCGAATGGATGAACCGATTTTGTTTGTTTTTTGTTTGTAAGGTAAAGTAGTCGAGAGTGTTCTAAGATGAAATTTTGTTTTTAAGGTCAATTAAAAAGTCGGTAGTTTTAGCTGTTAGAAGAAAACGATTCAAGATGATATCAAATGAAAAGTCTTGACCAGTAGAGGACTATGAGAAATTTCAAATCCAGGATAAATGCCGTTATAAAACAGCTATTTATACTTTTTAAAGTTTTTGTTTGGTTCGTAACGGGGATTAATTTTCAATTTTATTTATATAGGTTAATTTTTTCGTTATCCTTCATTAATCGAAATCGTTCAGAATATTATTTTACTGCTTAGGCTGCTCACATCTTGTGTTGCAAGTACGCCAACCACACGAAAAACAGTGAAATTTGAAATTGTGATATTAGTATAATCTTTGACATCCATCCATCAACCTATCGACATTCAACGTTAGAAGTAGCTCTGTCCTTTGGAGGGACTATAATCACCACCTTCGCCAGGTACATTGGTGATCGAGAGTGCTGTTGACCATTTTTCCGCTGATCCTACAATATACAAAAAGTAAAGTTTGCGGATAAGTCTCATACTTATGCGGCTATGACACGGGGTACGACACGGATATTATGTATTTTCAATCTTCAAAATATAATATTAAACTGTCTAAAATTAAACTTAAATTTAAAACATACCCTTTTCTTCGTATAACCGCTAAATAAATACGTCTCCGCTATTTAATCCTTCACTAGCTCGATGAAAAGCGAGGTAAAAAGTAGAAGGGGAAGTGGTATTCACCCGCTTAACGTTGCGTAATTAGGTAGTTATCTGAAGAGCCCCAGCGTTTTGCGCTAATTCGCTCGACTCCTTCTTAAGTGTATACTCTTGAGTTATTAAGGCGAAGAATAGCAGTTTATTTATATTATATTTAGTTAGGTATTTATTTTTTCTTCTTTTCAGTTTATATTATGTGTATCTCCCTTTTGTCACAAGTTTTCTCCGTAATAGAATGGAAGTTGATGGGATTTTATTTCAAGTTTTCCTTCTCTTGTAGTGATATTATCTGCTTATTTAGAAAAATATAGTTTCTTGCGTGCCTAGATCATCCATATATGAAAATATATGTATTTAAAAATAATTTATTTTCGACTAAAATGAAGATAAATGAAGGGATATGATTTTAGCCGGTATGTATGTTCATCTATTACCGCACAACTACTAAACTACTTATCATATTTTGAAAATAAGGCACAAAAATACAATGGAATTGTGTCATGCGTGTGTGTGTGTGTTTTGTTTTGTTGGGCCCTGTGCTTTCTTTGCATTGATTACTTGGATATTTACTATTTTAAGACTTAATGTTATTTTTGATTCTAGATTTTAGTTATCATGTCTTGAAATAGAATTCTAATATTATGATTGTACATCGATGAAAACTACATTCAGTTCCATGCAGTACTTTAGAGTGATGCGTTTACATACATAGAGACAGACCTATTAAAATAGGTAGTTTAAAAAACTAAAACACACGTTTTATTTAAATAAACTAAAAGCGACATCTATTAAGTAATGCTAAATTCTCAGCCATGCTAATCCTGTAAGGATAGCGAGACAAACTATTTAAATTATTGCATTCTCATCGGTACTTAACAAACGTGTAAAGTTTCAAATTACACCGACGTTTAGGAAGGGATGAAAATCACGATCAAAAATTTCGTTACATACAAACCAAGTTAATATAAGCGCGTTAATAATGTTTGTTTTCGATTCTGGTACTCTCAAATAAAATGTGTGTGTTACCAGCGATGACTTACGGCACTGAAACGTGGTCTCTAAATGTCGGCCTCATAAAAAAGCTCAAGGTCGCTCAGCGTGCTGTGGAGAGGGCTATGCTCGGTATTTCTGTACGTGATAAAATCCGGAACACGGAAATTAGTAGAAGAACGGGTGCAACCGACATAACACGCAGAATTAGCACGTTGATATGGCAATGGGCAGGCCACGTCGCTCGTCGAACCGACAACCGTTGGGGAAGAAAGGTTCTTGAGTGGCGACCACGAATCGGACGGCTCAGCGTAGGATGACCCCCCACTAGGTGGACTGACGACATTCTCAAAGTCGCAGGGAACCGTTGGATGCAAGTGGCGCAGGACCGTTCCGAGTGGCATTCTCGTGGGGAGGCTGATGGATGGATGACTCTCATAAAAATACCATCTCACTAAAATTTCTTTCTTCAATATTTTAAAATAGCAGTAAGAAACGCTTCATCATCTCAGCTTATATATGTCCTACTGTTCTCAGGCCAGGCTCAGGCCTCCTACATAACGGCATGGGAATTGACCTTTTCCACGCTGGTCAAACATGTTGGTATAGGGTTTTGTTTCGAGTTTTCCTTGTCTTGTACAGATGATATATGCTTATTATATTATTCCTTAGTCGTCTTTTATAATATCCACGGACAAGATAGGAAGTGCTGAATTGTATTTTTACTCCGTCAACACACGGAGAAAGAAACGCTTCCATCAAAGTAATATACAGCCAACGGCTATGGTTTGAAATATCGTTATATTTGGAGCGTAATTTGTTGGTAATCGGGTGTATAAGTGATATGGTTTCTTATATATCACATTATTGCAAAACCTTATTATCCTTCCTGCGTTTTCTTTAATATTCAACTACGAGTATAACAAATATTAATAATATGCGCCAGTAACGCGCGGGTGTACAATTTTCTAATAAAATGAGAACTAAGTTTAGAATGAAAACATTGTTTGTATATTACTTGCTTAACGTGTGTGAACCATATTTGTGTATGAAATAAAATTGTATTTTTAATAACACATAAGTTCATCTCAGCACCTATATGTCCCATTATCGTGCTTGATTCTCCTCCACAATAGGAGGAAAATTGACACATTCTACCATGCTGGTCAAATAGTTTGGACGAAATCCTATGAATTTTTTTTTAGAGTTTTCCTTCTCTTGCTCAGATGCTATTTGTACATAATATGTATATTACATCGAGCCTTAATTGTCTTTGACAACATCAACAGGCAAAACAGGGAGTGGTGAAAATTATATTCTGCAACTTCAACACCACACGCATCTAATACCAGTAAACTATTATTACCTGCGCCTGATGTCGCCCTAGCCGAGGTCGCGGGTGACTTGACTGGGGAGTTAGTCCGTCACCCGCCGAGATGCCGACCGCCCGAGGAAAGACCGACGCCCTCCGCGAGGGGGAGGACGTCGGTCGATGGGAGGGTACTCCTCAAGGGGTATTCCATCAGGCCGACCACTGACGACAAGTAAAATGCTCCGGTGCTCGGCCCAACGACGAAGGCGACGTGTCACGGGTGGGTTGCGGGTGTGCGTGCTTACCCTCCTTTGTCGCCCCGGACGGAGTGGTGCGAGGAGCGCGCCGACCGTAACCCACCCCCAAAAAAAGAGAAAAAGCACTAACATTATTATTATTTTATAAGTAATGTTCAAAAGTTATCTGTGTGGTAACAGGTTAAAAATGCAATGTGTCTCTACCCCTTTACTCTCCCTTGCAAATTGTAAAAACCGGTTACCGATACCAGGAGCATGGGTAGCAGCACTTTTGTGGGAAAGACTGATGATCTCCAAACCGCATGCCAAGCGTAGTAGTGTAGTAGTAGGGGGAGGACGTCGGTCGATGGGAGGGTACTCCTCAAGGGGTATTCCATCAGGCCGACCACTGATGACAAGTAACCTTTTTTTTTTTTTTGACGCTGTGGAAATGCAGTTTACGCACTAACCCCCGCCAGCGTCTGATGGCGGGGAGTGTGGGATTCGCCGGCTGCCTATGCTGCCGGAATACCCACTAAAACCACAGCGGTCCCTTCCGCGCTTTTACGGGGTGCCAGAGAGATCGTCTTTTGACATTCGATCCCCGACACCCCTACGCTAGGCTATCGGGCCACGACCTGTCGTGATTTAAGGCGGTGGGAGGAGATGCGCGTATCGCCGCCTCCCCCTCCCTGGCCGCCGCCTGCGAAGCGAGTTCGCGGACGCGAGTGACTCGCGTTCCCGCTCCGCGGCCTCCTTCCTTATGACAAGTAACCCTGCTCCGGTGGTCGGCCCAACGACGAAGGCGACGTGGTAGTCGGGTGGGTTGCGGGTGTTGCGTGCTTAAGCCCCTCTGTCGCCCCGGACGGAGTGGTGCGGAGGCGCGCCGACCGCAGCCCATCCCAAAAAAAAAAAAAAAAAAAAAAGCCTAGTAGTAGCGTTATCCGACTTGGGGAAGCCAGCATTAGACATGAATAAGCTGTTAGATGGAATCTATCTTCTATACTAATAAAGAGGAAAGATTTGTATGTAAGTATGTTTGTAACGAATTGGCTCCGAAACTACTGGACCGATTTCAAAAATTCTTTTACTAATGGAAAACTACAATACCAGGGAGTAAAATAATATATATTTTATCTCGGTATTCACACAGAAACGGGAACTACGCGGGTAAGGTGATTGAAACCGAAGCGAAGGAAGGGCGAGTTAATAGTCTTAGATATACGACAAAAATGTGTTAGATTTCTAATAATGATTATTCTTATAATAACATTAACTGCCATCTTCAACCCTCCAGCCAAGTTTGGATACCCAGAAATTAACGTAGGTAAGCTGTTTAACAAAATCTTGAGAGATTCGAGAAATATGTATATATCTAGCTTTAAATAAAAAAAAAAAAAAATTGTTATAATGGCATTAACTGTCTCATCTCCAACCCACCAACAAAGTGAGAGAGAGAGAGAGAGAGAGATAATGAGATTGTTCCACATAGAACATAGATAGGCTATGTATTTTATATAGATTATTTTTATTATAAAATAGGTACCTACAATAAATACACAATTTTATTGTTTAAGCTTTTTATTATGAACTTTATTGCAAACAACATTGTCGAAAATAGTTTGTCATGAATTATTGTTCCCATTTTTTTCCCCTTCAACGGCGTTTATCTGAGTCCTCTCATTTAGTTGGTGACAGTAACAAATCTGTCAGTTTGGCAAAAGAAGGCCCACCCTAGATGATTTATATACGCATCCGTAGACACTAACAAGCAACTACAACAAAAATGTTGCCATACCGCTTAAATGGAGAACTTTGTTTAGTGTATAGTTATTTGAGACATAATTCTAACCTGTGTTGGCTTGGGTTAATAATACATTATGTACCTTACTTTCACCTAGGAGTCTTAATCATGGTCATCTCAGCTTATATATTTTCAACTCCTAAACCCGAGTCTTCTCCGCAATAGTAGGGAACTTGGCCTACATACGACGGTATTCAAATAGGTTGGTCTAGGCTTTCTCCTTTATATGCATATTATATTTCTTTGTCATCTTTTATGATATTCCAGGGCCAGATAAGGGGTGGTGAATTATGTTCTTGTTACGTCACACGGTACAAAACTCATCTTGGGGCATTGCTAAGGATAACATGGAAATATCCACGTAAGATTTTACGATTATTACGTGACACTATGGTTTTCTATTTATTATACATTATACACGCAACCTTAGTTATCTATGTATGCCTTGCGGGTCGTGTAAACTATTTGCTGAGCTTTAGTGTTCTCGACGTCAAGCTCACTATGAAAGTATGCTAGTATCGAGGCTTGTAACAATACAGTCTCTGCCTACTCCTCTCAGAAACAGGTATGAAGTTATGTATGTGTAAGATAAAAATATTCACAATATTTTAAATACGTATGAGAGATTAATTGTATATTAATTGTATATTAATTGTACATTATCTTATATATAAATTTCTAGCGTACGTGTGTATGTCACTGAACCCCTCCCCCTCCTAAACGGATGGACCGATGTTGATGAATTTTTTTGTATGTGTTCAAGCGGATTCGAGGATGGTTTAAATTCACAATTGGATCCGGTAGGTGGCTGTTTGAGCAGGAGAATAACATAACTTGAGAACGACATTACCGATTTCGTCCATCTTTTTTGTTTTAATTTTCTAATATTTAAAAAGACCTTTACGGAAAATAATTTGAAAGTTGCGCGGAAAATTAGAAAATTTAAGAAAACTTAACGTTTATATATGCTTTTCTAATGTAACCTTTTTTTCGGCTATATAAACTTTTCTGTGTTTATATATATAAATCTTCTATTCATGTGTTTGTAATTGAACTCCTTCTAAACGGCTGGACCAATTTTGATGATTTTTTTGAGGCTATTCCGATGGATATGAATTCTCATCCATCAAAATAACCATTCGGAACATCCATACCACTCGGTTTAAATTAATAACCGGAACCGGTAGGTGGCGCTGCGATCGATTTCAAGGAGAATTCAATTTTCTATTTATTTACAGATTTGAACAGAATAACGTCTGTTGGGTCAGTTAGTAATATATATATTTTCAGAATCTCGGAACGGCTCCAATGATTTTGATGAAATTTGGCATACTAGAGGTTTCGGGGCCAAAAAATTGATCTAGCTAGATTTTATTTATAGGAAATGTTGTTTTAGCGGTGTTTTTAACTAACAAATACAATGACATAAAATTTTATTGACATTCTCTGAATAGGAATTCTAATTTCGCTGTAATGAGTGACAATAGCTCAGTTGAGAAGTGGTCCAGTCACATTCAAACAGCGTGAGATCGAATCTCGGTGTTATTATTATTCTCTTTTTGTAATTTTTGTCATAATTTCATCTTTTTGTAGTTTTTTATTAATATATATTTTAAATATGTTCGTTAAAAATACCATTTACTTAGAAAAACAAATTGTACCAAGCGAAGCTCGATCAACCAGATATTTACGTATATATGCTATAATTACGACTGCCCAAATGGCGTAGTGGTTGAAACATCGACATAACGTGCCAAGTGTCGTAGACTCGATCTCTTACATGGATAATTTGAATGATCTGAGTCCTGAGTGGATGTAATTTGCATCCATTAAATTATATGTGTAAGAATATAATTCACTACTTCCTAACTTGCCCGTGGATGTCGTACAAGATAAATAAAGTATATAATAAGCAAATAAATCTATGCAAGAGAAGGAAAACTTGACATAAAGCCCTATACTAATAGGTTTGACCAGTGTGTACACTATGTACGTCAACTTCCATCCTGTTGAGAAGGTCCAAGCCTAGCAGTGGGATGTATATGCGCATAGACGTCGACGACTTACAACTTAGATTCATTCAAGAACTAATTCAAACAATTTGTCTGTGCCGACGTTTCAAGAATCATCATCATTTCAGCCTATTGCCGTCCACTGCTGGACGTAGGCCTCCCTCATGTTGCGCCACAATGTGCGGTCCTGTGCCGCCTGCATCCAACGACGCCCAGCAACTTTCACTAGGTCATCGGTCAAGAATAGTAAATAATAATGTAAAATAAATAATAAATAATAATAATTGTTTCAAGAATAGTAAGACATAAATGTCCTTCTTTAACGAGGTTTGAGAAAAGCATTACTGTCACAGTATATAGCGCCTTGAGTGTTTTGCTGTTATTAAGTAGAGGTTTCATAAGTGGCACTTACCATCAGGTGCATACATCGTTACATCATTAGTTGTCGTAAATATAAAGAAACATATACCATCAAAAACAAAACTTGTAAAAAAAAAGCCAAGCTTCGCAACTAAGTTCTTCTACCATAAAAAGTTGTGAGATCCATAGTATATCAAATCGGCTAACTCATTCAGTCCCTGCATACCTTTCTTCTTAAGTTATTACGTAAATAGCTAAATTTTTTTTTTTTGTGGGTGGGTCGCGGTTGGCGCGCCTCCGCACCACTCCGTCCAGGGCGACAGAGGGGCTTAAGCACGCAACTCCCGCGACCCACACAAAAACCACGTCACCTTCGTCGTTGGGCCGACCACTGGAGCAGCGTTAACTTGTCGTCAGTGGTCGGCCCGACAGAATACCCCTAATTGGGGTATCCTCCCATCGACCGACGTCCCCCCCTCGGGGAGGACGTCGGTCTTTCCTCACGCGGTCGGCCTCTCAGCGGGTGACGGACTAATCCCCGGTCACGACACCCGCGGCCTCGGCTAGGGCGGCATGAGGCGCAGATAGTTGCGCCTACGCCGCCCCAGTCGCCGGCGGCGGATCTCCTCATCGAGGCTGCGCTCCTCGCGCAGGCGATCCGCCGCCTCTAAATAGCTAACCTAACAACTTCTTATAGTGACTATATCAGTATTAAAGATCTTTTATGTTTTAAATAAACAGAATGACTTGGCAATCGCATGAAAACACAATATACCTCACTAGTCCGGTCAATCTAGACCAAAAAATGAGAGTGAAGGTACATAAAATCCCAACAAGCTGAAAATCAGTACAAAACATAATTATAAATAATATTTAAAAGTTCCCCATCATTCTCGTGTATGGGTATTTTTTTTTTTTTTTTTTTTATTGAAGGTCAAAGCTCAAGAAATTTAGATTTTCGCGATTTTCAGCAAAACGGTAAGTTTTATCATAAAAATACCTTAAACAAAAATTGTAGATCATAAAATTATCTATAAAAAATGTATCAATACTTTTTTTCGTATGAGTCACCGTTTTTGAGATATAACGATTCAAAGGGTTATAAAAGTTGTTTTTTTTTTTACACACGTCTTTATTAAATTATATGTTTAAATAAAATATATCTAAGTAATAATATACTTCCGTGTATACACGGTGTTATCCGTGTGGTGACGGAGTAAGAATACAATTCACCACTTCCTATCTTGCCCGTGGATGTCGTATAAGACGACTATGGGATATAATGTGCACATAACATCTGTGCAAGAGAAGGAAAACTCGAAATGAAACCCTATACCAACATGTCTCCTGGCGGGTCGACGCCCGCCGAGAAGTCATTGCCCGTTGGGCAGTCCGGCTGGAGAGTCCTCGGTACGGTGTCAGGACCGTCGAGGCCCTCCGGCCGGTGCTGATGGAGTGGTTGGAGCGGACGCACGGGGTGCTTTCCTTCCGACTGGTGCAGGTGCTGACGAGGCACGGTTGCTTCGGGAAGTACCTGCACAAGATTGTCAGGAGGGAGAGCACACCGTCCTGCCACCACTGCAGTTGCGACGAGGACACGGCGCAGCACACGCTCGAGGAGTGTGCTGCATGGGAGGGGGATCGCCGTGAACTCGTCGCAATTATCGGTGCCGACCTGGCGCTGGCGACCATCGCCAGGGAGATGCTCGCCAGCGTCAGGAACTGGGACGCGGTCGCCGCCTTCTGTGAGGCCGTAATCTCACGGAAGGAGGCGGCGGATCGTGTGTGAGTAGAGCTCCTATTCGGCGACACGTTCCACCGCCAGCGACTCGGGCGGCGCAGGCGCGAGTATCTGCGCCTAATGCCGCCCTAGCCGAGGCCGCGGGTGATCGGACCGGGGAGTTGTCCGTCACCCGCGGAGAGGCTGGCCGCGCGACGGCGACCGACGTCCCAGGACGTCGAGAGGTGAGGTTGCCCGAAAGGGTATTCCGTTGGGCCGACCACTGACGACAAGTCACATCTGCTCCGGTGGTCGGCCCAACAACGAGGTGACGTGGGTACGGGTGGGTTATGGGCCCGCGCGCCGTCCTTTCATCGCCCCGGACGCACTGGACCGCGCGTGCGCTTACCATAGCCCTCCCATAAAAAAAAAAAAAAAAAATACCAACATGTCTGACCAGCATGGTATAGTAGGTCAAATTCCCTCCCATTGTGGAGGAGGCCCGAGCCCAACAGTGGGACGTATGTGGGCTGCGATGATGATGATACACGGTGTATGCTCTTATACAAGAACATAATTCACCATTTCATATCTTGCCCGTAGATGTTGTAAAAGAAAACTAAAGTATATAGTAAGCATATAACATCTATACAAGAGAAGAAAGACTCGAAAAAAACCCTATACTAACCTATCTGACCAGCATGGTTATACATACATAGTAATACATGGTTAAAGTAGTATAGATTTGACCCACAATAATAATAACTAAAGATAATTTTATAAATTAAAACCTCTTAGTAATAAAGTAAGCCGCCTTTTTTTTTTTTTTGTGGTTGGGCTGAGGTCGGCGCGCCTCCGCACCACTCCGTCCGGGGCGACAGAGGGGCTTAAGCACGCAACTCCCGCAACCCACCCGAAAACCACGTCGCCTTCGTCGTGGGGCCGACCACCGGAGCAGGGTTACTTGATATCAGTGGTCGGCCCGATGGAATACCCCCTATTGGGGTACCCTCCCATCGACCGACGTCCCCCCCTCGGGGAGGACGTCAAAGTAAGCCGCCTTCAAAATTAATATTAATTTAGCATCATGTCATCTAAATTTTCTTGCCGGATCTTTCTCAGTGTGGCCGTGTTCTGATCCGGTGGTAGTATACTAGATTGTTAGGTTTTTAAATATAATTGCTATTAATTTTAATGTTAAATAATTACTAACCATAAACGATATAAATTTTTTCATAGAGAATCATTTTCTTCTTACACTGGCAATAAATTAGTATCAAAATGTGGGTCAATATTTAATAACTAATTTCTGTATCGGGTAGACAATTATAAATTTTCTGCAGTAACGATGACTTGTTAGACGTGATACATCTTAGTCTGCCCGTGACCATGAACGCTGCAAAGTGTTCGAAACGTCGGGTAATCAAAAATCAAATACAAACGCGATAAAATCCGTAAAATAGTTTTATTTAAAATGTGTAATACTCGCGTAAACATCAGAAATCATTATGGTTATAGTAAGGTTAATATCCCTCCTAGTGGAAGAGACTCGAGCGCAGCAGTGGGATGTATGTATATGAGTTGAGATGATGACGAGGCGAAGATACTAGAAATAATTAAAAAACTATTATTTTACTATAATCGAAGTCATGAAGTATCTCTATTGCGAAACAGAACAATCTCAGCGCATTAAATCAGTTATCGGCAAATACCTGTAAACGGTCGAAAGGAGGGAGACAAATGCTTTCTGCCACCAGGTTGCTGCATACGCTCGAGGTCTGCGTGGAAGAGCAGCCCCTTGAACTCGTCACAATCATCGGTGCTAACCTGACCAGTTCCTAAACCAACCTGACCAGGAACTAGTACACGATCGTAGTCTTCTTCAAGCAGTTATCCCGCGGAAGGAGGCGACGGAACGAGTCTGGGAGGGAATTCTTTACGATCTTTTTTTTTTTTTTTTTGGGTGGGTGGGCTGCGGTCGGCGCGCCTCCGCACCACTCCGTCCGGGGCGACAGAGGGGCTCAAGCACGCAACTCCCGCAACCCACCCGAAAACCACCTCGCCTTCGTCATTGGGCCGACCACCGGAGCAGGTTTACTTGTCGTCAGTGGTCGGCCCGACGGAATACCCCCTACGCGGGGTACCCTCCCATCGACCGACGTCCCCCCCTCGAGGAGGACGTCGGTCTTTCCTCACGCGGTCGGCCTCTCGGCGGGTGACGGACTAATCCCCGGTCATGTCACCCGCGGCCTCGGCTAGGACGGCATGAGGCGCAGATAGTTGCGCCTGCGCCGCCCCAGTCGCCGGCGGCGGATCTCCTCATCGAGGCTGCGCTCCACGCGCAGACGATCCGCCGCCTCCTTCTGCGAGATCACTGTCTCGCAGAAGGCTGCGACCGCGTCCCAGTTCCCGACGCTGTCGACCATCGCCCTAGCGATGGCCAGCAGCGTCAGGTCGGCACCGATGATTGCGACGAGTTCACGGCGCTGCACTGCCCAAGCCGCGCAGGCCTCGAGCGTGTGGCGCGCCGTGTCCTCGTCGCAATCGCAGTGGTGGCAGGACGGTGTACTCTCCCTCCTTACGACCCTTCTTTACGATGACATGGTCTGCTGTCGGCTTGAGGGCAGTATAAACGTGAGTATCTGCACCTGATGCCGTCCTAGTCGAGGTAGCAGATAATCGAACTGGAGATAAGTTAAACACCCGTGGAGAGGGCGAGACCCCGCCAGTGATAATCCCTCTGGACGGAAAAAGTAAGGATAGCTTCTGGACCGGCCACCGATTACAAGGATTGGGTACCGATAGCTTACCCACAAAGCGATCGAGAGATATTTAAACTACAGGTTTCTGGGGTTGCACGCCATCTCTTCTGTCACACCGGATGTATGGGGCGGGGTTTGACCATGCCATATATAGCCTGACCCCATAAAAATGCTTTAACAACTTATATACCACAGTAGTACGACGTTAAGCTAGTATTATATATAAAATACGTATTGTGTCGATACATTATGCTACATAACTATTCGAATAAGAGAAAATCGTAAAGTTTAGCTTTTAAGCATAAATAGTAGCGATAAAATGACGAATGAAAGTTTACACAAGCTAGGTTATAGCTACAGCTAGTTCAGAATACTATTAGAATTAGGTTTATTACCTTCCAGACAAGAATATTTAGCAGAATAAAATGTATTATTAGTGGCAATAAACATGTATGTTTATCTCAATCTAAAGATAGTAAAGACGATTCCCTAAGAATAAAGTTAAATTGGCTAAAGTTAATTGTTTAAAACTTTCTACATCAAGATTATTTAATTTTAATTACATAATCAACATATTTTAAGTTATTAATTGTATAATTAGTTTTAATTGTAAGGACTAATTAGGGTTGGAAACGTAACTAGTTGAATTTATACTTAGTTAAAGGTCTATTCAAAATATCTGAGATGGCAAATACTACTGCCGTAACTTTTTAACTTAGTCTTTCAAAATTGTTACATTTTTGATTCTATTTTATAACCGAGCTTATATTCTTTTTTTATTGTCCACAGTGGCAAACAAGCAAGCAGAATACCTGATGGTAAGTGATCCTGCCGCACATAGACCTTTGTAATACCAGGGGCACAGCCAGGCCGTTGCCTACCGTGAAGAAAATACTCTTCTTAAACCTCATTTAAAGATCAACATGTCATAGCGCTCGGGAAACAGCAATAAGTAGTTGATTCCGGACCTTGCACGTCCGTGGGAGAAATGATCGCTGGAAACGTACAGTTGAAGACCATAACGTTTCCAGGTGAAATGGATGAACCCTGTTAGGATGTCGAGTAGTACGTTGGTAAAATGGCGACAGTGGTACAAAGTCAAACAGTTCCTCCTTTACATATGCTGTCATTATCTCAACTCATATATATTGCAATGCGTGACTCCAGCCTCCTTACATAATAAGAGGAAAACAGAACTACACTACCATGCTGACCAGACGGATTGATATAGGATTTTATTTTAAATTTTCTAACATAGAGCTTATATCTATATTATCATTATCATCATCGCAGCTCACATACGTCCCGCTGCTGGGCTCGGGCCTCCTCCATAATGGGAGGGAATTTGACCTACTATACCATGCTGGTCAGATATGTTGGTATAGGGTTTCATTTCGAGTTTTCTTTCTCTTGTAAAGATTTGAAATAAAACTACTTTACGGATTTAAAATAAAACTACTTTAAGGATTTTATCACGCTTGTTTTGATTTTTGATTACCCGACGTTTCGAACACTTTACAGCGTTCATGATCACGGGCAGACTAAGATGTCTCACGTCTAACAAGTCATCATTACTGCAGAAAATTTATAATTATCTACCCGATACAAAAATTAGTTATTAAATATTGACCCACATTTTAATACAAATTTATTGCCAGTGTAAGAAGAAAATGATTCTATATGAAAAAATTATATTGTTTATGGTTAGTAATTATTTAACATTAAAATTAATTGTAATTATATTTAAAAAAGTTAACAATCTAGTATACTATCACCGGATCGGAACACGGCCACACTGAGAAAAATCCGGCAAGAAAACTCAGGTGACATGATGCTAAATTAATATTAATTTTGAAGGCGGCTTATTTTATGTTACTAAGAGGTTTTAATTTATAAAATTATCTTTAGTTATTATTATTGTGGGTCATTGTGGGCAGTCTAAGATGTCTCACGTCCAACAAGTTATCGTTATTGCAGAAAAATTATGATTACCTACCCGATACAGAAATTAGTTATTAAATATTGACCCACATTTTGATACAAATTTATTGCCAGTATAAGAAAAAAATCATTCTATGTGAAAATATTATATTGTTTATGGTTAGTAATTATTTAGCATTATAATTAATAGCAATTATATTTAAAAAACGAAAATCAAAAATCAAATACAAACGCGATAAAAGCCGTAAAATAGTTTTATTTAAAACTAGCTGACCCGGCGAACTTCATACCGCCATAATTCTTTTCGTAAATATATTTTCTAAATTGCCGAATATATAGTCTCTAACGGAAGAACCATTACAGCTTTGTCAGGAAAGATTCAATCGTCTTTGGTCGCGGCATTGTTAATGATGATTCAAAGAGAACACTAATTACTGATTATTGATTTCTGCAAAAATTATAATTTTCAAATTTTCAACCATACTTAACTATAGACAAAATTACGTTTAGCTGTCATTGGCATTTTGTTATTACATATCAAATGCGTTTTTTATTCTACGTTCTTCTTCTTCTTATTTGATGGCAATGAGCTACAATAATATGAGCTATTGGTGCCAGTGTAGAGTTATTATATTTATTATTCACGTCTTCAGTCTTCGTCTTTCAGTCAGTCGCTAGCATGATTTGGTGCTGATACCCAAGTCATGCCTTCTCTGAGAATTTTAGCAGAATATCAAAATGTACGCAATTCACTATTATATCATATTCACTACATTTCAGAATTTTATCGGCATTATATTACATAAAATATCAGCAAAATTATTCACTATAAAACTTCAAAACACTAAAATAATGAAAAAAATATAAAAGCGCAATGTGACATTTTGACATTCGCGTCAAAAGTATCCTACGTTTCATAGTAACTTGTATTCTCTTTGACATGAGTTTCGGCGCGAATATGGAAATGTCATGTTAAGCTCTTGTATTAAATTCATTATTTTAGTATTTTATAGTGTTATATTGAATAATTTTACTGTTATTTTATGTAATATAATACAGTTAAGGTACTGAAGTGTGGTGAATGTGATATAAGAGTGGTGGAAAATACACCTAATGTATTTTCATATTCCACTGAATTTCCCTGAGTAATCATTTAATTAGGTTTCCAGCGCCTAATTAATGGTAAAGACTTGATTTATTGACGGACATGATTATAAATAAGCTATTCTATATAAAGAAATGTTAAATAATATGAAGAAAATTATATCACAATTGGCTGTATGGGCTTTGACCCCTTTGCCTGTCCGAATGGACAAACAGATAACAAAACTTTTCAAAATAAAGTTGATATAAATTGGTGGGACCGCCAAGGCCCTCTTCTATAAATATTTTTTTAAGTGTGAAAAACAAAAAGAAAATATTTTTCTTTGTAAGTACCCCCTACAAACGCATTACATATGCGTTCAAAAATAATAAACAAAATCATTTTTTACGTAAATTGTTGTTCCATTGCAATTTCTGATCTTAATACTTAGTGAGCAAGTAAAGTGCACCACCACGTTGATGACCCATCAGCCGCCACTGGATGATACATTGTATTCTGAATGCGTTACTCATCTCAGCTTATGTCCTACTGTTGGTGTGGCACGTATATGGGCTGAGATGAGATGAAATAATACGTTTACCTTAAATATTTAATTCATCATTTGTATTACATATTTGCTTCATTACTCGTATGTGTGGGTTAAAAATATAATGCGACTACGACTTAACATAGTGACACCATGTAAGTCGTCAGTGCCTGTTAAGAAAATGGCGAATAAATAGGCAGCATTTCTCTTTGAGAAACTTATCAGAGTAACTTCAATCTCCACCCTAGCTTAGAGTAGTATCTATCTATATTATTACCATATCAGTCATCTATTTGTCTATTACGATCTTTTTTTATGATCTTAACTATATATATGTTCCACTGTTGAGCTCGAGCCTCCATCACAATACGAGGGAAATTGACGTAATATTCCACGCTGGTCAGATGGGTGGAAATAGGGTTTTAGTACGAGTTTTCTTTCTTTTGCATAGATAATATACGCATATTATATCCCTTAATCATATTTTACAATACTACGGGCAAGAACAATAGTCATTACGTGGAAATATTATGCTATGCTATAGAGCAAATTATTTTTTGAAATATTCATCTTTGGTCATTATTGATTTTGCTCACCCTTTCAAACAAATAAGCAACTTGCGTAAGAAATATATGCCTACGCAATTGTAACGTCCGGAAAGAAGATTTCAAGTACAAAACTCGCTATAAAACAGCCTTAAAAAGTTCTAAAAGCGATTGTAAATACGATACTGAAAAAAACATTTCTTATTTATTTGTCCTTTGTTTTATCGGAGTTTGATGACGTCATAAAGTCAGACTATAAACAAGATGATTAAACTGAGGTGGCGATGCTGTTATGCATCAAATAGACTTAATTCAGGCAGTTACTATATTTTTTTTACATGTGAATAGATAAAACTGTAGAAACCGGATGTTTGTACATATCATAAAATCAATTATGGGACATAATTAAACATAAGAAAAATATTAACATAAGAAAAGAGTAATTATTTTACTTTTCAGACACTCTACAGACAGAAAGAATTTTATTTTTCTTGTCTACCCGTGTGTCTCTATGTTAATCTCCAGAAGTAATGAACGAATTTTTCGCATTTGGAAACAGATTAAGGTCAGCTTGAAGCAACATTTCGGATTTGATAGATTAAAATTTAATGTCAGTGATAATTTATTACTAATTATAAGATTCCGCAGCGTCTGGAAACAAAGGTTTATAATCAATATGTGTTACCAGCGATGACATACGGCACTGAAACGTGGTCTTTGAATATCGACCTTATAAAAAAGCTCAAAGTTGTTCAACGTGCTATGGAGAGGGCTGTGCTCAGTATTTCTCTACGTGATGAAATCCGGAATACGGTAATCCGTAGAAGAAAGGGTGTAACCGACATAGCCCGCAGAATAAGCACGTTGAAATGGCAATGGGCAGGCCACATCGCTCGTCGAACCGACAACCGTTGCGGAAGAAAGGTTCTCAAATGAATTGGACGACGCAACGTAGGACGACCCCCTACTAGGTAGACTAACGAAAATCGCAGGTAAGCAATGGAAGGAAGTGGTGCAGGACCGTTCCGAATGGCATTCTCGTGGGGAGGCCTCTGTCCAGCAGTGGACGTCTATAGGCAGATGGATGGATGAATGGAATTAAAAGATATTTATCAATATAATATATAAATATATATATATATATATATATATATATAGATAAGTTCTTGAGACAAAACATTAATTGTTGTTAACTTAATTTTACAGTTCTTTTCTTCTTCTTTTAAAAACGATATTTTTTTGTAATAAAAAGTTTTTTCCCGGTAAGCTGCATTGGCCATGTGGGTTGACATAAATTTGATATCGAGTTTGCCTGCCTTTGTTTTTATTATATTATATTTATTATATTACAGCTTTTTACGTTTTGTAACACGTAGGTATAGCAAATAAAAGTAATTGGATAATAAAGTAAAAGTAGTCAGGATATAATGTGCGATTTATTAGTAAACAAACAATACTCCAATCCAACTTTAGTTGGTGACCAACGAAATTAGTATTACAAATATTTTTTACTAGCAACCCGCCCTCGCTTCGCTTCGGTTATAGGTTATAGTCATTTTACCTGCGTAGTTCCCGTTCCCGTGGAAATACCGGGATAAAATATAGCCTAGTTTACGCCCTGATATTATAGCTTTCCATTGGTGAAAGAATTTTTGAAATCGGTCCAGCCGTTTTGAAGATTACCCGGAACAAACAGACAGACAGACAGACAAAAAAATTATAAAGTGTATTTAAGGCATATGTATAGTGCAAATAACCGTGTGAGCATGAAAAAAGCCTATTATTTTGACATTACAAACAGACACTCCAATTTTATTTATTGGTATAGATGTAAGAAGAAAATGATTCTATATGAAAAAATTATATTGTTTATGGTTAGTAATTATTTAATAATACCCGCATACCCGTGTGGTAACGAAGTAAGAATACAATTTTTCACCCCCTTTGTTGCCCTTAAGTGTCGTAAAAGACGACTAAGGGATTTCAATATGCAGATTATATCCTATGCAAGAAAACTCTAAATTTCTAAATAAAATCCTAAACCAACCCGTCTGTCCAGCGTGGTATTACCATACTAATTTCCCTTTTATTGTGGAGAAGATTCGAGCCTAGCAGTGGAAAATATATGCTGCTATTTTAATATGTTTGCCGCCTTTAGATATTTTCGAAGATAGTGCTAAATTTATCTAATCTAATCTAGACGTTTCAATGTCTAAAAGTTCTAAAATCGTCGAGTCTCTAAATGAGACTCCAAATAAAAGAACTTTTGTAGATTTTGGATCAAAACACCTATCAAATAATAGTCGATCGATACAAATAAAAGTACCAGTCTCGAGTCGCTTCGATTTAAAAGATATTCTATGATAAGCACTAAATATAAGTTACCGTAATAATATTTGCAACTAATAACAACTCTAATTGAATATATCAATTGTAAAACAAATGTTATCCGTATTTATCCGATAACTCGTTTTTTGTCATAGTTGAGCTTTAGTTTTTACTTTTATCTTGTTACTCCGTCACCACATGACGAAAAGACGTACCGTTTTTTCATCATATCTATATTTTTGTTGAGCTGTTTCTGATAACTGGAATCATCATCATCTTGCTCTTATCCCAATTACTTGGGGTCGACGCAATTTGTCATCTGTTTTGACATATTGCAAAAAGTTTCGGCAATGACTTTTATGACCGGCCGCCTGCCTGACGTCAACCCTCCTTGGGAATGTAATCGTTGACCCCAAATGGTACCAGATGGAGTTGGTCCGGGTCAATCTAGAGCTCTTAGTCGTCTTTTACGACACCCACAAGCAAAGCAAGGGTTGGTAGTATTCGAAGCCGCTACCACACAGCATATAACTGGAATCCAATAGCAATTAACGTCGTTCTAAGATTAAATTAATCTACACTAATATTATAAACAGGAAAATTTTTTATTTGTGTGTGTGTGTATATGTGTGTGTGTATGTGTGTGTGTGTATGTTTATAATGAATAAACTCAAAAACTACTATGCTGATTTCAAAAATTGTTTCACCAATGGAAAGCTATAATATCAGGGAGTAACATAGGCTATAATTTACGCCAGTATTCCCACAGGAACGGGGACTACGCGGGTAAGGCAACTGAAACCGAAGAGAGACGAGGGCGGGTTGCTAGTGAAAAATAAAAAAGACAGGTATGTATCTTTAGGATATGCCTTACCGGGCACTTTTATTAATCGCAGGCTAATAAACATTCATGATTTATGATCCGTGTAGTAACAGAATAAGAATACAATTCACGACCCCCTTTCTTAGCGAGAGTATTGTAAGAGACGACTAACAGGTTAAAGCACTACAAAAATGGCGTAATGGTTAAGATACTGATCTACCGTACTAGTTTTGTAGGTTCGATTCCCATGCAGGATAATATTTTATGTGATCTACTAAGTTGTTTGCCGAGTCTGGGTTTAATGTGTGTCCGTTAAATTATGTCAGTAAAGTCCCCCGTAATATAAGGAGTAGGAGTATAGTCTTAAAAAAGTAGATAACTTCACTGTAAGGGAAGAAAAAATCAAGTAGGAACCCCTATACCAACCCGTCGGATTAGCGTGGTATAATCAGTCAATTCCCTTCCTACTGTGGAGAAGGCTTACGCCCAGCAGTGGGGTGTTTTAAGCTCTTAATAATCATGAGACCCACGGGCATTATAAAGGTTGGTAGTATTCGCAGCTAATACCACGTGGCGCAATAGATCGTATCATCAATCATTTATTAATTTAAAAATAGAACTAAAAAGACCTTGTGAGCTGTAGCTCTCAAAATAATTTAAATTTTATTTAAATTTAACATTTATTCAACCAAAATAATAGATAAGTTTATAATCCTGAAGTCAATTTATGCGCGTTTGTATTAAAGTCTGTATTTCATTATCACGTAGGTACTAATTCGAAATGTAATGAAATTTGCATCCGAATTTGCATCTTAATTGCTTTCATTCTCAAAGCATTTTTATTTCTAAAGGGAACTTGTCATTGCCCTTAAAATATAAACGCTCTCTCTGTCGAAACAATATGCAAATTAACTTTACCATAATTTATAACATCTCATTCTAGATAACATGCAATTTCGTTTTTAAAATAAAAAGCGAGTATTATATATCATTGAATTTTTTACGTTCTGTAAATATTAAACGCTACATAAATATTTGTGTTGTCCTTTTCTAAAATAAAAACTTTGGTTTTAATACAATAGAATATGAAACATTTCTTTATTTGTAGATCTTTGTCAATTTAAGAAAAAGTATAAAATTGAAGCACTGGTGTTGTTAGATTACTAACGTGATATCACGGCTATATATATATATTTATATATATATATATATATATTTATATATATATATATATTTATATATATATATATTTATATATATATATTTATATATATTTATATCTCGGCTCATATACGTTTCACTACTGGGCTCGAGTCTCCTCCATAATAGGTGGAAAATTGACCTACTATCCTATCACGCCGATCAGACGTGTTAGTATTGGGCTTTATTTCGAGTTTTCCTCCTCTTGCATAGAAGTTATGCATATTGTATCCCTTACTCGTTTTTTACGATACCCATGGGCAAGAAAGGGGGTGGTGAATTGTATTCAAACTCTGTCACCACACGGTAACGTGATAATTACTTGTAAAATTATAGGCATTGAAGAATTTCAGTTACACACAAAGCATAGCTTTGATGTTAAAGTCTTTGAATGGCAAATTTTACTCACGTAGGAACATAAGCAGCGGCGTAACTATAGGTTGGCAGGGCTGGCAAAATGCCACGGGCTCCCGACCCGAGAGGGCCCCGGCCCTAAACGCCGCGAGCTCAGAAGTAAATTTTTAACAACGTACCTGAGTTATATAAAAATTATTTTACCTAAGTACAACGTGATGATTCTTACTGAAAGAGTCTCATCAAAAGAATTTGCCACGGGCCCCGGATGGTATAGTTACGCCTCTGAACATAAGAATAATATATGACACTTAATTACACAAGACATGTTAGAGTGTATTCATTTAGCTTACTTTACACTTAAGACTACATTGCTACTTACCATTAAGAGGGTTAGCACGTATATTTCTTTGCTATGTCGCTTCCGCCTCGCGACCTTGTCTCAAGGCATCACACAATACACTCACGAAGTTTAAATCCGTAATAATAATCTTCCGTCGTCTTTTAAGCGGATAACTGTCACCGTGTATAACTAACTAATAACTTCAGCGGTACACATAACAAACTTATCCTTTCGTGTACCTAAAAAGAAGCGGTTGGATCACACTGTCAACAGACATCTGTCTACAGCCGCAGGCCGGTGCGTCCGTGATAGTACCACATTCTCGTAGAAAATCGACGTCTGAGTAACAGCAATCTGTTACTCTACCTTGTTTTTTTCTGAGGTGGGTGTGATGGGTTTTGATAATGCGATTAGTAACACCGAACCTGATTGCACGCATTCACCCTCGCCTTTAATTTCTTTATGGTAGGTAGCGGCCTAGCAAAGATGCATATGTGATGTTTGCCCCTGCTTTAGAATGCAATTGTTGACGGTATCGGGTGGTGTTGTCCCGATATAAAGCTCTTAATCATCTTTTACGAAACCCACGAGCAATGTAATTGGCTACAAATACTATTCCTAATCGCCAACCACAGCAAGCATTCAATTACAATTATTTACTTAATAAAAATTCAACGAACAACACGCTTAATATCTTACTGAAAAGTCCTTAAAAATTCTTAAAACTCGCCCAATTTAAAATGATATTTCTACAACCGCTCTTATTATGTTTAATCAGGCCATTTTATTGAAATTTCTTCTAAAAATGTGACATAAAAGTAAATTACTGTATTGAAAGGCAGCGAGTTCACTTACTATCTATAGAAAACTCTATTACGTCATCTCAGACCTATGGTGTGGGGTGACACGGTAAAACACGTGGTAAATGAGATTTTCTACTTTGCATAATATTTGTTAGCATGTCGCTGCTGCGTGTATTGAAAATTTATTTTCCTCATCCCTGCTAATATTATAAATTGACTTGAATTGCATTTCACATCAGCTTATAACGTAAATTTCATTATTGAAAATGATTATAGACTTTTAAATCTAGGTAATAAATTTTCCTGTGGTGACGAAGTAAGAATACAATTCACCGCTCCCTATCTTGCCCGTGGATGTCGTAAAAGACGACTAAGGGATATAATATGCACATAACATCTGTGCAAGAGAAGGTAAACTCGAAGTGAAACCGTATACCAACATGTCTGACCAGCCTGGTGTAGTAGGTCAAATTCCCTCCCATTGTGGAGGGGGCCCGAATCCGAACAGTGGGACGTATGTGGGCTGAGATGATGACAGATTGTTTTCAATCTAGGTAGTAAATTTTCTTGTGGTGACGAACTAAGAATACAATTCACCACCCCTTCTCTTGCTCAGGGGTATCCTAAAATACGATTACAGGATACGATATGCAGATATTATCCGCGCAAGTGAAGGAAAACTTGGCATAAAATCTTATATCTACATGTCTAAGCAAAGTGGTAGAGTAGGTCAATATTTATATAATACCTCCTATTGGAGGTCCGAGCCCGATAGTGAAACTTATGTGGGCTGAAATGATGATGATGATTTCTACATCAGATAATATCTATAAAAGAGAAGAAAAATTCGACATGAAACCTTATACCAATAAGTCTGACCAGCGCGGTGCAGTAAGTCAGTCCGTTCCATTGTGTAGCGGACTGAATTGATGATGATGAATAGAGTTAATATTGAGAATGTCCTTCCTTTTCCGCGTTATTATAAAAAAAATATTAAAAGGCGAAGGGTAGAATTATTATAGTATGGGAAGGAAAACTGAGAATCCAAAATACAATTCTGGTTAGAGCAGAATACTATGGTGAATACTCTCTCTTTAGGAATAAGCCGTGTGCCCAGTAGTGGGACATAATAAGCTAAGAAAACAAAGTAAATGAATAAAGTTATACAAGATATTTACGCAATTTTAACTTGTTGATTTATATTCCAGAAAATATATGTGAAAAGTTATATAATTAGCTAATCTAAGAGTTCCTTTGAAATATGACCGTACCTTAAGTTTAAAGAGAAATTAGCGTATGCCTTAACGTACACAAATAAATTTGTTATCTAATACTTTAATTACTTTTCACGAGTATCATGATATATATTTTTGTAAAATTTAAGCATATTTTTCCGTGCGCTGACGGAGTAAGAATACAATTCACCACTCCCTATCTTGCCCGTAGATGTCGTAAAAGACGACTAAGCCATATAATATGCATATAACATCTGTCCAAGAAAAGGAAACTCGAAACAAAACCCTATACCTCCACCCCTCCCTCCATAATCAGCATGGTATAGTCAATTTCCCTCCTATAGAGGAGGAGGCTCGAGTGCAACAGTGGTACGTATATGAGCTGAAATGATGGCGATGATGACTCTGTCTGTAACCTCCCTGGGTGTCTCTAATATATAAGAGAAGGAAAACTCGGAATAAAATCCTATATCAATCCGGTTTACAGACATGATATACTCGTAGTAGATCTGTAGGAGGACATTCTAACATGATGAAGGCTCGGGGTTGGGGAATAATAGTAGGAAATATATGAGCTGAGATTCACCAACGTCATGATGATAACAGCTCATTTATCCCACTGCTGAGCTCAGATCTCCTTTACAATAGGAGGGAAATTGACATCTATAGGTATATCAAGCTAGTCAGTCGGATTGGTATTGGGTTTTATTTCGAGTTAACTTGTTATCTCCAATAATCCCTTAGTTGTATTTTACGATACTCACGGGCAAGAAAAGAGGTATTAAATTGTATTCTTACTCCGCCACCGCACAAAAGAGCTGAGCTGAGATTATGAAGCATAGATTTTATAGACCTGAAAATAATTTGCCTTTGTTAGCTTCATTATTTACGATATTTATATCTTGATGATTATACGGTTGTAAGGTAAACAAGGATTTTTCAATGTTTGTAACTCATTGTAATAAATCTTGTTAAAATTAATCTTAACGCATATACATCCCACGGTTGGGCTCGAGCCTCCTCTGTATACCATGCTGTTCAGACAGTTCGAGTTTTCCTTCTCTTGCATAGATGTTATATACGTATTATATCTTAATCGTCTTTAACGACACCCACGGATAAGTTTGGGTACAATTATTCAAAAGGTGATATTATGTTAGTAGTCGTATACGATGTTAATCTGTGATTTTTAAATAATGTAATAAATGATTTCACAAAACTTATTAATACTAACTAGACTGAAGATTTATGAGAAAAGTAGAGGGATTTTTAAAATGAATTCATTTTCATTATAAGTCATTAATTATAACAGACGCTCGCCTAAAAATTAGAGCCTGCCTCTTTTAAATCTTGCATTATTTATTTTACTTAGTGAAACATGCTATTATTTCGTGCCATGACCAAATCTAACAAGCTACACACCCATAACCTATTATTATGATAATTATAACATTAGCCAACTACAATGTTTTGGGTTCTTTTCAATGAGTAATGTAATACCGAAATACAGTATTTCTAGAACTCATTTGGTAAAGTTTAAGTACCTGGATGACCGAGCTTAGTTTGATATTTTTTTTGTATATTGTTTTTTTTTTGGATAATATTTTCAGTTAATAATAGTTTTTCTTAAAGAAGAAAAATCATTTTCTCTTTTTCAAAAAAGAAACTTGAACAATGGTTCAATTAGGTATCGATCTGTGGCTGTTTGGATTAAGGAACTGCTTGATTTCCCAACTGAGTTATCATATTCAAGAAAGCAGTGTCAAAATTTACGTTCATTACCTATCACTTTTTTTTTCATTTTCTGATAACACAAGATTTTCTCCAAGTGCCGTCTATCTATATTGATTTATTACCCCCTAAACATACCGCATGCTAAATTTCATGGTTAATGTTGGAGCTGTTGCTGACATTATAAAAATATAAATACAGTCAAAACCTGTTATAACGACATGGTAGGGACTACCCATATTGAGTTGCAAAAACCGATAGCTGTAATAACCGATGATGTTTTAGAAGTGCAATTTTATCACCGTCAATTCGATTGAATTGGCCCATATGAAGTATTTAGGCCTAGTGCTCGACGGGCATTGGTAGTTCCGGGAGCATTTCCGCAGGTTCGCTCCATGGCTCAACGGCACGGTATCCTGGCTTATGCCGAATCTGGGCGGACCGCGCGCTACGTGTCGACGGCTGTACGCGGGGGTCGTCCAGTCGATGGCCCTGTATGGCGCACCAGTGTGGGCGGGGTCCCTGACCGTCCGTCTCAGGGCTCTTCTGTGGCGACCACAGAGGGCCACGGTGGTCAGGCCCATACGCAAAAACCGCACGATGTCGACGGAGGCAGCGTGCCTGTTGACCGGGACTCCTCCGTGGGACCTGGAGGCGGAAATGCTCGCCGGTTTGTATCGGCGGGTGTCGCGGGTGCGAGCGAAGGGCGGTGTGGTCTCGTTGAGGGAGCTCACCGCCTGGTGCGTCGACGCCCCCCGAGACGTCATTCCCCGTTGGGCAGTCGGGCTGGAGAGGCCTCGGTTTGGTGTTAAGACTGTCGAGGCCGGCCGAGGGGCGTCTCCTCGACGACGTGAACCACCGCCGGTGACTGGGGCGGCGTAGGCGCGATTACCTACGCCTGATGCCGCCCTAGCCGAGGCTACGGGTGACTGAACCGGGGAATTAGTCCGTCATCCGCCGAAAGGCCGACCGCGTGAGGAAAGACTGACGTCCGCCCCGATTGGGGGACGTCGGTCGAGAAGATGGTACTCCTTAGGGTGTATTCCGTCGGGCCGACCACTGACGTCGAGTCACCTGCTCCGGTGGTCGGCCCAATGACGAAGGCGACGTGTCGCAGGTGGGTTACAGGCGTGAGTGGAGCGAGGAGCACGCCGACCGTAACCCACCCCCCAAAAAAAAAGATGTGGTATTTTCTTTACAAAATGGTATTATTGATTGTGTTATATACCTATAAATCCACAGGTATTATATTTGTAATACATTAAAAGCATTGAAACCATAATTCATTGGCGACCACAATTTGCCATAGACTTATTATTTACATCAATGATCTCGTCTTCGTCAGTAGTAGATAAAGCCGGTCGTAAATTTTACGCGAATTCGGCAAAGAAAATTGTCCCCTACATCATCATCAATAAAATCAACTGGGGGTTATTGTTATGAGATCTTTAAAACATGCATCTCTAAATCAGTTAGATAGCAATAGTTTTTTTCCTTCATGTATCTGAGATATCATCAAGAATCGTAAAACTGTTCTAATTAGTAATAATGAAGGTTTTGTATAAACTTTAATATTTTCTATAATGAGATCTGATAATGATCTTTTTGTTTGCGACATATTAAATGTTTTATAATTAACTCAACAATATTTTTGTTGAGTCTTGTATGCAGATGAGTAACAAATTGGCTGAAGAGATATTAAAAAACGGGCCTTAAATCTAACGCATCCACGTGTTTGGTTTTTAATAATTACAAAAGAAAGACCCTCGAACTCGATATCTTATGTTTTCTTCATCTTATGTTTACTTACGATAATAGCCATTGACCATTATATCGTGCCCATTAATTTTTTTTTATAATACAGCTATGCTGGTCGTTCTTCGGATATAATTCGCCGAAAATGTTAGTCAAACGTGGTCGCTCAAAATGATATGTCGTAGTAAGCAACGTTGTAAAAAGCAATATTTTTGATAAGGTAAGATTATATAGGATTTTACTGGGACCTTTGATTTTGGTTACTATAACCGGTATGTTGTTCTAAACGATGTCGTCATAAACAATTTCTACTCTCTACAAGTTTATACAAGAATTGCTTGTTTGAAGGTATTAGATAAAATATATTGCTTTTCATATTGTAACTGTATTGTAATTGTACTTGTATATTATAACCATAAATATAAGACAAAGAAATAATGAAACTTTATAATTACAAGTTACATAGTGTCGTAAAAGATGACTAATGAATGAAAATAGATAAAACTCGAAACAAAACCTAGTGCTAAAGCGTGAGTAGCACAGATTATAACACTTTTCCTCACTCAGTATGAGGCCCATGAGCAATAAAGGGATGTCTATATTCTGTAGAAGATCAAGAAGAATATAGATTAGCTGTATATGATAATGAAATTTATATTTGGTTGTATTAGGGTTCATTATTTATTGTTACAATAGGTTCATAATGATTAGATCCCTGATGTAGCATATTAAGATTTATTTATCTTATATGTGTGTATACATTTTATTAATATTTCTTTCATAAATTGGGGGTATGTATGTATTAAGTATTCCTAACACCTATTTCATATCATAAGAGAAAATCCAATTACCAATATTATATTAAAGAAGGTCTTCGGCAAATAATCCAATAACTATATGACACATTAACTGTGTAGATAGAATGTTTTGTGCAGGTAACTAATTACTTTTATAGCTTATATTCGATGTAATTTATTACCAATATATGAAGTGATTAATCTTGAATTCATAGGCTGCACAGATGGCGTAGCGGTTAAGATACCGATCTACTATGCCAGTGTCGCGGGTTCGAATCCCATACAAGATAACACTTTGTGAGATCCACAAATTGTTGTTTTGGAGCCTGGATGTAATTTCTGTCTGTTATTGTTTGAAAAGTTCCCCGCAATATAAGGTTTATTTCCTTCGTGCAGGGTGTTGATATTTTAATCCTCAACACGAAAAGAGAGGTGTTATAAGTTTGAGGTCAATGTCTGTGTGTGTGTTATTTTTTTTTTTTTATTGCCTACGGTGGCAAACGAGCAAACAGTACACCTGATGGTAAGTGTTGCTGCCGCTCATGGATCTCTACAAGGCCGCTGCCTACCGCGAAGAAATTGAAGGGAGTGTGAATGCGTGCATTAAGGCTCGGTGATACCAAGGGCACCACCAAAACCCTCCACACGCAAACACCCTCAGAAAATTGGGCTTCCGGCTCTCTCGCTCACCGAACGAAGCGCAGTAACAAATCGCTACTACTCAGACGTCGATTTTCTGCGAGAGTGTGGTACTGCCCCGGACGGACCGGCCCGCGGCTGTAGACAGATAACTGTCGACAGTGTGGTCCTACCACTCCAGTGTGTGGCATTGTAGCTCTCAAACGGATTGACCGATATCGATGCATTTTTTTTTTTATTTGAGAGCCTGTTTTAGTGGTTCTTAGCTATGTTTGGTTAACATCGAACCAGCACTTCAGCTAGTTCAGCTAACCAGAGTATCAGCATCTTTTCAAAATAATGAATGGTGTATGATTACTCGATTAAGTGCTTCACACGTGCCAGTATAATATTTGAATGTCAATTAATCGATAATTCCTGTTGAAGAGACCGTGATACTTTTTTTTTTATTATTTAAGTTGGTATCGAAGGTTATTCAAAATTTTCAATTATACTTATAAAAAAAAAATTAAATAGGCTGGTTTTGATTAAAATTATTGATCCTTTCAGGTATAACTTAAAGTAGATAGAAAAATACGTTGCGGCGGCAAATGTCTGTTAAAAATCTATAATATTTGATCATTCTTGATTCTGCTGAGGTTCATGAGCAGCATTTAGCTAGTATCACCAGATGTGCTCCTTGCTTATCTGTCATTTTTATCATCACAGCTCATATACGTCCCACTGCTGGGCTCGAAGCTCCTTCACAATAAGTGGAAAATTGACTTATTATACTAGGCTGGTCAGACGGATTTAATAAGGGGTTATTTCAAGTGTTCATTCTCTTGCATAAATGTTATATGTATATTAGAATCCTTTAGTCGTCCTTTACGAGCCTCTATAGAAAGGAGGTGGTGAATTGTATTTTTACTCCGTCATCACACGGATATAAATATAAAATTTTATTTTTCGGCTAAGTGGATTATTTAAGATATTACACGATAGTGATAATTCTCTTAAAAGATAAGAAGAATAAGAATAGTGCCAACTACAGGTGGCGCAATAGAACGTGCATATTGCATCATCTTTTTTTGCGGGGTAGAAGGGGCGTGGGCGGGGGGAGACCGATATCGTTGGGTAGCGCGGTTCATAAAGTTTTAGTCACTATGAGTCACTTCGACGGGAAGCGTCGCGCATTTTGCGTGCGCGCATTTTACGAAAACTCTCGTTCGTACGTAGTTGTCAGGCGACTATTTTGTTCTGAGTATGGTGTACGGCAAATTAGGGAGGCTCCGAGTGCTAATTTAATTAAAATCTGGATAAAGCGTTTTGAAGAGACTGGATCGACGTTTAAACCACACGCAAAAGGTCGTCCACGCACATCTAGGACCGAAGACAATATTGAGAGTGTTAAGCAGTCGGTACGAGAAGATCCACAAATGTCTACTCGCAAGAGATCGTCTGTCCTAAACATATCGCGACGAAGTTTGCAACGAATTTTAAACTTGGATCTTAAATTGCATCCATACAAGCTGCAATTAACTCAAGAATTGAAAGACTCTGACTTCATAGAACGGCTCACATTTGCTAATGAAATGCTCAATCGGTTTTCAAATTTTGAAAACATCCTTTTCTCTGATGAGGCACATTTTCATATGAATGGGTTCGTAAACCGCCAAAATTGTCGTTATTGGAATAGTGAAAATCCCAGACTCAAACATCAAAAACCGTTACATAGCCCTAAAGTGACAGTTTGGGCCGCAATATCTGCCAAAGGAATAATTGGTCCTTATTTTTTTGAAAACGCACGGGGGCAAAACATCACTGTTAATACCGAACGCTATGTTGCGATGTTGGAAGGTTTTTTGGCCCCAGAACTTGAAAATTCAAGAATAAAGAACTCTAGGACTTGGTTCCAACAAGACGGAGCTACCAGTCACACATCAAATGACTCCATGGCGGTTGTGAAGCAGATGTTCCCTGGCAAACTGATTTCGAAAAGAGGTGATATCCCATGGCCTCCGCGCAGTCCAGACTTGACGCCTCCTGACTTTTTTTTGTGGGGATACCTCAAACACAAAGTCTACACCAATAATCCGAGAAACATCAGTCAGCTCAAGGAGAATATTCGTGGTGAAATGGCAGCAATCACACCAGCACTACTTAAGAAAGTTTTCGGTAATTTCCGTTTGCGGTTAGAGGAGTGCCAACGTAGAGAGGGTCATCATTTAGATGATGTTATTTTTAAAAAATAAACTTCAGTTATCACTTAATAATTGCTTAGTTTTATTTTAACTATACCTTTTGTATTTATTTTTTAATAATTATTTTAAAAATGCACGTTCTATTGCGCCACCCTGTATAAAAATAAATAAAAATAGTAATTAAAAAAAAACAAGTTTTTTTTTTTTCTATTTAAATGCTCTAAAACGAAGAAAACTTGTCAAGACTATTCAAACAAGTTCAAACGCGACGGTTTTATCTCGTTTAGTTTAGGAGTTCCTATGGCCACCTTCCGACGCCATCTTGAGACCAGCTTCATGGTACCATATTATTGTATTGTCACCGAAGTTACGTAAGTAAACCAAATTTCAACCTAATCTAACGACGGGAAGTGGTTCTAATTTAACTTGCAAGATTTGTCCCATACTAACAGGGCAAGTAAAAGCTTTTAAAAATAATCTATACTCGCAGAATTGCTGACAATACCTAAATAATAAAAAATATTTGTACTACTAATTTCATTAATCACCAATTAAAGTTGAATTAGAGTATTGTTTACTAATAAATCGCACATTATATCCAACTACTTTTACTTTCTTATACTATTACTTTTATTTGCTGTACGTATCAAAACTTAAAAAGCATTATTATAATAAATATTATATAAAATAAAAACAAGGAGAGGAAAACTCGATATCAAATTTATGTCAACCCACATCGCCAATGGGGCTTACCGGGAAAAATCTATCATTCACACATAATATCTCTATCATTATAAATAAAAACCGGCTAAGTGCGAGTTGGCACCGCGCACGAAGGGTTCCGTACCATTATTAATAAATAAATGGAAAAAAATTGCGTTTGTTAAATATTTATTTTATTTTATTTTTAGTATTTGTTGTTATAGCGGTAATAGAAATACATAATTTGTAAAATTTCAACTGTCTAGTTATCGCGGTTCTTGAGATACAACCTGGTGACAGACAGACGTACAGACAGACAGCGAAGTCTAAGTAATAGGGCCCCGTTTTTACTCTTTGAGTACGGAACCCTAAAAAGAAATAAAAAAGATTTAATGCAACTTAGTCTGTCAGTAACTATGTGAACAATTAAACATACCTTTTTACTATATTTATTGGCAATTTCTTTTTCTTATTTAGATCAATATATCCTGTTATTTTAAGCTATTTTTAATCACGAGTTCATTTGATAGCGTAACCTATAATTTATAACTGTATAAACAAAATTTTCCTATTTGTTTTGTAAATTGCCAGGATTATTAGTGGGCGACAACCCTTTCGTTAACCCTTTTAAGTTGAACGCTTATAAGTTGTTTATATATTAGGCAAGGGTCAATAGTAAAATAGTTGGGATTCAAGATCGAAAATTCGCTCCGAAATCCTAATAATGACGGCGCTGCTATTCAATTAATATTTTATGAAAACATATCTACGAAACATTTATATAACGAAAACATTATAATTAAATGTTATTTTCTTTGTGGTGACGGAGTTCTTACTCCGTCACCACAATGATTTTTTTGATGATTTAAAAAAAAAATGAAGTTCCGCTTGCAAAAATTGTAAACGTTATTAACAATTAATTAAAAAAGGAGTTTAGTTTTTTTGCAAATATATCAAAAAGTAATAAAGATTTTTCAAATTTCAAAAAAGGTTCAAAAAGAGGAAGAAATTTTGATTTTCGAAACTCAATCAATATTTATAATTTTCCCAGAGGGCTGAAAATACGGCCGAAAACGGGTACTCTGGCTTGGACAAGCCACGCCCACTTTGGACACTAACAATAAAAATTATTTAAACATACTAAATATGAAAATATCATCTAGATGCCATTCCGAATCGAATGACACCTTATTTATAATTTTCGGAGACTGCTGAAAAAAGTTGGTCCAAAAGGCACTTGTTGACTAGTCTATGACATCCTCCGGTTCTGTTGTAAGAATGTTTTCGTTTGCGACCATGCTAAATTTACCTAAGTCTCACAAAATATCGGACGAATTATTTGAGAAAAGGGTGATTATGAAATGTAATTTAAATAATTTACATATATATTTTTTTTATTTTTGAAGTACCTACTAAATTTTTATATCGCTAACAATACCCGCGGCTTCGCCTAAGTGCTCACAAATGCCCGGATTTTTTTGATTTTCTTTATAATACATACATACATATATTCACGCCTTTTTCCCATAGGGGTAGGCAGAGTCCACTGCCCTCCACCTGCTACGATCTTTTGACATATTCAGCGTAGCAAAGCGGTTCTCTGTGGGCCACTTTTCGCCCCCGACGGAAACGAGACGTGACGTGTCGCGAACCACATCGCCGCCATTCGTACAGTTTTTTTTTAATTTTTGAAACTCATTGCGTTTCCGCGAGAAATACATACACATATAATTAACGGACACAAATTACATCCAGACTCAGAACAACAATTTGTGGATCGCACAAAGTGTTGCCTGCGTGGGATTCGAACCCCCGATACTGGCGCTGTAGGTCACTAGCATTAACCACTACGCCATCTGTGCAGTCTTTCTTTATAATTATTGTTATAATTTGAGCAATATACACGTTATCTTTATAATTTGTAGCTTATTCGCTATTCTGATGTATAAACTATATTACTGTATCAAAATCCGGTTAGTATTTTTTGCGTGAAAGAGCCACAAAAATTCATAAATCCTCACAAACTTTCATGTTTATAATAATAGGGGGATTCATTTCAAGTTATTATAACTATTCGATTGTACCTATGCTTTTCATAAATATATTTAAAAAATGTGATTATTTACCTTTTTGAAGTTATACTTCTTTAGGCGCGTTATGAAAAAATGATGAGAGTGAAATTTTAAGATGCGCGCGCATCTGTGACACAAAATTAACAGTATGAAGTTGTCTGCTTAACCGCTCATTGAGTGAAATTTTAAGATGCGCGCGCATCTGTAACACAAAATTAACAGTATGAAGCTGTCTGCTTAACCTTAAATTCAATTTTTGAATTTATTATTAAATTTATTTTTAAAATATTAAATAATCAATAATAAACATTTAAAATTAAGAATCTTATAATATTTAGTACAAATTATGTCTTATATATTTACTATTCTCTTTATTATTCTAGATAATTTTATAAATTAAAACCTTTTAGTAACGTAAAGTAAGCCGCCTTCAAAATTAACTTTAATTTAGCATCATGTTACCTGAGTTTTCTTGCCGGATCTTTCTCAGTGTGACCGTGTTCCGATCCGGTGGTAGTATACTAGATTATTACTTAGTTTTTAAATATAATTACTATTAATTTTAATGTTTAATTATTACTAACCATAAACAATATAATTTTTTCATATAGAATCATTTTCTTCTTACACTGGCAATAAATTTTGTATCAAAATGTGGGTCAATATTTAATAACTAATTTTCTGTATCGGGTAGATAATTATAAATTTTCTGCAGTAACAATGACTTGTTGGACGTGAGACATCTTAGTCCACCCGTGATCATGAACGCTGTTAAGTGTTCGAAACGTCGTGTAATCAAAAATCAAATACAAACGCGATAAAATCCGTAAAGTAGTTTTATTTAAAATGTATAATACTCGCGTAAACATCAGAAATCATTAATTAATTTGTTATCTTCTTATTTTTTTATATGTATATCTAACAGTCTAATGTAACAACACATTGTACTTTGTGAGAGCAATAAATATATATTATTATTATTATTTAAAGCCACAGAATGGTGCTGCGAACTCTCATAGCCAGCCGTGTTTACTCCCTCAGCTTATTAAGTAGTTACAGCCTTGGTAGCAGTTCCATATCTAAGAGAAATAATCCAGTCAGCAAGCACCCCTCTTCAATCAACATCATACGGAAACCAAATATAATTTGACTGTAATTCAATTTCAAATCATTTATTATGCATAAGCCCCGTGGGGGCACTTACATATTGTCATTTATATACATTTTTCTTAAAATTACCGCCGGATCGGAACGCGACCGCACTGAGAAGATCCGGCAAGAAACTCAGCGGGATTGTCTATTTTTTATTAATTTTTCTAATTTCACATAAATAAAATTACATCTTACAACATGCTCATTAATAGTTCCAGTGTGATGCCATTCGAAATACTATATAATACAATTCACAAATACAACAATAATCACAAATATAATGAGAAGATTATGGCTGGACCAGATCCCGCAAGCGGCACCTGATGAAGAGTTAACCACTAGAGCAGCCATCATTCTCACTCCAATGGAATGCGGCAATAGATGTCACGGACAGGTGTGGATACGCACACTAGTACGTCATACATGGATCGAACTACGCTCGCGTACAGCTGCTGTGTCTAATCCGAGTCGGAATAAACTATAGTAGGGCAAATAATTTGGTTGTTTTATTTTTATTTTCTATTCTTTTTTCTTTTTAGATAGTAGGAACATAACGCTAGGTATAATATAGATTAAGATAGTTCACTACTCTGTCGCATTGGGCTTGTTGCTTGTAATGATAGATGCAAGTTTTTGTATTGTAGTAAATAAATAAATAATGCACCAATGAACTGTCTAGCAAGACAACCGAAAAGCTCTAAGAATATCGTAGATATTTCACAAAGACATGAAGGTTAATAGAAACCGAATAGTAAAGAAATCGAGATCAATCGGAAACAATTTACGTTGAGCATGAAAGACTCTAGTAACGGAGGGCTCCTTTAACGTAGTTTGAATAGCAAGCTATTGAATGCGTTGGTGCATCTTAAAGATACTGATAGTATTCTGCTATGGGTGACTGCCTCCGAAGTCATAGAATTCCGGAAATACCAATGCTTGCAATTGTCGAAACTTTCATCAAATTGAAATATTAATGTACAGGTAGATTTCATTGTTGTTTTTAATATTTGGAGTTTTAAAATATTCTGAAGACTTAGAAGTCTTTAGAAATACTTTGCAAGTCATAATATCAACGAATTATTAATGAATTCTTACGTAATCTTTCCTGTACTTTATTTTGCGTAAATATTTTTGTTCGTCTTCAACTTTGCGTTTATCTGGTTTTATATAAAAATATAATAATTTATTATTGATTTATATTATGTAAGTTGCTTATTTAAATCCTTACTAATATTATAAACGCGAAAGTTTGAGAGTATGTGAGGATGTGAAGATGTTTGTTTGCTCATTCACGCAAAAAGTACTGAATGGATTTTGATGAAACTTCACAATAAAATAGCTTACATATCAGAATAACACAGGCAATAATTTAACCGATATTCCCGCGGGAAGAGGAACTGCGGGTGAAACCGCAGGGCGCTGCTAGTTAATAGGTACTGTAAAAATGTTAATGAAATATCTCTTAATAGGATTTATTTGCGGGTCACAGAATCGGGTATCGCTGTTATTAGGGTATGTACCAAATCATTAGCTTAATTGGCTACTTATTGTTATAAGTGCATTGGCAGCCAGCTAATTCTCATAATTGCTCGATAACATAAGTTTCCCTTTGATGACGTAATAAGAATACAATTCATCACTCCCTATCTTCTCCGTGGGAGTCGTAAAGGACGACTCAGGAATATAAGATGCACATAACATGTATCTAAGAGAAGGAAAATTTGACATAAAACCCTATACCAAGATATATGACCAGCGCGGTATAGTAGGTCAATTTCTTCTTCCATTGCAGAGGAGGCATAATCCCTACAGTGGGATTTGTGAGGGCTTTGAAGAAGAACAAGAAGAATAATAACATATGCACGTAGAATTTGAGCGCCTTTTTCAACAGTTTTTTTTTTTGGGTTTGAGTCACGGTCGGCGCACCACTCTGTCCGGGGCGACAGAGGGACGTAAGCACGCACACCCGTAACTCACCCGTGATACGTCGGCCTCGTCGTTGGACCGACTATCGGAGCAGGGTGACATGTCGTCAATGGTCGGCCCGACAGAACACCCTCTGAGGAGTAACCTCCTCAGCCTTTTTCAACAGTGACCCAGACTGAGAAGTTATCTAGAAAAAATATACCACCTCTGCTTAGTACCTTAATAATTAAACGATATTAGAATAAAACAATTTGTAACAATTTGTATAAGATTAAATACAAATTATAACGATACACTTAAAATAATATACATTTTTTTCAGACAAAGCAAATTATCATCTTTCTTGTGTCTAAAGCGTTCCATTAACTTTTGTAGAACATATATTATTTAACAACAAGGGAATAATATTATAATAACATTATTATATTACTTTGATTTTTTTGTATAAAATATATATATATATTTAAAGTAATTGTATACTAATAAGGTAATAAATACGAAAACGTGAGTAGGATTTTATTTTTAACTGGTGATGTTCAACAGATTTGTTTAACATTTAAAGGGCTCTCGTCTTGATTAACATAAATATTTGGTTGACCTATTCAGAGAATGTCAATAACATTTTGTTATTGTATTGATTGATTAGCTAATAACACCGACAAAACAACATTTTCAATAAATAAAACCTAGCTAGATCGACTTTTTGGCCCTGAAACCTCTAGTATGCCATGTTTCATCAAAATTGTTGGAGCAGTTTCCGAGATTCTGAATATATATATATATATATATATATATTCCGTGTGGTGACGGAGTAAGAATACAATTCATCACTCCCTATCCTGCCCGTGGATGTCGTACAAGACGACTAAGGGATATAATATGCACATAAGATCTGTGCAAGAGAAGGAAAACTCGAAATAAAACCCTATACCAACATGTTTGACCAGCATGGTATAGTAGGTCAAATTCCCTCCCATTGTGGAGGAGGCCGGAGCCCAACAGTGGGACGTATCTGGGCTGCGATGATGATGATGATGATATATATATATATATATACAGGTGTCCCTAAATTAAACGTGCAATCCAGTACTATAACGACAAATAGGCTAGTTTTGGCATCGGATATTTCTTGTTGGAAGCGCAGATAACTGTCGACCACAAGTACAATTAAAACTAGACATGTTACAATGACATAAAAAAAATATACATTTGTTATGGCTATTCCTTAATTTTTTTGAAGAAAACATTAATCATTTGACTTTAACACACCACTCTGTAAAAAAAAGTACCGTAACCATAGTGGCAAGTAATTTCAAAATATCAAATAGATTATTTTTTTTGCTTTGTTTCTGTTTGTCCATTCAGACAGGCAAAGGGGTCAAAGCCCATACAGCCCATTGTGATATAATTTTCTTCATATTATTTAACATTTCTTTATATAAAATAGCTTATTTATAATCATGTCCGTCAATAATTCAAGTCTTTACCATTAATTAGGCGCTGAAAGCCTAATTAAATGATTTCTCAGGGAATTTCAGTAGAATATGAAAATACATTAGGTGTATTTTCCACCACTCTTATATTCGCTGAGGGGGAGCCTCCCGCCCGGGCTGGGCGCGATTTGTTACGCCGATGACACGCTCGTCACAGCCCGCGGTGGGACGCTAGAAGAGGCGGTAAGCCTGGCGACCTCTGGTACCGAGGAGGTCGTCAGGCGGATCGAGGCGCTGGGGTTGAGGGTCGCCCTGGACAAGACGGAGGCCCTCTTGTTCCATGGGCGCCATATGAGCCCTCCCATCGGCGTCTCGATCACCGTCCACTCGGTCGACATCAGCATCCGGGCCCATATGAGGTACTTGGGCCTGGTGCTCGACGGGCGATGGTGGATCCGGGAGCATTTCCGCAGGCTCGCTCCACGGTTCGTCGGCGCGGCGTCCGCCCTATCGTGGCTTATGCCGAACGTGGGCGGACCGAGCGCTGCGTGCCGACGGCTGTACGCGGGGGTCATCCGGTCGATGGCCCTGTACGGCGCACCGGTGTGAGCGGGGTCCATGCACGTCCGACTTAGAGCCCTTCTGTGGCGACCACAAAGGGTTATAGCGGTCAGGGCCATCCGCGGATACCGCACGGTGGCGATGGAGGCAGCGTGCCTATTGGCCGGGACTCCCTCGTGGGATCTGGAGGCGGAGATGCTCGCCGGACTATATCGGCGGGTGACGGGGGTGCGAGCGGGGGACGGTGTGGTCTCGTTAAGGGATCTCACCGCCTGGCGCGTCGACGCCCGCCGAGACGTCATTGCCCGTTGGGCAGTCCGGCTGGAGAGGCCTCGGTTCGGGGTGCGAACCGTGGAGGCCTTCTGGCCGGTGCTGATGCAGTGGTTGGAAAGGCGGCACGGGGTGCTCTCCTTCCGACTGGTGCAGGTTTTGACGGGGCATGGGTGCTTCGCCAAATACCTGTACAAGGTCGTTAGGAAGGAGAGTATACCGTCCTGCCACCACTGCGATTGCGACGAGGACACGGTACGCCATACGCTCGAGGCCTGCGGGGCTTGGGCAGTGCAGTCATTTGGAGGACAAAGCCAAATTGGCAAGCAAAAAGTTGGGTGTCCTGAACAGAGCCAGGCGGTACTTCACACCGAGACAGCGTCTTGTGCTATACAAAGCACAAGTTCGTCCTCATGTGGAGTACTGCTCTCATCTCTGGGCAGGTGCGCCCAAATATCAGCTAGACCCACTTGACTCCCTGCCAAGACGGGCTGTTCGAATCGTCGGGGATCCCAATCTTACGGACATATTGGAGTCGCTGGAGCAGCGGAGAGACTTTGGGTCACTCTGTGTACTCTACCGACTCTTTCACGGGGAGTGCTCCGAGGAACTGTTTGACTTGGTACCACCGTCACCATTCTACAAACGTACCACTCGACATCGTAGCAGGGTTCATCCATTTCTCCTGGAAACGTTATGGTCTTCAACTGTACGTTTCCAGAGATCATTTCTCCCACGTACGTGCAAGCTCTGGAATGAACTACCTGCTGCTGTGTTTCCCGAGCGCTATGACATGTCCTTCTTTAAACGAGGTTTAAGAAGAGTATTTCCTTCACGGCAGCAGTTTCACTTACCATGAGGTGTGCTGCTTGCTCATTTGCCATCGTCGGCAATAAAAAAAAAAAAAAAAAAGCGTTGTGAACTCGTCGCAATCATCGGTACGGACCTGACGCTGCCGGCTATCGCTAGGGCGATGGTCGACAGCGTCGGGAATTGGGACGCGGTCGCAGCCTTCTGCGAGACAGTGATCTCGCGGAAGGAGGCGGCGGATCGCCTGCGCGAGGAGCGCAGCCTCGATGAGGAGATCCGCCGCCGGCGACTGGGGCGGCGTAGGCGCAACTATCTGCGCCTCATGCCGCCCTAGCCGAGGCCGCGGGTGACGTGACCGGGGATTAGTCCGTCACCCGCCGAGAGGCCGACCGCGTGAGGAAAGACCGACGTCCTCCCCGAGGGGGGGGACGTCGGTCGCAATAGGCGGTATTCCGTCGGGCCGACCACTGACGACAAGTTAACGCTGCTCCAGTGGTCGGCCCAACGACGAAGACAACGTGGTTTTCGGGTGGGTCGCGGGAGTTGCGTGCTTAAGCCCGTCTGTTGCCCCGGACGGAGTGGTGCGGAGGCGCGCCGACCGCGACCCACCCACAAAAGAAAAAAAAAACCACTCTTATATTACATTCACCACACTTCAGTACCTTAACTGTATTATATTACATAAAATATCAGCAAAATTATTCAATATAACACTATAAAATACTAAAATAATGAATATACTACAAGAGTTTAACATGACATTTCCATATTCGCGCCGAAACTCATGTCAAAGAGAATACAAGTCACTATAAGAAACGTAGGATATAGAACGCATTTGATATGTAATAACAAAATGCCAATGACAGCTAAACGTTATTTTGTTTATAGTTAAGTATGGTTGAAAATTTGATATTTATAATTTTTCAGAAATCAATAATCAGTAATTAGTGTTCTCTTTGAATCATCATTAACAATGCCGCGACCAAGACGATTGAATCTTTCCTGACAAAGCTATAGTGGTTCTTCCGTTAGAGACTATATATTCGGCAATTTAGAAAATATATTTACGAAAAAAATTATGGCGGTATGAAGTTCGCCGGGTCAGCTAGTATATATATATATATATATATATATATACATATACAAGAATTGCTCATTTAAAGATATAAGGTAATTTTAATAACATCAAAATTGTTTCTTACTGAGAGATAATTGAGAGCACTTGTATATTTGGAACTATGTCTTTTAATTATTACTCTTCCGTCTTTATTCAGCAACGAATGACGAGACAAACTTACGTCGAAAACATCCCATTTGTTCGAACTAAATATTTTGTGTAACCTAACCAGCACGGGACCTAGAGAAACAATTTATTAACATTAGTGTTTTCAATCAATTATAGATAGTATGTTTAAAGAAAAGAAGGAAAGTGCCCCTTTTACGTGGTGTTTCAATAGGTGGCAATTTCTGCCAGAATGGTATCGCTACTTGCCATAAGGTAGAATGTAGACAAGTTTGATTTAAAGTAAAAATGAATTAGCTAGTTTAAAAAACCTAAAAACCACGCTTTTGTAGATAAATAGCTATCTTCAGCTATTTCTATCGAATCACGTCAAAATGTTAATAACGGATATAATAAATCGCTAACATTGTAAGGATAATGAGAAGAGTTATTTAAATTATTGTATTATCATCGTTGAATGTAGGTGGCGCAGGACCGCACTTTATGGCGAAACACGATAGGCTGAATAAATGAATGAAAAAAATATCATCGATTCTTAATAAGTGTGCAAGGTTTGAAATCAATCCCACATTTAGAAGAGAGTGACAATCCCGTTCATGCTGTTACAGACCAAGCTAATATAAGCCTGTTAAAAAAACAAAATTATTCTAAGAGGATCATTTATGGATATTGAACATATTTTTATTACTGTGGGCGTGAATAAATTAGAGATTTGATCCTAAGCAAATAAATTACTATTATTACAATTTTACCGTTTTAAACTTTGATGCTTGGAGAGGAATATATTTACTTTATAATAAATACTTACTTTATTATTTTACGAAGGAAATATGTCTATAAAATTAACCCATATCTTCCCAAGGTATTAAATTTACAGAAAATTCATTTTCATTTTATACATACTTATTAAGTGGTTGCTAATTAACAATAATGTTTTAGTTATATTATATTTTTTTGTATACTGGCTGAAATTCAGGACCGCACCTTAAATGGGGCGCTGGTAGAATATGCCTACAGGTTTACTATGAGGATAAATAATATACACAATTGCTTCAATATGTTTTTATTATGAAATAAACTTATATTTAGTATCTATTTAGAATTATTAGAACTAGAATTAAAAAAAAATGTATCTTATCAATGTAATTGGGAGAAAAAATGGGACATTATTTCACTGTATGAAAAACTTGAAAGCAATATTGGTGCAAACCAACCCTACATTTGCTGCATTTGAATTTCGTGTTCTGACACTGACGGCATCGAATTTGCATTGCGTTCCTTACTATATAATGTCCTTTTTCATCCAATCGTATAACATCAGGCAATTTATTCTTTATAGTCATAGGTGCCTTTACAGTACTATTACGTTTTGAAAGAGAGGACGATGCTTTGTCCAGTATCAAATATGTCTGTACTATATATCTGGTAAAAGATAGAAAGTCATGAGCATCTTTAGCTTGACAACGCTTGATGACGCTGCATGAAAAAAACGTAACAGCTCTTCAAACCGATTACGACTCATACATGAAGATACTTCTGGATGATGAGTATCGATACTTTGATCCCAGTATAGTCTGTACCGGTAAACACTATTATAACCGGATAAAAGTAAAATACCTACGAAACTCTTCACTTCTTCAATCATCATCATCATCTCAGCCTATATACGTCCCACTGTTGGGCTCGGGCCTCCTCCATAATGGAAGGGTAATTGACCTACTATACCACGCTGGTTAGACGTGTTGGTATAGGGTTTTATTTCGAGTTTTCCTTCTCTCGCATAGATGTTATATGCGTTTTATATCCCTTAGTCGTCTCGTACGATCACTCACGGGTAAGATAGGGGGTGGTGAATTGTAGTCTTACTCCGTCACCACACGGACTTCTTCAATAGTTACTCGGCAATTGGTATGTCCTTTCGCAGTAGCATTTTTCTCAGTACTGGAGCGCAGCAGTTCGTAATCCTTATCATCGAAAAACATCTCGAAAAATTCTAAAGGATTATCTTTATCTAAAACAAACTCTGATGATAATGACTCCTTCTCAGGCTTTGCAGATATATCCTATTGTCTTCATTTCTTCTTCGTAACTATTTTGCTTTCTTTGCATGTGAACCACATAAGACGTAGATGGATGCGGGTCTTGCTCGCTTTCATTTACAAATGGAAGTCCATCCACAGTCTCCATAACTCCTTCAGATGACGGCACCTAACATCTTACCTCAGCTTCTGCTAGTAGTTGTCTTCGTGCATGATTACCAATATCTCCAGTGTCTTCACTTCCGCTGTCTTCGTTGCTCAAATCTTCATTGTCAGGTGGCGTGATAAATATATCTGCAGAAACGATATGGTCAGCTTCCTCCAAGGCTGTTATAATGTCGTGAACACTTAATCTGTAATAAAACAATAGTAATATGTAAATAAATGTCAATACTAAAACTGAAAATATCAAAATAACGAAGCTGGAACAGGAGACACCCTACCACTACTTACGGTGCCTCCTGTTCCCAGCGCACCTCAAAAGGGGCGTTCGGTAAAACATTGAATTTTCACATAAATCAACAAAGGATGTTTTTTTTACTGTACTACATAATAGACTAATACGTAACGTTGCAAAAACATAAGATTGTATAAATTATAACTCAATAATATAAAAGTACTACTTACGTTTTCCGAGAAGTCATGATCGTCGAATTTCACAAAACTTGAACAATTCTTATAAATACACTATAGCATGTAATCTCTCTTCGCTACTATAAATGTTAAGAACAGTATGTCAGCTTAAGAAAAAAAATATAACTTCTACCCTCACTTACGAAATATTAGAACTGAGCATTAAAATGTTAGTGCACCTTAAATGGAGCGTTGGGATAATATGGGTTAAATTCGATTCTGAATAATTCCTTAATTTGAAACCTTTATTTTTTTTAATGATTATAATAAGCTTTGCATTCGGGGGGAAAATTTACGATTACAAACTTATAATTTACAGGCACATATTACATTCAGATTTATAACAACAATTAGTGAATTGTACAGTGTTCTCATGCGTGGGATTCGAACCCATGATGGCACGCTAGTTTGATATTTTAATCACTACGCTATTTGTGCAGTCAATACTTGAAATAATGAGAATATCAATTCAATACACTAACTCCATTTTCACTAACAATCCATATATTTATTTATTTATTAAATTACCATTTATATCTATTATCACAGGTTTCCCCAATGCTATAGTGTAAGTCAACATAAACCATTTATAACATTATCTGTTAATGTCAACATAATTATTAAGTAAACAATTAATTTATCCATTTCATATCGTATATAAGTTAAAAATTATAATCTAAAATTCTATAATCTATGCTAAAATAGGATATTAAGAAATTATCAACGAGAATCATTATACAAAATTATACATTATTATAGTATATTTCAAATAACATTGCTTTTTTGAATTATACAATTGAACAAACTAATAGATCGATTTAGATGTAATTTATGATTTAATAAATAAATAAATGTTTTCACATATTAGGCAAAGTACGTCATATATAACATTGATGTTACATTTATATTGCCTCAAGTATTGCCTAAAATTTAGGGGCATTTAGTTACAATGGGCGTAAGTCGAATAACCGTCATGTACCGCTTATGGGATCTAATCTAGCCATAATCATTTGCATAATATGAGAGTTATATCGTTGTTTGAACGATAGCACACTGGAGCTAATACTGAAAATTTTGTACAAAAGTAATCTGTACAAAAAAGGCAAATAAATTGGTACAATTTCAAATAAAATGTAAAAATATACAAATTGTAAGTGCACTTGTTATCTATACCAATAAATAAAATTGGAGTGTCTGTTTGTAATGTCAAAATAATCGGCTTTTTTCATGCTCACACGGTTATTTGCACGACACCTATGCCTCAAATAGCGATTAAAAAATTTTTGTCTGTTTGTTCCGCGTAATATTCAAAACGGCTGGACCGATTTCAAAAATTCTGTCACCAATGGAAAGCTATAATATCAGGGCGTAAACTAGGCTATATTTTATCCCGGTATTCCCACGGGAACGGGTACTACGCGGTTAAACGACTATAACCGAAGCGAAGCGAGGGCTGGTTGCTAGTACATAATAAATTAATTGAATTTGAATAACGATACTTACTTTCATGTTTTATCTCGAATTATGATATAAATGTACGGTAAAATTAATGTATTAATATTGTATCTGTACCGTGTAATTAATTTTTACACATTACTTTGCAACTTGCGGTGCAAAGCATTCACATTGCAAACTCACGTATTTTAAATCTTACCTTATTCACGCGTTCAAACATGCGTAACATTTACTTAATACATTTTTTAACATTCAAAATTTAAAAAAAAATTGAACATGTTGGGATAATTATCACACTAAATACAAATTCGATTATCATTATCATCATTTCGGCTAATACGTCTCACTGCTAGGCTCGAACCTCCTCTATAATAGAAGGGATATCGACCTACTATCATCATATAAGCCCATAAACGTCCCACTATTGGGTTCAAGCCTCCTCCAATGTTAGAGGGAAATTAACCTAGTATACAACGCTGGTCAAAAAAATAATAGCAGTCTTGTAGACCCCATTAGACCCGCCTGTTTGTTTGCGTAAACGGAACTGCTTTGTCCAGTATCTTATGTATATAAAAGAAAGTTGTGTTAGTTACACTATTTATAACTCATGAACGGCTGTACCGATTTGGCTGAAAATTGGTGGGGAGGTAGCTTAGAACCAGGAGACGGACATAGGATACTTTTTATCCCGTTCGATTGCGTTCCCATGTGACGTGACATAAAACGTCAAAGAGAATACAAGGCACTACGAAACGTGGTATAACAAAAACGCATTTGATATGTAATAAAACGCAAATGACAGCTTAACGTAATTCTGTCTATGATTAAGTATGGTTGAAAAACTGATAACTATAATTTTTCCTAAAGCCGTTAAAGCAAGCTGAAGAAGAAGAACTATAATTTTGTCGGAAATCAATAATCAGTAATTTGTATTCTCTTTGCATCATCATTAACAATGTCGCGAAAAAGATGATTGAATCTTTCCCGACATAGCCGTAATGATTCTTCCACTAGAGATTATATTTTCAGAAATTTAGAAAATATAGTTACGAAAAATAGTATGTCGGTACGAAGTTCGCCTGGTCAGCTAGTTATATAATAAAGGTGTTTTTAACGATACCTTTCCGTGTGGTGCCGAACCTCTTCTTAGCTTATCCGTAAAAATAGTTTTATTTACACTTTAATGTTTATTAAGTTAGCGACATTCATAGATGCTCACGAATAAATGAAAGATAATGTTATAATCTTAGAATAATAACGTATAGAAGGATAGTGTTGGTACTTCGAACGTTCGAAACATGAATCTAAAAATACTACATGCGCGCAGACGATTACACACGTACACAACTATGAAATTACACAAATTATGAAAACAAATTTAGTTTTTATTAACATAAATCGTCGGGATGCCTTTAAAAGTAATGTTAAAAACCTGTTTAAGCTTTTCAAATCTGTTATGACACCTTTTGAATATACAAACCGTCATAATTTCCTATTTATTTTTTAAGAGTTGCGTACGTACGTGCAGTACAGTGACCTTGTACATTACGCCACGGTTCCGGCGTAAGCTCCATTAGGCTCCAATTCAAATGCTTCACTTTTTGTGTGCGAACTTACCTTCTATACGTTATTATTCTAAGATTATAATATTTAATAACATTTTTAACCCACGACCGAAAAATTATGTTATATGACGTCGATGTCGATCTGTCTATGTGTGTGTGTGTGTGTCTATGGCATCGTAGCTCTCAAACGGATGGGCCGGTTTCGATGCGGTTCATTTCAATTGAAAGCTAGTTTCTTTGAGGTGGATCTTAGCTATTTTTGGTTAATATTGGTCTATTAGTGTAACAGTATCAGCGCTTTAAGTGATATAATGGCATATGATTACTCGATTAAGTGCTTTACGTTTTAAATGGCAATTAATTGATGATTCCTGTTGATGAGAACATAATATATATATATATATATATATATTTTATTGTTTTAGTTTGTATCAGGGGTTATTCAAAATTTTCAATTTTACTTATAAATATAATTATTATTATTTCACCAATTATATTGGCAAGGAGGGTTGAACTCAGATAGGTGGCCGGTCAAAAAGCTATTGCTAATTTTTACAATAAGCACGATGAAAAAGGAGTACATATTGTATCGACCCCAAGTAATTAGAATAAGCAACATGATGCAGATGTTTAATTATTTATATATCACGTTTTCTACTCAATTTTATAAACGTAAACTGCTGCTATAAATATAAAAGATACTGTTGTTTATGAATAGATACTATGTATTTTGGTAAATAGGTTAATAGCCACAGGAAGGGTATTTCAACAACAGGACATTGTCATCAATCACAATATTCAAATCGTTTCTAAGGTCTAAGACTCACTAGGCTACATACTTTTATAAGTTAGTATACATACATGGTTCTAGGGTAAATATAACCTCGGGTGACTGGACCAGGGATTTAGTCCGTCAGCCCTCCTACTCCTTAAGGGTACTCCGTCGGGCCGACCACTGACGACAAGTCACCCTGCACCGGTAAGTGGCCCAATGACGAAGACGACGTGCCACGGGCGGGTTACGGGGCTGCGCGACGTCCCTCTGTCGCCCCGGACGGAGCCGGGCGGCGGGTGCGCTAACCGTAGCCCACTCCAAAAAAGAAAAAAAAATGATAAATATAACGTAACATAATTCATTTCTTTCTTGCAATTGTCTTAAGAGTTAACTATGAGCCTAGCTGAGGTCGCGGGTGGCTAGATCGAGGCATGTCATTCGCAGAGACGCGTCCGCAGGGGCATCGGGAAGGGATGGTACTCGAAAGGGTAACTCGCAGGATTGGCCACGGACGTCAAAGACTTTGTACTAGTAATCGTCACAATGGCGAAGGGGAGGAGCATATGATGGATTATGAAGGCGCGCGCCGGCCTTCTGTCACCCTGGATGGAACGGATGACGCATGTCTAGACCACAGTCCGCAAAAAAAAGATAAATAAGGGACATAAGCAGATAGTGTTAACGAAGGAAGTCTCTATATAAAACTTTATTCGAATTTGTCGGGCAACCTTAGGATAACAAGCTAATTGCCATATCATTTGACATTTTTTTGCGCCGAGTCTTGGTGTTAAATTAAGGACGAACCTTATTCCCAAGAGTTACTCTTGTGTCACTTTGGTGGTCCTTTCATGGTGTAATTCACTACAGCTTCCTCAAATCTGACCAAGAAATAAACGCAAATGTCTACTGTGCAGAACTCCCAACAATGATGGCAAAACTCGCAGTAAAACAGACCCGTCTTCTCAATCGATCTTCACCATTATTGCTCCATGATAACGCAAGATCTCAAACTGCTCGAGAAACTTTTTTAACACCTAAAGACCTGCAATTAGAAACCATACGTCATCCTCCGTACTCGCCAGACCTCGGCCCAACCGACTAGCATTTTATCCGCGATTTGGACAATTTTTTGCGTGGACAAAATTTCTTCCGAGGAAGCAGTACTAAATACCTTCACATAGTTTATGAAGTTCAGGACCCCAGAGCCCTATCGCAAAGGGTTAAATGATTTTCCAATTAGATGGCAGAAATGTATAGATAATGAGGGTAAATACTTATGAACAAAAAAAATGGTTTTAATTTATCAGTACGAAACGGCAATTTCATACTTTAACCCCTAATATAATTTTATAGGTACTTATTATTTATTTCCTTACTTATATTACCTTCCTTTTTATTTGACACAACCCGCCTAATTTACCGCGGTAACCGCAGAGTAGCGTGAATTCTCGCAAACTCTTAAGCCAATGAACGTGCTGTTAGTGGTTTGCTCAAAAGATTAAAGAGTGGCGATGTCAGATTATTGCATGCATTCAAGTTTACTAGCTTGCTGGGTGGCCTAATTATTCTGGCGATTTCTAGTACACTTAAGATATCACTTATACGCAATAGACTTTATTACGGATGGCGGGTAATTGCCGGCTCTTACATAGACCTTATCCGTGTGGTTATTCCTATTCCATGTATACATTCCAGGAATACAATTCACCACCCCATTTCTTGCTCGCAGATGTTGTAAAAGACAACTAAGAGATACAATATCCATATTACATCTATGCAAGAGAAGGGAAACTCAAAATATAACCCACGTCTGACCAGCGTGGTATAGAAAGATCAATTTCCCTCCTATTGCGGAGGAGGCTTGAGCCCAGCAGTGGGACGTATATGAGCCGACATGACATGACATGGACCTTAGAGATACAACACCTAATCCATACTAATTTTATAAATGCAAAAGTTTGTTTGTTTATTACGCTTTCACGCTTAAACCACCGAACCAATTTCCAAAATTCTTTCACCAATGGCAAGCTATAATATCAAGGAGTAACATAGGCTATATTTTATCTTGGTATTGCCACGGGAACGTAAACTACGGATAAGGCAACTGAAACCGAAGCGTAGCGAGGGCGGGTTGCTAGTAAAGATAAAGATCTCGTTACAATCTTTAATAAAATACTATTAAATTAAATATTCCTTTAGTTTTCAATTCGTCTTCTTAATGCATATATGTTCGTCATACTATTGGGTTCATATCTCCTTTTTAAATATCTATACCAATAAATAAAATTGGAGTGTCTGTTTGTAATGTCAAAATAATCGGCCTTTTTCATGCTCACACGGTTATTTGCACGACACCTATGCCTCAAATAGCGATTAAAAAATTTTTGTCTGTTTGTTCCGGGTAATCTTCAAAACGGCTGGACCGATTTCAAAAATTCTTTCACCAATGGAAAGCTATAACATCAGGGCGTAAACTAGGCTATATTTTATCCCGATATTCCCACGGGAACGGGAACTACACGGGTAAAACGACTATAACCTATAACCGAAGCGAAGCGAGGGCGGATTGCTAGTTTTAAATAAAACTACTTTACGAATTTTATCGCGTTTGTATTTGATTTTTGATTGCACGACGTTTCGAACACTTTGCAGTGTTCATGGTCACGGGCGGACTAAGATGTCTCACGTCAAACAAGTCATCGTTACTGCAGAAAATTTATAATTATCTACCCGGTACAGAAATTAGTTATTAAATATTGACCCACATTCATACATATCTCCTCCACAATCGGAGAGAAATGGACCTACTACGCGGGTGAGACAGGGTGTTATATCGAATTGTCCTTCTTTTGCACATATTTATTAATATATCGTATCCCTTACTCGTCTTTTACACCACCCATGGGTAAAAAAGGTGGTAAACTGTAGGCTTACTGCGTCACTTATGTATGCTTACTTTATGTTGTATGCCTAGTCCTTTAGTTTCAATTAAGATCGCGCAAAGTGTTTTTCTGCATGGGATTCGTACCCACGACACTGGCATGGTATGTTAACCCCCACGCCATCTGTACAGCCTTGTATTCTTACTACGTCACCATACGGAAATATATAAAATAATTTAATAATGAATGTTTATAAAAAGACAAAGTTTGGCGGCAGATCATATAGCTTATATGATCTTCCGCTAAACTTATGTTGATATTATTTATCACCGCTTTCATCAGAAACTGGGTCGTCCATCTGTTGCGCCCTATATTTGAGAAACTTTTATGAACTTCAATTTTGTTCAATATAGTATATTCTCGCGGTGTGATGATGAATATTTGATTATAGTATGTATACTCAAGTTTTATAAAGCACTGGGTTCACATGAGGGATTATGATCTTTTAAGGAAGTATAAGATATGCGAGTATTCGATGTTTTATATGGATGAAATAAAACAATTTATCGCGTTTGTATTAACCGTGGTCGTTAAATACACCATGTCGCCAGTCCTTCCGTTCATTAATTTATGTACCTAAGTATCACTGAAGAATATGACGTCGAAATGTGTCATGATAACTTGTTAGTTGTTAGTTTAGTGTGGTATGGTTTTTTGGAGATATTGCATGATACAACAAATTGTAATATTATTTATAATACATAAAGCCCTTACGTATTGTTAATTTTCACTTTTTATCCCAAATTTTCCGTGTGGTAACAATTCACCACCCCTTTCTTGATCTTGAACGTCATAAAAGACGACTAATTGATATAATTTACTTATAAAATCTACCTTCAAAACTAGTATGATGTAGAAGGTCAATTTTCCTCCTATTGTGGAGTACGATCGAGCCCAGCATTAGAAAGTATACCTATAAATTACGATAATTATGATGTAGTAATTAAAAATAACCACCATCGGAACGCGATTTCCATTGACAAGATCTGATAAGAAACTCAATGGGTTTGTCTAAAACAAAGGGTCGTTTAACCACTCGGAAACATTAATATTATGATATTTAAAACTTACTACTCACTTGTCAACACAGATTAATTTGTAATCATATTTTGGAGGCTTGTGTAAGTATTGGAACATATATAGTTCGCGAAGAAGAAATATAAGGAAAATATTAATCAAATATGATAATATCTAGTGTGATCAATGAACGAACGACTATCATCAGGAGCTATAGTGACTAGGACGTCGTTATTCTAGTTCTTGAGGCTGTGATTTCATATAAGCCGATTATGAAAGACAGCGTCTAAGACTTCGTACGCCATCCATGTGTAGAGTATTTGAGCGCGATGCCTTCCTAAACTAAGTCATGGCTAGTCCGGCAATCAATCCGTAGTGAAGCCTAACGCGTGAGTGCTGCATCCTAGATTATCACTTAGAGAACGAGGCAAGATATGCACGTAGCCTCACGTTTGCATACTGTCATTCTGAATGCCTTGGCAAGGAAGTCTGAAAATAATCTGTAAAAACGTTTTGAATGCTCCCCAATTTCTGGCACATTGACTTGACAAAGTGTAGTAATGCAATCTCCAAAACTAGAAGAGAAAACTAGAGGTAAGCCAGCCGGCGGATCTGTGCCTATTTATTTATAAGTCCGAGTATGAATACATTGCAATATCAGTAGTCGGTTACATACAATACAAATAAGTAAATATAAATATTTAGTTATTGAAAATATACTGCCGGAGTAACAGTACAATTCAGTACTTTGCGGAGAGTAAAGAGTGTAAGTAGATAACAATGAAGTCGTGCATAGATTTTAGGATATTTCCTGCTTTTCTTTTCCACTGTTATAAAGCTATTCTTGATCCAAGAATCTAACCGGGAACACTGCTATTAGCAGACGTATAAGTTATTGGAAGAATGAGGTAGATATTTTTGTTGGAGGTTTGGTGAGTTTATTTCAGCCTATATTTATAGCACTCGTAAAAATAAATTAATTATGTGTTGGAAACTATGAGCACTATTACTGAAATAATATACACGTATATATATGTATGTAGTGTAAGCAAGACCATTAATTTTAATAATTGATTTCACTAATGATCAGTTACGCGTGGCCTTAATTATTGAAATATCGGTTTTGATATCATGATGAACATTAAACACGAACGGTTAATAATTCCATCGTTAAATGTTTTTGACTATATAACATTCCAAGTATAGATAAATACAGAAAGACGAGGATGTCTAACGACGAAATGGGAATTTTTTTAAGACTGACAAAAACATTGTATTACACCCAGACTCGATAATCTGTCGTTCACACAAAGTATTGTCTTGCAATGGAAACCCGCATTATATGTGTTTAAGTTTTGGAAAATTAAGCCGTGACTATGAATACTGAAAAGTATTCAAAACGTCGGGGAATTAAAAATTAAAAATCAAATACAAATGATAAAATCCGTAAAATAGTTTTCTTTATCATGTGCAATACTCGCGTAAACATCAGAAACCATTTGAAAATTTAATTTAAATATTAAAGGGTTGTTACGGAGATTCGGCGAATATTTCGATACAAAAATATTAATATTTCATTATTGTATAACTAGCGAATTGTGAATATTTAGTAAAGGAGAAAAATAAAAAATGTGTTCCCTTTTCCTAAAACCAATAATCAAACTGAGGCTGCTAGAATTAGGAATTGTTCAATTGCTCAACTGAGCTATTTTCATTCTTGATGGTAGTGTGTAAATTTACTTCCATGTTCCAATTATATTTATTGCCTTAGAACACTGACAAAATGAAGTTTTCTGTAAATAAAACTTAGATAGATCGATTTACCGCTCCTGAAACCCGCTACATAATAAATTTCATGTAAATTTTTGGAGCCGTTTTTGAAGTTCTGCATATCTAGAAAGAATTACTCGTACAAAAATTGCTCGTTTACAGATATTAGATAAAAGCAAAGCAGTAAAATACGCAATTTTATTTATCAATTCTTTTCTGAGCACTTTTCATGATGTATCCTGTTAATATTCTTATGTTTGTAGTATGATTCTGTAAGAATGATTTACAAATTATTGGAATTTAGTTAAGTCACATAAGTTTCTTGAGTGTTATGTATAAGATTTTAATATACTTAAATCAATACGTTCGAGAAATCTCTTTTTAAATAAATTATTTTCTATTTATATTTATATCATTACATTGATATCTATATGTATATGAGGGTATCCGTCGTGTGATGAAGGAGTAAGAATACATTCATACAATTCTTAAATTGTAAAGAATTGTATGAATGTATTCTTGACAATTAAATATCTTTACCGCGAACAGCGCCGAGCGAGTGATAGCCTTGTTTATACAGGCAACATACTCTTGTTTTGGGGTTGCTCTCGATACTCAATTAATACGGCTGCCTTTTATAATTCGTAATTCGCTTAAACGTCCTATATTGCATCGTCCGATACGTGGTTGCCACTCGAGAACCTTTCTTACCCAGCGGTTATCGGTTCCTCGAGCGATGTAGCCTGCCCATTGCTACTTTAGGGTGCTAATTCTTCGTATTATGTCGGTTACATCAGTTCTTCTTCGGATTTCCGTAGAAGTTAAGTTTCCGTTCTATAAGTTAACTCAGTTTTAATATATGGATATTAGTGGTTATATAAGGCTCGTTCGTATGATATAAAACCATTTTAGAAAATTGTATTCACTTTGTATTTGTTTTAGTATCCCTACGTTTCTAATATTTTTTAGCGTTCATGGTCACGGTCTTTTTAATGTATTTAACGTTCAGTTAGTAAATACTTCAGTACGTTCGTGACCATAAATGTGAATTCTGCCAAATATCGTGATATACAAAACAAATGCAAACGCCATAAATTTTGTAAAAATAGTTTTATTTCATACTTATAACAATCCGCCCTCGCTTCACAATTGCCTTACCCTCGCATTTTAAATCTCCGATATCGCCTATAGTCCATAAAATATAGCTTGATCTCTGTGACAGTTGTCCCTAGTGCTGTCACGCTTACGATGAAGTCCGTAGTTTTTTATCGATAAAACTCTTTATTTTTATAGTTGTAATTTTCTATTATAATTGAAATACAATCAATGAAAATCTTTTTGAATTTAAATCAAACAAAAACTGTTTTTGACTATTTTAATTATTCGAAAGGAGTACAATCAATCAATCGTTACTATTGTTATCATCACTGAAGCGTTCCTGCTAGAAGATTTATCATTTTTTGTCATAATAGGGACAGTCGTTATATCAATCGATCAATTGCGATTCTTTTATTAGTAAACATGTTTAGTTATTGACAATAATGCGTACATAAAATATTATCATTTACTCTAAGACAAAAAGTAGTTTTTTTAATGTTTAATTAATTCAATTTATGTACTTTATAATGTAACTGTCTGTTGTTATTGTAAAAATATGTTGAAAATTTTATGTAGGTACTATTTTGGGTTTATTTCTGTTATGAATAATTTAATAAAGATCGGTTATCGATTTACGTATATCGACTGTCCCATCTCTTTTTTATTTACAGTCCAACATAACCTTATATGTGAGTAAGCGTCATTTTTCTATAAAATGTTTACTAGGTATTTCAATACTTACGAGGTGCATTTTAGGCATGAATATAAATATTTTTATATGTATAATATATTGCACTTCAGTTGCACTAAAACTGGCACGTAAAGACTGAAAATATATCTGATACAAAATAAAATTGTAAACATGTCGCTCGTTCAAATTTACTTCGTCGGTTTCGTTGACATATGTCACAGAGATCAAGCTATATTTTATGGACTATAAAATACTCTAATCGCGAAATGCTACTGCAGTCTGCGAGGCCTCGGGATCGATTCCCGGGGCGGACAAAATTTTATAGGAGTTTCTTCAGAGGAAAAATGATCATCATCATCCTCATTTCAGCCTATCGCCGTTCACTGCTGGATGTAGACCTGTCTCATGTTACGCCACAAAGTGCGGTCTTCTGCCGTCTGCATCCAACGACGCCCAGCAACTCTCACCAGGTCGTCGGTCCACCTAGTGGGGAGCGTCCTACACTGCGTCATCCGATACGTGATCGCCACTCGAGAACCTTTCTTCCCCAACGGTTGTCGGTTCGTCGAGCGATGTGGCCTGCCCATTGCCAACATGTCATTCAGTGTGCTAATTCTTCGTGTTAAAGAGGAAAAATAGCCTCCGTATATAGACAGGTACCCGGTAGAAATATATTATTAAAATCGGTCCAGTCGTTTGGATTATGCGAAACAAACAGACAGACCAAACTTTTTTAAAATGATTCCTAGCTAAATATAAGTATCGGTATAGGTATCCGTGTGGTGACGGAGTAAGAATACAAATCACCACACCCTATCTTGCCCGTGGATGTCGTAAAATATGGCTAAGGAATATAATGCGCATATAACATCTATAAAAGAGAAGGAAAACTCGAAGCAAAACCTTATACCAACCTGTTTAACCAGCACGAAATAGTAAGGTCAAATTCCTTCTTATTGTGGAGAAAGCTTGAGCCCAACGGTGGGACGTATATGACCTGAAATTATGATGAATGATAACAGGTATCGTGTGAATAACCGTGTGAGCTTGAATAAAACGTATTATTTTGACATTAAAAACAAACACTCTAATTTTAAAGTGAAACTTTTATTACATCACCTCAAACTCTCTATTGCCCTTGCCTATTACCCTCTATTGCATGTCGCGTGACGGTCAGCCGCGGAGTAGGGGTAAAGTGAAAGGCGATCGACACAGCAGCCGAGACCAATATGGCGGCGTTCGCATCAGCGGACCGTGTAGTGCATAGACTACTACTCATTTGTACCAGTGCTCCAAGCTATTTCTTTGTTTTTATCAGTGTTTAATGCAAATGTTGCTATTTTTTTGTAATGCAAAAAAAGTTTCACTTTTACTGTGGTTTCATAAAACACACAATAATTTTTTTTTATTAATTTGTACAGATGTGAAAAACTACAATAGAAATGAAAGTTTATTTGTTTATTTGTATTCTTATTCCGTCATCACACGTTATTTTAAGCGTACATAACTTAATCTAACACAACAGCCAAAGAATTGGATAAATCAATAAATCTTATATCTTTAAACGAGCAATTCTTGTATATATATATATATTCAGGATCTCGGAAACGGCTCCAACGATTTTGTTGAAACTTGGCATACTAGAGGTTTCGGGTCCAAAAAATCGATCTAGCTAGGTTTTATTTATAGAAAATGTTGTTTTGTCCGTGTTTTTAGTAAAACAATATAATGACATTAAATTTTAAAAGAATATGAATGCAAATTTCGTTGTTAACGTCATGAGTTACGATAACACAGTTGGGGAGACGGCCTGTTTTAATTTTGGATTATGTGACATTTAAACAGCGTCGGTTCGAATCTCCGTGTTATTATTATTCTCTTTTTGTAATTTTTTATATATTTTTCATTATTTATTTTTTATTTTTTATTAATATATACCTAAATAAATTCGATAAAAATATTCCGAGCGAAGCTCGGTCAACCAGATATTTAGTCTTATTGCAGTACTTAAAATATGATCAAAATATTATGACATCTATTTTAAATTAAAAACTGCTACGTCGATGCATTTGCAAGGTGATCAAAGTGTTTGCGGAAGTAATCCATCACTGTGTTACAACAGTTGTTTCTATGGAAAGTGCAAATCGTAGAACATCGATCAAAGTACGATCATTCATCACAAGTGACCCACTAACCGGTGGGGCTGACAATAACACAAAAGAAAACTTTGTTGAGATTTGTACAATAACTCGATACATAAAGAAGATTCAAAGAAAACACTTTCCGATAGAAAAGACTTTCTATCGGATTTAATTATGTGAATAATATTTTACATTCTACCTGGTTTGTTCTTTGAAGTATAAGTAATATCCATCTTGCAGACGGATATGGGTTTCGTAAACAATAATATAAATCATCATCATCATTATCACAGCTCACTCCCACTCTTGGGCTCGAGCCATCTCCACAATGGGAAGGAAATTGACCTTTCTATACCATGCTGGGCAGACAGGTTGGTATAGGGTTTTATTTCGAAATTTCCTTCTCTTGCATAGATGTTATATGCGTATTATATCCCTTAGTCGTTTTTTACGACATCCACGGGCAAGATAGGGAGTGGTGATTTCTATTCTTGCTCCGTCACCACACGGAGAAACATATGATATATTTATTGTCCTTTTTAAAAATAATTCCTATGAATACGAACAATATTTTATACAAACTATTACTTTCCGTGTGTGGTGAAAGAGTAAGAATACAAATCACCTTCCTCTATCTTACCTGTTGTATACGCATATAACATAGATAACACGCAAGAGAAGGAAAACTTAAAATATAACATTATACGAACATGCGTGGACTAATAGGTCAATTGCCCTTTTATCGTGTAGCAGGCTCGAGTCCATTAGTAGAACGTATATAGGCTGTGATGTTTATTTCGAAACTTTTGGCAATTTTTCAGATTGCATAATTATTATTTTAAAAGACAATAATCCGTATTAAGGAAATAATCCTTATGTTGCGAGGGACTTTACAAACATATAATTAACGGACACAAATTACATCTAGACACAGAACAACAATTTGTAGATCGCACAAAGTGTTGTTCTGCGTTGGAATCGAACCCACTTCATTGGCACTGTAAGTCGATACCTTAACCACTACGCCATCTGTGCAGTCAAAGCTTCTCTAAATATTCTGTTACAATAACATTACATATTTTAAAACTTATATCTTTAAACAAGCAATTCTTGTAATATATATATCTTATATCTTTAAACGATCTAGCTAGGTTTTATTTATAGAAAATGTTGTTTGGTCGGTGTTTTTAGCTAATCAATACAATGACATAAAATGTCAATAGAATAGGAATTTAAATTTAGCCGTCGCCATCAAGAGTGATAATAGCTCAGTTGGCAAGTTGTCCAGTCGCATTCAAACAGCGTGAGATCGAATCTCGGTGTTATTATTAGTCGGTCAACCAGATATTATTTATTATTCGTGCTATACGTATATTGAATAATTTATTTGGCTTATTTACTGTACAAATAGAGCCCTAAAATATGTAAAACTTATCTGCAAAAGGATGTCTAGCCAAGGATCAGTTACATACCGGGTTTATACAATTAAAGGGACGTAAGGACTTTTCATATTTTTGTTAGCGTTTTTCTTTTATATAAATATAGTCCCTCGACCAGTTAATACAACTCCCAGGGAAAGTAAGGGATTTCCATTCATTAAATATTTAATCCAACACAATGGGTTATGACTTATTATATAAAAATTTAATCTAGGTAAATTTTATATATGAAGTCATAATATTCATCGCATAATCGCAGCCTACATACGTCTCACTGTTGGGCTCGGGCCTCCTCCACAATGGCAGAAAATCCTTCTTTAAACGAGGTTTAAGAAGAGCATTTTCTTCACCGTAGGCTGTTGCCTACCAGCAATGCAATTGCCTACAGCTAGGCAACGGCCTAGCTGTACACCTGGTATGGCAAAGGTCACGTGCGGCAGCATCACTTACCATCAAGTGTGCTGCTTGCTCGTTTGCCACAATTGGAAATTAAAAAAAATGGTCCTATTATATTATGCTAGTCAGACATGTTGTTATAGGATTTCGAGTTTTCCTTCTCTTGTACAGATATTATGTGCATATTATAACATTTTAAATAAAACTACTTTACGGATTTTATCGCGTTTGTATTTGATTTTTGATTACCCGACGTTTCGAACACTTTACAGCGTTCATGATCACGGGTGGACTAAGATGTCTCACGTCCAACAAGTCATCGTTACTGCAGAAGCGCTAAGATCTTAGAACAGGCGAGTAAAAAGTTATTGCAGACGGTAATTCACGAGACCCGATCCGATCTATATAATATTAACCATGAAATCGAGAAAAATTCTAGTGTGATTGAGTTAGTTTTAACGACAGCCGAATTTAAAAGTTGCATCGAACATCTAGGTAAGCGCGAAATAACTAAATATAATAGATGCAAAAATAAACACGTTACAAAATTTGAAAAATTATGTAACAAAAAATCTCGCGTTAAACATGGAACGCAGCACGGGGTCGGAACGCGCCCGTCAACCATAGACTCTTACGCAGACCGCGCTGTCATAAATCTGTCAACACAACATTTAGACAACACCGAAATTCAAGTTTTATCGAAAGGTCTAAATTTTGCTGTAACACCTACGCGAATTCCTTATGAAGAAATAATTTGTGCTGTCGAAGATGTTCTGATTAAAAATACCGTGCCAAAGGAAGATATGGAGGCTATTCGGCAGGATGTCTCGTCCTTATTGCGTCGTAGCGGTCTACCCAAAAATAATCTTCCAAAACAACAATATTTAGCCTTAAAAAACCTACGGAATAAATCAGATATCGTCATCCTGCGCGCAGATAAAGGAAACGCGACCGTGGTTATGAATACGTCGGATTATAATGATAAAATTAACCAACTTTTGTCGGATGAAACAACGTACAAGAAGGTCAAAACAGACCCCACCAATGTCGTTCTAAAGAACACAAAGAAACTAATAATAAAGTACTCCGATACATTACATCTAGACGTGAAAAATCTAATACCACCATGCGTCAAACCACCTAAATTATATGGGTTGCCCAAGATACACAAATCAAATGCACCACTGCGACCAATAGTAAGTCAGATCGACACGCCGACTTATAAATTAGCACAGAAGGTTGCGAAAGTCCTCTCCCAACTCCGGGGACACACTAGTGCATTTGTGAAAGACTCTTACCATTTTGTCAGTGAAATCAAAGATCTACATCTCGCTGACAATGAAACTATGGTCAGTTTTGATGTCACATCACTCTTCACCTCTCTACCTGTGGAGGATTGCATCGAAACCATATCTAAGAAGATATCTGACAATAATATGCCATTGGGATATGCGGAACTGTTACGTCAATGCCTAACAACTGGCTATTTAATGTGGAATGATGACTTCTACAAGCAAGTAGATGGAGTGGCTATGGGCTCGCCGGTCTCCCCTGTCGTTGCCGATATATTCATGGAGGACTTCGAGGAGACGGCCATATCAAGCTCACCTGTCACACCCAGGTTCTACAAGCGGTACGTAGATGACACTTTCACAATATTACCCACAGACAAAATAATCATATTCCTAAACCATCTTAACTCCATTAATCCAAAAATTCAATTCACTATGGAACTGGAGTCAAATAACTCTTTAGCCTTCTTAGACATTTTGGTTATACGTAACCCTAATAACACCTTGAGTCATACAGTGTATCGTAAAGCAACACATACAGACAGATACTTGAACGGTGATTCTCATCATCCCCCTTCACAGTTAGCTACCGTGTGTAAATCTTTGTTGCAGAGAGCACGAGGAATCTGTGACGATGAACACCTGGCTGGGGAGCTGCAGCATGTCAAGCAGGTGCTACGTGCAAACAAGCTGCCAGTTCCTCGCCCCCGTCGCAGAGACCGAGTGAAACCACCCACAGTTGAGCGCCTTCCTGCAATACTACCTTATGTCAAAGGAGTCACTGACAAGATTGGCTACATCCTGAAACGCTCTTCCATTAAAACTTATTTTAAGCCACTGAAGAGGATTAGCCAATTCTTACCACCTGTCAAGTGCCAGATCCCTTTACAAGATGCAGGAGTATATAAACTTGACTGTGACTGTGGTCTCTCTTACATTGGACAAACAAAGAGATCCATAAGAACTCGGATCAAAGAACACATAGCCGATGTGAAGCACCGCCGGGACACTAGGTCTGCAGTTTGTGAACATAGTCAGGACCGCGCCCACCATAACATCAAGTTTGATAAACCACAAATCCTCGCAAAAGAACACCGATACCTACCTAGAATGGTACGCGAGGCTATTGAGATTAAAAAACACAAAAATTTCAATAGAGAGGATGGCTGGGTGTTACCATCAAGCTGGGATCCTATTATAAACATTATTAAAAAGAAATCCAAAAAGACCACCACAAGACTGCAAGACACCGTGAGCTCATATTGTATAGATTTGACCCACAATAATAATAACTAAAGATAATTTTATAAATTAAAACCTTTTTAGTAACATAAAGTAAGCCGCCTTCAAAATTAACTTTAATTTAGCATCATGTTACCTGAGTTTTCTTGCCGGATCTTTCTCAGTGTAACCGTGTTCCGATCCGGTGGTAGTATACTAGATTATTAGTTAGTTTTTTAAATATAATTACTATTAATTTTAATGTTTAATTATTACTAACCATAAACAATATAATTTTTTCATATAGAATCATTTTCTTCTTACACTGGCAATAAATTTTGTATCAAAATGTGGGTCAATATTTAATAACTAATTTCTGTATCGGGTAGATAATTATAAAATTTTCTGCAGTAACGATGACTTGTTGGACGTGAGACATCTTAGTCCACCCGTGATCATGAACGCTGTAAAGTGTTCGAAACGTCGGGTAATCAAAAATCAAATACAAACGCGATAAAATCCGTAAAGTAGTTTTATTTAAAATGTATAATACTCGCGTAAACATCAGAAATCATTTTGCATATTATAATATGGGGATATACCCATAGTCGTCTTTTACAACATCCACGGGCAAGATACGGAATAGTGAATTGTTTTCTTACTCCGTCACCACAAGTAAATTGATAAACTACGTATTTATCGTAATTTCATGTATATATAGAAAGATAGAGTAACCGGATCCGCTCCGCCGTCTCCTTCTGCGTAGGGATGCAAATATTGAAACCAAAAACATTGATGTTTGAGAACAAACCTCGATGTACAAAAAACATCGATGTATCGAAACATCAATGTTGTTTAGAAATCTATGCGATGAGTTTATTTTTTAGTTAAATCAAGCATATTTTTTACATGAAACACCAACATTTGTGTGATGTGATGAGTTTTTTTTAGTTAGAGTAGTTATTTAGAAACAGAATACCTCAACTGTTATGCAGGCTCTGCTAAAAGTACCATACATTTTAAATCATGCAGGCAAAACGTCGATGTCAAAACATCGTATAAAATAACATCGATACATCGATGTTTTACAATAGTATACATCGATGGCAAGCATCGATGTTGTTTAATGAAACATCGATGTTTCAGAAACATAGATGTATCGCTTGCATCCCTACTTCTGCGAGATGACTACCTCGCAGAAGGCAGTGACTGCGTCCCAGTTCCTGACACTGTCAAGCATTGTCTTAGTGATAGTTGACACCGATAATTACGACGACCTCACGCTGCTCTGCCCAGAGTTGGCCCTAAAAATGCTCTTAAAATTAAGCACCAATATTTTATAATAGAAATAAATAATTTTGGCATTTGTCACTTTTCTTCCTCTAAGGATGTAAAATAGGGGTGACAATTTTTTTATTATAAATTAGCTCCAAGAAGTACTAGACAGCATCTTTATTTTGCAACGAGCTTTGCTATTTTTTTACTTTAAATCACAAATAATGATATATGGATAGTCCTGAACGGACGTATGTGCGACACATGATTTTTTCACGGTTGAAGTCGCTGACAAAAGCTAGAATATATATATTTCTATCACCTTCTATGAATTTTATGCTATAGTTAAAACTTGTACAGGTGTTTAATTATAAATTATTATTTGATTTAAAGTTATTATCTGTCAGTCAGTGAAATCGTCGCCTTCAACAGCGCTACGGCTTATACACTTTATCGTCTAAGAATTATTGGTTGATAACAAAAACATAAGGAGGCACTACTTTCATTTTACCCTCCATATTTCCTCGTCATTACATTATATAAAATGCCAAGCAAATTATTTAATATAACACGTTAAAGCACTAAGCTACTGAATATAATAAACAAAAGTGTATTTGGGCTTGAAATAAAATGAATAAACATCGAAACTTCCTTATCTATTGTCATATATAAGCACTGACGGATAAATAAATTATTATTTATTCTTCCTTCACGCCAGCCAATCAAAAAGGAATGCAAATGCTCTATTACGATAAGTAACCTTTTCCCTTGACGATGTCAAGGAATCGGTACCAGTGGTCGGCCCAATGGGAGGGAATACGGTAGGATCACACGCCACTCATCCGTCGCCCCGGATATATTTGGCGGGGTGTATCCAGATATGGTCTAAACTACAAGAAAGAAAGAAAAAGGGTGAAAGTAGGGTGGCGTGAAGCGCCACAACGTGGTTTAAGTACTTTCCACCTCTTGTAAATAAAACTATTTTATGGATTTTATCGCGTTTTTATTATAATAGGTCCTTACGAGTACATATGAAATTACCGTTTTGTCATACTGATCACTTTGATCTGAAATATCTCCTCTTTGGCTGAGAGTTCCAAATTCAAATTTATAAATTCATTTAGCTGGTACATTTGAGTTTTGAAAACAGTTCTTCATTTGGTTTTTCCTCATTATTTTTTTTTTGGCGTCGCTTATTACCGCACAATGGAAAACATGAAATATCGGTATATTTACGAATACGAGTTCTACCGTGGCACCAGTGCTGCAAAAACAGCTCGAAGGATTAAATGATGTGTACGGCGTTGGTGTCGCAAAAGAAAGCGAGCGGTACGTTTTCGGTTTCAACGTTTTCGTTCTGGAAATTTCAACCTTCAGAACCAATCCCATGGACGGCCGGAGATCAAAGTGGAAAATGAAGAATTAAAGGCTATTGTGGAAGCGAAACCTTCAAAAAGCACTACAGAGATAGCTGCAGGCTTCGGGGTAAGTGGCAAAATTGTATTAATCCACTTGAAACAAATCGGCAAAGTAAAAAAACTTGAACGATGGGTACCTCATGAATTGAGTGAATCGAACTTGCAAACACGCGTCGACTGCTATGTTACTTTGCTCCACCGACACAGTGATGAAGAGATTTTAAATCGAATCATGACTTGTGATGAAAAGTGGATATTTTGCGATAACTGGAAGAGCTCGCATTGGCTGAACCTTGGAGACCTAGCCAAATCCTGCCCTAAACGAAAATTGACTCAGAAAAAGTTACTTGTGATGTTGTGTGATGTTGTTGTGTGATGTTTGGTGGACTAGCGCTGGTGTCGTTCACTACAGCTTTCTTAAATCTGGCCAAAAGATTACAGCAGATATCTATTGTGAGCAACTGCAAACCATGAAGGCAGAACTAGCTGCTAAACAACCGAGATTGGTCAATGGCTCTAGGCCACTGCTGCTTCACGACAACGCAAGACTACACACTGCACAACAAACAACCACTAAGTTAGATGAGTCACAATTGGAATGTCTGTGACATCCACCGTACTCCCTGGATCTTGCTCCAACAGATTACCATTTTTTCCGGCATTTGGTTGTCCAAATTGTCTTCTTACAAGGAAAAAAATTCAACTCCAATGCGGCAGTCCAAACCGCCTTCAAAGAGTTTATTCATTCTCGCCCGCCATGGTTTTTTTTAGTAAAGGGATCAATGAACTACCTATGAGATGACAAAAGTGCATAGATAACAACGGTGCATACTTTGATTAATTGAATATATTTTCCAAAAAAAAATTGACTTTGTATTCCCCGTACAAAACGCCAATTTCATCTGTAAGGACCTAATATATTCAGGTCTTTATTAATTTACCACTATTACACCACATTATTATTTACTGTGTATGTAGACATATTTTACTTCTACATCATCATAATCATCATTTCATTTTTGCATATCATATCGTTAGTCGTATTTTACGACACCCACGGGTAAGAGAGGGGTTATGAACTATATTCTTACTACGTCACCAGACGGAAAATATTACTGCGAGTCTCAAAATATTCAAAAGCCAATATTATTCCAATAATTAGATTATTTTACGTTAGCAATCAAGCAAGACGAAAATACAATTGTTATTTATATCAGCGTAACATTTCTGTTTTATTCACTGAAGCGAATTGTCTCACCAGCAACAAAATACAAAAGCAAAAATATCCTTGGATGCTAAACCAAGCATTGGCGATATATATATGTTGGTAAAGCAACGTAGGAATAATATCAATACAGCTTTATTTCCCAAAGGTATCTTAAAATCTAGTGGATCGACGATAACCGATCTTCTAGTTATTATTAGAAGATATCGTGTTGTAGACAAATAATATTATCTATAGCAATTCCGTAAATAAAAAAAATCTGACAAGTGAATTTTCCCAATGTGATTATTGTGATTCCATTATTATTGTGATTGATTGTGTGGTGAACGACCAAACGGTGCACCTGGTGATAAGTGATACTGTCGCTTTTATTTTTAATTTTTTTTTTTGTGTGGGCTATGGTAAGCGCATGCACGGTCCAGTCCGTCCGGGGCGATGAAAGGACGGCGCGCGGGCCCATAACCCACCCGTACCCACGTCACCTCATTGTTGGGCCGACCACCGGCGCAGATGTGACTTGTCGTCAGTGGTCGGCCCGACGGAATACCCTTTCGGGTACCCTCACCTCTCGACGTCCTGGGACGTCGGTCGCCGTCGCGCGGTTAGCATCTCTGCGGGTGACGGACAATTCCCCGGTCCGATCACCCGCGGCCTCGGCTAGGGTGATACTGCCGCTGATGGAACTTTGCAATACAAAAGCCTTTTTTTTATGGGTGGGCTATGGTAAGCGCACACGCCGTTCATTCTGTCCGGGGCGACAAAAGAAAGGCGCGCGCGCCCATAACCCACCCGTACCTAGGTCGCCTTCATCATTGGGCCGACTACCAGTGCCGAGTTCCTTGTCCTCAGTAGTCGGCCCGGCAGAATACCCTTTCGAGTACCCTCATCTCTCGACGTCCCTGTCCGGGTCCGGACGTCGGTCTACATCGCGCGGTCAGCCTCTCTGCGGACTAAAGTCCCCGGTCCGGTCACCCGCTCCCCGGTCCGGTCACGTGCATACTTAAGGCATAGCTAGGTCTTTTCCTACCATGAAGAAAATGCTATTTTTAAACCTCGTTTAAAGAAGGACATGTCATAGTGCTCAGGAAGTACACCATGAGGTAGTACATTCCAGAGCCTGCGTGGGAGAAATGATCACTAGAAACGTATAGGTGAAGACTATATAAAAATAAAATTTCAATTAATTAATCATCGCACTTTTTCAAAAACAGTAGCGAAAATTTTCATTAACATTTTGTGGCTATTTTTGTTACAAAAGAGTTTAATGGTTTCAGCAAAGAATCATCATCCCAGCTCATAAACGTCCCATTGCTGGGCTCGATTCTTCACCACAATGGGAGTGAACTTGAGCTATGTTGGTTTACCATGCTGGTCAAACAAGTTGGTATTTTTTTTTTTTTATGGGTGGGCTATGGTAAGCGCACGCGCGGTCCTGTCCGTCCGGGGCGATGAAAGAACGGCGCGCAGGCCCATAACCCACCCGTACCCACGTCACCTCGTTGTTGGGCCGACCACCGGAGCAGATGTGACTTGTCATCAGTGGTCGGCCCGACGGAATACCCTTTCGGGTAACCTCTCACCTCTCGACGTACTGGGACGTCGGTCGCCATCGCGCGGTCAGCCTCTCTGCGGGTGACGGACAATTCCCCGGTCCGATCACCCGCGGCCTCGGCTAGGGCGGCATTAGGCGCAGATACTCGCGCCTGCGCCGCCCGAGTCGCCGACGGCGGAACGTGTCGCCGAATAGGAGCTCTACTCGCACACGATCCGCCACCTCCTTCCGTGAGATAACGGCCTCACAGAAGGCGGCGACCGCGTCCTAGTTCCTGACGCTGTCGAGCATCTCCCTGGCGATGGTCGGCAGCGCCAGGTCGGCACCGATTATCGCGACGAGTTCACGGCGCTCCCCCTCCCACGCAGCACACTCCTCGAGCGTGTGCTGCGCCGTGTCCTCGTCGAGACTGCAGTAGTGGTAGGACGGTGTGCTCTCCCTCCTGACAATCTTGTGCAGGTACTTCTCAAAACACCCGTGCCCCGTCAGCACCTGCACAAGCCGGAAGGAAAGCACCCCGTGCGTCCGCTTCAACCATTCCATCAGCACCGGCCGGAAGGCCTCGACGGTCCTGACACCGCACCGAGGACTCTCCAACCGGACTGCCCAACGGGCAATGACTCCTCGGCGGGCGTCGACCCGCCAGGCGGTGATCTCCTGCAGGGAGACCATACCGCCGCGGGCGCGCGTCTCCGACACGCGCCGATAAATGTCGGCGAGCATCTCCGCCTCCAGATCCCACGGGGGAGTTCCGGCCAGGAGGCACGCTGCCTCCGTCGACACCGTGTGGTAACCGCGTATGGCCCTGACCGCTATGACCCTCTGTGGTCGCCTCAAGAGGGCCCTCAGCCGGACGGTCAGGGACCCCGCCCACACCGGTGCGCCGTACAGAGCTGTCGACCGGATCACTCCCGCGTACAGCTGTCGGCACGTAACGCTGGGTCCGCCCACATTCAGCATCAGCCGCGAAAGGGCGGACGCCGCGCCAACAAGCCGGGGAACAAGTCGATGGAGATGCTCCCGGAACCAAAAATGCCCGTCGAGCACCAGGCCCAAGTCCTTCATGTGGGCCTGGATGCTGATGGTGACCGACTTCACGGTGATCGAAGCGCCGGCGGGAGGCCCGGCGGTACGGAGGCCATGGAACAAAAGGGCCTCCGTCTTTTCCAGGGCTACCCTCAACCCCAGTGCTTCGATCCACTTGACAATCTCCTCGGTGCCGAGAGTTGCCAGGCGTGCCGCCTCCTCTAGCGTCCTACCCCGGGCTGTGACGAGTGTATCGTCGGCATAGCAAATTACGCCCAGCCCGGGTGGGAGACTTTCTCTCAACGCCCAGTCGTAGCCGATGTTCCACAGGGTCGGACCCAGAACCGACCCCTGTGGAACACCGCACGTCATGGGCGTTCGCACAACGTCCCCTACTCGGTCAACGCAAAGGACGCTGCGCCCCTCCAAGAAACAAGTTGGTATAGGGTTTTATTTCGAGATTTTCTTTTTACAAAGAATATGATGGACTTAGAATAATAACGTATAGAAGTCCGCGCACAAAAAATGGAACATTTAAATTGGAGCCTAATGGAGCTTACGCCGGAACCGTTCTGTAGAGTACAAGGTCACTGTACTGCATGTACGTACGCAACTCTTAAAAAATAAATAGGTAATCATGACGGTTTGTGCATTCAAATGGTGTCACACATTTGAAAAACATAAAAAAAAGTGTATTAACATTACTTTCGAGTATTTCGACGATTTATGTTAATAAAAACAAAATTTGATTTCATAATTTGTATAGTGGTGTGCATGTGTACGTGTGTAATCGCCTGCGCGCATGTAGAATTTTTGGCTTCATTTTTTTGATCGCTTTAAGTACCGACACTATCCTTCTATACGTTATTATTCTAAGAGGATATATCAATTTATTTAATGGTTCTTTTTATTCGGAGACGAGTTATTAAGATGTAGTTTAATACCTACTCATTGAATTTGTAGTCTCATTTCTACGTATAATACGATGTTAATCGGTTTGTCCATGAAATTAAGGACCCTCAAGGATTTCTCAATTTTCATCGTCGTATTTTAGTAGTTAATTATGACTTGTTTTACCTCCGAAAGTATTTACTTATTACGATATTTATCGTCAAGGAAGCTGACAGCTTTTATCAACTAAATATAGCATCTAACATTACCAGCACTAAACACAGTTCTGTTCATCAAGATGCATAAAATTAACAAATTTTATCCATCTTGACGACGTAAAAGGCTCTCCATCTTTATATATATATATTTCTTATGTACGTGTGTAAGTAACTGAACTCCTCCTAAACTGCTTGACCGATATTGATGAAATTTTTTGTGTATATACAAGGCGATTCAAGAGTGGTTTAGATTTACAATTGGACCCGGTAGGTGGCGTTATTTTATTTCAACAGAACAATGTCTGTTGGGTCAGCTAGTATTCTTATAATTACTTTTACAAAGATTAAATTGCCATAAATATTTTTAATTGATGGATTTTACTAAGATGTGTATTTTATTAATAAGCACATTCTTCACACACACCTTTTTTATGTTGTCCTGTTTTTTTGCAGTAGACGCTTACTTAAATAAATTTAATCATCAAAACACCATCTTACTACAAAAAAAAAAATGTATTTAAAAGATTTGTAAGATGATTTTATAAAAATATTTTATACAAAATCCACTATTAACGAAAGGCCTAAATAAATAAATTTAAAAATAAATCTGGAATATAATGAACATTGTAGAAATATATAATGTAAATACAAGTTCACTAAGTTGAAGAACGATTAAGCGCGATTACTTAATTAGATTAGAGTAGATTGGAGACTTACATTACTTTCTAGAACTTTACTCACGCGCAAAAATTTGACCATTCGTATTCTAAATTTATTAACAGATGGTAATAAGTGTATTGTGTAAAAATACATCTATACATAATATATCTAACTACACAAATATTCAGAGACAGGCTTTCCAACGGCTATTTATAGATCATACCAAATGAAATAGGCAGAAATATGTCAGTATATACTGGGACTTTGAAATCTATCTATTATTAGTTTGGCTTTTGTTAAATGTCAATGTTAAATGTGGTCTCTGATCGTAAATTTTTGGTTTGTTGTTTGGTTGGCAATCATAGGAGTTTCTATTGAGTTTGGTCGCTTTCATGTATGACTTTCTTTTGCCGATATCGTTTATTTTTTTTTAGATAATTATAGTATATAAACTTATCAAAATTATTGTTCTATAAAAGCCAAAGATAAAGAGAACTGCGCCTTTATAACTGTGCTCTCAACGTGATGGTGAGCATAGGATATGCTCAAAATACGGGTCGACATAACCGACTCCTATTATAAGTCAATTTCCAAGACTGTAATGTAATACAAAATACAGCATTGTTTTTATTAAAATCAAAAGGCCTAGAAATCGGTCATACAAATCGACTCTTAATTAAATGAAATCATTTAGAAATATCTCAATGGGTATGGTTGGTAAATAAAAATGCAAAATATAAATAAAGAAGAGAAAAAAATACAGCATAAATATCATGAAAAAAACTAAGAAGTTTTGAACTTTGATTGATTTGTATATACAAATACATATTTATATAAATTAAAAAAAAAAACACTTCTTTCTATTCGTCCACAAGACGATAACTTGTATTAGTGATAAATATCTGGTTGACTGAGCTTCGCTGGGAATATTTTTGTTGTATTTTTGTCGAATTTATTTAGATATATATTAATGAAAATAAAAATTAAATAATGAAAAAAATATAAAAAATTACAAAAAGAGAATAATAATAACACCGAGAGTCGATCCGACACTGTTTGAATGCTAAAACAAAACAAAAAGGGAACTGGACAATTTCCCAACTGAGCTTCGTAACTCATGACGTTGACAACGAAATTTGAATTCATATTCTTTTAAAATTTAATGTCATTGTATTTTTTTGCTAAAAACACCGACAAAACGTTTTTTTATAAATAAAACCTAGCTAGATCGATTTTTTGGACCCGAAACCTCTAGTATGGCAAGTTTCATCAAAATCGTTGGAGCCGTTGCCGAGATGCTGAATATATATATATATATATACAAGAATATAAGATAATTTTTACTCAAAATACTTATATGATTAATTTTAGTACAAAGAATCTGGTGTTGACAGTTTCTGAAGGAGGCTTGATTTATTAAAAACAGGACCGATTCTAGTAGTTTTATATGTCGACACCGCGTATTTTAGTTACCCACTGACCTATTTATTGTACGAGACATTTTCATGCTAAGTGCCATAATAAATCACCAAAAATAACTTTTTTAGTTGAATAGTCGTATTATTCAGGAGCCTTAAGTCATTTGGAAAACATTAATTTTATTTTATGCAGTAGACTTGTTTGGATTCTGTCAAACCTTGAATGAATCCTGATTTATTTGAGTTACAATTGTGAGATTTTATTTTTCAACAAAAAATTTTAAGATTTAAGAAAAAACAAACAATTGTGTTTTGTATTAATAATTACTAACAGCGGGTGGTGAAAAGTATTTATTTTGTGCCACAGAGTAGAGACGTTAGGAACACACAGAAAAAATACCTTACAATAAATGAAAAACACATAAAATCAATTAGCTAAACAAGGAGACAATAATTATGATTGAATGAACGTCTCAGCTGCGGCAGAAAAAAGAATAACTGCTCAGCAATTGTTGTGATGTCAATATAACACCACAACGCTGATTTTCAGCAGTGTCCCTTTTTTTATTCTGTCGACGTCAGTCATCAAAGCCACCAAATGGTGGCACATTAGAAAAAAATAAAAAAAGAAAAAATTGGTATAAAATAAAAATTGAAAAAAATAAGAAATGAGCAGAGCAGAATAGCAACGATAGCAAATTTCGAAGTTGAAGTCAAGGAATGGGTTTATATATGTAGAATCAAAACACGCAGATTATGTAATCCCACGATCGATCGGTGGTCAATTGGTGTAAGGCTGTAAAAAGCTAAATAGAAAACATTTATAGAATATACCTGCGCGTTACTTGGAGTTATCCCTTCGTTCAGGCAGCTTGGACGTCATCAATCTTAAAAAAAAAAACAGCGCTCTCCGTAGAAGATAATATATTACTTTTGTATATTTTACAGTCATATTTTATTATAAAATAGACTATATTATTTCATAAATAATGGAAAAATTTGGATATTTTGTAAAGAAGTCGTAAAAAGATGTTATAAGAATTTGCCTGGCTTACGCTCAGTGGATCATAATAAATACATCAAATTAATGTACTACAAAAACATCTTAAAAAAGCTATATAAACTTTAACATAGATCATATTTATTATAATGATAATTCAAAATAAATGTTACCACCTATAAAAACTTAGTCTATTCTAAAAGACGGTCTTCGACACTATTAAATAAGTCTATTGTAGTATTATTGGCTCGAATTTTGTCCATTATATTTATATATAATGGACAAAACTCGATACATAATACCTACTTATGTATTAATTAGGCACGAATCTCACCCTTAATTGGAGTGAATTTAGTCCACGTGAGCTGGCAATAAGTATTAGGATATGGTTTTAGAGTGAGTTTTCTTCTCTTACAGTTATAATGCCTAGTTACATATATTTAGATTGGTTGCCTTTTACAACAACCACAATAAAGGAAGTGGTATTAATAAAACCTTTAACAATTTTGCATGAACTTGAAATTTGAAGGTTAAAATCTGATAACTAAATATATCCATTTATGTACAAGAGCAATATGCTTACTCGAAAAGATAAATCGATGGACAAGTAGGGTATAAGTACTTTTAAAAGAATCGAACATTTACGAGTTTTGACTTAAATACAGTGAAGTACCCTCAATACCTTCAGTCGTTCTCAGATTACCTGCAATCCAAATTATTGCTGACCTCGTAAACTCCTTGTTTCGATTGTGCTACAAATAAAAAATATATTGTTATAATTTAGTACAATTTTCTTTTAAATGAATAAATTCTTCTGTCGCAAAAAAAAACCACAAATATAAAATTAATGGACACAAATAACGCTAACAATAAAAATAAACGGGGGTCAAAATCATGACTTGGCATGGGAGTCCGCTACTTATATAGCCAACCACTATACTATCTATACATTCAAATATTGTTGTTCAATGAGAGTTGCTATCATCATCTTCTCAGCTCGACCCTCTTCTAAAATGAAAGAGCAAATACCACTATTAAAATAAAAAATATATTATTTTTAATAATAAATGAACCTCCGTGTGGTGACGGAGTAAGAATACAATCCACCACTCCTTATCAGGCTCGTGGATCTCGTAAAAGACGCCTAAGGGATATAATACGCATGTAATATCTATGCAAGAGAAGGAGAACTCGAAATAAAACTCTATACCAACCTATCTGACCAGCATGGTATAGTAGGGTCAATTTCCCTCTTATTGTGGAGGAGACTTGAACCCAACAGTGGGTCGTATATGAGAAACCTTTTCAAATCACAATACATAACTTACGTAATTATCTAAATATTATTACAAACTACAACATTATTCAATTCAAGTCTATTTTCAATACACAACAGATCAAACCAACTTAGGAATATAAATTATACCGACTTGGGCGACGCATGTGCGAGTATTTGCGCCTGATGCCGCCCTAGCAGAGGCCGCAGGTAGCTGGACCGGAGAATAGTCCCTAAGTCGCAGAGAAGCTGACCGCGTGAGGGTGACCCTACATGAGGAACGCCGGGTAGGAACAGTACCCGAAGGGGTATCCCGCCAGGCTGGCCACGGACGACAAGGAACTCGGTACCAGTGGTCGGCCCATTGGAGAAGGGATAGAAAAACAGTGATCTATGGGGTCGTGTATCGCCCTTACGTCACCCCGGTTGGCATGGACAGTACGTGTGCTGACCATAGCTCGGCCAAAACGTAGAAAGATTGTTTGTAAGAGAAATTATTGTAAATTACTAAAAGAAATATATAAAATCACCAATAAGCATGAAAAACACAACTAAAAATATATCACACACAGTTGAGATCATTATAATTATTATTATCATTCTGCTCTTATCTCAATTACTTCGGGTGGACTCGATACGTACTCTTCTTTCATAGTGCATACGTAAGTTGTTGGCAATAGCTTTATGACCTGCCTGACATCAAATCTCCTGGAATGTAATAAAAAATTTTACCGGACGGCATTAGGTAGAGTTAGCCCAGGTCCATATAAAATTGGGAGGGTACCCCGCGATCAGGGTATTCTGTCGGAGCTGGGCGGCGAGTAAGCTGAGCTTGGCCCACCCCCTAAAAAAAGGTCCATATAAAATCCCTATATATGCGTTACATGTATCTTTTGCCACAGCAGAAGTAAATAATTTTTAGGAAAGCCAAAAATTTCATTCGCTATTCTAGACAAAAATATTTTACGAAAAACACGAGACGATATTTAACTAAATAATTAACGACCAAAGTTTTATCCATCAACAATGTCAATTACGAAATGAGGAAAAATCTGTAGGTCGTGATAATCCACGAACGATCCGAGCCAATTGCAAAGTCGTGATAACATCGTAAAACATTTGCATTTTATTGAAATCACAGCAATTTGCATCACAAAAGAAATTGATAAGCGATTAAAAATGAAAACGAATTGAATTTTATTTTGCTTTTTATATAGGTAATATTCTCACGATTTTATATTTGATGAGACAGTTTGTTGACAAACATATTGCCCTGTAGACTTATAATTAGGAATGATATGAATGCGAAATTATGGATATAGATACGGATATGTAGATTAAAAAACAAGATATCGGTTTCGATTATCCGAAAGTTTCAGATAGTTTCAGCGGCGGATATTGAATTTTTGGGGAATTATAAGTGGGAAATGCTAAGTATCATGACGTGTGGTAACAGAGTAGGAATATAATTCACCACCCCCTTTGTTTTCCGTAGGTGTCCTAAAAAAGGCTCGAGCCCAGCAGTGGAGCGTATATGAGCACTTCATTACAGAAGTGTGGTGATTATCGCATACATTAAACGATCTTCTACCTACTACAGGCACCAGCAATCCATAATAAATTTTGTAACTTTAAAATAAGTGTTCTTGTGTATTACAAAGTGTTATGGTGGGAAAAAAAAAATTATTTGATGACATTTATTTAACTTAAAAACTATTTAATACATTTTTAAATATGATATGAAAAATAAAATATTTAAAAATATAAAAAGCGTGTTGACCCACCGGCAGCGAATACAAGGACCGAGCCGCGGCCGTTGCGCTACAAGTTAGGGCTACAAGAGAGGACCTTCCTCACGACGCGCGCCGTGTCTAGTAACACCGCCTTCTGCTTCAAACCCGCAATCCAACTACCTAACGCGAGCCTCTTTAGGTGTTGATCGAGGCTCTGGGCTATTAAACCATTGATTATTATTATTATCATGTATCTCTCTTTGTTCACGGGTTCTTCTACAGAGAAGATACCCAGTCCTTTGGTAGGCTTACATCGAGATATGAATCCAACACGCAGAGGCCTCTGGAGGAATTTAATGTTAAATTGGGATGGGACATCTACCGCTGACACTCCACGTCTGCACATAACACTCGAGGACTGCCAACGATAGGTGTAAAACTATTGTGCAATGATGATATCTAAAACCTGATAGGGTTGTTATTATTATTTCTCTATGTAGAGGCTTACTTCTAATCTGTCAATACGGTTGATTAATAGAAAACCTGTAGTAAGTAAAGTATATATATTTTATTTCAATTATCCGAAACTTTTATATCGGTTTCGATTATGATTCCACATATATTTTCATTTCGTATATTCGATAGTGTCGGAGCTCCGTAACATCCCTAATTATAATACTAATTTTCTTTTTATTTTATTATTTATAGTATAATACTTCTCACGCGTGTTTTTATTGTTATAATACAGTCTTAATGGCTTAAAAAGTATAGCTTTGAAATTTTTTGTTTATATTAAAAAAAAAAAACTATTCTCTCGCGTATAACAAAATGTCTAAGTCTACCGTAAATAATAAAACGTGTTTTAAAAAAATGATTTTGTTTATATAAGGCAGCGCGGTAACGAAAATAGGGCAATAGGAAGTATACGGCACAATAAATTTGTAGTGGAAAAACGTGTTTTCCTAAAATGGACATTGCAACTTTAAATCTACTTACTACCACCGAGAGTTGTTAAACTAGTGAACGCGCTTACTTTACCTCAGAAAATTATAATATATTTTTTTATTAATAAAATTGTTTATTCGACTGGGACGAGCGTAAGAAATGTAAAACAAAAATAAAAATTAGTGGTCTGTAAGTAGGTTTACGGACAATGATATTAGGTGATAACATCATTTTTCATTAATTTTTTTTTAAGGGTGGGCTGTGGTAAGCGCACACGCCGTCCATTCCGTCCGGGGCGACGAAAGGACGGCGCGCGGGCCCACAACCAACCCGTACCCACGTCACCTTCGTCATTGGGCCGACCACCAGTGCCGAGTTCCTTGTTCTCTGTGGTCGGCCCGACAGAATAATCTTTCGGGTACCCTAACTTCTTGATGTCCCTGTCCCGGGACGTCGGTCGCCGTCGCGCGGTCAGCCTCTCTGCGGGTGCCGGACTAAAGTCCCCGGTCCGGATGAAAACATTAATGCCAATTACAATTTTTCTATAAATTAACATTTATTTGCACTCATTATTTAAATAAAGATATTTTTTGAGAGATAGCTGTGTCACAAGCCGAACAGAGCTCGATCGTGCCTCTCTATTGCTTGTTCTGCACTCTCACTCGCACGCTCGGCTCAGGCGGAACGTGACAACGGGTAATGCTTTTTTGTGCGTGCAGCTAGCGTTCATCTTTATCTTTATATATATATATATATATATATATTTATATCTTATATATATATATATTTCTTGTGTACGTGCGTATGTCATTGAACTCCTCCTAAACGGTTGGACCGATGTTGATGACATTTTTGTGTTTGTTCAAGGAGATTCGAGAATGGTTTAGATTCACAATTGGACCCGCAGGTGGCGCTGCTATCAATTTCAAGAATTCCTTTTATTTTATTTGAATAGGATAGATAACCTCTGTTGGGTCAGCTAGTCAGTTTATAAAACGTTATCACATAAAAAAAAATGGAAAATTCCAAAAGTAACAAAGAAATCCACCTTCTCCTGTATAAAATAAAACAGTCATAAAATAAATTTATCACTGGTAGTAAATAAAGCGTAACATATTGCGCTTTCGAGTTATAAAAAGACATCGCTCTTCTGATACACAGTCGTTAAATGTTGTCAATGCGATCATTTCACATCGTGTTTAGTTTTGTAGGGTACCTAATACAGATCGAGAGATATTATGGTTTATTGGAAGTGTTTATTGTTTTGATTAGTATTGATAGCAAATTTTATCTTTGGATATTTCCCACATTTTATATGTCAAGACTCAGTAGAAATAAATCAATAGTGTGTTTAAAAATACCTTTTTTCGTGTAGTAACGGAGTTTCTCCGTGTGATGACGGAGTAAGAATACAATTCACTACCGCCTCTCTTGTCAGTGGGTGTTTAAAAGACGACTAAGACGGATATGATATGCAGATAATATTTATGCAAGAGAAGGAGAAATCAAAATAAAACCGTATGACAAATCGGCGCAGTAGAGTAGCTCAATTTTCCTTCTAATGTTGAGGAGGTCCAACAGCCCAACAGTGGGATTTTCCTTCAACTGTAGAAGGGGCCCCAGCCCAATATTGTGACTTATATGACCTGAGATGATGATGATGATCATGATGGAGTATTCACAAGTCACTACCCCTTATAGTGCCGTAAATGTCGTAAAAAACGACTAAGGGAAAAAGAATATGCATATATCATCAATGCAAGAGAGTAAACTCAAAATAAAACCTATATTAACCTGCGTATGTATAGTAAGTTCAATTCCTTCCTATTGCGGACGAGGCTTGAATCAAGCAGGGCGTATATGAGCTGAGATGATGATGATAAAATGTACCTATAGAAACCATACGATATGTTTATTTTAATCAGATAGTGGTAGGCCCACGCTGTTGGCTTGTTGCTTGTCTACAGCCGCAGGCCGATCCATCCAGGATAATATCACACTCTCGCAGAAAATCGAGGTCTGAGTAGTAGCACTTTGTTACTGCGCTTCGTTCGGTGGGTGATAGAGCCGCAAGCCCAATTTTCTGAGGACGTTTGCATGTCGTGGGTTTTAGTGATGCCTTTAGTATCATCGAACCTCATTGCACGCATTCACACTTCTTTCACTTTCTTCGCGGTAGACAGCTGCCTTGCAAAGGTCCATGAGCGGCAGCAACACTTACCATCAGGTGTACTGTTTGCTCGATTGCCACCGCTTGCAGTAAATAACAATACGATTTCCCCTTTACAATATTATTTTATTATCTTCTTCATTCTAATTATTTAAAGGGATATATGTATTCACCTTCTATGTTTACAAATTTCTAGTTCTCGTATAAATAAACGGACCTTACCATTTGCCGTGAAAAGCGGTTAACTCAATCCTCTTACGGACCTTGATTTCGTATTCTACCGCCACAATTTAAACTAGATACATTTACGTAAAACCTACTTGTGGGTAAAACTGAGTTTAATTATAATGGATATTTAATCAATTTTTCGCTTGCTACCTTTGTGTGTGTGCACAAATGCACACTTGTGTATTTGCATCTCTATATTCTGTGTAATTTTTCTCTATATTCTGTATATTTTGTATATATATGTATAAGTATGTAAAAAAAAAATGTAATGTATGTAAAAAAAATGAAAAATATATGTATTTATGTATGTATGTAATGTATGTAAAATGTAATGTAAAATATGTAAATTTTTACATATTTTTACATACTGAAAATAGAAATTGAACTCAATAGAACTTTTTGTACTAAAGAAGGTATTTAATTTTGACCTTGAATAACTTTTGAATTCATCGAAAAATTCATCGAAAAATTATATCAGAACTTTTTTTGTAGAGCGTTCAATTCTCTACAAAAATATTTAATGGAAATTGCAGAGCTGAGTATGGTTCATTGGTTACAAAATTCAGAACAAAAAATCCTGTGTTATTCTTATGGGAAATCGAAAACTGCGATGCGGACAACCTTAATATTAATATTAAGGGCTCATATTTTTAGAGGCCTATTTTGGCATCTAAACGAAACTTTTGAGCCTAGTTCAGAGAGAAAAAAACTTTTTTTTTGAAAAGCCCAATTTACATACATGTTTATGTGTTCGGATATTAAGAAACGATCAAATTCTTTAACATCTCGACGTCTGTTGGGCTCAAGCCTACTCCACAATTACTATTACACATTGAGATACTCCAGTTTTAGGCATAATTAAACCTTACTTAGACGAAATTAATATTTAACGCACCAAAAAAGGGAAAAGGTAGCCTACAGAATAATCCCTACTGCTTTTAAAATACAAAACTAAGAAAAGATCTCTAAACATTTTGGAGAAAAGTCTCAAGAGATTTTTAAGCAACCGGAGCTAATCTTAACTTGTTCTTTTTTTTTGTCGGCGCGCTTCTCGCTCCACTCCATCCGGGGCGACAGAGGGGCGTAAGCACGCACACCCGTAAGCCACCCGCGACATGTGGCCTTCGTCATTGGACCGACCACCGGAGCAGGGTGACTTGTCGTCAGTGGTCGGAGCTTAATTTGTTCCTAATTATATATAAATAATTCATTAATTTGCGGCTTTAAAAAAAATATTATTTGTAAAATCGGTTTACCGACTATAATTTTACATGATATGTACTTTTAGGAATTTATTACAACTGAATTTTCATTATTTTGTATATTACTATACAATGGTAATACCACACTGTGGATAGTTTTTTGTCTACAGCCGTGGGCCGGACTGACGGACCGGGGTAGTACCACACTCTCACAGAAAATCGAGGTCCGAGTATAGTAGCAATCTGTTACTGCGCTTCATTCGGTGTACAAGAGAGCCGGTAGCCTCACTTGCACACAACCTCATTGCCCGCATACACACTCTCTTTACTTTCTTAGCGGTAAGCAGTGGCCTTGCAAGGTCCATGAGCGGCAGCAACATTTACCATCAGGTGAACTATTTGCTCGTTTGCAACCATTTGCAATAAAAAAAAATACTACACAGAAAGGGGTAATTAATTTTTTTTTTGATAAATAAACATTTATTTACACTCATTATTCCAAATCATCATCATTTGCCTGCCCTTATCCCACGCTAAGTGGGGTCGGCACAACATGTACTTACCTTCCATAACCTCCTATCGGCCGTCATATCTGTACTCACCCTTTTCATACGCATGTCCTCATTCACACAGTCTATCCATCTCTTTTTGGGTCGCCCACGCTTCTTTCGTCCATCCACATTCATATCGATAACCCGCCTTATCACATGGCTTTCATCCCTCCTCATCACATGTCCATACCAAGAGAGAGAGAGAGAGAGTCATTATTCCAAATATTTATTTTATTTATATTATACAATTAATTAGAATTAGAAGTAACAATGACAATTAATTAGAAGTAACAATGTCACAAGCCGAACGCTTAGGCCGACGTACCTCTCTATCGCTTGTTTCGCGCTCTCTCTTGCACGCTCGGCTTAGGCGTAACGTGACAATGAGTAATGCTTTTTTATGCGTGCAGCCAGTGTTCATCGATTTATAAGATGTTGTTACACAATGACGGTGATGACTTACGGCACTGAAACGTGATCTCTAAATGTCGGCCTCATAAAAAAGCTCAAAGTCGCTCAGCGTACTATGGAGAGGGCTATGCTTGGTATTTCTCTACGTGATAAAAGCCGAAACATGGTAATCCGTAGAAGAACGGGTGTAACCGACATAGCTCGCAGAATTAGCATGTCGAAATGCCAATGGGCAGGCCACACCGCTCGTCGAACCGACAACCGTTGGGGAAGAAAGGTTCTTGAGCGGCGACCATGAATCGGACGGCGCAGCGTAGGACAACTCCCCACTAGGTGGACTGACAACATTCTCAAAGTCGCAGGGAACCGTTGGAAGGAAGTGGCGCAGGAACGTTCTGAGTGGCATTCTCGTGGGGAGGCCTATGTCCAGCAGTGGACGTCTGTAGGCTGATGGATAGATGGATATTACACAAAAGTATTATTCATAAACTTAAAATAATTTTGCTATGAAAATGAACTCGTAACACAATGTTATTATTTCTTCGAAGTTATAAATATAGATCACAATTTGTCTTACCTCATGAAATATTAAAGAAGAATCTATTTGTTCATCCCTAATAGTATAGAATATGTATGATTACGTAGGCGTTACGAAATTGCTATACCTGTCAACATAGAAACGTGAATCGCAATAATAATACTTGTATAGGTAATAGTAAATAATAAATATTAGTTTTTGTATTGTTTCCTAAAATTAAGTATATTTACATATAAAATTTTGAAAATATATTTAAGAATTTTTTAAAACAAATAATCCCAATACCTACTGTACGGTACGCTAGTCAGAGAAGGTGTTTTCTAGTTTTATTCCGAGTTTCCCTTCTTTGCATAGATGTTATATACAGAGTGTATCAGGTTATGCAGCAACTGGTCAAAAGGGAGCTAGGCAATGGTGGTAGGAACCGATGAAAAAAAATTTGAACGGAAAATATCGATTCGTTAAGGAATTAGAGACATGAAAGTTTTCAATTTTGTCATCGCTTTTTCGTGTAAATCCGATTGAAATGTATAAAGTCAATGATACTGAATAGGCAACATATTCATACTTTGTTATATATTCATTAGAAATTGAATAAATTAATGATTACGTTCGCATAAGCAAGACAAACTTCGCTTTAAAACAGCTGATCGGCCAATGACCGTTGACGGCTCGCCGTTGTTACCTACGCTCATTGAAGCGTTTGCGCAATTCTAGGTATGACTGAATGAAATTATACTGTCGAAGCTTTACATGCCTACATGTATTCTGTCTGTACATGCCTACATAATACGTAACATTTAAGGCATAGACTCTTAGACACATTTTTTTTAAATCACCATAATTTTTATGTAATATTGTTTTTTGTGTAATGTACATTCTAATTACGATCTATGACCGTTAAACTACAACATCCTCGAACAGTTGTCCCATAACCTGATACACCCTGTATACGTATTCTAATCACTCAGTCGTCTTTTACGACATTCATGGACATGAGAGAGGGCGATGAATTGTATTCACACTCACAATGTTTAATCTTTACTATTACGTATCTACCTACGTCCCATATCCGTCTTTTATAATTATCCACCAGTTAAAAAAAAAGATATTGGTAAATTGTATTCTTGTTCTTATACCTTAGAATTAAAAGATTAAAATAAAAAAAATTAAATATATTGCCTTAGTTATGAAAATATGATTTATGCAACTCTAGCTAAACAAATTAAATACACTGACATCCATACTAATATTATAAATGCGAAAGTAAGGATGTTTGTTAGTTTGTTTGTTTGTAACGCATTCACGCTTAAACCACCGAAACGATTTCAAAAATTCTTTCACCAATGGAAAGCTATAATATCAGGGAGTAACAAAGGCTATATTTTATCCCGGTATTCCCAGAGGAACGGGAACTACGCCGCGGGTAAAGCGACTGAAACCGAAGCGAAGCGAGGGCGGGTTGCTAGTATATACATATTTGAAGCTTTACTATAGTTACTAATCAAATGCAAATTCGTTGTTTGTTCGATTTCATCATTAGCTACTGCACTAATATTTAAATCACTATTTGTTCAACAACATCGTGTTTATTTAGCTGTCTAATTAATAAATAATTGTAACATAATAGAAGAGAATAATGATGAAGTAAAAATACTTCTCCACGGATGTCGTATAAAACGACTAAAGGATAAGACATGCAAGGGAAAAAAAGAAGCGACAAGAGGGTATAGGTAATATACAGATAATAAAACTCGAAATAAAACCCTATGACAACACGTCTGACTAGCGTGGTATGGTTAGTCAAATTCCCACCCACATTGAAGTAGGCCTGGCCTAACTTGAAAGTAGGACGTATATGAGTTTCAATGAACGATTGAATGAAAAGCAGGCAAGCTCGAAATAAAACCCTTTGTTAACACTCTGACAAGTATGGTAGTTCAATTGCCCACCTATTATGGAAGAGACTTAAGGTCAGCAGTGGGATGAATTGAGATGGAGGTAAGATAGGTACACAGATATACCTACATTCTAATCTTCATAAGAGTAATAATATTCATAAATAAATATATTTAGATTTAGGGCCTCTAACGATGTTACCATTTATTAAAAAGTTATCATAATCTATGAACTTAATAATAAACTATAGACTTATTCATGTCGCCTTTCTCTTGCATAGGGAGAATTACAGCAAAACATGATGCATAGAAGTTTTTGCTTAAAATTTATGATTGATCACTTGCTTAACATCAAACTACTAACTAACGAGAAAGATATATTAATTTTTGCCGCTATAGATTGCCGCGCTAGAAGATTTTTTGCAATTATAAACAAAACACTGGAGGCAGAAGAAAATTTACTTAGGTATTTGAGTTCGAGTAAAATATAAAACTAAAGTATAACATTTTTGTAATTTCTTTCCTTTGCTTCTTCTTTGTACGGGCACGGGCCTCTTCAATGTAAAAAAATAACTTACTATGTCTTGTCGCTAAGGTGGTGTGTCATATTCAAATTTAAAATTGTTTAATAATAATAATCGTTTATAAATTAATCCCATAAAGTACCACCGTCTCGGAACGGGACCGCTACTAAAAAAATATGGAAAGAAACTCAGCGGGCTTGTTTATTATTTTTATATTTTTCTTACTAACCTCTTTTATACTAAATTGTATATAACATGTGTAGCAAGTACCAGCTTCAAAGTCATGTCCATCGAACTATAATATACGTAATATAATTTACAAATATAATTCAAACGAGTACGATTCGACTAAGCGGCACACAGTCACGAGTTAATTACTAGAGTTACTATTACTCCCCTCAATTACTATAGAGTTAAGGAAGAGACTCGCTCCACGTAGGTATCACAAACAGATCCTTCCATATACTACAAACGCAAACTACTTTTAAAATAACTAAAACTAAAAATCATTAGACAAAAGATGCTACTGTTTCTTGTTCTAACTATAATTGTAAAGAGAATTATAGTTATAACTAGCTGACTCAACAGACGTTCTTCTGTTCAAATAAAATAAAAGAAATTTTACTTGAAATCGACAGCAGCGCCACCTACCAGGTCCAATTGTGAATCTAAACCATTCTCGAATCCCCCTTGAACACACACAAACAATTTCATCAACATCAGTCCAGCCGTTTAGGAGGAGTTCAGTGACATGCACACGTACACAAGAAATTTATATATAAAGAAAGATAACAAAAAAAAAAGTAACAGATTAGTTAAAATAACAAGACAATAGCTAAGTTAGGAGCTGCTCATTACCAATCTTTATTATCGTCTAGAAAATCTGAGATTTTATAATAACCTTTTTTGCGAAATCAATTATCGATAGCTTTTTAAAACCAGCGACTATTCACTGCATGTCTCGGATATCTTTATGAAATTTATTACAAAAGCGTGTATATTGCCTCATGCAAAAGTTGCTATTTTTTGGAGACGAATAGTATGAACAATTAATTTGTCCTTATTCCAATGATTTGGCTATACCTATGGGTACCTATGGGTATGGTATTGAGGTGTATCAGTGGCAGTCAACAGTTATTATTAAATGGATGTCCTGTCGTTTACTATCAAATTGATTAAAAAAAAAGAAACATTAAAACCGTATGTCAATCTGTCTGGCCTATATCGAAGTATGAGACTTGAGCACACTGAAAAGGATAATAACAGACTTTGTATATAAAATAAAAGTAGAAAAATACGTGCTTCTTTTCTAAGAATATTAAAACATCCAAGTTTAAAATTAATGCACAAACTCAATAACATACAATTTACATTGAATTCAGTAATTATATTTACGATCAAATAGTGGCACAACTTGACTTTGAAAATACTTGTACCTCTTACTTTGTTTAGTTATTTAAAACGTTTGTTAACTTTCTTTCTATGCTTTAATTCACAATAAAAGTAAATAAACGTGCATCTATATTTCGAATTTATATTTTGTTATCCGCCTGTCCTCTTATCAACCTTGGCAAAACTATTTTTACTATTTATTTATTTCATCATCATCATCATTTCAGCCTATCGCCGTCCACTGCTGGACGTAGGCCTCCCTCATGTTGCGCCACAATGAGCAGTCCTGTGCCGCCTGCATCCAACGACGCCCAGCTACTTTCACTAGGTCATCGGTCCACCTAGTGGGGGGGCGTCCTACACTGCATCGTCCGATACGTGGTCGCCACTCGAGAACCTTTCTTCCCCAGCGGTTGTCGGTTCGTCGAGCGATGTGGCCTGCCCATTACCACTTCAGCGTGCTAATTCTTCGTGCTATGTCGGTTACACCCATTCTTCTGCGGATTTCCGTATTTCGGATTCTATCTCGCAGCGAAATCCCGAGCATAGCCCGCTCCATAGCACGCTGAGCGACTTTGAGCCTTGATATGAGGCCTACATTTAGGGACCACGTTTCCGTGCCGTAAGTCATCACTGGTAACACTCACTGGTCAAAGAATGATGATGAAGCGTACTTCTCTAATTTCCCCGTCCCCCCCTCGGGGAGGACGTTGGTCTTTCCTCACGTGGTCGGCCTCTCGGCGGGTGACGGACTAATCCCCGGTCACGTCACCCGCGGCCTCGCCTAAAGCGGCATGAGGCGCAAGTACTCGCGCCTACGCCGCCCCAGTTGCCGGCGACTCTAATTTATCATTAATCTATACCTACTTTTAACTTAATCTATAACATATTATGAAAAGAAGTGTGTTATTAAATTCACTCAACTTCTTTTATGGTACCAAGTGCTCGCGTTATTGGCGTTCTGGCTAACAATGTATGTATTTTACTCTTTTACTGGTCTCAATATATGTATTTTAATGCCCGACGCAAAGATTGTTATAAGTGACTGTTATAAGTTTTACGCCAATGTTTGTCTGTGCGTTTGGCTGTGGCACCGTAGCTCTCGAACAGTTGCACTGATTTAGAAGCAATTTATTAACATCAAAGGGTAAAAAAATTTTCTTGCGGTAGTTTTTAGTTACGTTGGATAGAATTTGATTCAGCAGTTTTTTATTATTTTTGGTGACAAACGAGCAAAGAGCACACTTTATGGTATGGTAAGTGATACTACTACTCATGGACCTTTGCTAGGCTACTGCCTACCATGACGAAAGTGAAGAGAGTTTGAATGCATGCAATGAAGTTCGGTGATACTAAAGGTATCACTAAATCGCAGGTTTGCATGGGCAAATACTATCAGAAAGGTGGGCTTCCGGCTCTCTCGCTCAACAAATGGAGTGTAGTAGCAAATTGCTACTACTCAAACGTTGATTATTTGCAAAAATATGGTACTATAATAGGTGAACCGGTCTGCGGCTGCAGAGAGACGATCTTCGTCAGTGTAATTCTACTACATAAAATACTCTACATAGAGTTTTAACAGCCTTTTCGATTTTTTCCCAAAATTATGTGACTTTTTCGGCATATACTGGTATTATCGTTGGCTTGTTTAGGGAGCGTATAATGAGTTTTACTTTCAAATGTTTATGACCTAAACACCCATATAAAATGCTGCTATTTTGATGATGGAGCTTGAAGGTAGAATATTAAATAGAAATAAATAGGTAGAATATTTAAAGGCTCTTTTTCGTTCGTATCGGAGTAACTCAAAAATTGCCATTACTTTATTCTAAGTAGGTAATACATCATAAATAATATATATTATTTTTTATTTAATTATTTATATTCAAAAAATATACAACCCCACATTTCGCCTGATAATTCTGAATTTTACGCCATAGGGGCTAACCGACCTAGGGCTAGAACTGAGAATTATATGATTGCAGTAGCATATTTATGCTACTGAGCTAAAAATATTCTGGATTACATTTTCAAATTCCAGCCATCCAACCTGTGGCCGTCTACTGTTAGGCTTAGGCCTCCTTAATTGGGATAATGTCATAATCACCTTGCTTGATGGTTGAGCTGGCGAACGCAGTTAGTAAGAGTATTATGTGTTTCCCTATAAAATATTTATGTCCATTCCCCCAGTGACATCTTTTTTTTTTTTTTTTTTATGGGTGGGCTATGGTAAGCGCACGCGCGGTCCTGTCCGTCCGGGGCGATGAAAGAACGGCGCGCGGGCCCATATCCCACCCGTACTCACATCACCTCGTTGTTGGGCCGACCACCGGAGCAGATGTGACTTGTCATCAGTAGTCGGCCCGACGGAATACCTTTTCGGGTAACCTCTCACCTCTCGATGTACTGGGACGTCGGTCGCCGTCGCGCGGTCAGCCTCTCTGCGGGTGACGTGCCAGTGACCTCTACGCCAGTTTTTACGAGGCGCCAACGGAAACTAAGGAGGTTACCACACGGGGAGAATCCTCGAATTATAGATAAACAAAGTAATAAATATACTGTAAACAAGACTCAACAGAACAATAACTTGTCGAAGATCATGAGATTAGTACATAGATATATTTACCAAACTTTTTTTTATCTAAAGAAATAAATGTTATATTATGGTGGAATTTACATAGACATATATTTAACTAGCTGACCCAACAGACGTTGTTCTGTTCAAATAAAATAAAAGGATTACAGCACCATCTACCGGGTCCAGTTGTCAATCTAAACCATTCTCGAATCCCCTTGAACACACACAAAAAATTTCGTCGATATCCAACTGTTTAGGAGGAGTTCGGTGACATACGTACACAAGAAATTTATATATAAAGATGTACATCATTTTTGGTTCGCCAAAGCATAAATGGCAATCGAACCCACGGCACATGGTATGGCAGGCCGTTATCTTAAACACTACGTAATTAGTGCAGTCGTATTTATCATAGTATTTATACCTTTATTCTAAAAATGTATACGTTAAAAAACCGATCAAATAGCGCAATTCAAATGCAAATTTCACCAAAATAAACCGAATATTCGTATTACTAAACAATCCATATTGCTTTATCGAAGGCTCTATTGTGTTTTGTATGATTTGACAGCTACCATCGATCGTATATCAAAAGTCTGTGATCGCGACTATAGCTGAGGAATAGAAAAGAAAATATTCTCGTACGTCGATTTTGTAGAGGGAAAAAGTTCAATTTGTGGGTTGCGGCTGAAAAAAATGCGTAATCATATTATATTTTAGTTTATAAAGGTTATACGTAATGCATAACATATTCTATGTAGCACTTTTCGCCTACATAGATTCTGAAAGGAAAATTGCGAATAATGTTTTTAATAAATACTAATTAACGTGACATGTTATATCATCCATTCGTCCGTGTGGTGAAGGATTAAGAATACAATTCACAACTCCCTATCTTGCCTGTGGATGTCGTAAAAAGATGACTAAGGGATATAATATGATAACATCTGTGTAAGAGAAGGAAAACTCGAAATGAAACCCTATATTAACATGTCTAACCAGCATGGTATAATAGGTAAATACCACACCATTGTGGAGAAGGCCCGAGCCCGGCAGTTTGAACTATGTGGGCTGCGATGATGATGGTATTGTATCATCTTTTTCACTCTCCCAAGTTCCAAGTCTTTTTTCTATAATTTACAGAATATAGTTTTGTATTTGGGCCTACTAAACTTATGTTGAAATATACCTGCAAATTAGACAGTGAAGAGAAGTAAATGTCGAGAAGTGAGGAAGAAATCGAAAAATTATTTTTGGGATCGGGTACTATTATTATTTTATACAGAAACGATCAACTGGGCAAACGATATCTGGTCCTCCGCTTTGTGAAAAAGCATTACAACTAACTAAAAAAAATTGTGGCAAATTATGCAATATTTAACTGTCTTTTTTTTTTTTTTTTTTGTGGGTGGGTTACGGTCGGTGCGCCTCCGCACCACTCCGTCCGGGGCGACAGAGGGGCTTAAGCACGCAACTCCCACAACCCACCCGAAAACCACGTCACCTTTGTCATTGGGCCGACCACCGGAGCACAGTTAACTTGTCATCAGTGGAATATTTAACTGTCCAAATAGAACTTAATACATTCCATTATCTGGATTTTCGAATATCCTAATGTCCAACGAGAACAATTAGTCAGGTTAATCGAGTTTCCACTGTATACAGCTTGCTATTACAGCTTGGTAGATTAGGAATATAATTGACCCCTCAGTATCTTTCCATGGGTATCGTAAGAGACGATTAAGGGATTATGCTATGCAAGAGAAGGAAAATTTGAAATAAAGCGTGGTGTATTGGCAGGTAATTTTTTTTTCCCGCCCCAAATAGGGGGTATTCCGTCGGGCCGACACCTGACATCAAGTCACCCTACTCCGGTGGTCGGCCCAACGATGAAGGCGACGTGCATCGTGAGTGGGTTGTGGGTGTGCGTGCTTACGCCCCTCTGTTGCCCCGGACGGAGTGGCGCGAGGAGCGCGCCGACCGCAACCCACCCCCAAAAAAAAAGGTATATTTTCCGAAATATTGATGAAACAGTTTGTGCAATATTATCCAACCATATATTGTGTAGTATATTTGTATTTTATTCTGGTTCGGTTTCATACTGGAGATCGTAATTACAACACATGTAGGGTTAACTTTATATAAAAAAGTCAGAAAAATAAATAATAGACAATCACGTCCAGTTTCTTACCGGCTCTTATCAATATTATATTGAATGTGTCACGTTCTATTCTGGTAATGTAGTTTATTTGATTAATTTAAGTTAAAATAAAAATATATGTAGGAGCCTTCGCAGGGTTTATAAATAATTGTCACGTATTCGGTACCAGTGGTCAGCCCAATGGTTTTGGGGAAGGAATACAGCGGGTTATGTGGTCGTGCGGCGACCTTTCATCGCCCGGATGGAATTGACAGTGTGTATCTACCATAGCCTGCTAAAAAGGGGTTATCCTTACTAATATTATAAATGCGAAAGTAAGTTTGTTTGTTTGTTACGCTTGCACGCTTAAACCACAGAACCGATTTAAAAAATTCTTTCACCAATGAAAAGATATATAGGCTATATATCAGGGAATAACATATAAGCTATATTTTATCCCGGTATTCCCATGGGAACGGAAATTACGCGGGTAAGACTACGGAAACCAAGCGAAGCGAGGGCGGGTTGCTAGTACATAATAAATATATGTTTGACGTCACGAAATCCTAAGCAGTTCTTTGTCAATTTTAGAGTAATAATCGATCATGTGTTCAGTTTACGACTTCTTTTTAGCAAAATATAATTTGACGACGTCATCTCGACCTTCCAGTTGGTAGTTGGAGGGCTTTTTATCAGAAATGTAAGTTGGTACGATGTTCTCCTTCGACGTTAAAGTAAGCCATAGCTAACAATTATACGTAAGCAAATGCTAAAAGATAGAATTACGCGTCCTGAACTCAAAGTCGCAACTGCGTAGATTATTGCTCCTCAAATAACATGATATTAAAGTCTTAGATAGCTTAGCTACGACTCGATAGTTTAATTGGGTAATTCATTGCAACCCACATAGAAAATCTTGTGTGGGTTCACGTTCAATGTGCGATTGAAATTACGGAAGGGCCATGAACATGTCGCTATCAGCGGGAGCTTAGTGCAGAGCAGTGAGGGGTAAGAACAAATATACAAAAATATTTGATGACGTCACGTGATGCCGCATTCGGCGGCAATATGAGCGGTTTTTACTGAACGAAATGCCGCAGCAGCGCGCAGCGTGGTGAGTGACAGAAAAAAATACATGCGCTACCCTATGGGAGGTCACGAATTAGAGCGGTGCGGACAACCGTAAACTGGACCTAGTGACTAATCAAACAAAATATTTTAGGAGATTTTGTAGTTGAATTCTGCTGTATTTAATAAAGAAATTTTAATTTGAATGCCTATATAGATATTAAAGTGTCCACAGCATAAGATTAAAAATGTAAAAGAAAGGGTTATGGAATGAAATAAAAAGAGATTTTCAGGAAACTGAAATTCAAAATTACTTAAAATAGGAACGTCTCTCGAAATAAAGCAGTCACTTTTTGTAACGATATATCTGATTAGGTCCACCTCGGTTGCAGTCACTACACGCTACTTCGACGCTCTAAATATACGTGGCATAGACGCCGCCATGCTCGCAGACCTAGCCGCCGCGTGTCGCTAATGTCGGAACTCGTGGCCAGATCGTTAATGTGCTTTCAAAAGGGCTTCGTGACTAACGCATATCTTTCTTAATGAACCACTATCTTTTACACATTAGTACTTAGTACAGATCAACTGAATTATTATGTAATTTAATTGACCCTTATCTCACCACTATCATCTTAGCTAATATACATCCCACAGCTGGGCTCGAACCTCCTTCACAATGAGAGGTATTAATATACTACACCTCCCTATTCCCCTTATCCGTATGGTGACGCAGTAAGAATACAATGCACCATTCTTTCTTGCCCATGGACATCGTAAAAGACGACTGAGGGATATACCATGCATATAACGTCTATGCAAGAGAAGGAAAACTCGAAATAAAACTCTATACCAACCTGTCTGATTAGCAGGTATAGTCAATACGCCTTCTATTATGGAGATGGCTCGAGGCCAGCAGTGGGACGTATATGAGCCGAGATAATGAACCTCCCTGTTCAAACTGATTAGTATACCGTTTTAAGAATATAATTCACCGCCCCTTCTCTTGCTCGCGAGTGTCATAAAATACGACTAAGGGATATAGTATCCATGTGGCATATATGCAAAAGAGGGCATTCTCAAAACAAAGCCCTATGCCAACACGTCTGACCAGCATGAGTACTCCACAGGGGTATTCCGTCGGGCCGACCACTGAAGACAAGTTACTCTACACCAGGTGCTTACCGGACATGGGGTCTTCGGTAAGTACCTGCACAAAATTGGAAGAGAAGAGGCCCCAGGATGCCATGAGTGTGGCGCGCTAATCGACGATGCGCGCCATACACTAGAAGTATGCCCCGCCTGGGGGCCTCAGCGCCACGTCCTCTCAACGGACATGGGAACAGCGGACCTGTCGTTGTCGACCATCATCTCCAAGATGCTCGGCAGCGACAGCTGTTGCTCGTCGATGGCCTCCTTCTGTGAGGCTGTCATGACAAGGAAGGAGGCCGCGGAGCGGGCACGCGAGGCACTTGCGTCCGCAGACTCGCTCGGAGGAGACGCCGTTATGCGCTCCTCCATCCACCACCCTGAATGATGACAGGACGTGGCCAGACAGCCAAGTGTTGGGGTGTTGGGGATAGAATGTCATCAAACGATCTCTCCGGCACCTCGTAAAAGCGCGGCAGGGGCCGCTGTAAAAAAAAAAACGTTACTCTACACTGGTGGTCGGCCCAATGATGAAGGCGACGTGACACGGGTGGGTTACGGGGCCGCGCGCCGCCCCTCTGATGCCCCGGACGAAGACGGGCGGCGGGGGCACTGACCGTAAAAAAAAGCCTAGTATAATGAGTCAATTTCCCTCCCATAGTGGAGGATAATGCAAATATGTCAATATTTCTACACTTTGACTTTATAATATTGATTACTGAACCGAATGTGTTATTACCGTTACTCCATCGTTGTAAAAATTATGCAATCCACCCTGTGACAACAAACTATACATAAATAGTGTCACTAATTCCATTACGCAGCCAGTTACCATAAAGGAAGGGGAGTAAATCAACCATAAAATATTTTTGCAGGAGAAGCAAAAATCGAAATGAAGCCTTTTTATTATCGGCAAGAAAAATGCTACGATGCTACATAGCTGAATATTTATTCAAACTACTATCGCACTCATAAATTGTACTAACTGTTATCATTATGGTAGTGAACGAACTATATTATTTATCGCCTTTCCATTTTTCACGATTTTAGATTACTGAACAAGTGAGTAATTATTAAGGTAATTAGCAACCCGCCCTCGCTTCGCTTCGGTTTCAATCGCCTTACCCGCGTAGTTCCCGTTCCCGTGGGAATATTGGAATAAAATATAGCCTACGTTACACCCTGATTTTATAGATTTCCATTGATGAAAGAATTTTTGAAATTGGTTTGGTGGTTTAATCGTGAAAGCGTAACAAACAAACTTACTTTTCGCATTTATAATATTAGTAAGGACTGACTGCACAAAATGATTAAGATCCTATCTATTATACCAAGTGTCACAGATTCTAATTTCACGGACAATATTTATGCGAATCACAAATTGTGGTTCTGAGACCGAGTGTTCTTTTTTATTTTTTGTGTTGGTGGCAATCGAACTAACAGCGCATCTAGTGGTAAATGATACTACGCTAATGAATCTTTACTAGCTCGACGCCTACTGTGAAGAAAGTAAAGATTTGATACTAAAGACATCACCAAAACCCATCACACGCAAACGCTTTCAGACAGTTGGGCTTCCGTCTGTCTCGCTCAACGAAATGCAGTAACAAATTGTTTTTACTCAGACGTCGATTTTCTCGACCATTTTTTCGAGACGATGGTACTACTGGGGGTGATTTGTGTCCGATATACTGCTCTGCGCACACTTCCACCAACCCGGTGGACTTCCACTTCCTTGCAGCCCAGGTAGCCGAACAGTGCCGCCAGACGTGACCGAAGTTGGCGCCGAAATTGCCTCCAAAACCGACGCCATGATCGCCGTTGTCCGCGCCATGCGAGCGCACTCATTCAGGTGCATCGCAAACGGCGCGGCTTGCCAGCATAACCGAATATCCAGTATTCCAGCAGAGTTCGGCCGCCTGCAAAGCATCGGGATGGGAATGCTCGTCCTCACGGCGTTCCCATGTCTACCAACGTAGGAACGAGCAGTCTGCCACATCGAGGAAGAAAGGGACTCCTCCCAAGTACCCGCGCCACAGAAGATTTAGAACACCCTATCGTCATACTCACATACAATGCGGAGGTGACCGCTGAGTCACCTTAAGGTCGCAGGTCGTTACGGAGCGGGGCTTCACCCGGGGTCACCGGGTTCTCATCCTGCTCGAGTGGTCCGCCCTGAAGGTGTAGAGAACGGTCACCACCCCGAAAGAGATCACCTCGGCACAAACGTCAATTAGAAGAAAGACATCCGAAATACGTCACTTCTTTAAGTGATGTCGACAGCCGCCGCAGACATGAACATACATGGCCGACATTGCGTCCGACATCTCTGACTGGAGGTCAGTCCACTTCGCCGAGAGGGGTGATCGACGAAAAAGGAGATATAGATACAACAGTGGTCAGACGGGTTGGTATAGAGTTTTATTTTAAGTTTTCTTTTTCTTGTATGTTTCTGTATATGATATCCCTTGGCCATCTTTTATGACATCCACCGGCAAGATTGTGTACTGTATTCTTAGGTTTTGAATGCGCTATATAAGATAGATAGACATAAAAGATAGATAAAATATATTGCGTGACAATGATACAAGTTTATTTTTCAGTTTTGGCAGATTCGTTTGAAGTTATAATTTATTGGTCAGGTTATCGCGTGACAGATTTATTGGAAGCTATTATTCAAGTTCTACATTATATGTTGTGGCAGCTTCGTCTTAGACATCTAGTTATATTATTTATTTCTGACAAAATTTTCATTTCATTATTTTCGTTGGCAGTCTGAAAAATTGTAGTTTTTAATCATAGTTATAAAATATTATATTTAAAGTCCGTCGCATTCGTATAATATCTTTACTAATATTATAAATGCGAAAGTAAGTTCGTTTGTTTGTTACGCTTTCACGCTTAAACCACCGAACCGATTATAAAAATTCTTTCACTAATGGAAAGCTATAATGTCAGGGAGTATCATGGGTTACATTTTGTCCTGGTATTCTCACAGGAATGGGAACTAAGCAAGTAAGGCGACTGAAACCGAAGCGAAGCGAGGGTGGGTTGCTAGTAAATAAATAAAATCGAATTGTGATATGAGTTTGTAATGTCACTATAGTAGGTTTTTTCTTGTTGACACGGTTATTTGCGCGATACATATGGGGAAAAACTAGTTAAACACTAACATACCATCCGCCTGAATTCAGCCCTCTTTGTTTCTCGTTGCCTATCGCATAGACATTCATCATTATTCTAAAAGTCGCCATCTTTCTCCACTTCGAATAATACGCGGTTATAAAATGCACTATAACGGCGTATTATTCAAAGAATTAGCAGACTGAAGTGGCAATGGGCAGGCCACATCGCTCGACGAACCGACAATCTCTGGGGAAGAAAGGTTCTCGAGTGGCGATCACGTATCGGACGGCGCAGTGTAGGACGCCCCCCAACCAGGTGGACCGACGACCTGGTTAAAGTTGCTGGGCGTCATTAGATGCAGGCAGCACAGCACCATACTTTGTGGCGTAACATGAGGGAGGCCTACATCCAACAGTGGACGGCAATAGGCTGAAATGATGATGATAATGAAACACTTTTTGTCTGACTGTTCTGTCTGTGGTAATTCTTAAAACAGCTAGACCGATTGTCTATACAAGGAGTAAATTAGTCCATTGTTCTCTTTCAGAAAACCCCTATAATATTTTGCTAGGTCCAGGACTCGTACCCAAGGCCACATAGCAGATACTACAAATTTAAAATGTGGCAGTAAAGCCGCTGGAACCGAAGCGAAGAGAGGGTGGGCCGCCAGTAGCAAAATGAAATTGTAAATCAGAAATATTAAAGTCGAATTTGTTTACAATAGCGAAATACCCAACTAACAGGTAACTTTCTGATGTCCACAATCGTTTTTCCTCAGCCACATTCAGATATATCTTAATTCTTCTATAAGAATGTTTGTCACGATTGTAACTCCTTTTGAATAGCTGGATTGATTTGATCGAATTTTTTTCCAAATTCGAAATTGGTTTCCGAATAGTTTGAACACACAATTGGAGACGGTAGGTGGCCCTGTTGTTGAAATTTGATGTGCTGTATAATTATATTTCAAAATATCATGTTTAATGTGGCGTTACTTTGCCTCTGCCGGATACACTAATACATATAAGAGGAAATCTCTAATGGCGGACACTTAAGATTTTCAGGATATAAAATAAAAAATATTTTTAAAATTTTATCTTTATTTAATTACTAGGAACCGACCCTCGCTTCGCTTCGGTTTCAGTTGCTTTACCAGCGGCGTAGTTCCCGTTCCTGTGGGAATACCGGGATAAAATATAGCCTATGTTACTCCCTGATATTGCAGCTTTCCATTGGTGAAAGAATTTTTGAAATCGGTTCGGTGGTTTAAGCGTGAAAGCGTTACAAACAAACACACAAACATCCTTACTTTCGCATTTATAATATTAGTATGGATTAATATTAAATTAGACACTTTAAAATTAAAATAGATCAACAGAAATGCAATTTCACCATAGTGTTATTTATAAATATAAATTAAACTTTAATTTTACATAACTGAATAACTACATCGGCTGACCCTATTTGATTTTGATCCCCCACTCTCCTTTCACCCGTATTTGAATAATATATATTGGAATTTTTCGAAATAATACGAGTGTTCGGCACTAGAAAACTTCCCCCTATATAATGCAATAGGCCCCTTTTGCATTTTGCATTTTTTGCCAATATATAATATTGCATTTTATATGCCAATATATAATATTTTTATATTTATATATGCTAATGCTGAGATGGTGACCCTTTCGGCAGGACATGTATTAGGTCGCTTTAGTCTGCTACTGATCATTCAGACTGTTGTGGTCGTACACCTTTTGTTCCGTTTATCCTAAACTATTATTACTGATGAACTGACCACTATATATATTTGTTTTGTTTTTATAATTTTTATTTAGTATACCTTATTTTTTTTTTCTCATTTTAAATTAAGCATAGATTTATTTCTTCTGATGATAATTATCTTTAGCATGTCCTACGCCGAATAAATGCATTTTTCTTTCTTTCTTTCTTTCTATTGCTTATACGCTCATAACAATTCAAACATGATTAGGAACATATCTAGTTATAAATTACTACATATTGTATAAGCACAAAACATATGGCCCAAGCTATTTCCTATACAAGATAATTGCCTTTGATATAACATTTCTATCTTCTTGGTATAATATCATAAGTGGTAATGTGATTCTAGATCTTGGAGTGAGCTAATTTGAGTTTCACGTATCAGATAACTTTGCGTTATTTATTAACACGCCTTACTTAAACACATGGTGTTTAAATTGGTACTAAAGCTTCGTATTATATATTACGCGTATAGAATTGCAGTAAGTCAAAGACGTCGTACAGGCATTATATTACATTACACTACGACTCTGTACTCCACTAGAGAACAAAATAGATAAAATGTCGTGTAATATATACGAATATTTTTGCCGACCTGTCTGACCAGTGTGGTATAATAAGGTCAATTTCCCTTTTATTGTGGAGGAGACTCGAACCCAACAGTGGGACGCATATGAGCTGAAATGGTGATGATTTTTTAGATGTAGACTAAGAATAACCTTGCGTGCGGAGATGGAGTAAAAATACAATCTAGCCCTACCCTCTCTTCCCCGTGGGTGTCGTAAAAGTCGAAAAAGGGATATGATATTTATAATATAAAACATCTATGCAAGAGGTAATTTCCCTCCTATAGTGGAGAAGGTCGGAGCCCAACAGTAGAACGTATATGAGCTGAGATGATGAAGAACTACTGTGGAATATAAGCAGCAAACATTAAAAGAAGAAAAAAAAATAGTATGGACAACACTATAGGCCTTCCACGGCTACATAGCCGTGATCCGCCTTTTTAGCGAACCGTCCGCACTACATGATTAGAATTTAATTTACTTTAAGTATATTTATTGACTATTTTTTAGATACTAAGCTGTATATGAATTAGAAAATTCCAAGTCTAAAAATCAAATCGTAAAATTATACCAATGTGCATGCTCATAGCACACCATGCTCACCATGCTCTTAGCATGATTGTAATAAAACGGTTTACCGATGATTGCGACGAGATCACGACGCTGCTCAGCCGAAATAAACCTAGCCTGGCCTATATTCAAATTTATCATAGAGAGCTATTCAAGTTTTTATACCTGGTACTGTTTATTTTTTTCCGTACATATATTTTTGTACTGCTACCATCTTTAATAGTAGGAAATAAAATAGCAAGCCATCATATAGCAGTGTGCCTTAAATAGGGATGTCATCAGAGTATCCATCAAGATAATGCCATTATTTTACGTAAATCAATGCGGTAAATAAGCTTATATGGTGAAATAATCCCTTAGTCATCTTTTTGACACCCAGGGGCAAGAAAGGTGAGTATTGGATTCTTACTCCGTCACCACACGGAAATAGTAGAATAGAGATTAGACACAATTTATTTAACTCTATAAATCACAGAAGTAATTGATAATTTCGACAAATAAAATCACATATTTTCAAAACATGTTTGTGTGCTTTGGACTGAAGCGGACCTTATATTGATATACAAATTGAATAAAATAAAAGTACTCATTCATAAATTCATTCATTCATGAAGCTAAAGTTACCTTCTAATAATAATGTAAGTATTATCATATTATTATAAGCTTATAAAAGTAAGTAAAATACATAACACATTAAACTGAAATTTTGAAATTTACCCTTAAACTTTTACCTATTATCATAACTTGTTTGAACCAGGAATGTAAATTAAACCCACGCTTACAAATAAACTTTGTTATTTTAACTTTGTTTAACATAATGCTTAATTGATCAAGTGCCACAATCATGCATCTGCTGGTCTGCTGAGGGATTTACGTCTTTTTTTAATCCTATAGTCCGTTCATAGCTTGACTTTTTAACCTGTTGTGGTATGACAAAGTCGTCAGGAGCAACGTCAAGATACTGAAAGGTTTTGTCTGCCCCTTCTGATCAGCCACTGATACCGTTACCTTGAATTCGTTTGCCCGCCAGATGAGTTACCCATTCTAGTATCACCTCTGTTGACATGTCAGAAGCTATGTGTCAGTACTTCAAACTGTGCCCAAACAATGTATCGACATTCTTGTTTAAGTATGGACGGTATGAACCATACACTGGCGATGTGCTAATTTAACATGGAAGCTTATCTTACCACAGTGTCTTATTATTGAGACGAGTCCGAGGCGTTGTATGTATGCGGATTGGTGTTGAGACCAATTCTGTGGAACATCAGTAATGATTGGTCGTTAAATTACTGCCTCTCTCTCAGAACGGAATAATTTGTTAGGCTCACTAACATCTACACTCGAGATATTACACGCTTGTTACTGTTCGAGTAGCAAGTTGATGAGACGCAAGACGATGGCCAGCTCTGGCTATGGATTTGATATGGCATAATGTACTCAGACTTAAAATGGTCGCAAACAAGATGAGGGCCTGTTTTTTATGGGTTCTGTAGTGCTTCTACTGACGCCTTGATCATTTTAAATTCCTTACTTATAAGCTTCATTTAGATGACGTATCTAGACTTGGTGCTTAATGCTCAGTCTAAGGCAGATTAAAGACGCAATGCTAAAAAATAATGTGTATTAAACCGCGCCGTACTAATGCTTATATTTTGTTATTTTATTATGAATATAAAATATCAATAAACTTAATCCGTTTATAAATTCTTTCGATTAAGAAAAAAATGTAAATTGTCAAACACAAAAATCGTGTTACACTCAATATAATTACGTCACTTTCGAGAAATGTTGAAAGTTAATTTCTATTTCAGTAATAAAGCTCAAAAGATAAGCTTTATAAGATTAATTAACTTTCGTTTTTAATATGTCACGAATCACAAAGCAATGTAACTGAAAACAAGGACACTAATGGACAACAAAAGTTCATGGCCGTGAAATTAATTAAATGAATTTAAATTAATCATCAATGTGTCATATGAGAGATATACCGAAATAAATTACAAACCTTGAACATTTTTGTAATGAGTTTCAATTATTGGGGAACAAGGACTCATGAACATTAATTTAGAGAACATGTTGTGTCTCAAATTGTAAGATTAGTTGAATTATTTTTATGTGTACCTAGTCATAGAGTCCATATTACTTTATATATACAAGAGTGTCCCTAAATTAAACGTCCAACGGAAAGTGGGTGGTAGATGACTTTATGACAGCTATGAAATAAATAAAAATTCAAGTCACTTTTTTTTTGATATGAGCATATTACTAAAAACGGTGAAAAATTAGACCTTGTACGATATTTTCAAGTACTATAACGACAAATAGGCTAGTTTTGGCATCGGATATTTCTTGTTGGAAGCGCAGATAACTGCACTATCGACTACAAGTACAATTAAAACTAGACATGTTACAATGACATAAAAAAAGATATACATTTGTTATGGCTATTCCTTATTTTTTTCGAAGAAAACGTTAATCATTTGAATTTAACACACCACCCTGTAAAAAAATGTACCGAAACCAGTGGCAAGTAATTTTAAAAGTTGGCCACATTATTAATTATTCCAAAATGGTATAATACCTTCTAGATGTTATCGTAACTTTTAGAACTTTTACCACACTGGTCAGACGTGTTGCCATAGCTTTTAATTTGGAACTTTTCTTATCTTGCATAGATGTAGTATGCATATTATAATTCCTTAGTCGTCTCCTACGACAGCCACGGGTAGGAGGTGTGGTGAATTGTATTCTTATTCCGTCATCACACGGAAAATACTCTTCATTAAAAATGAATAAAGAGCATTTGTCAATATTTACCTTCTAAGGGAACTAGGCGGGTAAGGTGACTGAAACCGAAGCGAAGCGAGGGCGAGTTGCTAGTTAGTCAATAAAATACTGAGAAAATTTTTATATAAAAATAATCTAAGAAAATGTCACTCTCAAGAATATTTTAAGAGGCACCATAGATTTTAATGAGCAATAAACATTAATAGTTGGATGAAATTGCCAATTTGTTTGGTGACGGAGTAATAATACAATTTACCACCACGGGCGGATTCAAAATTTGCACTAACTTCCGGTACCACCACTTTAGTACGGCAATAGGTTTTTCGACATTTATTTTTAATCATTTATCTATATATATAAAAATTAATCTCTATTTCCCTTGGTCATCGCATCACGCGTGAACGAATAGAACAATTTCGCTAATTCTTATTCGTTGTGTTTAATATTGTCAGGAGAATGTTCTTATGAAAGAAAAAAATAAGAAAGTTGAACAAAACATTAAAAAATTTGAGAAAACCTTACAACAATATTAATTTTACGTGATTGTTAATTGTTTGACATAACGGCCAGTCATCTATTCTATACCAATAAATAAAATTGGAGTGTCTGTTTGTAATGGCAAAATAATAGACTTTTTTCATGCTCACACGGTTATTTGCACGACACCTATGCCTAAAATAGCAATTAAAAAATTTTTGTCTGTCTGTCTGTCTGTCTGTTTGTTCTGGGTAATCTTCAAAACGGCTGGTCCGATTTCAAAAATTCTTTCACCAATGGAAAGCTATAATATCAGGAAGTAAACTAGACTATATTTTATCCCAGTATTCCCACGGGAACGGGAACTACGTGGGTAAAACGACTATAACCTATAACCGAAGCGAAGCGAGGGCGGATTGCTAGTTTGAAATAAATGTCAGCTATTGAATGCGCGCTGCAAATATCGTTTAACATAGATGGATCAGTTAATACACAGTTTATTTATCATTTCGTGTAATTTGATTTCAATTATAGTGTAAGTTTTTGGGAAATGTTTTTTCATCACCTTTATATTTAAAGTTTAATTTAATATACAGATTTTGGTTGGTTTTAATATTTTTAATACACTGCTTTCATTTATTTGACATAACAAAGAATATAATACAATATTTTTTTTTAATTTTAACAGATTGTTTTCAAAAATGCCAGCAATTGAAATGTTGCGTTTAATCCTTATCAAGTTGCATTTAATTATAACGTGGAAATCAATTAGATTTGATATCAAATTGTCGCTATTGGATATATTTTTTTTATTAATTATTCAATAGTTAAGACATGACAACGTTTTTCGGGTCAGCTAGTAAGTTATAATAAAGCCGTAAATTAATAATATTAGCCATAATTCCTCACTTTCACCTGAGAAGTTCGATTTACTCACGTACTCACCTGTACCGCTCAGAAATGACTGCATAGCGCTCAGAGTTATTTTATGATATAGTAACAGCTTTCTAAGCGTTATTCACGTTGGTTCATTTCACAGGTTATTTTTTTCCATAGGCTTGTAGTCTACATGAGCGAGCGCGAGCCTAAAGATTGTGAGTCTATATAAATCATCATAATCATCGCAGCGTACATATACCTCCCACTGTTGGATTCGGGCCTCCTTCACAATGGGAATTTGACCTACTATACCATGCTAATCAGACGTGTTGGTAAAGCGTTTCATTTCGAGTTTTCCTTCCCTTGCATAGATGTTATGTGCATATTATATTCCTTAGTCATCTTTTATGACATCTATGGGTAAGATAGGGAATGGTGAATTGTATCCTTACTCCGTCACCACACGGTAATATATCCATACTAATATTATAAATGCGAAAGTAAGGATGTTTGTTTGTTTGTTTGTAACGCTTTCACGCTTAAACTACAGAACCGATTTCAAAAATTCTTTCACCAATGGAAAGCTATAATATCAGGGAGTAACATAGGCTATATTTTATCTTGGTATTCCCATAGGAACGGGATCTACGCCGCGGGTAAAGCGACTGAAACCGAAGCAAAGCGAGGGCGGGTTGCTAGTATCATATAAATATATAGCAATAAAAACAAAATTTGCATTCAAACTTTCCTAACAAGGGAAATTACTTTACCAGCGAAGCAAGTAAATTTTTATACAACCACTCTGAGCAATTATTTTTGTCATGAAATAAAGGAACTTTACAGTAAAATATATTCAGGCGTATGCAACCAACATGAATATACTTTCTAAACAACATGACCTCAAGTGAAGTACTTTTAGTGATGTGAAAATTTTATTGATAAAATTATTTGCTTCTACAAGGAATTTTTAATTTAACATATTATTTCCGTGTGGTGACGGAGTAAGAAGATAATTCACCACCCCCTATCCTGCACATGGGTGTCGTAAAAGACAACTAAGGGATCATCATCATCATCCGAGCCCACATACGTCCCATTCTTGGGCTCGAGCCTCCTCCACAATGGGAGGAAATTTGACCTACTGCAGTTTTCCTTCTCTTGATGTTATGTGCATATTATATCCCTTAGTCGTCTATTACGACATCAACGGGCAAGATTACGCTATAGACTGCTATAGATTACGATAAACCACCTATGCGATAGCTAAAGTTAATTAAATTATTCGTGGCGATAAAGACTATATAAAAAAGGTTGGTTTAATTATCGCAAATGTTCTCCATTCATAAGTGCCCCGAGCTGAATATTGTGTAATCTTTGAATATTATCTATTTGAGTTTGTGTATTGGGTGCAATTAGATTAATCTATCGTATTTTAAATGATAGATAAAATAAATGATAAAACTTCAAAATATTTGAAAAGTAATTCTGCGATTTTGTAGCGGTTACAGTTAATACCATCTCCCGTGGATGTCTTAAAGGACGATTAAGAACATTATATCGACCTTTTTTTTTGAGGGTGGGCCTTGATCAGCTCGCTTGCCGCCCGGCTCCGTCCGGGGCGACGGAGGGACGCCGTGCGGCCCCATGACCCACACGTGGCACATCGCCTTCGTCGTTGGGCCGACCACTGGTGCATAGTCCCTTGTCTTCAGTGGTCGGGCCGACGGAATACCCCGTTCGCGGAGTACCCTCCCCTCATGACGTCCCCCCTCAGGGGCGTCGGTCGCCGTCGTGCGGTCGGCCTCTCGGCGAATGACGGTCCAGTCACCCGCTGCCTCGGCTAGGGCAGCATCAAGCGCAGGTAGTCGCGCCTGCACCGCCCCAGTCAACTTTATATCGACCTGGGCCAACTCGATGCCCTCTTATTCGAATATAAAACTCTTATTAGTCTTTCCGCCTTCCTAGACAGTTGACTAGTCATAAAACTATTGCAATATGTACCTAATATGAAAGAAGAGTACATGTTAAATCGGTCTAAGTAATTTTGATAGCAGCCAGATAATGATAAGTATTTTAAATATATAATTGTTGTCATTAACACTCTCTTTGTATGTCATAATCCATAGCTTATATCAAAAGCAGAGTAAACTAAACAAGTCATATTTTAAATCTATATATATAATTGAATTGCTATTCGTTAGAGTCGCTAAAACTCGAGAACGACTGGACCGATTTGGCTAATTTTGATCTTGAATTATTTGTGAAAGTGCTGTGTGGTAGCGGCTTCGAATACTACCAACCCTTGCTTTGCTCGTGGGTGTCGTAAAAGACGACTAAGAGCCCTAGATTGACCTGGACCAACTCCATCTGGTACCATTTGGTTCAACGATTACATTCCCAAGGAGGGTTGACGTCAGGCAGGCGGCCAGTCATAAAAGTCATTGCCGAAACTTTTTGCAATATGTCAAAACAGATGACATATTGCGTCGACCCCAAGTAATTGGGATAAGAGCAAGATGATGATGATGAATTATTTGTGAAAGTCCAGGGAAGGTTTATAAGGTGAGAAAATAAGGAAATATGCAAGTAAAATCAATAATTTTATTTTCCCATACAAACTGTTCTTGCCTGTCAAACATTTAATGTTCGTCTCTTCTTCTTCTTCTTATTTGATGGCAATGAGCTAAAATAATGTGAGCTATTGGTGTCAGTGTCGAGTTATTGTATTGATTATTCAAGTTTCAGTCTTCGTCTTTCAGTCAGTCGTTAGCATGATTTGGTGCTGATATCCAAGTCATGCCGTCTCTAAGAATTTTGGCTGAGTGTCAAAATGCACGCAATTCGCTATTATATCATTTTCACTATATTTCAAAATTTTATCTGCATTATATTACATAATATATCAGCAAAATCTATACCAATAAATAAAATTGGAGTGTCTGTTTGTAATGTCAAAATAATAAGCTTTTTTCATGCTCACACGGTTATTTGCACGACACCTATGCCTAAAATAGCAATTAAAAAATTTTTGTCTGTCTGTCTGTTTGTTCCAGGTAATCTTCAAAACGGCTGGACCGATTTCAAAAATTCTTTCACCAATGGAAAGCTATAATATCAGGGCATAAACTAGGCTATATTTTGTCCCGGTATTCCCACGGTAACGGGAACTACGCGGGTAAAACGACTATAACCTATAACCGAAGCGAAGCGAGGGCGGGTTGCTAGTTATTCAATATAATACTTCAAAATACTAAAATAATGAAAAAAAATATAAAAGCGTTACGTGACATTTAGACATTCGCGTCAAAAGTGATGTTCGTCTCGTTGGTTCGGCATTTTTGACATAATTACATGTAGATCTAGATTAAAAAAGGTTTGGAATCGATAAGAAAAGGCGGTATATCCCTTAATCGTCTTTTACAACACACAGGTTGTGCATTGTATTCATACTCCGTCACCACACGGATAATACTAAAACCAAACTGATAAATACTAAAACAAAATAATTACGAAAAAGGCGGTGCGAAGCTCGCCGGGTCAGCTAGTATGGAATAAAATAAAATTATGTTAGTGGTAGGACGACACTGTTGACAGTTGTCTGTCTGCAGCCGCGGGCCGGTCCGTCCGGGGTAGTACCACACTCTCGCAGAAAATCGACTTCTGTGTAATAGCAATTTGTTACTGCGTTTCGTTAGGTAAGCGAGAGAGCCGGAAGCCCAACTTTCTGAGGGTGTTTGCGTATCGTGGGTTTTGATGGTGCCTTTAGATTCACCAAACCTTATTGCTCACATTGACGCTCCCTTCACTATCTTCACGGTATTCAGCGGCTTAGCAAAAGTCCATGAGCGGTAGCAACACTTACCATTAGGTGTACTGTTTGTTCGTTTGAAAAAAAAAAAAAGCCTAGCAATGGACTGATGTATATCGTATATGAGCCATTACGATGGATGCTTTAGGTAAACAACTTAAATTTTGCCTTACTGTTGATTATTAAGAGGATCTTCTTAAGAGAATCTTCTCGTTCAATATTCCGCGGTGTCTCAAAACAATGGTTTGTAACCAGTGTGTGTTACCAACGATGACTTACGGCACTGAAACGTGATCTGTAAATATCGGCCTTATAAAAAAGCTCAAAGTCGCTCAACGTGCTATGAAGAGGGCTATGCTCGATATGATAAAATGTGACGTGATAAAATCCGGAACACGGTAATCCATAGAAGAACGGGTGTAACTGACATAGCCCGCAGAATTAGCACGTTGAAATGGCAATGGGCAGGCCACATCGCTCGTCGAATCGACAACCGTTGGGAAAGAAAGGTTCTTGAGTGGCGACCACAAATCGGACGACGCAGCGTAGAACGAACACACTAGGTGGGTACTCTACACTCAAAGTCGCAGGGAACCGTTGGATGCAAGCGGCGCAGGACCGTTCCGAGTGGCATTCTCGTGGGGAGGCCTATGTCCAGCAGTAGACGTCTGTAGGCTGATAGATGGATGGATTGATTATTATAATTTGTGCCTTATATTCATAGTAATGAAATTTTAATTAATACATCTACCCTATTTCATCATCCAATTATGAATGCATTTATACTATTTTAATATCAAACAGAGTTTTAGTAAATAAATAAATTACCTCAAATTCAGATTAGTCTACAGGGGTTACTGGCATTTACAACGTAAAATCAAAAACGAAACTAAAGTCTCATGCATTTAAATCACTTCTGTGAAAACGTTTTACTTTCGCGTTTCATAAAAAATAGAATTCCACGTCACAAATAAAAGTACAAAATGTTCATTTTCTTTATTTACCAAGTCTTATATTTTATCACGATTATACGTCCATATAAAATATGCGCTTGCCATACATCACTTTGTTTCAACTTTAAAAGTTTAAACGTTATATTGTAATGACTTGCTACATATCAAGATTTTTATCTACTTTTTTACACTTTACATCATAAATATATATATTTTTTTTATTGCCAACGGTGGCAAATGAGCAAGCAGGACACCTGATGGTAAGTAATACTGCCGCACATGGACCTTTGCAATGCCAGGGGCACAGCCAGGCCATTGCCTACCGTGAAGAAAATACTCTTCTTAAACCTCGTTTAAAGAAGGACATGTCACACAACACAGTAACACAGCAGTACAAGCAGCAGGTTGTTCATTCCAGAGCTTGCAGTACGTGGGCGAAATGATCGCTGGAAAAGTACTGTTGAAGACCATAGCGCTTCCAGGTGACATGGATGAACCCTGCTACGATGTTGAGTGGTACGTTGGTAAAATGATACCACCGTTGCCATTTTCAAGTCAAACAGTTCCTCGGAGCACTCACCATGAAAGAGTCGATAGAGTACACAGAGTGACCAAAAGTCTCTCCGCCGCTCCAGTGACTCCGATCCATCTGTAAGATCGCAAAACTGAAATTGTAATAGTTATTTTCTCTAATAATAGCTGCTGTGCGGTAGCGGCTTCGAATACTACCAACCCTTGCTTTGCTCGTGGGTGTCGTAAAAGACGACTAAGAGCCCCAGATTGACCCGGACTAACTCCATCTGGTACTTTTTGGGTCAATGATTACATTCCCAAGGAGGGTTGATGTCAGGCAGGCGGCCGGTCATAAAATTCATTGCCGAAACTTTTTGCAATATGTCAAATCAGATGACATATTGCGTCGACCCCAAGTAATTGGGATAAGAGCAAGATGATGATGATGATATTTTCTTTAATAGTTATAATTAATAACATTATTTTGAAATTCAAATATTAATTATCCTGTGCTAAATTTACCTTCAAATGCATGTTTCCCTGTTCTGATAGTAATGAGACCCCATTGCTTTTTTTTTTAAATAGCCAGATATTAAGTATTATATTTATCGTTACTTATGGAGGGTCGTAAACGTGACTTTTTTTTACTGATGATGGTGGCAAACAATTAAACAACACACCTGATGGTAAATAATACTGCCTCATATCGACCTTCGCAATACCAGAGCCCCAGCTGGGCCTATCGTGAAGAAATTGCTCTTCATAAACCTCGTCAAGTCATAGCGCACGGTAAACACAGCAGTTTTAATTTCATATAATGTATATAATATTTTCTCAAACATGCTTGAAAATTTGAGCATTATTTTGACAACCTTCTTAGAGATAAATCGAAGTTGCTATACTGCGCGAGCAGCGGCCGGCACTATATGTACTATATGTAAGATAATCTAAATCTGTCGTGTTTTAGCGGCCAAATAAATATATATGTAAATTCATATCATTCGTGTATTTTAAAAATGGAACGATTTGTTACTCCAACACATAGCAACTAAGGAGGCAACTTATCCGAGTTTTATTTAAATTTTGAACTGGCTTGAAAAGAAACCTGTTTTATAATGAAGAAAAAAACGAATGAACCCTTTGGCGCATAAAAAATGTTGTTCATTGTTCGTCATTTATTTTGAAAAGTAATTTACTAATCTATATAGTATACACTAGACTATCTAGATAATATAGAATTAAAATGAGTTCAAGTGAAGACAGTGAGTGTAAAGAACTTACTTTAACGCCACCTGTAATTTAAGAGGCGGCAAGATCTATAATAGAAAACTCGTAAATGTAATTCGTATCTATTTTCAAATAAAAAGTTCTACTTAGTACTACTTAGTTTTAATTTCCGCGCATTATTTGAGAAAAGTGCTATACAAGCCTTGGCCACAACTAGGCATTGAGGGACTTACGTATGTATACCTCGACTTCGCCTCGGCCCACATTTTCATGTTCATCCATCAATGCCTCTTTTGCTGGCTGCTGCAGTAATGTACTATATATGCAATTAAAATTATAATTGCAGATTTTGTGAGGTTATTACTATCCTACCTTTAAGACTAAAACTTAATACTTTTACATGTGATCGTGACTAAAAACTAAAAAGTACTTATACTAAATTTCATTCCACTGTCCTTAATTGAAAAAAAGTAAACATGATAAAAATTTTAATTAAAAACTGATATCAAATTATGAACAACTCTCATTAGTTGAGGAGAAAAATAGCTTGTAATAAAAAAGTAAACGCTTCGATGTACATAAACAATATTAAAAGCTAATTTGTGAAATTTTGAAGTTTCATGTAATTGAAAACTTAATATTAGATTTAGTTTCTAATCGAATATTATGAGCTATTAGATAATAATCATTGATGCGATGCTTTCAGGATACGTAACTCATATAACTTCTAGGGGAGTCGTATTTTAGTTACTACAAAACCCATTGTCAAAGTATCTAATAATGATGTTACTGTATTAACGTTCAAAATTATTTCAATAGTAAAAAAAAACATCGACATTCCAAGCAATATATTTCATCATCGTCATCATCACAGCCCATATACATCACACTGTTGGGCACGGGCCTCCTTCATAATGGGAGGGAATTTGACCAGGCTGATCAAACGTTTTAGTATATGGTTTCATTTCGAGTTTTTCTTCTAAAGATATTATGTGCATAATTTCATCTCATAGTCGCCTTTTACGACATCCACAGGCAAGATCGGGGGTGGTGAATTGTATTTTTACTCCGTCACCACATATGTATATTTTTAAAATATTAGGTTTTTTTTCATGCTCACACGGCTTTTTGTACGATAGCTATGCCTAAAAACCACTGTACAGTTTTTGTCTGTCTGTTTATTCGTAATCTTCAAAACTTCAGATCCGATTTTGATAATATTTTACTACCAGGTAGCTGTTTATATACGCAGTAACTTAGGTTATTTTTCCTCTTAGAAAAACCCTATAAAATATAGCCAAGTCCTATGATACTAACCCGATCTTAGGAGATATTGCAGATTCAACATACGGGAACCGAAGTGAAGCGAGAGTAAGTAGCTAGTCAAATATAGGGTCTGCAATTTAATTGCTGTGTTGCTATATTTTGCTGTATCAATTTTTAAAAAGTAAATATTGTCGCGAATGAATAACCACGTTGAATAAAAGTATTTTTGTGGATTTTATAGCGTTTGTATTTCATTTTGACTCTTGCGACATTCCTAACATTTTTAGCGTTCATGATTACGGAAGGACTAAGCTTCAAATGGATAGCATCACGAACAATTAATCACGTATATAATACAACTGTTTTTTGCAAATTTTATCGCCTTTGTATTTGATTATTACTTGCTCGATATTTCGAACATTTACCGAAAGGTCCAAGGTTTGTACGTCCAACAAGTCATCGTTATTATAGAGGTTTTTATCTGCCCGCTCCAGTACTAGTTATTAAATTTGGACCCACTTTTTGCTGGATTTGCCACAGACTTCCCTTTCTCAAAAAACTTTTCAGTAAGCTTGAAGTTGGGAACTGGGAACTGAGCTCGGTTAGCAGCTTAAGCCGCAGTTTTGTTGAAACTAGGGGTTGTATAACGAAATATGAATGTGAAATCATTTCTATTGCGCCGTAGGCATGAGTTGACTTAATCAAAATTGGTACACAAATACTTTAGTTAATGCTTCAACTAAATATCAAAATAAATTTATTTATGGCTATAGTTGAAAAGTGTGATTGACATATTCATATTTATTAAATCTGCCCATAGGTCTCGGATTCAATCACCCCGTGAAAATGCGCGAGCTCCGTCCACCGTGTGACCCCCGTGGGGTGGTCCAGGCGTGAGTAGGCAGCGCAGGCGCAAGTACCTGCACCTGATGCCGCCCTAACAGAGGCTGCGGGTGACCCGACCGGAGATTTACGCCGACACCCGCGGAGAGGTTAACCTCGCGATGGCGATCGGCGTCTCGGGAGGGGACGTCGACGGGAGAAGGAACTTCCTCGGGTTATTTCGTCGGGCCGACCACTGAAGTCAAGGAACTCTGCACCGATGGTCGGCTCAACGACGAAGGCGACGTGCTACGGGGCCGTGCGCCACCCTTCTGTCGCCCCGGACGGAGCCAGGCGGAGGGTTCGCTGACCGTAGCCCACTCTAAAAACAATCGTGTGACCTGCGCTGGGCTGCCGGAGGATCCAAGTGACCTTTCCCCGAATGTATCTATGTATTAAATATAACCGTTAAATAAAACTTTTCTACTGATTTTATTGCGTTTGTATTTGATTTTTGATTGTCCAACGTTTCGAACTCTTTACAGCGTTCATGGTCACGACTGGGGTGGCGTAGGCGCGACTACCTGCGCATCATGCCGCCCTAGCTGAGGCCACGGATGACGTGACCGGGGAATTAGTCCGTCACCCGCCGAGAGGCCGACCGCGTGAGGAAAGACCGACATCCTCCCCGAGGGGGGGACGTCGGTTGATGGGAGTGTATCCCTTAGGGGGTATTCCGTCGATCCGACTAGTGACGTCAAGTAACCCTGCTCCGGTGGTCGGTCCAACGACGAAGGAGATGTGCATCGCGGGTGGGTTGCGGATGTGCATGCTTACGCCCCTCTGTCGCCCCGGACGGAGTGGTGCGAGGAGTGCGCCAACCGCGACCCACCCAAAAAAAAAACAGCGTTCATGGTCACGGGCGGATAGTTTTATTTATATTGTGTAATACTAGCGTAGACCTCAGTAATCATTCTGTAAATTTAATCTTTATTGATGATAATATATACAGGCCGATCATCTTTTTTAAATTATCTTACACTAAATAACTGACAGACTAATGCTGCTTTATGGGCATGCTTAATATAATTTTGCACGCCTTACTTTATGAAAATTAGCTTAGGAAACGCTTAAGGGTCCTAAATATCGGCAATGATGAAATGATGTACGATAGCATACCATACATCCGGCCAACGGCTATTCTATATTGAGCAATTATTTGCCTTTATGGATAAGGCATACAGTAGGACGTAAATAGGCTGAAGAAAATAAGAAATTAGTTATTCTTCTTAGTCTCAACCTATATATATCTCACTGCTAAGCAAGAACCTCCGTTAGATAAGAATTCATTTTTTTATCAGTTACGTAAGAGTCCAGTTCTTTTAGAATACATATTATCCATCTCCATATTACAGTACCCGCAGATAATGAAGACTTAGTGACCACTTATATTCTCACTTCTTTATCACACGAAAATTATTTACAACCTAGTTCGAAACCTAATTCTATATACAAACGAGATACATTTTCTTCGAAACTCCCAACATGCCTGACTGATTATGCAACCCTAAAACGTAAATGTATATTTGAATAGACGCGCCTTAATAAAAGGAAGGAAATTCGTAAATGGACAAACAAACTGTCGCACCATTTATTTAGTTACCTGCTCGCTGACCTAATAAAATAAGGGGTCAGCTTTTTTATGATTTATGCTCGATTTGATCGTCCATATTACAACTGGACATATTTGAGCCAATTTATCGGCCTTAACTCTACAGTATTATTCATTTATTTCTTTTAGGTAGGTAGCTATTGCTCTATGGGGAAGGCTACAAATACTACCAACCCTTATATTAATCATAGGTGTCGTAAAGGATGACTAAAAACTTTACTAGATGTAATATTGCATCCATCCCCTACGGTCATATATTAATTCATACTTAATATTATAAATGCGAAAGTAATGCTAGTAATTCTTTCTGTTACGCATTGACATCTAAACAACTAAACCTATTTTGATTAGATTTGGTACGTAAAGGAGATAAGCTAGCTAGGCAAATGGCTTGCAGAGATAGACGATGACAGTTTGTATTAAAATCAGTCATTGTCAAAGATAGAATCATAAAACATTGTATTAGAACCCTTCATAAGAAATAAATACTAATATTTAACAGCTTGAAATTTTGTGCACGGTTATTTTTTTGGAGGTAAGGCAAAGATTTTTCGTGAACTCAATACCTAAGGCTGTGAAAAGCATGTAGCCGAAACTCCTGGGCGTAAAAGTAGTAAAATTTTGTACACTATTCTCTTTTATTAGGACAAGAGAACACTAAGAAAGTATATATAAATAATATAATGTAATATTAGTGCTTATACTATAATATTATATAAGTGACTTATGAGGTATTGAGAATATGTAACAGTAAATCTTAAATATCTCAATTAGTCCAACACATCTCTACCCATATGGTGAAAAGAATGTAAATACGCGTACGCATATATATTTAATATTGAAATAGTTAGAATTTAGATTAAATTTAATTGGTAATTTTATCAAATATTACTTAAATGATAAACCAGTCGTCAGTCGAATAGCATTGTTAACGGGGTTTAACTGTCAGAAGAAATGACGGACGGCGTCGAAAATTGCAAATATTCAAAATTTTAATGAAATATCACTTTTGCATTTACCGGCAGCGATAGATGATTGATAAAACCCATAGACTGACTGACATTTAGAAGTCAATGAACAACAGCCCTCCTTAGTTAAAAAGAGTTGTTAAAATAACAACCCTCTTTAACTAAGGAATAAATCCTGTAATCTTAATATATAAAATTCAAAGTCCTGACTGACTCATCAACGCCCAGCCCAAACCCTTGGACCTAGGAAGCTGAAATTTTGCACAGATATTGTCTTTATGACGTAGGCAAGGAATAAGACGGGATTTTTCGAAATTCCCACGGGAACGGGAATAATAAGGATTTATATTTTCGCTATAAAAGTTGCCCTATCTCCGTTATTATATTTATTAGAGACTTGAAATTTGGCATATAAATATGTGATTGCAATCACTAAAACCGTTTTTAGGATTGGTAGGAGGTGCAAATCGTAGACTATGTGGTGGACAACTGGGAATCGTTTGCCATTATGTCACATGACAGTAACGGGGACAATTACTTCAGTGCCGCTGAATACCGCATTGACATGTCACGCCATTTTACTTATGGTAGTTTATGTGAGCTGGAAGCGGCAGGGCAACTCTTTCCATGGGTCTTTGAAGTTTACCGAAACGGTGAACTGTATGAGTTTTGGTACTACAGGTAACCCTGTGGGACGACTACGCTTTACACATGATCTGTCACGTGGCCATTTCGATGTTTACGTCCGTAGTGAAGTGACTGCGACAATGGCCGAGACCCCCTCCCCTTCTTCACTTCTCCCCGTCGTTGCAAAGAAGATTAGTACGAGAAGAAATGAAGTGCCTACTAATTCACCGCCCATATTAGAACCAGATCATGACGTATCTCAGTATCAATCTCTTATCTTTCCTACTAAATGCTCCAAGAAACGTCGTGCCAGATGCACCGACGCTACTCGGAAAAAACAAATTCAAAACGCTTCAAAAAAATATGCGCAAACAAACCCAGCAGTTCACCGTGCTGCCGTGGCCAGATACCAGAAAACTCACCCTGAGGTACACAGGGCGGCACAGTCTCTTTATGAGCAAAATAATCCTGGAAGACGAGTACAAAGGAAAGGACGCTCCTGGAAAACCAAGGCTCACTCCGGCATGGCCTATGATCTTGATATAGAGTATGAGACGGACAGTACTGTATCCTTGGGTGCCATGAACAACAAGTGCCATTGGTGTAATGCTCTCAAGTGGAAGGAGGAGCCACCCGGCATGTGCTGCAGTGCTGGTAAGGTGCAGCTCCCGCCTTATGAACAGCTACCTGAGCCTCTCTACAGTTTGATAATGGATATACATCCAGAACACGACCATTTCATGAACCGTATTCGTAAATATAATAGTTGTTTTCAAATGACTTCTTTCGGAGCGAAACAGATAATAAAAGACGGTTTTATGCCAACTTTTAAAGTTCAGGGCCAGGTATACCATTTGGTGGGAAGCTTGCTGCCAGCTCCTCAAAAGGAACCACAATTTTTACAAATATATTTTGTTGGCGAAGATGACAGGAAAGTACAATTGAAGTGCAGTATCTTTCCCGAAGTAAAACCCGGCTTAGTCAAGCAACTGCAGAGAATGCTACATACGTTTAATACTTATATAAGAGACTTGAAGATCGCCCTGGACAAGGTGCCTGAAACGTCTAAACCATTTAAAGTAGTCATTAATGCTGAGAAGAAACCGCCGGAGAGTCACAGAGGTCGTTTTAATGCTCCTACGTCAAATGAGGTGGCATTAGTAATAGTTGGTCAGCAATTTGAGAAACGAGACATTATCCTTGAGAGCCACGATAATTCATTGCAGCGCATTAGCGAGATTCACCGTTGTTCGTATGACGCCCTGCAGTATCCGCTTTTGTTTTGCCGTGGCGAGGATGGGTACTCCATTTCTTTACCTCAGCGTGATCCTGAGACCAAATTAATACTTAAAAATACAATTTCAGCTGCAAGGTTCTATTCTTTTCGTATAATGATTAGACAAGGAGAAGATAATCACTTGGTGTATTTCCGTTCCCTTTTAGTCAGTTTTTAGTGGATATGTACGCCAAAATAGAGACGGAAAGGTTGACCTATATCAGGAACAACCAGGCGCAGCTGAGGGCTAACAGTTATATACACTTGCGGGATGCCATAAGAAGGCAGGATGTTGATGTTCAGCAGCTAGGTCAGAAGGTGGTGCTCCCGTCATCTTTTACCGGGGGACCACGCTATATCCACGAGCGTACACAAGATGCTATGACATACGTGCGTCAGTACGGTCGTCCTGATCTTTTTATCACATTTACGTGTAACCCCCGATGGAAAGACATCACAGATATACTTTTACCTGCCCAAAAGTCACACGATCGCCACGATATTATAGCTAGGGTATTCCACCTAAAGGTGAAAAAGATGATGGCTCTTCTTACCAAAGGCAATCTATTTGGGGGGATGCGTTGCTTTATATACTCGGTAGAATGGCAAAAACGGGGTCTTCCTCACATTCACATCTTGCTATGGCTAGAGCAGCGTATCACCCCAGATAAGATCGACAATGTTATTAGTGCAGAAATACCTGACCCTGAGCAAGACCCTCTCCTCTACGATATTGTGAAGGCCAGTATGATACATGGTCCTTGCGGAAGTTTAAATTACAACTCGCCCTGCATGAAAGATGGCAGTTGCAGTAAGAGGTACCCTCGACCGTTTCTCAAGGACACCCAGACAGGAGACGATGGATATCCGCAATATAGGAGGAGGTCTCCAGCTGACGGTGGTAACACAATAAAAATTAATGAAATAGAGTTGGACAACCGCTGGGTGGTGCCTTACAATCCTGTCCTGTCACGTACTTTCAATGCTCATATTAATGTGGAGTACTGCAATTCTGTTAAATCTATCAAATATATTTGTAAGTACGTGAACAAGGGCAGTGATCAAGCGGCCTTTACTCTAGAGAATGAGAAAGATGAGGTAAAAATCTACGAAAGCGGCCGGTACATAAGCAGTTCCGAAGCAGTTTGGAGGATCTTAAGCTTCCCCATTCATGAAAGGTTCCCCCCTGTCGTACACCTCGCTGTTCATCTTGAAAACGGTCAGCGAATATACTTCACCTCAAATAATTTGTCAGAAAAGATAAATAATCCACCACAGACAACGCTCCTAGGCTTTTTTGAAATCTGCAAAACAGACAATTTCGCTAAAACTCTGCAGTACTCCAAAGTCTCTTCTTACTATGTCTGGAACAGCAAAAAATTTTCAAGGAGGAAAAAAGGGAAAGATGTTGAGGGCTGGCCCGGAGTGAAAAAAGTGCACGCTCTGGGCAGGGTCTATACGATTCATCCAAACAACACCGAGTGCTACCACGTACGCCTTTTGCTCCATGAGGTTAGAGGACCGACATCCTTTGAGGACTTAAAGACTGTGAATGGTATCCTCCATCCAACATTTCAATCTGCATGTAAGGCACTTGGTCTGCTGGAAGACGACAAGCATTGGGACACCACTTTAGAGGAAGCTGCATTATTCGATTCTCCTCTCAAATTGCGAGAGCTATTTACAATAGTGTTAGTTTTCTGTCAACTAGTGGTGGTCGTTGAATAAACGAACAGTTTTTTTCGACTGTTTCTTTGCCGTGAACTAATAAACCAGTTTATAGTTGACTGATAAACATGTTTACGTATGAACGGCTTCGCGAAACGGTCGTCGTATCAACGAATGACACGAACGCGACGACGACGACTTGCGAGTATTCGAAAGCGCCCGAATCGGCCCGAACTTGGACGACGCGATGCGCGCGCGCTCTGATGGCTCGCTACGCTCTTTACCCGCCCCGCAAACCTCACCGCCCGTAGGCGCGAGTCGAGCCGAAATCATAACGCATAGATAGATTGATTGCAATTCATTGAACTCTGCTATCATGTGATGGGACTGTCATTAGATATTGAAGCGTATATTGTACAATTAAACTGTTGTCTAATAAAATTCGTTGAAGTTTCGTTGTCCTTTACCAATGGACTATCAACGTACGTCATAATATAAACTAAACGTCTCGTCTTGTCTAAGCGTCGACGACGTAAACTAGTCAAAAATTAGACTGTTTTTTCAACTAGTTTATCTTCGACGATAAACGGTCTCGTTGCGTCGACTGTAAAATCGTCGACGGCTCACTACTACTGTCAACTCTCTGATCCTTTAAGCCTTTGGGAGAAATACAAAGAGAGTCTCTCAGAAGACATTAAACGGCAACTGGAAAGAGAGTTACAAGATTGTGTATCTGTTGTACACCTCACTGACGAGGTGTACAACAGATGTTTGATTTTGATTGAGGATGCAGTATTAGCTCAAGCAGGACAAAACTTGGCACAGTACGGATTACCTCAGCCAAAAAGATCTGCAGCAACTTTGGACAATAGAGAATATCTGAGGGAGACCAATTATGATCTATGCGCCCTAGGAGAGGTGGTGTCATGCAATGAGGAGTTACTGACGGATGAACAGCTTTACGTTTACCAGAAGATCCTTGGCAATATTGAAAAAGGAATAGGGCAAATTTTTTTCCTGGATGCTCCTGGTGGCACTGGTAAAACATTCCTTACCAATTTGCTATTGGCAAAAGTTAGGAGTAATCGTAGCATTGCCTTAGCTGTCGCATCGTCAGGAATCGCAGCAACACTGTTGGAGGGAGGCAAGACAGCTCACGCTGCTTTCAAGCTGCCACTAAACCTTATCCATGTGGAAACTCCACTGTGCAATATCTCAAAACAGAGTAATGCGGCCCAAGTGCTGCGTGATTGTAAACTCATAGTTTGGGACGAGAGCACAATGGCGCATAAGGGGGGTTTTGAAGCGCTAAACAGAACACTAAAAGATATTAGAGGGAACGATGACATGATGGGTGTTGTCACCGTGTTGTTAGCTGGAGACTTCCGTCAGACTCTGCCGGTAGTACCGAGGGGAACTCGAGCTGACGAAGTTAAGGCTTGCATTAAGGCATCAAGTCTTTGGCCCCTAATCAAAAAGCTTCACCTTAAAAAAAATATGCGGGTGCACCTGAAGAGTGATGTTTGCGCTGGACAATTCTCCGATCTTCTTCTTAAAATAGGAAATGGAAAATATCCAGAAACTGATGGCAAGATTACAATTCCATCAGATCTTGCCTCACTTGTACCGACCGTTGATGACCTAATAGCCCCAATATATCCAGATGTTCACAACCTACACAACGAATCCATGGAGTGGCTGTGTGAACGTGCGATTTTGACACCTAAGAACGATCAGGCTTCAGTTATTAATGACACTTTGTTAAAGTCATTCGAAGGTGTAGAATACAAGTACAAGTCTGTGGACACTGTAGTGCATACGGATGATGCTATACACTATCCTGTGGAGTTCTTAAATGCACTCAACCCACCTGGTCTACCAGTTCACACACTTATCCTCAAAGTGGGTGCTCCAGTAATGCTACTCCGAAACCTCAATCCGCCTAAGTTGTGCAATGGGACCAGGTTGCGTGTGAAAGCCTTACATAAAAACTTAGTAGAGGCCATTGTAATTACTGGCTGTGCTCGAGGTGAATCGGTGTATATACCACGGATACCACTTATACCATCGGAGTACCCATTCGAGTTTAAAAGGCTGCAGTTCCCTCTTAAGGTCTGTTTCGCAATGACGATTAATAAGTCTCAGGGTCAGTCACTAAAAACAGCAGGAATTGATCTTAGGGTAGACTGCTTCTCGCACGGTCAGTTTTACGTGGCTTGCTCGAGAGTGAGCTCTCCTAGCAGTCTGGTCATCTTAGCACCTGAGGGCAGAACCGCTAATGTAGTTTATAAAGAGGTACTATAAGTTTGGTATAAGCTCAAAAAATAGGCTTACCCCTTTACAATGGTTTTAGAAGTTTGGTGTCTTTCAATCTGTTTGTTATGGCATAACACAAAAACCACTGAATGGATTTCGATACAATTTTCACAATTTTGGTAGTTTGGGCGTCCATCTTAAAATCTAAGCCACGTATCATTTAATTTCGTTAAAAAAACAGAAGATATGGTGCATAGGGTGATTTATTCTGTAGTCTACGCGGACGAAGTCGCGGGCAAAAGCTAGTACTGAATACTACGTGAGAATCGAACAGATAAAAATCCACTTAGAGGTTTGTGCTTGGACTACTATGTTATCAGTTCAATAGCCGTAGTCGTTTTCAAAGCTGAACATTAAATTGCTATTGGTTTGCTTTCCCTTGATATAGCTGAAGATAAAATCTGGAAATGTGTCTTCCAGAAAGTTTGAAAAATTTCATACTCGAAAACGTGTGGAATCGCGGATGCAAACAAATTAAACCATATGGTGTTGCAATCTTAAATGTTTATAACAAGCGTTATCCTCAGTCTAAAATATCCTGGCATAATACCAATACGAAAAACTAGAGGGGCTCCAAAAATAATACGCACCTTTATTAGAGGATTTATTACGTACCAGCAACCCGTCCTCGCTTCGCTTCGGTTTCAGTCGATGTGCCGCGTAGTTCCTGTTCCCGTGAGAATACCGGGATAAAGCCTATGTTACTTACACCCTGACATTGTGGCTTTCCATTGGTGAAAGAATTTTTGAAATCGATTCGATGGTTTAAGCGTGAAAGCGTAACAAACAAACTTATTTTCGCGTTTATAATAAACTCATTTGCAAAAAAAACGGGCGGTTTTGATTTTCATTCATATTTAAAAAGATACAATACCAAAAAGGTTTCAATCGTTTGTACACGTTACTGGCCGGTTTTAAAAATGCTGTGGTATTTAAAAAAGTACGTTCTAAATTCAATTTTTCATTTGATGTTCATTTTTACAGAAAACCCCTTTTTATCCTACATTTTTGGCGCGAAGTTCCAGAAGTTAACATCGACTTTCATAACTTTTATTCAATTTTTATCGATTAATTTCATATCCTTGACTGTCAAAGCTTTATTTAATGCTGTTTGGCTGTATCAAAAATGGTAGATAAAGTGGTAAAAGCTACCAAAATTATCGCGCTGCTTGAAGAGGGTTGCAGCCAATGTTTCGTGGCTAGGAGGCTAAATGTTAGTCGCTCGACAGTCCAAAGGACCTGGCAGCGATATCAGGAGACTGGTTCCGTCGAGAGAAGGCTTGGTTCTGGAAGAAAACCATGTACTCAACCACGGGATGATCGTTTTCTTGTGAGTCGCGCATTGAGAAATCGCAAATCTTCGTATGTGGATCTTAAGAACAACCTCCAAGAAGTAAGAAATGTGCATATTAGTCTATGGACGGTCAGGAGGAGGCTTCTCGCTGCCAATATACGCAGTCACCGCCCGGCCCGCGGCCCCAAATTACTCCGTGAGCACAGAGTTCACAGGCTTAGGTTCGCTAGAAATTGTGAATCATGGACTCAAGACGATTGGAATAGGGTTTTGTTCTCTGATGAAGCCAGGATATCTCTGTTCGGTGAAGATCGACGTCGGCGAGTGCTAAGAAGACAAGGAGAACGCTTTGCAGAGGCATGTTTCGAAGAAATCACACCTTATGGTGGGGGCTCTGTTATGTTTTGGGCAGGAATAAATTCAATGGATCGTACAGAGTTAGTCTTCATTGAAAACGGCTCACTGACTGGGCATCGATACATAACGGAAGTTCTAATTTCTCATGCACAACCCGCATTGGCCGCTCTAGGTGAAGACTCGATTTTTATGGACGACAATGCTCGCGCCCACTGATCCCGCGATGTTAATGCGTATGTGCAAGAGGTCGGCATTCGTCGTTTGGATTGGCCAGCTCGAAGTCCTGACCTCAATCCCATAGAGCATGTCTGGGACGTTCTGAAACGGCGTGTGAGATCAGTACACCCGGCTCCGCAGACCATCAGAGAGCTGAAGAATGTGATTACTGCGGAGTGGGAACGTATTCCGCAAGCAAGTATCCGGGATATACTCGCTAGCACGCCCAGACGAATTCAAGCTGTGATTTTAGCTAGAGGGGGTCACACTCGATACTAAACATTTATCTGCTTTTACTTTATTAAAGAAAAACAAACAAAAAAACTTTTTTATTTTTACTTCATGAGCATATGCACTACTAGCGAATATACACTACTAGCGAGGTTTAGCATTATTTCCCATAAATTGTATCTAAATTTTATGAAATACTGATGAAAACGATTATTTTCTTATTAATTTAGCAAATTGTGTGGATAAAACTACCTATAATTATCAAACAAAGAAATATTAACATTTGAAATGGTTCATTGCTTAGGTGCCCGTTTTTTTTGCAAATGAGTGTATTAGTAAGGCTATTAATATTAATATCTATACCAATAAATAAAATTGAAGCGTCTGTTTATAATGTCAAAATAATAGGCTTTTTTCATGCTCACACGGTTATTTGCACGACACCTAAGCCTAAAATAGCGATTAAAAAATTTTTGTCTGTCTATCTGTCTGTTTGTTCCGGGTAATCTTCAAAACGGCTGGACCGATTTCAAAAATTCTTTCACCAATGGAAAGCAATAATATCAGGGAGTAACCTAGGCTATATTTTATCCCGTTATTCCCACGGGAATGGGAACTATATGGGTAAAACGACTAAAACCGAAGCGAAGCGAGGGCGGGTTGCTAGTCCTTACTAATATTAATATGACATAGCAATGCTATGTTTATACACACCGATAAACTTACTAGCTCTTTTTTTCATGTGGTGATGGAGCAAGAATACACTACCTTCTCTCTTGCCTGTGGGTATCGCAAAAAATAATTAAGAGATATTTATATAAGATCAATGGAAGAGAATAAAAACTCGAAATTAAACCCTATGCCAATACGTCTAATAAGCACGGTATATATAGTAAGACAATGTGCCTTCTACAACGGAGGAAGTACGAACCCAGCATTGGGACGTATATAGGCTGAGATGATGATGATACATTTATCGTTTAAGTACTTATAGACATGAGTGAATAAATTGATTTTAGAATGAATACATATTTTTTTTCCGTGTGGTGACGAAGTAAGAATACAGTTCACCACTTCCTTTCTTGCCCGTGGATGTCGTAAAAGACGATTAAGGGATATAGTAAGCATATAACATCTATGCAAGAGAATGAAAACTCCAAAAAAACCCCATTCCAACACGTCTGACCAGCGTGGAATAGTAGGTCAATTCCCCTCCCATTATGGAGGAGGCCTGAGCCCAACAGTGGGACATATAGGCTGAGATGATGATGATGATGACATTAATTTTAAAATATTTACATGTTTTTCATAATAAAGGTTTTTGTTTTTTGGTAGGCTACGGTCAGCGCGCGCCGCGCGGCCTACGGAGCTGCGGGCCTATAACCCACCCTATAGCACGTCGCCTTCGTCGTTGGGCCGACCACCGGTGCAGAGTTCCTTGGTTTCAATGGTATAATTAAGGGGTCTTCAATTTGGTTGTTTTTTGTAAATTACGTTTTTTGGCAAATATAAGTTTTCCGTCTATGCAAGACACACAATATATATGCAAGAGAGGGAAAACTCGAAATAAAACCCTGTCTGACCAGCGTGGTACAGTAAATAAATTTCTCTCTTTTATGGAGGGGACACAAGCCAAACAGTGACGAGTGTATGAGTTAAGATGTAAATGATGCAATACAGTTTTATCACAAAAAAAAATCTTTTTGTCACAAAAAATAAACTAATAAAGCGAAAACCAAGGATCGAATTGGGATTATCTGAATTATTAAGCTGAGCCAACTTTTTTTATTATCGATGGCTGTTGCTAAATTTACCTTCATAATCTAATTACTGGGGAGGTGTAGGCGCAACTACCTGCGCCTCATGCCGCCCTAGCCGAGGCCGCGGGTGACGTGACCGGGGATTAGTCCGTCACCCGCCGAGAGGCCGACCACGTGAGGAAAGACCGACGTCCTCCCCGAGGGGGGGACGTCGGTCGATGGGAGGGTACCCCAATAGGGGGTATTCCGTCGGGCCGACCACTGATATCAAGTAACCCTGCTCCGATGGTCGGCCCAACGACGAAGGCGACGTGGTTTTCGGGTGGGTTGCGGGAGTTGCGTGCTTAAGCCCGTCTGTCGCCCCGGACGGAGTGGTGCGGAGGCGCGCCGACCGCAGCCCACCCACAAAAAAAAAATAATAATAATCTAATTACTAGCAACCCGCCCTCGCTTCGCTTCGGTTTCAGTAGCTTTACCCGCGTAGTTCCCGTTCCCGTGAGAATACAGGGATAGAATATAGCCTATATTATTCAAAGATAATGTAGTATTTTAATGGTGAAAGAATTATAGAAATCCGTCCAATAATTTTTGAGTTTATTCGTAACAAACATTGTATGTCTGTTACAAATATGAAAATACAATGTTTCCTCTTTATATATTAGTGTAGGTATTTTTTTATTACCTGAAAGTACTGATAAAACGAGACTTTCTATAAATGAAAATTAGCTAAATTGATTTAGCACCCGCGTAATCTCCTGTATACTAAAGTTAATGGAAATCGTTTGAGCCGTATCCGAGATTCTGAATATATAGAAATATATAGGAATTGCTCGTTTAAAGATCCTTACTAATATTAACAATACGAAAGTAAGTTTGTTTGTCTGTTACGCTTTCACGCTTTAACCACCAAACTGATTTCAAAATTTCTTTCACCAGTGGAGAGCTATAATATCAGGGATTAACATAAGCTATATTGTATCCCGGTACTCCCATGGGAAAGGGAACTACGCAGGTAAGGCGACTGAAACCGAAGCGAAGCGAGGGTAGGTTGCTAGAAAAAATAAATAAAGTCAAAGTGTGATGGCTGTTTGTAACGTTACTATAGTAGGTTTGTTCTTGTTCACACGATTATTTGCACGATAGATATGCGGATAAGGCGACTGAACCCGAAGCGAAGCGAGGGTGGGTTGCTAGTATTAAATATAAGAATCGTTATTATCATTGAGAATCATTAAAGTTGCGGCGGTTACAATTGTCTCGGCAAAATGTTTTCTAGTAAATGTATTCTTAACTGAAAGTATAAAGATCTCATTAGAATTTTAAATCCTTACTGATACTATAAATGCGAAAGTAAATTTGTTTGTTTCTTACGCTTTCACGCTTATACCACCAAACCGATTTCAAAGGGGCAGGCCACATCGTTCGACGAACCGACAACCGCTGGGGAAGAAAGGTTCTCGAGGGGCGACCACGTATCGAACGACGAAGTATAGGACGGCCCCCGACTAGGTGGACCGACGACCTGATGAAAGTTGCTGGGCGTCGTTGGATGCAGGTGGCACAGGGCATGAGGAAGGCCTACGTCCAGCAGTGGACGGCGATAGGATGAAATGATGACTAAACTTCATACTCATGAAATATTCATTCCGCCTGTACTTTACCGTTTTACTAATATTTATGAACTAATAATATTAATGGTGAAAATGAAGTCTGTTACCAATTGCAAATTAACAAAGCTATTAAATTTAAATGTTTATTCAAATCTAATGGCTGGTAAGTAAGCAGTAAGTAGCTATTTATAGCACAGAACTGTAACAAAAGGCTGTATTAATTAATCTTTATGAGCTTATTTAAGATGTATTTAAAATCGACCTTATTTATAACTGCTTCTCAATTTGAGACAACATAAAAGCAGTAATATAAAAAAAAAACCTATGAAAAACTCTATTAGGATTGCTTAAATGTTATCTCGAATTGAATGGAGTTTTATAAATAAGTCTGTGGATATTTATGATACTTTGAAGCTCGGATTTATAAAAGCAAACCATTTAAATGCTTATTTACGAATACTTTGTGCTTAGTTATGAATATAAGTGCAATTACTTTTGGAAGAGTAATGTCTGCAAATATTTGTGGTAGTCATTCATCATTTCAGCTCCTATACGTTATTGGGCTCGAGCCTCCTCCAGAATAGGAGGGAAATTGACCTTACTATAACCATGCTGGTCAGACAGGTTCGTATAAGGTTTTATTTCGAGTTATCTTTCTCTTGCATAGGTGTTAAATGCGTATTATATCCCTTTTTTTATTTTTTTTGGGTGGTCTATGGTAAGCGCACGCGCGGTCCATTCCATCCGGGGCGAAGAAAGAATGGCGCGCGGGACCATAACCCACCCGTATCCACGTCACCTTGTTGTTGGGCCGACCACCGGAGCAGATGTGACTTGTCGTCAGTGGTCGGCCCGACGTCATACCCCTTCGGGTAACCTCACCTCTCTACGTCCTGGGACGTTGGTCGCCGTCGCGCGGTCAGCCTCTCTGCGGGTGACGGACAATTCCCCGATCCGATCACCCGCGGCCTCTGCTAGTATTATATCCCTTAGTCGTCTTTTACGACATCCACGGGCAAGGTAGGGAGTGGTGAATTGTATTTTTACTCTGTCACCATACGGACCACATTTGTGGTAGTAACAGTAGTTAATAAAACATCATATATTTATGTAATAAATGCCGTTTGTTATCTTTTAAAAGCTATAAATAGGTATAACAATACAAATTTAAGTGTGCCTTCGTCATCATCATCTCAGCCCATATACGTCCAACTGATGGGCTCAAACCTCCGCCACTATGAGAAGGTAATTGACCTACTATACTACACTGGTCAGACGTATTGGCATAGGGGTTTGTTTCGAGTTTTCCGTCACTTACATAGATGTTGTATGCATATTATAATCCCTTAGTCGTTTTTTACGACACCCACGGGCAAGAGAGAGGGGGTGGCGAATGATATTCTTACTCCGTCACCACACGGATTCCTTATCACATTTAAATGTCCAATTATGCCTCTAGTCGTGGTAAATGTCTGTATTCTTTTTTCTTTTCAGCTTTGCATAGAATAAAATTGACTTACAAAATTGCTATCGTGAACGATTTTGCGTACATTTTTCATGAACAATCTGACTAGTCCAATAATAATAACTCCAGTCTCAAATGTCATTCATTAACCATATTTCATTCGTCATAATACTTAATCATATTTACGTACTAGTAATATTGGATAGTGCGTGTCAAATTCAATCAAGAATATATTTTCAACGAACAAATAAAAGGTTGTATTTTTGAATTGAATGTAATTTATCATTCCCTATACAATTTAATTCCTTTAAGTGAAATGAACCAGAATATTACATTCTATTTTTGTTATCGTTAATACGATTGTGTTTATGGAAATCAAATTTCAAATGTAATTAGCAGATTAGTATCGTTACTATGTACAATCTGGAGGCTTGAAGTAATAAATTATAATGTCTCATTAATACTTTCGAAACAAAATGGTTACATCTTAGAATAATAACGTATAGAAAGTAAGCCCACGCACAAAAAATGAAGCATTTAAATTGGGGCCTAATGAAGCTTACACCGAAACCATTCCGTAGAGTACAAGGTCACTGCACCGCATATACGTACGTAACTCTTAAAAAATAAATAGGTAATTATGACGGTTTGTGCATGCAAATGGTGTGACAACACATTTGAAAAACATAAAAAGTGTATTAACATTACTTTTAAAAGTATTTCGACGATTTATGTTAATAAAAACAAAATTTGTGATCGAATTTATTGGACGGTAAAGAGAAGTTGAACGCCCAACTTTTGCAAACAGTAACAGTTAACATTGTCATAAAAAATTGTATATTAATTAATTTTGTTTTTCCATCCATCCAGCGGTCTATAACACCATCGATGTTCATTATTAAATCGCCGCTTGATAGAAGAATTGACGACCGCAATTGGTGTTTTAAATTACCCAGGAAAATGCTGCTGCCCCTGTTTTCTCTCGGTAATCCCTTATTCGGTTTCAGTAACTCCTACGGAAAAATAAAATGTGGCACCGTCATCATTATCTGAACTCATATACCTACGTCCGCTGGGTTCAACCCTGCACCATATTGGGAGTAAAATTGACTTCCTATAGCCTAGTTTTGTTCCGAGTTACTTATTTTACAGTGATGTTATATGTTTGAGTAAGTGGCGTAGTATATTCTTAACCCGTTCCTACCGGTTACTGTTTTATTGATTACTAGCAACCCGCCCTCGATTCGCTTTGGTCTCAGTCGCCTTACCCGTATAGTGCCCGTTCCCGTGTAAAATATAGCCTATCTTGTATAGGTTTAAGCGTGAAAGCGTAACAAACAAACAAACTGTTAGTAAGGATGTAAAAATAAACGGCAGTTTCAATGAAATTGGATTTATGAGAGATATTTTTTTTCTCTCGCACTATATAAGAGTGATTTTAGTAGAATTAGGCCAAAGTTGCAGACAATACGTACGAATTCTAAGCGATAGAAACTGCCTTCTTTGCCATTATAAAGCCATTATAAACCCATAACAGCAAGAGCCTCTTTCACAGCGACTGGAAAATGGGGTTACTAAATACGCTGGTCATGCGTGCATTTCTAAGCTTAGTATGAGTTTTCATTTTCATGCGTATAGTTTTGAATTTTTCGTATTGTGGTCATTAAAATGTCGCTATTCATTTTAGTACTACGGGTGTCGTAAGGACTAAGGACTTAACAGACAATATTAGTGCAGTAAGCTTGGAAATAGTATTGATCAACCTGTCTAGCCAACTTGGTATAGTAAGCTAATTTCTCACCCATATTGGAGAAGAATCATTGCATGGACAAACGTTTTATGATTTGGTACGTAAAAATAGTTTCGATGGTGTTAGTTCGTCGTCCCTTCGTAATATGAGAACAAGGAAATAGAGAGTATTCCACTAAAATTACGGGCAATAATACACAAACGATAAAAATAGGGATACCAACTTAAACTAGTAGATTCACCATTTTGTCAATGTTCGACCTCACACTCCGATTTTGAACAAACAGCTCATCATATCCTTTGGGAGTGCATTCTCTGGCGGAACGAGCGGAACCTCATGTTAGACAATCTGCATGTCACGTCTGGGGTAATATACTCGTACTATATGGACTTTGTAGCAACTCGAGAATTTTTCTTTTTTTATTGCAAACGGTAGCAAACAGGCAAACAGTACACCTGATGGTAAGTATTGCTGCCGCTCATGGACCTTTACAGGGTCACTGCCTACCGCGAAGAAAGAGAAGGGAGTGTGAATGCGTGCATTGAGGCTCGGTGATACCAAGGGCACCACCAAAACCCTCCATACACAAACGCCCTCAGAAAGTTTGGCTTCCGGCTCTCTCGCTCACCGAACGAAGCGCAGTAACAAATTGCTACTACACAGACGTCGATTTTCTGCGAGAGTATGGTACTACCCCGGACGGACCGGCCCGCGGCTGTAGATAGATAACTGTCGACAGTGTGGTCCTACAACTTTTAAATTTCTGTGTGTTTAGGCGCTTTTGTCATGCCTACTATTGTAACCAAACCTAAAGCTCACAAATTCCATTAAGAACACTCACAAAGTCCATTAAGCTCTGTCCAATCCCTGGTGCTGTACCGCTGCATTTCACGTAGTTGTACAAATTCTTATTTACTGGCTTATTAGCCAACTTTGCTTCATCTCCCGCTTTGCATAGGAGGGAAGATGAATCTTTCCAACTCCTCCTGTTTTTCTTTTCTAATTAAATTTGTTGCGTGTCCCAAGACAATTAAAAGTGTTTTCTGGGACTTCCTGAGGGTCAAACCTCAGTGTCTTATACAGTGATCATTGTGGATCCTGGCTTACAGGAGTTACAGTGGTGGGAATGTGCAGTGGGATTAGTCGCAAAAAAAAGGTATACCAAAATTAAGGAATATTACCTACGGTACTGAATGTATCTTATATCTTTAAACGAGCAATTCTTGTATATTTCTATATATATATACTAGCTGACCCAATAGTAGTCGTTCTGTTCAAATAAAATTAAAGGCATTCTCCTTGAAATAGACAGCAGCGCCACCTACCGGGTCCAATTGTGAATCTAAATCATTCTCAAATCCCCTTGAACCCATAAAACATTTAACATATAAAACATTTCATCAACATCATATAATATAAAGATAAAGATTTATTCTGAAGAAACTCGGAAACGGCACAAATGATTTTCATGAAATTTAGTAAACAAGTAAAAAATCGATCTATCTAGGTTTTATTTATAGAAAATGTCGTCTTGTCGATGTTTTTAGCTAATCAATAAAATGTCATTAGAATAGGAATGTATATTTAACCGTCGCCGTCAAGAGTGACAATAGCTCAATTGGGAAGTTGTCCAGTCGCATCTAAACAGACTGAGATCGGATACTGTTATTATTATTCTCTTTTTTTATTTTTGATATTTTTCTTTTTTTCCATCATTTTTATTTTTTTATTAATATTATATAGGTATCTAAATATTTACGTCAACAATACAATTTACAGAAAAAATTATACCGAGCAAAGTTCGGTCAACCAGATTTTATGTCTTTATATAATAATATAATAATGGTATTCACTCTTTTAAAACTAAGCTTAAATGTCTCATGACAACACAACAAAAGTCTAGTTCTTAGCCTATTTTGTAGCGGTTTTTTTACGGAGTGGGAAAATTCTTTCCGTATTTCTTGATAATATGATGCTTAATTATTATTATATATTTTATATTATTTTATTATATTTAAATTATCACATTAATTTGAATGCTATATTAATCATTTTGACATCTTTTAATAGCATACTAACTTATTTAATGATATATCTTTTTATATACATATATTACTTTAATTTTATTTTTTTTTTATCACTGCAAAACTTGATACAATCAAGTTACAAAAATATCAGTGTTCACTGAGTTCTTCTGATCATTCAGAAATGCAGATTTTAAAGTGTTGGTTTGATTTGGCTGTTATTGTTGTTGTTACTAATATGACTATTTACAATTTTGTATAATCTATGAACCTATTAAATGTAGCTCTTCTGTACTTGCACTTCTTGTGACCTTTAACTTAGATTAGTTAGGCTGCAGCTGAAAATTAGCGCTGCAAATTTATGTAGCATAATGCTGAGCTGTTGCCTTTTGGACACTAATATTTGGTATTTAATTTGTATATTCTATGATTATTTTAATCTTCAATACTTTTTCGTCTTCGTTTTTTTATATCATTTCTGTAATTATATTTCAAATGATTGATTATCTAGTTTATGTAATTAATGAAATAATGATGATTCATGAATTTCTATGTCAGACATGTAACTATAGTGTCCAATAAATCTTATTTTCTTTCTTTCTTTCTTTCTTTATATAATATTATTATAATGGTTAAAAATAAAACAATAGTCCTCTATATATAGTATATTTCTCTATACTCTATTCTAATCTCTTAATTACTGTGAAAATCCATGAGGACAATATAGAAAATGTGTATTCAATGATAAAAGAAAACTAACAAGGAGTAACAAAGAGATTTATCTACAATAAAAGCGGGTATGAGGACCCCGTATGATAACAATAAAGGAACAATACATATATATTTAATTGGAACGTTAAAATTTTGTTGGATAGTGTCTAGTGAATTTTATTTATAGAAAAATAAATTCCAATAAATATCATGTTTTTGCACTAATGTTCCTACGCCTGTTCCGTTTGGTGATAATCTATACCAATAAAAAATAAAATTGGAGTGTCTGTTTGTAATGTCAAAATAAATGGCTTTTTTCATGCTCACACGGTTATTTGCACGACACCTATGCCTAAAATAGCAATTAAAAAATTTTTGTCTGTCTGTCTGTCTGTCTGTCTGTATGTCTGTCTGTCTGTCTGTCTGTCTGTCTGTCTGTCTGTCTGTTTGTTCCGGGTAATCTTCAAAACGGCTGGACCGATTTCAAAAATTCTTTCACCAATGGAAAGCTATAATATCAGGGCGTAAACTAGGCTATATTTTATTCCGGTATTCCCACGGGAACGGGAACTACACGGGTAAAACGACTATAACCTATAACCGAAGCGAAGCGAGGGCGGGTTGCTAGTGTAAGAATATAATTTCCCAGCCCATATTTTGGTGGGGCCCGTGGGTATCGTAAAAGGCGACTAGCGAATATAATATGCATACAACGTGTGTGCAAGAGATGAAAACTCGAAACAAAACCTTATATCAACTTGCCTGATCAACTTAGTATCATCTCAGCTCATGTTAGTTCCACTGTTTCACTCAGGCCTCTGCCGCAATGGGAGGGAAATTGACCTGCTATACTAAGCTGGTCAGACGTGTTGGTATAGGGTTTTGTTTCGAGTTTTCCTTCTTTTACATAGATCTGCATAGCTGCCTTTCACGATAGCCACGAGCAAGAGAGGGAGTGGTGAATTGTATTCTTACTCAGTCACTACACGGTTGGAATCGGAATGGATACATAGAAGCTTACTGTTTACCATTACTGTTTACCCTTACTCCTTAATCTTACTGTTTGTTTGAATTTCAAGCTTCTTGAAATTAAAATGAAATTAAAAGCTTGAAATTAAAATTAAATTAAAATGGATGATATATTCCATTTCTATAGAAAAATTGTGTGTGTATTATGTAGGCACGTAAGAATATAAACTTCTTTGGCATAACAAGATAAAAAAATTTAAAATTTTGCCCATCGTGTTATTGTGGGTTTGTAGAAAAACGACACTAATAATAGAAAATAGGTATTTAATACATTGAATGTTTTATTATAATGCATTATGTAGATGACACTAGTAACGGCGTGCGCGTGCATTGTTAAAATTTACACTCATTAATTTCCGTGCAAAAAGAATTATAACTTCAATAAAATAGTCATTTGGATTTGTTCTTTAACAATGAAGTTATGTCCAAACATTCTTCTTATTTTTAAAAGCGGTAAAAATATAATATTTTATGCTGGCTGATGAAGTATTACTTACATGCTACAAAAATTTCTAGACAAAATTGAATACAAAATCCGAAATTGAAATAACACTCCGGTCATAAAATGCATGATATACATAAAACAAGCATGCTTATTTTACTTACATGACAGCACTCACGTCGGTTTTATCTGTAAAAATAATACTATATTTTAATACAACTAAGAATAAAAATACGATTTTTATTTAAAAATATAATTTTTAGTATGAATAAATTACTTATTCAAATGAAGAAATTATCATACGTTGTAGTTATCTTAGTTAAGAGATAAATTACTCAAAATAGTAAGTAATGCGCTGGGCAAGTTTTTTTTTTTATTAATTTCACCACACATGCTCACTACTGTAAAGCTTGTAATCGTTGGATTACAGGCTTGATGAGATGTTGATCTACAATGGTCCCCAAAAAAGCAACACCATAGTTTGACACTCGAGAAGTCCACTCGAGAATTTTTCTTTGGGGGTTGGGCTACACTCAGCTCGCCCGGCACCGGCTTTACCCAGTGCGACAAAGGGGCGGTGTGCGACCCCATAACCGACTCATAGCAAGTAGCACGTCGCCTTCATAGTTGGGCCGATCACCGGAGCCCAATTCCTTGTCTGCAGTGAAAACCTACATACAGCGCCTGTCAAGCTTCAAGAGATCGGTAAGTGACCTGCTAAATTTGCAGTAAGAAGTAATGTGAGACTGCACACCAATTTTCGGTTACACTAAATGGTTCATACGGTGTGAGCGACACATTTTGATCTGGTCTTACCCAGATAATAATCTGAAAAAAAAAAGAATCTTTTTGTAAATATAGGGAACGGCAGGTTCTTTTCTCTCTACTCTATCTTCTCTTGTCTTACCGTATCTCATCAGCTCAGATCATATGCGTATCACTAATTATCTTGAGCCTTTTCCATAATATAACTTAACCTACTATACCACGCTGGTCAGACGGATTAGTATAGGGATTTATTTTGAATTTAACTTCTCTTGCATAGATGTGATATGCATATTATATCCCTTAGTCCGTCTTTTACAACGATTATGAATTTCAATCTTAATCCATCACATGGAAACTTACTACTTCAGTACATGGAAATATTTAGATAAATAGCTAAGTGTAACTACTTTCAACTGCGCGCTCATTTTATAAAATGTATTTCAGCTAAATTCTTTTAATCTAGAATCTCAAAGGATTGTAGTGTACAATCTCATTTGATATATCTGTAAGAATATGTTTTAATCACATAATACTTAGAAACACTGAAACAAAGAAAAAGAAAAGCTGAAAGATTTCAGTAAAACTAAAAGTTTCAAACTGCTTCATACAGCTGTGCACTTAAAACAATTTATTATAACTTATTCTATATAAATGTTTACGTCAAACTTTTGTCCATATTTCGGTTGTTTGACTTTTAGTAATCGGTGCACAACTTTCAGTATGCTCTTCGTATATAATGCATACCTTTATAAATGTAGCAATAAATTGGCTTAAAAGTTCTATAGCATTATTATTTATTTATTACATAAATAGTATTTATGTCTTGATTGCCTAAATTTTTTTGTAAATAACCTTTAAATGTATTGAGTTTTAAATAAAACTACGAATTTTATCGCGTTTGTATTTGATTTTTGATTGCCCGTTATATTTTATATTTTTTCATATAAAATCATTTTCTTCTTATACTGGCAATAAAATTGGGTAAAAATTTAATAACTAATTTTCTATATCGGGTAAATAATTATAAATGTCTGTAATAACGATGACTTGTTGGACGTGAGACATCTTAGTCCATCCGTGACCATGAACGCTGCAAGTGTTCGAAACTTTCGTTGGCTAATCAAAAATCAAATACAAACGCTTTAAAACACGTAAAGTAGTTTTATTTAAAACTAGCAACCCGCCCTCGCTTCGCTTCGGTTATAGTCGTTTTACCCGCGTAGGTGCCGTTCCCGTGGGAATACCGGGATAAAATATAGCCTAGTTTACGCCTTGATATTACAGCTTTCCATTGGTGAAAGAATTTTTGAAATCGATCCAGCGGTTTTGAAGATTACCCGGAACAAACAGACAGACAGACAAAAATTTTTAATCGCTATTTTAGGCATAGGTGTCGTGCAAATAACCGTGTGAGCATGAAAAAAGCCTATTATTTTGACATTACAAACAGACACTCCAATTTTATTTATTGGTATAGATGTGTAACACTCGCGTAAACATCAGAGATCATTATGTATTAAGTTGCGAGTTTTATGATTTTTAACGACAACACTAAGGAAATAATCATTATATTGTGGCGGAGTTTCATTCTTTCATTTATCATCTTTCAACGATTCTCTGGGACGTTCAAGATGTCAATGACATCAGTGACATTGATATCAGTCTAGGTGGACTGAGTCTTCCTACGCTACGTCATCCGATTTGTGGTCGCCGCTCGAGAACCTTTCTCCCCCAACAGTTATCGGTTCGACGAGCGATGGGGCCTACCCATTTTAACGTGTTAATTCTGCGGGCTGTGTCGGTTGCACCCGTTCTTCTATGGATTTCCTTATTCCGGACTTTATCATATAAAGAAATGCCGCGCATAATCCTCTCCATAGCACGTTGAGCGACTTTGAGCCTTTTTGTGAGGCCTATATTTAGAGACCACGTTTCAATGCCGTTTGCCGCTGGAAATACATTGGTTATATACTTTGTTTTCAGACACTGCACCATATTGGATGAGAAGAGTTTTCCGAACGCTGCCCAGCCGAGTTGGATTCGTCGACTGACCTTTTTCTCGAAATTGGATCGCCCTAACCAGACTGCTTGTCCTAGGTAATCACAGTGATCGACAACTTCGAAAATCGCATTCCCACCTAGGACCGGTAGAGGAATGACATGAGCGGATTTTACAAACACATAATTAATGGATACAAATTATAATTGAGCTCGAGCCCGGCAGTGGCACTTATATGAACTGTGATGATGATGATATTTCACTTTCATTAGGAGAATATTGTATATTTCTTCTTCTAAGACCTTCCCCTCATAAATACAAGCCTTCTACACAGCAGGAAGGAGATTGACCTGCTACATAGGTTCTACCATGAATATTAAATGTACAAAATAAAACTATGTTGCTGATTTTGTAACACTTATTTTCCTTATCTTTATATATAAATTTCTTGTGTACGTGTGTATGTCAATTGGACCCGATAGAAGGCGCTTATTTGAACTGAATAACGTCTGTTGGGTCAGCTAGTTTACTTATAAAATTTTCTAATACCAAACCAATAATAAATTTATTTCCTACAATTTCAATTTTTTCGTATGGTAATAATATAATTTGCCACCCCTTTTTTCATTTTGGAATTCGTAAAACAAGTGACGCGAACAAATAATGGAAAAATGCAGGAAAAGAAAATATCCCAAATTATCTCCCATTTTGAAGGTGATCCGTGAACCATGGTGGTTTCACTATTACCCGTTTCATAAAGACTAAATAGATAAATAATTTAATTTCAACGAATTCCCAATATTACTCGAGGATAGAAGAAGGGATAGTGAAAAGAGGGTAGTAGAGGGTTCAAGTATGGAATGGAAGAAATACAGTGGCATTTAAAATATATAACTTAAAATAAAATCTTACCTCTTCGAAAAAAAAAATATGAGATAAATTTAGTTCATTAATGTTATTTTTAACCCTTAACTTAGTCGCAAATATTTTTTTCAAATAAAATAAAGTCTTGTATAATGGTTTATTAGGCTATAGGCTTACCACTAATTTAAATTCAAATAGTAATTTTTAGTTATGAAAGATTCAGGAATGAGATTCGTAATGAAATAATGCAAGTAAAATCATTAGATGTTTGATAATATTTTTAAGTTGATATTTCTTTTTTTTTTTTATTGTACGTTGGGACTAATCCCACCACACATTCCCACCATTGTAACTCCTGTAAGCCAGGATCCACAATGCTCTCCATAAATCTCCAGACCGAGGTTTGACCCTCAGGCAGTCCCGGGATATGATTTTAATTGTCTTGGGACCCGCAACATATTTAATTAGAAAAGATTAAAGAGGAGGAGTTGGAAAGAGAGATTCCACTTCCCTCCTAGGCAAAGCGGGAGACAGGAAAACAAAATGACTAGTCAGCCAATAAGTAAACAGGAGTACAGCTACGATAGCGCAGCAGTACGGCACCACGGATACGGAAGAGCTTAACGGGGCCTATATGTGAGCGTTAAGATTGATTGCTACAGTAGGTATGGCAGAAACGCATGAACGCACGGAAATTTTCTCGAGTTGCTACAAGGTCCGTATAGTATACTACCCCACAGGTGACTTGCAAACTGTTTAACATAAGGTTACGCTCGTTTCCCCAGAGATCGCACTCCCAGAGAATGTGATGTGCTGATTGTTCATACTCGTGGTCAGATGTGGAACATTGACATAATGGTGATGGTACGAGTTTAAAAGAAAATAATTTACTTTTAAAGTTGCCATGGCCAGTTAAAAATTGGGCCACGAAGTGGTCAACTTCCAGCCACACCTTCTCCAGGCGCTCCCGGATGCATGGAAAATATAGATAAAGATGACGACCTTTCGATGATGAATCCCATCTTTCTTGCCATTCAGTTAAAAGTTCCTCATAAACAATGGATTGTGGTGCAAACAATCTAGCAATTTTATTTCGGTCGCGCGGTAGAAGGAAATCTGTATTCATAGTTTCCTTTGTGGTGTAATACATTGACGCTCGTCTCTGAATCTCCAAATCAACCGGAAGTACACCCGTGAGTACTGGTAAGGCCTCGGTACTAACCGTTCTATAGGCTTTACATAAGAATATTAGGGCCAATCGTTGGCTCTGTAGTAATTTAAGGCGAGCCGCCCCTATGGTGGCCCTATCGGCCCATACAGGTGCAGCGTAACAAATACACCCCAAATATGTGGCCATCTATATGGTTTTAAGTGTATTAAAACGAAGGCCCCAAGTAGATGTGGATATTCTAGTAAGCGCGTAGAAATTCCGTTTCGCTTTTTCGCCTAATGTTTTAATATGTTCAATAAATGAAAATTTTTTTTCTAAGACTAGGCCGAGATAGCAAACTGATTCTTTCTTTTTGACAGTCATATTATTGAATTTTATACGCGGCGCCGATTGTAAATGTCCTTTTAATAAAAGATGATATGTTTTTTGTGGTGCGAAGGCAAGCCGGTTTCGTGTACCCCAATCGAATATATCATTGAGGCATGTTTCCGCTAATTTCTCTAAACCATCCCTTGTGTTCGATTGTATAAGTAAAAGTCCGTCGTCTGCATAGCCGATCAGTAGACAATTTTTCAGTAGAGGTAACTCGAGAAAATCATCAAAACCTAAATGCCATAGATATGGACTTAATACCGAACCTTGAGGGCAGCCCATCGTCAGTGGTTTCGACACAGCATGGTGACCAAGTTTCAATTTAGTCGAGCCATTTAAAAAGTACGACTGTATGATTTTAAGTTGATATATATTATACTATATAAAGTAACTTTAAAGATTTAGTAAAGAAATATTATTAAAATAAAAGTCATGCTTACACAAATAAAAAGACCCCGAGATCATAGTAATAAAAAGCGATAATCCGGCACGTACGTGGTTTCCTAATGAACTTATAAATTCACCTTTTAAAATAATACTGGGACTGAGCCATATAATATGAATATTGAAGAAGAATATATACTCTTATGAAATCCAAAATATGAAACAAAATTTTCTTAATTCATAAACATTTGTCATCATCGCAGCTTCCGTCCCACTGTTGGGCTCGGGCATCCTCCTCAATAGGAGAGAAATTGACCTTATTATATCATGTTGGTCAGACAGGTTGGTATAGGGTTTTGTTTCGAGTTTTTCTTCTCTTGCGTAGATGTTAGATAGTTATTATATTCCTTAGTCGTCTTTTACGACATCCACCGCACAGATGGTATATGGGTTAAGATAACCTCTCGTGTCAGTGTTGTTGGTTCGATTCATACGCAGGATAATACTTTGTGTGATGCACAAACTGTTGTTCTGAGTCTGAGTATTATTTGTGTACCTACGTAAATTATATTTTTGTAAAGTCCACCGCAATACAAGGAATATATCATTAGAGTAAGGTGGTCTATTAGAAAAAAAATTAGTACGTTACCCAATGAGCTAAATTACATAGCAATTATATTTCTAGTAACATGAATTACAACAACTTGACTTTATGTAGGTACCTACTAAAATATTATCTTTATACATAAATTTCTTGTGTACTCCTAAACGATGGGACCGATGTTGATAAAAATTTTTGAGCATGTTCAAGGGGATTCAAGAATTGTTTAGATTCACAATTGGACCCGGTAGGTGGCGTTTATTTGAACAGAACAACGCCTGTTGGATCAGCTAGTATATGTATATAATTAATTTGAAAATCCATCGTAAGAATTTGAACGCAATTTATGAAAATAAGATTCATTTTTTTTATTTAACAAAGTTTATATTAACAACGTCGGATGTCTCTCTGTAAATATTTAGCCTTTCAACATTCAGATCAAATCAAATATTTAATGGACTTTTTAACAAAGCATTTTTTTTTACTTTATGATTTCTAGCTAACAAGATAAAACGTAATTGTATTTCGTAATATGAATGAATATTTAGGGATCAATATAACGACCACTGGATAGAATTATTTATCGTTTCTAATTCAAAAATAACGTTATTGATATGGAAATAGCAAAAATACTTTCACAAAGTACTTAATCTCATTTAAATATAAAAGGAAATATTCGTAATTGCCATTGATGTCTTAACAACATTTACATATTTTTATATTTCAAAGATATATATAGAACTAGCAACCCGCCCTCGGTTATAGGTTATAGTCGTTTTACCCGCGTAGTTCCCGTTCCCGTGGGAATACCGGGATAAAATATAGCCTAGTTTACGCTCTGATATTATAGCTTTCCATTGGTGAAAGAATTTTTGAAATCGGTCCAGCCGTTTTGAAGATTACCCGGAACAAACAGACAGACAGACAGACAAACAGACAGACAAAAATTTTTTAATTGCTATTTTAGGCATAGGTGTCGTGCAAATAACCGTGTGAGCATGAAAAAAGCCTATTATTTTGACATTACAAACAGACACTCCAATTTTATTTATTGGTATAGATATAGATTATTGTTCTATGTGGTGACAGGGTAAGAATACGAATCACCACTCCGTATCTTGCCCGTGGATGTCGTAAAAGAAGACTAAGGGATATAGTAAGCATATAAAATCTTTGTAAGAGAAGTAAAACTCTAAATAACCCTATATCACTTGTCTAATCAGCATGGTATAGTAAGGTCAATTTTTCTCCTATTGTCGAGGAGGCTCGAGCCCTACAGTGGTATATGAATAGAAATAATGATGATGATGATACAATTATTAACGTTTCGATAGATGTTCGTCGCTATCTAAAACATTAGTACATACGTTTCATGGCAAATTTATTGAACAAAACTCCGTGAAATCTTATAGAATAGATAACGAATTCCCATAACCCCGTTCCAATGACTCCTCGGTCACTTCATAAGACTTTCACGTGAAATTAAGGGGTGGTGACACACTTCTGTAGAATAAGAAAATAATTCCCACTATCTTGTCCGTGGGTGTCACAAAACCGATTAAAAGATTAAATATGCGTATAACATCTATGCAAAAAAAGGAAAACTCGAAACACAACCTTATACCAACACGTCTGATCAGCTTGGTATAGTAGACTTATTTTCCTTCCATTGTTCAGGAGACTCGAGCCCAACAGTGGGACGTATATGAGCTGAAATGATAATGAATGATGATGAATCATAGCTGGCCTAAAAAATCTACTTCTCATACCCATTCCTTCTTGTTCATACTCATATACATTCTATAGTTGGAGCCTTCTTCATAATGGTAGCGAAATATACTTACTGTAGCTACTACCTAATATCATCAACTCGGTCCACATAACCTATTAGGTTCGGACTCCAGAATGGAGGAAATTGACTTACTTGACCACATTTTTTGACACAAATTGACTTACTTAATTGACCACACTGGTCAAAACGAAGTGGCATAGTGTTTTATGTCAAGTTTTCCTTCTTTTGCGCAATTGTTATCTGCATAATATATCTCTAAGGCTGGTTTTAGAATCACGCTGACTGTCGGCGCCGACAGCTCAGCGCGTCGCTTGTCAGCGTTAAAGTTCAGCGCATGACGTTCCATTATCGTGCTGACCACTGCTTAGTACAGACGCAAAAAAATGCGAAGTGCGTTAATTATTGCTGCTTTGTATTATCTAAAAAAAACAAGAAGGCGCGAAAACGCTCACTGAAGGCAGAGGCGCGTGTGCGGCGTTCAGCACCGATAGCTACGCGGCGCCGATGCGCGACGCGTACTGCCGCTGACCTGTCAGTGCGGACCACTGCACGCGCTGATACCTACGCGTTATTCTAAAACGCTTCCTAGACGTTCATACATTTTGGCTATCAGCGCCGACGGTCAGCGAACATACATTTTGGCTATCAGCGCCGACGGTCAGCGAACGGTCAGCGTGACTCTAAAACCAGCCTTAGTCGTCTTTTTCGACACCCACGGGCAAAAGAGGGGATCGTGAATTGTATCGTTACTCTACCACCACTACGTGATATAATGACAAAATAATCTGACCATATGTGCCTTCTTTGGCAGTGATCTTTGGCTATTTACATCCTTTAATCGTTTGTTATGAGACATACAAGATATGAAAGGAAAAATTATTGCTATACTTATTTAAAAGTTTTCCTTAAAAACCTTAAAGATATCGAAAGATCAATTTATTATAATGTTCACGTATCCAAGATCGCGAATGATATGAACAAACTATCCTTTGTACACACTTTATTTATAGTTTTAGGAATGGGGTTTGGGAGAACAAAAAATATAAACAATAATACATACATTTATCAGTCAGGTTGACATTCTAATACGTTATATATGACGGCCATAACAAGCAATGAAAATAGAATTGGTTTTTTAGATATGTAAAAATATATTGTTTCACCATTCATTCCCTTTCAATAAGTATCGTAAAAGACGACTTAGAAACGTAAACAGATAATAACACTCTAAAACTCGAAACAAACTCAACCTTTGAAACAAAAATTTTTTTTTTATATTTGATTTTTAATTTCCCGACATTTCGCATGCTTTTCAGCGTTCATAGATACTAGATAGACTTAGATGTCTCTCGTCGAATAAGTCAAATAATCCGTAATAAAAGTAAACCTTTTTTTTTCTTTTCTCTATTTTGACCTGTTTATCTACCGATGGGCGATATGATAAGAATACAATTGTCACCACCCCTTGCTTGCCCATTTGTATGGGAGAGATAAGAATCGGCTAAGAGTTCACCAGAAGAATGGACAGCAGCTTTCTTATGGGAAATGTATTATATCTCACTGCGATCACCAACCAATACTGCCTGGTCGGTGTCGCGATTACGGCTTTATCTCCTCATATGACGATCTGAGAACAAGTGGCCCCCAATCACGCCAGCTCCACTGTCCTACGGGCCCATTTTGTTGCTGAGCGTCGTTAGATGCAGGCGGCATAGTACCGCAAATTGTGGCGAAACACGAAGGAGGCTTACGTCCAGCAGTGGATAGCGATAGGCTGAAAGATGAGAAATGATGAACCCGTTTGTCCAGTATAATTATAGTATGCGAAATTACCTTTGGACTTATTGGACTGAAATATAAGATGTATACAAATTAAATATCTTAAATATTGTCACCAAAGGAGTTCCAATATCCTTATTAAAATTATAAATGTGAACGTGAGTTTGTTTGATTCTTTGTTACACTTTCACACTTAAACTACCAAATTGATTTTATAAAATTTCACAAAGAAAAAGCTACATTATCAGTGAGTAACCTGGGTTTTATTATATCCCTATAAGTCCTCGGAAATAAGAATTACGTTGACGAAAGCCCAGAAATTTGCTGGTATAATAATTATGTATCGATAACGTCTTCATATTGGTTATCAAAATAACACTACCCCATAAAGGAATCGAGACTCAGCGGAATAAAAGTATGTATACCTCGTTAATAACCGCGTACACGTAGGCACGTAACAGATTTGTGTTATTCTAAAATAAATATCATTATTTAAACTTATGTTTAAAGTTGTAAGATTATTTATTTTTAAATTTATTCGCATCCGACACAAAACTCTCCAACAGATAAACCAAGGTTTGCCAATTCAAACAACAAACTTAAATTATTAATTATAATTTTCAACAAATTCGTATTTCCATAACAGTTTACTAGGTAATTTAAGTGGGATACTTATCGTCCATTAATTTCGCGAAAATTTAAATTAGCTGCGCAGTCATTTCAATTTAAGATTTGCCGTTATACTTGTACCTATTTGTTTTATTGGATAGCAATTTTATGAGAACGAATTACTGATCTGTCCTTTATATAAAGCGACTATAAATCACTATCACCGACTTTAATAGAATGTCAGAACTTTTACGGTACGTTAGTTGATAAATTTCGACAATTTGGATAGCAGGATATATATAACATATTCAACGACCACCGCCTCAACGGGACGTACTTTTAAATTGTGATAATGTTTTTGGATATTGTTGATACATTCAATAGTTTTTGAAGTGAAAACTTCTATAGGTGGATTTGGATGGGGAGTAATTCATGTGAGTCGTCATCGACATTGTCACGTTAAAACGTCACGTGCTTTCTTCTCCTTTTTTTTGTGGGCTATGATCAGCGCACATGCCCTGTATTCCGTCCGGGGTGAGGAAAGGACGGCGCGCGGCCACATAACCCACCGTAAACCCTCTTCTTCGCCATAGGGCCGACCACCGGTACCGAATTCCTTGTCGTTCGTGACCAGCCAGGCCAGCGGGATACCCTTTCGGGTAACCTCCCTTTCTAACACCCCTCCCAGAACGCCGGTCGCCCTCGCGCAATCAGCCTCTCTGCGAGTAACGGACATGACGGGGATTATCCCGGTCTAGTCACTTGCGGCCTCGGCTAGGGGACGTGTTAATGCTAACACTACATCTGTAACTATATCAATGTTACTTTATCTATAGATTCAAAACCAGATAAATGTAAAAAGTTTTAATTTACATATTTTAATTTAAGATCAAACAATTAATTTAAATATCCAAATTTAACAACAGTTTTAAAATTTCACTTCTGTCGGACTTCCTCATGACTGTTATTTGTTCTTTTTTTATTGCAAATGACTAAGCAGCATTCCTATTGTTAAGTGATACTCACGCTCGTGGACCTCAGTAATACTAGGGAAACAGTCGCACCGTTGCCTACCGCGAAGAAAATGCTCTTCTTAAACCTCGTTTAAAGAAGGACAATTTATCTAACGTCTAGACTTGTTCATAAGTAAAAAAGGAACTGAACATGCTCTAGAAATTTCAGCTAAATTTTACAGCTTTTTATTAACCGACTATAGTTTGAACACAATTCACTCGGTTTTGCTAAGACAACACCAGAACTGCTTATGGTCCCCGTAGCTTACTGGGTACTCGTTCCACGTCTTTGAATAGTACTACTATCTATATTAAGTTGAGAGACAGCAGTTATCAGTTTTAAGTTACTACTCTCCTTTTTCGTGTGGTGACGGAGTAAAAATACAATTCACTACTATGTTACCCGTGGATGTCGTAAAAGACCTCTGAGGGATGTAATATCTAAATAACATTTGTGAAAGAGAAATAAATCTCGAAATGAAACCCTATACCAACATGTCTAACCAGCATGGTAGGTCTATTGCCCTCCTAATGGGGAGAAGGCTCAAGCCCAGCAGTGGGACGGGTACGAGCTGAGACGATTCCCCTGAAAGATATATTCACATATTGGGAACTTCGTAGGTATCTTTGCGATAGATCTTATTACTTGGTGGCAAATACGACCGTATTATCATCACATGTTATTATTACTTACGTATTATCATCAAAGATAACTCCTATCATCATCATTATTTCAGCTCATAATAAGTCCCAGTGTTGGGCTCGAGCCTCCTCCACAATAGGGGGCAATTGACCTACTATACCACGCTGATCAGACGGGTTGATATGGAGTTTTATTTCAAGGTTTTCTTCTCTTATATACATATTATATGCATAACGGACTAGTTAATCGTCTTTTATGACACCTACGGGTAAGAAAGGAAGTGGTGACGAACGAAGATAACGAAATAAAATAATCCATCAGTCAATGCATCAGCCTATCGAAGTCCACTGTTGAATATAAAATACATTAGTTATCATAATGAATAATAAGTTTTATCTAAAGTCGCCAAGGAATATCAAAGCGAAAAATGTTTTTATTTTTCAATTAATATAATTATTTTCCTTTCTAAATAATGACTTAAAATAAATACAAAGCGTAAAGAAAAATCTTACTCATTTGTATAAATAATTTTTTATCCTTAGCAGCTTCTTATAAAATATGTTAAAATGCCGCCTGCAAAGTTTACATCAAAGAGTTGATTATCTTTGTTATGGATCATCCATTATATTTAGATATTTGATATCAATTCTATTAAATTTATGTAATGTAATGTCATTTTAGTCAAAAATATGTAATACTAGCAACCCGCCCTCGCTTCGCTTCGGTTTCAGTCGCCTTACTCGCGTAGTTCTCGTGCCCGTGGGTATACTGGGGTAAAATATAGCCTATGTTACTCAGGGATACTGTAACATTCTAAGGGTGAAAGAATTATTGAAATTCGTCCAGGAGTTTTTGAGTTTATTCGTAAGGAACGTTTCTTCTTAGATATTATTGTAGAATACACTCTTAGAGGGCGAAAATTAAAAAATCCTGAAACACGTGTTTATTTATTTTTACTAAAGAGTATTTTTAGAGAATTTGAAGAAAATCGATGTAGATTTTTTTTCTCCTTATACAAACTTTGTTACTGCGGTTTACCCCCTAGGGGTTGAATTTCAAAAAACCGTTTCTTAGTGGGTTTCTACGCTACGCAAAGAAACTAATGTCAAAATTTCATGTTTCTGGCTTCAGTAGTTTCGGCTCTTTGATAAATCAGTAAACTAACATCTTTCTACCTATTCTACACCCTTAGAGGATGAAAATGGACAAACGCTGAAACACGTGTTTATTTATTTTTATTAAAGAGTATTTGTGCTTAATTTGAAGACAGTAGCTAAAGATTTTTTTTTCTTTCCATACAATCTTTGCCGTTGCGTTTCACCCCCTTAGGGGTAGAATTTAAAAAAAATCTTTATTATAGAGTGCCTATGTTACAAAATAAAACTACTGTCTAAGTTTCATTTTTCTAGCTTCAGTAGCTTCGGCTCACCCTGTTCCTTTATATGTGTATTATTGTTAATGCCCCCGTAACACCCTTTGCAGGTGGAATTTCGTAAAATCCGTTCTTAGCTGACCTGTACTCGACGAAAGGAATATTTCTGCCAAATTTCAGGTCTGTACGCCTTATGGTTCCAGAGATATGGTGATGAGTCAATATATTGTTCGCAAAACCCGCCTCTCCTATATATATAGATATAGATAACAAGAGAAAACATAGATAACAAACGCCATTATTATGACTTGTAATTAGAGTAAGATTTGTTTGAAATATAAGCCTATAAGAAAAAAAGAGTACATATTGAGTTGACCCTAAGTAATTAGGATAAAAACAGGATGATAATGATGATGATTCAATTCTATTTTATATAGAACTAAATTGTACGCCAATTAGAAATCAAGAAGTACCAAAATTCAGTCATCAAATCGTAACAAAAATGTTGCTAGAAGACATTAATTTTGGGTTTCCAAACAAACGTCATTCTCCCTGCGTTAATAAAATAACAGAATTGTATTTAATCGTCGTTGAAATATATTTATTAATATTATATTGATTTGTAAATAAAACTACTTTACGGATTTTATCGTTTTTGTATTTGATTTATGATTCCCGACGTTTCGAACGCATTCGTGGTCACGGGTGGACTAAGATATCTGACGTCCAAACAAATCGAAGTTATTACCGATTTTTTAATTATCTGACCCGCTACGGAAAATTAGTTAAGTTTTGACCCACATTTTTAGTACAAAATTTATTGCCAGTACAAGAAAACATTTTTGGTACAAATTTATTGCCATTAAAAAAATGTGAGTCTAAACATAATAACAAATTTTCTGTAGCGGGTAGATAATTATAAAAATCTGTAATAACGTTGATTTATTTGGATTTCAGACACCTTGGTCCGCCCGTGACCATGAATGCTGTAAAGTGTTCGAAATATCGGGAAATTATATTTCAATTACAAACGTGATACAATCCGTAACGTATTTTTATTTACAATGTGTAAGACTCGCGGAAACATCAGAAATCCTTATTATTTTTAAGAAAAACACAATAATTCTAAATAAAAACTTGTGTGCTGGAAATAATAACTAAATATATTATAATTCTACGCTAGCGAAGTGACGAAAGCAGCAAGCTCTTTGTGTAATGCCTGGAGCATTCCATGTGGAGGAAAGTAGAGCGTAACAAAATGGAGTTCAAAAGTAAAAGCGAAACGTTTTCATGCTGAATTAATTACTTTCATGATAATTACTCTTGTGTCATGTTGCTTAAAACATTGTGATAACTGAGAAATCTTGCAACCTTTTCAGAACCCACGCAATGAATAAATCTGCGATCTACAAATAGATTACACGTATACAAAATAGCGGTAGATCAAAAAATAATTCTCTTGACTATTGTGTTATTGATAATATTTGTTTCTGCTTTGCTTGTTTTTGTAACATTGAATTTTGCAGAAGAATTCAGAAATATAGGCTTGAAGGGTACTAAATAAACTCAGAACCAAAACAATAATGTATATGTCACCGGATAATTGTACGAACCGTTAGATTATAAACAATCTAGTGAGAATATAAACTATCGATAGGTTGTGAACGGACACAAAATTTTACAATCTAACGCTTACATTTTCGTAAGTTTATAAATTGACCATGTTCAACCGTCAAAGTAGTGTTAAACATTAGATTGTAAATTTTAGTGTACGTTCACAATCTATCGCTACTTTATAATCTCGCTAAATTGTTTATAAACTAACGGTTCGTACAATTATCCGGTGACATATATATGCATCTCATCATTACCATCCTTTTTTTTGGTGGTCTATGGTCTGCGCGCACGCCATTGCTTCCGAGGCGACGAAAGTACGACGCGCGGCCCCATAATGCATTGTAAACCCCTTGGTCCTTGTCCTCAGTGGTCGGCCCAATGGAATACCTTGCTAGGTACTTAATCTTTTTATTATATTACTTATCATATGGATCTAATCCCATCACACATTTCCACCGCTGTTACTCTTATAAGCCAGGATCTATAATAATTTCCATAACAGACACCGAGTTTTTAGCCCCAGGAGGTCCCGGGCAATAAATGTAACTTTCTCTAGATCCTGCAACAGAATTAATTAGAAAAGATGAATAGAACGAATTAGAAAAAAATCACTTCCCTCCTATGTGAAGTGGGAGACATGAAGAAAATTGACTAATTAGCCAATAGATAAGAGGATATACTGCTACAAGATGCGCAAGAGTTCCGCATCACGGATGTGACAGAGCTTAAGGGGCCTAAATGTGAGCAAATATTGATTGCAATTGTAGGTATGGCAGAAAAGCCGGAACGCACGGCAATTTTCACTAGTTGCTACGAAGTTTATGTAGTACACTACCCCAGAAACGACTTACAAATTTTCTAACATAAGATCTCGCTCATTACTTCAAAGACTACACTCCCAGAAAATGTGGTGAACTGTTTGTTCAAAAACGTACATAGTTAAATGTGGAACATTGATAAAATGATAAAGCTACTAGTTTAAAATGGTATAGTTTACTTCTAAAATTCTCATGGCCCGTGTAGACTTGGGCTACACAGTGGTTAATTTCTAGTTAAATGTTCTCTAAATGCTTATATCAAAGCTAAAAAATAGTTTACTACATCTCTGCCAACGGATAGACCAAATGAAACTACTAGGTTTTAATTGATAAATTAATTATTGACAATCGGAATCCGATGCTGCAGTTACAAGCCAGTTTCTTTCATTTTTTATATCCTATGGCTCTTTACATCCTTGGTAGGACGATATTCACTTAATTTAATAGAGATCCCTGTAAGTTATCGTCCAAGAAAGTATCCTAGATTTTGCAAGATACTCCGAAGCACTAGTTTAAGGTGTGTTAACATCTAACAGCTAGTCATAAAATTTTCAACATTCTGAACATTAAACCAAGGAAAAAGCTATGAGCCTTCCGAAACATCTCACTTCTATTGTGTTGGATCGTTTCGACAAACATTAAGTGGAATTTACGACCGGCCAATTTTAGACAGGATTTAAGTACTGCCTTAACGTTCCTCTTCTGTCGAAGTTGTGAAATGTTCTATCGAAACAAATATTTTCAGTGTCCTTTGATAAAGATAAGTCGATAAAATACGTTGGAGATTTTGCAGTACTATAGTGAAAACGACTGTGCTGCTTCGTAATGAAAATATGTACAATTTTGTGATTTGCTTTTTATAAGATCTGTTCATAATGTTGTTTTGAATTGTTTTGCTTGTTTTACAATACAGTTTTGTATACCTATATCTTGTAATAATAATATTTGCAAACGCTCCTTAATCCTGTCTCATGACAGCGGCAGGGCAGAAATGGTTGCTGAATAAGGACGACTAAATTTTCGTCCGATATTAAATATAGTTTAATAATAGGCAATCCAGGCTTTTATCTCCCACTTTCGACTTCGTCATCAGAATAGATCGTCATCATAAATATACTACAGCAGTGCTAATGACCCTGAAATATCTGAACGTACATAAATTGTAGCTAAAAACCATTTCGATCATGCTTCTCACAGCAACATCTCATTGGAACGTCCCGGCAACCTCTTCACAAATATGAAGAAACTTATTATATTTCGCTAATCAAATGAGTTGTGAATGAATTTCCGTGTGGTGACGGAGTAAGAATACAATTCACCACCCCCTATCTTACCCGTGGGTGATCGTATGAGACGACTAAGGGATATAAAACGCATATAACATCTATGCGAGAGAAGGAAAACTCGAAATAAAACCCTATACCAACGTCTGACCAGCGTGGTATAGTAGGTCAATTACCCTTCCATTATGAAGGAGGCCCGAGCCCAACAGTGGGACGTATGTGGGCTGAGATGATGATGATGATGATGAATCAAATGAGGTGGCATAAGATTTTAATTAAAAACTTCTGTTTCTTAACGTTATTTACTGATATTTTTTTCCTTATATTTTATGACATTTACTTAATTTTTACCAATTTTTACCACAATAATTATATTATTGCACGAGAATAAAGGTTTAATGACTCGTAGTCTTACTCTGTTACATAAGATAATGGAGTAAAAGCGCACGTTACTATACCTATGATACTATAATTGTTCAGCGCATTAAATAACTTCAAATTTTGTTTATTCAAAATTTTGTCGACTCATTTAAAAGAATTCTAATTACCCGTATAAATAAGAGGTTATAAGTGGAAATGTAGGATTGTTCGTTTCTTTATTAAGTTTCATGCCTTAATAACTGACCAATCCAAATGAAATTTTACTTTTGTATCTCAAGGGACAAGGGATAAGGACACTATGGACTTTAATACTACGCTATGGACTTAGTACTTTATGGTGGTAGGACCACACTATTGACAGTTGTCTGTCTACAGCCGCGGGCCGGACTATCCGGGGTAGTACCATACTGTCACAGGAAATCGACGTCCAAGGAGTAGCAATTTGTTACTGCGCTTCGTTTGATGAGCGAGAGAGCCGGCAACCCAACTTTCTGGGGTGTTTGCGTGTGGTGGGTTTTAGCGATGCTTTTAGTATCACTAAACATCATTGCACGAATTCGCACTCCCTTCACTTTCTTCGCGATAGGTACGGCCTTGCAATGGTCCATGAGCGGCAGAAACACTTACCATCAGATGTATTGTTTGCTCGTTTGCGTTTATATGCAATAAAAAAAAAATAACTAAAGAAATGGATTTCTATCCCTATCTCGCCCGTGGATATCGTAATAAACGACTAAAGAATATAGGTAACAACAGCAAGAGAAGGAAAACTAGATATAAAACCCTATACCAACATGTTTGAGCAGCATGTCAAAGTAGATCAATTTCCATCCTATTTGAGACACGGCTCGAGCCAAGCAGTGGATCATGTATGAACTGAGATGTTAAATTAAATTAATTTATACAAAAGTTATTTTCACTATAAAATTACTCACCATTGTGTGCTTATGGCATTTTATTTAACATCCAGCTTACATTGTCATATATTCTATCATACCAGATAATTATACCTCAATTATGGATCATAAACAGAATGGGTTTCAACTTCGTTTACTAAACCACAATATCCATAACTAAACCGTAATTGAAACCCTCAAACAGTAGTTAAACACTGCGATAACAATGCGATATATAACTTAACAATCATCAGCCAGTGAAATTATCAGAATTCGATTATCAGATTGTAATTTTACAATAAAATTTGTTGAACTTGTATCCATTGACATGAACTTATGTTGCCCTATGTCACTTTATTGGCAATTCATGGCGGATCGGGTCGATGAAAAACTCACGCTCCGAGGCTAAAATCTGATAAGTGGAATGCGCGCCATTTCAACCATTCAACTGGAAATTGAAATCGCCAAAAACGTCGCCTGACAAAGCGCTTTTTGTAACAATTTTTTACTAAAGCATATTTGGTTTGTTTTACTCAATATTTGTTTAAAATTGTACAGGCATATCTATATATAAAGAGTTGTTTTATAATTCAAACTATTAATATTAATGAATTTTAATTACTTAAAGGGAACACGCAATAAAATTATAAATATAAAAAACCAAAGAAATTAAATTGACTTACACATAAGAACGCGACTTAAATGAAAACTTGTAAATAAATAACCATCAATGAAGATATTAATAATAAATAGTAAATTATTTCAGAATTATTGAACTTCATATTTTGTAAATTAGTAATGACGTCGCGGTCGGTTAAAAACTAGTGCCGTAACATGGACATATTAAATTTATTTCAAACTAAAACTCACGAATCACGAAAAAATTATCGTTACTTTTTGGTATCGATTACTTTTCTTTCGATACCGATACTTTGTATTCGATATTTTTACTCAAATAGTACTTTTTGGCAGATATCATATCGAATAAATTGTAGAAATAACTTATTTTAAACTTGAATTTCCATCCGTTCATACTATGTTTAATTCCTGAAAAAACAATCCCGTAATGAACGTGTCTGATAGGCTCTATGAGAAGTACACGGTACTTCGAAGTATCGATTCTTTTGTTTCGATACTTTTAGAAGTACGATACTTTTTTAAGATTCTACTCATTAGTACAGTATCGATACTTTATATTCGACTCCGTGTCCCTATCTTCGATCTTTATTTAACTGCATAGAGTCATAAAAGATTTCCTTCAATCAGCGAAATCTTATATTATTGGGGTTGACGCGTATACGGCGTAATATCGAGGCGCTCCTCTTGCACATAAGGCGTTCCTTTTGCCGAAAAACTACCAAAGTTTACGTCAACATACCAGACACGCTATTAAAACGCAGCATCACCGACAATACCCGGAAAGTGTTCTTGGATTACGTGTTGGATGCGTGCGTCACTGGCGTCACTGTATGCCTTCTGCGTAAAATTCACCCACAGGCACGTATAAAAACTTTTATAGTACCTAATATTGCTATCAAGATTCTATATTCCCAGCGCGGTGACGGAGAATACAATGCATCATCCCTTCTCTTACCCGTGGGTGTCGTAAAAGACGACTAGGGGATATAATATATTATAATATCTATGCAAGAGAAGGAAAACTCGAAACAAAACCCTATACCAACACGTCGGACCAGCGTGGTACAGTAGATCAATTTCCCTTCCACAGTGGAGGAGGCCCGAGCCCAACATTGGGACATATATGGGCTGAGATGATGATGATATTCCCAGTCTGCCACCTCTTACTTAGCTGTGAGAGTCGTAAAAACTGATTAAAAACGCACCAAGACGTACAGCAGCGCTCTTCTGGGAGACTCCTAAATGCGATTGCCAACCGGCTGCTAGAAATGGCAATAATGATACCATTTTGACAGTGGTGTGGCAATGTTGATCTATATTCGATAATAGACGTCTGTAGGCTGATACATGGATGGATGGATAATAAGAAGAAAAATAATATTATAGAACGCTAAACTTACTATTACTGTTGTATCTTACTCCTAATGCGGTAGTTTTAATCCCATGTTATAAAAAGGCGTATTATATATTCGTCCACCACTTATAACGCTAGTTTTCATGCTTGTTACTGAGAATTACTTCGTATACTTTAAAAGATCAATGGTGACTCTTTATTTCTTTTCTAATATGATTTAATGTTTAACAACATCCTTCAGTCTATACAAATAAAGTCCCCGAGGGGCGACGTCCTGAGGGGAGGGTACTCCGCGATCGGGGTATTCCGTCGGGACGACCACTGAAGACAAGGAACTCTGCACCGGTGGGCAGCCTAACGACGAAGGCGACGTGCCACGCACGGGTGTGTCATGGGGCCGTGTGGCGCACCCCCAAAAAAATACTCTATACAAATGAATAAAATTGACGCATGTTTCTAATGTCAAAATAATAGGCTTTTTATTGTTCATACGGTTATTTACAAGTTACCTATGCCTAAAAATCACTATATTAATTTTTTATCTGTCTATTGGCCTGTTTGTCTGCCTGTTTGTTCCAGGTAATCTTCCAAACGACTGGACCAATTTTAATAATACTTTACTGGTATCAGGTACCTGTCTATATAAGGAGCAACTTAGGCTATTGTTCCTTTCAAGAAACCGCTATAAAATTTTCCCCGGTCCGAGAATCGATCCCGAGGTCCCTTGGACTGCAGTGGCATCGTAATATTTTAGAAAATATTGGAGATTTAAAATACAAGGCGACTGAAACCGAAGCGAAGCGAGGGCGGGTTGTTATTAAAGAATAAATTCTTGCCTCTTGGATATGTTTTTACAAAAATATCTCTAATGAGAATAAATTACCTTCAGACTCTAAATGGCAATTTATAGATGACACAAATAATTGAGTGGTCTATTTAAATGCACAAGATTTCCTAATGAGGTTGTTGTCAATTTAGTCTTGTAGAATATAATAGCTTACTCAAATCAGCAATTATAGATATTCATCACCATCATCATCGCAGCCCACATACGTCCCAATGTTGGGCTCGGGCCTCCTCTATAATGGGAGGGAATTTGAGCTACTGTGCCAGTAGTTTTGTAGTTTGACCTGCTGGTCAGACATGTTGGAATAGGGTTTAGTTTCGAGTTTTCCTTCTCTTGCACAGATATTATGTATGCATCCCACAGTCGTCTTTTACGACATCCACAGGCAGGATAGGGAGTGGTAAATTGTATTCTTACTTAGTCACTACACGAAATATATTCATCATCATCATTATTTCAGTTCTCATAAGTCCCATTTTTCAGCTCTGGTCTCTTCTACAATGGATGAAAAATTTACCTACTATACCGCACTTAATTTTTGTGTGGTGATGGAGTAAGAATACAATACACTCTTGCTCGTAGGTGTCGCAAAAGACGACGAAGAGATGTAATAGCAGTAAACATCAATACAAGACAAGGAAAACTCGAAATAAAAGCGTATGCCAACATGTCTAACTAGCTTGGTATTGCAGGTTAAATTCCCTCTCTTAAAGAAGCACTCAAGCCTAATACTGGAATATATATGGGCTGAGATAATACTCCACTCAGACATGTTGGAATTAGTTAGTTTTCCTTCTCTAACATCGATGTTATCTGCAAATATTCTTGTCGTCTTTTACGATACTCACGGGTAAGATAGGACGCGTTGTGAATATTATTTATACTCCATCACCATACGAAATAAGTATTAAAAGCTATAAATTTTAACCCTTAATAAGCTTTTTTAGTACAATTCCCCACATATCTTACCCGTGGATATCGTAAAAGACGACTATAGGGAAACAGTAAGCATATAAAATCTATAGAAGAGAAGAAAAACTTGAAATAAACACCTATACCAACCTGTATATCGTATGATATAGTAAGATTAATTTCCCTCCTATTGTGGAGGAGGCTCGAACTCAGCAGTGTAACGTGTATGAGCCGAGATGATGATGAAATGATGAAGTTTACAAATAAAAAAAAACTACTTTTACGTATTTTATCGCGTTTGTATTTGATTTATGATTGCCCGACGTTTCGAACACTTTACAGCATTCTTGGTCACAGGCGGACTAAGATGTCTGACGTCCAAACAAGTCAACGTTATTACAGATCTTTGAAATTATTATTATTAAATACAAACGCGATAAAATCCGTAAAAGCAGTTTTATTTACAATGTGTAGTGCTCGCGTAAACATCAGAACTTTACAAATTTTATAAACAATTTAACTTAATACTCCTAAAATGTGTACCTATACGGTTTTCGCAAGTGTAAAGTTAACATTCTTTAAGTTTCTTCCATAACAGTTTACTTGTAACTTGAGATAAACATTTTACGGGTAACATCACAGAGAAAATTTTAACGGCCTCTAGATGACTAGGCGTTTTGAACGTGTGAATAATGGAGAGTGACGCGATGTATGAAAGTAAGCCGTTGTCGAGCTTGCAACACGAGTTTTGTCAATTTACTAACCTTAATATGTACCATAATAGCCTATTAATGTCGACGCGAATACCTGTTCATGAAAAAGCTAATTTATGTTCTTTATGTGTCAACAAAATATGTTTGCCGCTGTAATAATTAATATAATGTAGATTAATAGGATTATCCATGTGGTGACGTAATAAGAATATAATTCACTGCTCCCTATCTTATCCGAACATGTCGTAAAAGACGACTAAGGGCTATAATATGCACATAACATATATACAAGAGAAGGAAAACTCGAAATAAAACCCTATACCAGCATGTCTGACTAACATGGTATAGTAGGCCAAATCCCCTTCCATTAAGGAAGAGACCCAAGCCCAACAGTGGGACGTGTGTGGACTGCGATGACGATGATGTGGAGGAGGCTTGAGCCCAACAGTGGGACGCGTTTGAGTCGAGGTGATAATACTATTATAATGTTAACTTAATAAAATAATAAACAAACAGCAACATCTAAAATTATAATATAGTACTAAGGATATTTATACCGTGTGATAATGGTGTGAAAATATAATTCTCCGCCCATTTCTTGCCCGTGGATGTTGTAAAAGACGGCAAAGGGATATTATATGCATATAATATCATCATCATCGCAGCCCACATACGTCCCACTCTTGGGCTCGGGCCTCCTCCACAATGGGAGGGGATTTGACCTACTACAACATACTGGTCAAACATGTTGGTATAGGGTTTCATTTCGAGTTTTCCTTCTCTTGCACTCATGTTATGTGCATATTATATCCCATAGTCATCTTTTACGACATCCACGGGCAAGATAGGGAGGGATGAAGATAGGGAGTGGTCAATTCTATTCTTACTCTGTCACCACACGGAAAATATAATATCTATGCAAGAGAAATAAAAGCCAATATCAGCATGTTTTACCAGCACGGTAGTGTAGGTCTATTTCCCTCCTATTGTGGAGGAGCTCTGAGCCTAATCGTCGGAGTTATGTTGGCTGAGATGATGTTATAGATATTTAGACCACTGACTTACTATATGGTAGGCTTTGAATACTATCAACAGTTACATTGCCAGTGGGTATCGTAAGACGTAAGAGATTTTAATAAAGCTAACATCATCTGATTCATGTCCACCCGTGACCATCAACGCTGCAAAGTATTCGTCGGGCAATCCAAAATCAAATGAAAACGCGATAAAATCCGTAAAGTAGTTTTATTTAAATGTGTAATACTCGCGTAAACATTAGAGATCATAACAGCATCTGGTCAAGTACATACTTAATGAGGGTTGACGTCAGACAGGCGGCCTATAATAAAACTAATGCTAAAACTTTTAACAATATGTACGATGGAAATAGAGTATATTTTGCGTTGACTCCATGGAATTAGGAAGATCAGTACGATGATGACAAATATTTCAACTTTTGCTATACGTAAATGACGTAAAAGGCGACTAAGGCATATAATCTGTATATAAACTTTATGCAAGAGAAGGAAAACTCAAATAAAACCCTATTCCAACAAGTTTCACCAGCGTGGCATAATAGGTCAATTTCCCTTCAATTGCTGAGGAGGATCTAACCTAGCACTAGGACGTATATGAGCCGACATGATGATGATAAAAAATCGATGCAAGAGAGGGAAAAATTGAAAGAAAACCTTATGACACCACGTCTGATCAACGTGGTACTGTAGGTCAAATTCTCTCCCATAGGAATGGAGACCCGAGCCCAACAGTGGGACGTATGTGGGCTGAGATGATACTTATATTTATAGGCTTTTGAGGTTTACAGTTGCCTGTTCATAGCCGCACCGCGGGCCGGTCCGTCCGGGGTAGTACCAAACTCGTAGAAAATCGACGTCCGAGTAGTAGCAATTTGTTACTGCGCTTCGTTCGGTGAGCGAGAGAGCCGGCAACCCAACTTTCTGAGGGTGTTTGCGTGTGGTGAATTGAGTGGTACCTTTAGTATTACTGAACCTCATTACATGCATTCACACTCCCTTCACTTTCTTTACGGTAGACGGCCTTGCGAAGGCCGTGAACGGCAGCAACACTTACCATCAGGTGTACTGTTTGCTCATTTACCACCGTTAGAAAAAAAATAATTAAATGAACAGCTGCTCAAATACACGCAAAGGTCTACACAATTCTATTGAATTTATACAGATCTCACTGATACCAACTACTTTGATCTTTTTTGCAGATCTAGAGATTTCCATAAATAGAAAGCTACTTTCTCATAAATCATTTTAGATATTTCGCAGTTGTCACAAATTCATATTTGTACCGAAATAGTACTACGTTCAGAATTTATATATAATGTTATTAGAATCATAGCCAAATAATTCGAGTTATAACTTCGCAATAACTGTCTGAGATATACTGTATAGAAATACTTTTGACGTATTCTCATTTTATTGCATTATTGTCCACATTTATATTTGAATTCTTATCTCTATGTACTATATCTGGTCCAACCATATTTTCCTTTCTTTTTTATTTGAACTAAAGTAAATAATTATCTTTCTTATCTCTTATCTCGAAGCGCATCATACTGAATCTAATACTATGTGTGGTATAGGTATAATTTTATTCAAAAGACTAGCAACCCGCCCTTGCTTCGCTTCGGTTTTAGTCGTTTTACCCGCGTAGTTCACGTGCCCGTGGGAATACTGGGATAAAATATAGCCTAATTTACGCCCTGATATTATAGCTTTCCATTGGTGAAAGAATTTTTGAAATCGGTCCAGCCGTTTTGAAGATTACCCGGAACAAACAGACAGACAGACAGACATTTTTTAATCGCTATTTTAGGCATAGATGTCGTGCAAATAACCGTGTGAGCATGAAAAAAGCCTTTTATTTCGACATTACAAATAGACACTCCAATTTTATTTATTGGTATAGATGAAAAAAAACCGCCTTAGTGCGAGTCAAATCGCGCATGAAGGGTTCCGTTCCATTATCTATAAAAAACCCTCTTTTATTGTATGGGAGACCCCCTTAATTATTTATTTTATTTTAATTAATTATATTTAAAGAGAACATAAAACTAAATATTCTGTGAATAGTTAAAGCGTCTACCTGTCACCGTTATTAGTATCGAGCAAGAAACGGTAAAAATATCAAGTTTCTTTTATGGGAGCCCCCCTTAAATATATATTTTATTTAATTTTTTGTTATAGCGGCAATAAAAACACATCATCTGTGAAAATTTCAACTGTCTAGCTATCACCGTTCTTGAGATACAGCCTGGTAACAGATGGTTGGACGGACGGACGGACAGCGAAGTCTCAGTAATAGAGTCCCTTTTTATCCTTTGAGTATGGCACCCTAAAAAAATGACAGCCCGCTGAGTTTCTTGCGGAACTTCTCAGCTTGTGGCCGCGTTCCGATCCGGTGGTAGATTATTGTATTATGTTCAAACGATGTATAAATTTGACAATATGTAATTTTCCTTAGGGGCCTATGCAGAACAAGTGATTTGATTTAATATATCGGAGTAAGAATACAATTCGCCACTCCCTATCTTACCCGTGTGTGCCGTTAGAGACGACTAAGGGATATAATATGCAAATAACATCTACGCAAGAGAAGCAAAACTCGAAATAAAACCTATATGTCTGACCAATGTAGTATAATAGGTCAATTGCCCACCTATTGCGGAAAAGGCTCGAGCCCTACAGTGGGACGTGTTCTGCTCAGACGCTATTTGAATATCAAAAATGCTCTACATTTTTTTTTTTTTTGTAGGTGGGCTGCGGTCGGCGCGCCTCCGCACCACTCCGTCCGGGGCGACAGAGGGGCTTAAGCACGCAACTCCCACAACCCACCCGAAAACCACCTCGCCTTCGTCATTGGGCCGACCACCGGAGCAGGTTTACTTGTCGTCAGTGGTCGGCCCGACGGAATACCCCCTACGTGGGGTACCCTCCCATCGACTAACGTCCCCCCCTCGGGGAGAACGTCGGTCTTTCCTCACGCGGTCGGCCTCTCGGCGGGTGACGGACTAATAAACTAAAGCAGTCACGTCACCCGCGGCCTCGGCTAGGGGAAAATGCTCTACTAAAGGCTCTTCACCTAAAGAAGGACACTCATATTAATAAACCAATCTCAATCTTGTCATTCCTCAGATTGAGAAGCGGTTAATTAATGCGACATTAAATTGTATAGTATTATTATAATTACAAAATTTTATTATATAATTTTGCTTTTAATAAATTCTAATCTTTATATTTGTTGTGTACGTGTGTGTCACTGAACTCCTCCTGAACGGCTGGACGATGTTGATGAATTTTTTTGGGTGTGTTCCAGGGGATTCAAAAATAGTTTAGATTCACAATTGGATCCGGTAGGTGGCGTTTATTTGAACAGAACAACGTCTGTTGGGTCAGTTAGTTTTTATCTTATATATACATTCCTTGTGTACGTGTGTATGTCACTAAACTCCTAAACGGCTAGACCGATGTTGATGAAGTTTTTTGTTTGTGTTCAAGGGCATTCGAGAATGGTTTAGATTCACAATTAGATCCTGTAGGTGGCGCTTATTTGAACAGAACAGCGTCTGTTGGGTCAGCTCGTTAAGTATATATATTTCCCAAGCCCACCTGTAGGACTTATGTTGGCTGAAATAATGACGATATTTTATTGAGCTAAAAAAAATATATGAATACAAAACTCAGAGCTAATAGAGATTTGGTTAATTGTTAACATTAGCGCGTGACGCAACTAACCCTTACTAAGTTATATTAATAACTTTTGGGTCTTAGATCCAATCCGGGGTACAGTGAATTAGAATTCTAAACAGGTATAGAAACATTAAGCGTTTCAGATTTGAAAGCTTTCGAAATAATAGGGTCAAGAATTTAAATTAATATATTCAGGTGTCTTTGTATTTTATACTAGCAACCCGCCCTCGCTTCGCTTCGGTTTCAGTCGACTTTCCTGCATAGTTCCCGTTCCCGTGGGAATACCGGGATAAAATATAGCCTATGTTACTCCCTGATATTGAAGATTACCCGGAACAAACAGACAGACAGACAAAAAAATATAAAGTGTATTTTAGGCATATGTATAGTGCAAATAACCGTGTGAGCATGCAAAAAAACCTATTATATTGACATTAGCAAACGAATAGGAAGAATCATTGGATCACTCGTTTTCTACATACTTTTTTTTGGCTGGGTTACCGTCAGCACACACACCGTCCATTCCGTCCGGGCGACGAAATCACGGCGGGTGGCCTCATAGCATAGCCTACGTATTCCCTCACCTTGGTCACTGGGCTGGCCATCGGTATCAAGTTCCTTGTTGTCCATGGTCAGCCCGATGGAACACCCTTTCGGGTATTGTTTTCTGTAGAAACTCATCTACGGTAGCGCATATTTTTTTTGGATTCGGACCTTTTAGGTCCTTATGCATTACGCCCTCGCTTTGCTTTGATTTCAGCCTAGTTAAGATAATTACCGTACGCGACTACAGTTTAGGAGGCCTTGATTTTCATGCCCGGACCGGGAAAAATTTTATAGGGTATTTCTGAGAGGAAAAATGGCCTTAGTTACGCCTTATATAAACAACTACCTGTGTGATTACTCTTTAATCTCGATTCCAATCCTAAATCCAATCACAGCTCGAATTTGAGCAATTTGGTACTCTTGAAAGCGACACTATAGTACAGTCATTTGGTTGAAAAAATAAAGGTTACCTGGAATAAAGGTTACCTTAGGCGCGATTTTCCCAATATGGCAGCGCGAGCGGCAAAGATACGAGGTGGCAAAGTTGAAATTCGGTAAGAGCACGTCAAAGTCTATAAAATTGGCAATTTTCAAAACTCCCGGAAAACTTTCCAGGTAAAAATACCAAATGACTGTACTACTAGCGCACGATTGGAATCGAATTTGGTGGATTTTTTTTAAACTAAGTGAATTCGACTCTAGTCGATTAAGTCAAATATTTGCTACTCCCGACGTGATTTTGACGTATACATTAGAGTATAAAATCGAGAATGTTTCACGATTTTAAGAAAGCGACTTTCTGGTGATCGAGATCGATAACGTTATTAATTTAAAGTAAGAAAATACGCCACATTTCGTGAAAATAACAACGGCAAACCCCAAGAATTCATACTCGATATTTGTTCAAGAGTACATATAAGTAAATATAAGTTTGGTGAGATTGGAATTGAATCGGTTTCGGAATTGGAATTGATTTCAAGAGTAGGCCCACTGGTAGTACAATGTTATCAAAATCGGTCCAGCCTTTTAAAGATTACCCGGTACAAAAAGAAGGACAGTAAACATTTTTTAAACTAGCTTTAGGCTAGGTCCTATTCATCCTACAAATAACCATGTGAGCAAGAAGAAAACCTACTATTTTGACATTACGAACAGATATCAAAATTTTATTTATATGTTTAAATATGGACAATTTCCAGCTACCTCGTTATCTTTCATTTACAACGAAATAAAGATATTCAATATGCGCAGGTGGCTCATTAACAATTTGAAAAGAAAATAATTTGCATCGATTCTGCTTTGGAAATACGATTATATAAAAAACTAGCAACCCGCCCTCGCTTCGCTTCGGTTTTAATCGTTTTACCCGCGTAGTTCCCGTGGGAATATCGGGATAAAATATAGCCTAGGTTACTCCCTGATATTATAGCTTTCCATTGGTGAAAGAATTTTTGAAATTGGTCCAGCCGTTTTGAAGATTACCCGGAACAAACAAACAGACAGACAAAAATTTTTTAATTTGTATTTTAGGCATAGGTGTCATGCAAATAACCATGTGAGTATGAAAAAAGTCTATTATTTTGACATTACAAACAGACACTCCAATTTTATTTATTGGTATAGATACGATAATAGATAATGATTTCTGATGTATATGCGAGTATTACATATAAATAAAACTATTTTAAATGATTTTATCGCGTTTGTATTTAATTTTTGATTACCCGACGTTTCGAACATTTTTCATTCCCGTGGTGATGGAGTAAGAATACAATTCACCACCCCCTTTCTTACCTGTGGGTGTCGTAAAAGATGACTAAGGTCTTATAATATGCATATAACATCTATGTATCGTAAAAAAACTAAGGGAATATAAAATGCATACAACATCTATGTAAGAAAAGGAAAACTCAAAGAAAACCCTGTACCAACCCGTCTGACCAAGACTGTAAGTCAATTTCCCACTCATGGCCATGGTAGATGAGGCTTCAGCCCAGCAGTGGGACGTAAATGAGCTGTGATGATGATAATGATTTCATGTCAATTTGTGGCAAGACTTCATTTTTTATTTTTATTTCGGGAGACTGAACGAAGGATTTTTTGGGTGACTGAACCGAGAGGCAGACCGCGCGACGGTGACCAAAGTCTCCGAGGGGGAATGTCGTAAGGGGAGGGTACCGAGCGAACGGGGTATTCCGTCCGGCCGACCACTAAAGACAAGTTACTCTGTACCGGTGGTCGGCCCAACGACGAATGCGACGTGCCACGGGTGTGTTACGGGGCCGCGCGCCGTCCCTTTAACGCCACGGACGAAGTTGGGCGGCCGGTGCGCTGACCGTAGCCCACCCCAAAAAAAAAGCTTCATTTTAATGAAAATACAGAAATCGAGAAAAACGTTAAAGGACTCATAACAAGTTAGTTAAACTAACATATAAATGTGTATATCATTATCACCATGATCATCCTGCCTGTATTACTTGGAGTCGACGCAATATTGCACTCTTCCTCCATACATATAGCAAAAATTATTGGCAAAAGTTTTAAGAGCGGCCAATTTACTGACATAAATCTTCCTCGGTAATATAATTGTTATAATTGTTAACCAGATAGCTTTAGATAAAGCTGGTCTTTGTTTTGTCGGCAGAGCTGGTGCATCTTGCGCCATTCGTGAGGGGGCGGTGCACGAGCCCATAGCCCGCCGGGTGCGTACCTTGAAGCGCCAAGTGGGCAGGCCACTGTTATCCTACTTTGTCATCAGTGGCCCGTTCAGGCGGGTTACCCTTTTGGGTACCGTCTTCAGCGACTCCCCGGCGACGCCACTGTGAGCGCCATCAGATAGTTGGCCTAGGTCGATATAAAGCTCTTAATCATCTATTAAAATATCCACGAATAATGTAAGGGTTTGTAGTGGTCAGGGTCCTCACCACACAGAGTATCCTTATCTTATATCTTTAAACGAGCAATTCTCGTATACATATATATATTCAGGATCTCGGCAACAGCTCCAACGATTTTGATGAAACTTGGCATACTAGAGGTTAGGGTCCAAAAAATCGATCTAGCTAGGTTTTATTTATAGAAAATATTGTTGTGTCCCTGTTTTTAGCAAAATAAATAATGACATTAAATTTTAAAAGAATATGAATTCAAATTTCGTTGGCAACGTCATGAGTTACGATAGCTCAGATGGAAAGGTGACAGGTTTTAATTTTGGTATTTTTTCAATCAAACAGCGTTGGTTCGAATCTCGGTCTTATTATTATTCTCTTTATGTAATTTTTTAAATATTTTTCATTATTTATTTTTTAGTAATATATATCTAAATAAATTCGATAAAAATATGCCTATCTTAATTATTACCCACTAAATACATTAATATGCCGTAAATAGCTCTATTCATAAAATTTAAGTGATAATTCATTTCCGTTATAAAAAAAGTTACGTTCTATCGCATCTAGTGACAGGATCAAAAGTATTCGGTGCAAACTAATGAATCGCAAATAATCGATTACACTTATTTGCAGTTAAGTCAGCTGACAACTGAGTTTTGAATTGTTGTAATAGACAACACGTTAAAATTGTATCAGGGAGATATAAAAATCTTCTCATCATACCTATAACATGAAATAAAACAACCAAAATCAGAGAATATTAAATTTTTTGAATCCCAATCAGAGAATATTATATTTTTTGTCTTGTTGACGACACTCGCCCAGTTTTCAGGCGTCACACTAGCACATGCGTTTTTTAAAAGTTCAAGCATTTTATTTGCTGTGAAAGGAGGAGTTGTATTGTTTCTTGCGGCGTGTCCTTTGACTTGTGCCCAGATCATTTCAATTGGATTATATTGACAGTGGTACGGAGGAATTCTGATTACAACATGCCCATATTCTGCTGCCATTTCGTCGATGACATATCGTTTTGGCTGCTTTTTACTTTTTAATATTTTAAGTAATTCTACTTTTAGTAGGGATTCGTCCACATCTTCCCCATTATCACGAAGCCAGTTTATAATCTCGTGTTTTTTGTTGGCCTGTGTTGGCATTTTATTAATTTGGCGAGAGTGATAGGGTGCATTATCAATAAATATTGTTGATAGCTCTTCAAGTGATGTAAGCATTTCTCTGAACCACTTTTCATACACATCCGCATTCATCTCCTCATGATAGTCTCCTGTTTTTTTTTATTTGAACGCTAACAGAGCGTCTGGTACAAATCCCTTTGTAGTTCCCGCATGGCAAATGATGAGGCGTTCACCTTTCCCCATTGGCACTGCAGAAGTAGAAGCAGCAGTATCGTCAGTCCAACCTTTTGGTATGGAATGATTGGCATTGAGCCAAGTTTCATCTGTGAAAACGACATTCGACCAGTCTTCTATTTTCTTCGCTTGTCTTAAAAATTCACAGCGAGACAAGGCTATATCACGACGTTCCATTAAAATTTTTCTTTTGTCGGATTTCTTATACAAGAACCCGATTTGGTGCAGCACCTTTGACAAAGAAGATTTTTGACCACGAAACAAGCCACAATTTCGTAGAGACGCTACTAATTTTTTCAAAGTAGGAATCTCTTTGCTTGTGTAATAATTGTATATATGACGACGAATAGCATCAGTATCAAAACTGTCAATTGCTGTCACTTTACGGGGCTGACGTTTTTTCTTAGGCGTAGATAGCTTGTTCTGTTCAATACCACTACTACCATAGGCTTCTTTAGTGATTTTCGCCACCGTTGGAGCACTAATACCTAATGCTGCTGCAACACGGTCTCTAACTTGGGTTACTGGTATAAGGAATCCGCCATTGCGGCTTTCCTTTTCAAAAAATTCACGAAGCCGCAGCACTAACTCTCTGGATTGTCCTTTAAGCACCATACCTTTCGGCATTTTGCAAGTAAAATCTTACTGGGAGGAACGATACGCTCAACTCAATCAAAGTAAGAACAATGAAATCAATACGGTGGAATATAAATACTCAACACAGCGTATGAAAATTATGAAAGAGCACTCAGCGAACAGAAATGTGACTAGCACGGGAGTCTTGTTGCGAGTGACAGACAACACAACAAAATGGCGTCGCCGGCGCGCCGTTCAGTGTTGCCAATTCGGCTTAAAAAAAAGGGGTAGGCTGGATGAGAAAATTAGTGATTTACTACCGCAGACGAGGGCGCCATTGTCTCTAAGTAAAGTTTGGAGCAGCGGACCCCGCTTAATGGAAAAATGCTTCATAAAGTAGTTATTTTTTATTTTGCAAAGTACAAAGTAAAATATTTTGGGAGGACTGAATTAGTGGGTATGCAAAAATTAATGTGCCCAAATAACAAATATATTTACAGAAGTGAAGTTTTTAAATAATATGAAATATGTATTTAAGCAAAAATATGCTGCTGTGTGGTAGCGGCTTCGAATACTACCAACCCTTGCTTTGCTCGTGGGTGTCGTAAAAGACGACTAAGAGCCCTAGATTGACCCGGACCAACTCCATCTGGTACCATTTGGGTCAACGATTACATTCCCAAGGAGGGTTGACGTCAGGCAGGCGGCCGGTCATAAAAGTCATTGCCGAAACTTTTTGCAATATGTCAGAACAGATGATATATTGCGTCGACCCCAAGTAATTGGGATAAGAGCAAGATGATGATGATGATGATGTATTTAAGCAAAAATAAAATATCCGTGTTAAATCGATTAAAAGTTCTTCCTGACTAAAATCGATTATTACAAAATAGTATCCGTAATACATTGGTACAACACTAATTGATCAGAATTCGACCTGCCAAAAGTAAAATAAATGGTTGGAACCAGTATAGTAATGTATTTTTAACTAGGTGACCCAACAGGCGTTGTTCTGTTCAAATACTGACTACAGCAACGCCACCTACCGGGTTCCAATTGTAAGTCTAAACCATTCTCGAATCCCCTTGAGCAAGCACAAAAAAATTCATCAACATCGGTCCAGCCGTTTAGGAGGAGTTCAGTGACATACACACGTACACAAGAAATTTATATATAAAGATAGTGCGTGGATTAGTGTTTCGAGCGGACAAATATCCAATTACTGGCTAGTTAAATATTTGGCTATTTAACCGGTAAAATATATTTTGCCGGTTAAATAGCCAAATAATGCAAAAAATTCGATCTCGGAAATTGGAGTTACGAAACGCCTGATTTATTGATGTTGCTAAAGTATTAGGAATATTGACAGAATTATACACATAAGCTGGATATTTGAAGAGCTTCATAATTAATTATTATCAATATTAATTAACATAATAATTAATTTTTAATAATTATATAAAATTTATAACTTTTTATTTGTTAATTAATATATTCATAGTGTATATAAGGTAAATTCTTATTAGCCTGTACTATATATATTCTCAATCACGTATCAACCCCACCATGAGGCAAAAAAAGTACTTTGGTTAATTATCCGGTAAATTACCGACTACACGTTGGTAAAATAAGTAAAATGCGTATTTTACCGGTAAATTCTCTTCTCTAGCGTGGATCATGAACGTCACAGCTCATGTACGTCCCACTGCTAGGCGTTAACTTCCCCCATAATGGGAGGGAGATTCACAATTCATTATTATATCACGCTGTTCAGACATGTTGGTTGCTCATTTTGAGTTTTTTATCTTGCTTGTTATTTACCCATATCGATCCAGTTGCAGAGAGATGTGGAACGAAGAGTGAGACTTCGAATGAGATTCTCGAAGTTGTCGATGACTATGTTTACTTAAGACAAGCAGTCTAGTTAGGTAGATCCAATTTCGAGAAAGAGGTCAGCCGACAAATCCAACTTCGCTGGGCAGCGTTCGGGAAACTTAAGAGGATCTTATCGTCCAAAATGTCGCAGTGTCAGTGTCAGTGGCAAAACAAAGCTTTATAACCAGTGTGTTATCAGCATGTTATAATCCCTAGTCATCTATTACGATAGAATAAATGAGGTAGTGGTGAGATGGTTTACTACGTCACCATTTTTTCTTTGGTGGGCTATGATGAGCACACAGGCTTGCTGTGTGGTAGCGGCTTCGAATACTACCAACCCTTGCTTTGCTCATGGGTGTCGTAAAAGACGACTAAGAGCCCTAGATTGACCCCGACCAACTCCATCTGGTACCATTTGGGTCAACGATTACATTCCCAAGGAGGGTTGACGTCAGGCAGGCGGCCGGTCATAAAAGTCATTGCCGAAACTTTTTGCAATATGTCAAAGCAGATGACATATTGCGTCGACCCCAAGTAATTGGGATAAGAGCAAGATGATGATGATGATGATGAGCACACAGGCCAAATGTTCCGTCCGCTGGGGCGAACAATTGCCATAGGGCCATTAGTACCGTGTTTGTCGTACCTTGTCGCCTTCCTTCTCTGTCCGCGGGGACTCCGTCACCATACAAAAACGTGCGTGGTTGAAAAATAATAAATATTAAGTCATTTGAAATAAAAATAAAATTATAAAATTACTACCACACTTTAAAACATTTTCCATCTTTAGAAAATTTTATCTACTTACTAATTACTTCGTACAACCACTCTCGTTACGTACATTATAATCCACATGAGCATGTAACTTTGTGTCAGGAATTTGAAGGTTTCTTCATACATATGTATATTTCACGGAACACTGAATAATTAATGAGCGATATTATATTTCTGTGTGCGTAAATACTTTACATTTATATCAACACACTAGCAATCCGCCCTCGCTTCGGTTCGGTTATAGGTTATAGTCGTTTTACCCGCGTAGTTCCCGTTCCCGTGGGAATACCGGGATAAAATATAGCCTAGTTTACGCCCTGATATTATAGCTTTCCATTGGTGAAAGAATTTTTGAAATCGGTCCAGCCGTTTTGAAGATTACCCGGAACAAACAGACAGACAGACAAAAATTTTTTAATTGCCATTTTAGGCATAGGTGTGTCGTGCAAATAACCGTATGAGTATGAAAAAAGCCTATTATTTTGACATTACAAACAGACACTCCAATTTTATTTATTGGTATAGATATAGATATACAACATTTAATAACTGTTCGTGCAGCTTCACCAGTGAATATTACTTACGTATTTATTTTTATTTTATTGAACACCGTTTTCCATGTGGTGATGGAATAAGAATACAATTCATCACCTCCCTTTCTGTCCCGTGAGTGTCGTAAAAAACGATTAAGACGGGAGAGAAGAGAAACTTGACATAAAACCCTATGCCAACACGTCTCCGCCCTAGCCGAGGCCGCAGGTGATCGGACCGGGGAATTGTTCGTCACCCGCAGAGAGGCTGACCGCGCGATGGCGACCGACGTCCCAGTACGTCGAGACGTAAGGTTACCCGAAAGGGTATTCCGTCGTGCCGACTACTGATGACAAGTCACATCTACTCCGGTGGTCGGCCCAACAAACAACGAGGTGACGTGGGTACGGGTGGGTTATGGGCCCGCCGTCCTTTCATCGCCCCGCAAGGACAGGACCGCGCGTGCGTTTACCATAGCCCACACAAAAAAAAAAATGCCAACACGTCTGACCAGCGCGGATTAATAGGTCAATTTCCCAGCTATCGTGGAGGAGGCTCAAGCCCACCAGTGGGACCTATGTGAGCTGTGATGATGATAATGATGAGCATTTTGATCGAATCCCGTTTATTTTCAAATAATATCAACATCATCCTCATCTCAGGTCTACATAACCCACTACTGGGCTCTAGTTTCCTTTATAATAAGAGTTAAATTGACCAAGCTGGTCAGACGGGTTAGTATAGGGTTTTATTTCGAGTTTCGAGCCCAACTTTCTGAGGGTGTTTGCGTGTGGAAGGTTAAGGTTATGGTAGTGCCTTTGGTATCACCGAGCCTCAATGAACGCATTCACACTCCCTTCACTTTCTTCGCAGTAGGCAGCGGCCTTGTAAAGGTCCATAAGCGGCAGCAACACTTACCATCAGGTGTACTGTTTGCTTGTTTGCCACAGGTTGCAATAAAAAAAAAAGTTTACCATCTTTTGCTTAGATATTATCTACATATCACATTTCTCAGTTATCTTTTACGACACGCAAGGGCAAGATAGAGATTGGTGAATTGTATTCGTACTCCGCCACCACACAGAATATAAAACCCTACATAATATACATCATGGCAGTCACATATGCCCCACTGTGGGGCTTGGACCTCCTCCACAATAGGAGGGAATTTGACCTACTATACCATGCTGGTCAGGCATGTTGGCATACAGTTTCATTTTAAATTTTCCTTCCCTTGACATAATATACATAATCTAATAATATAATATTTGAAGCCCAACCCCAAGCAGCTTGTTTTGATTTTCTCCCACCACTATATTTCGAGCCTACCACTGACGACAAGTCACCCTGCATGGTGGACCGTCCAGCGACGAAGGCGATGTGTCACGGGTGGATTACAGGGCCGCGCGCCGCCTCTCTGTCGTCCCCCTGGCGATGGGTGCGCTCACCGTAAACCACCGTTATAATGTGACTGAAGCAGGAAATAGATAATAACAATGATAACAACAGCATAAATCACCTCAATATTACACTGATGATTGATATTTTTTATAATTACCTACCCTATTTTACGTGTGATGGCGGAATAAGAATATAATTCATCACCCTCCCTCTCGTGCGAGGGTGTCATAAAAGCCGACTAAAGGATTAAATATATAACATCTACACAAGATATTGAAAACTCATAAAACTCTATAGCTACATGTTTGACTGGCGTAGTATAGTAGGTCAATTTCCCTCTTATTATCGAAGAGCTTCGAGCCCAACAGCAATTATTTAAACCTCAGAAAATATAAATTAAATACTTTGAAGCCAATATTAATTAAAAATGTAATTTATTAGCGTCCTTATTCATAAATTACTGTTCAAAGTGAGTGACTTGCCCTCAAATCTACCTTTCTAAATTAGAAAATGGAATACGTGAAATAATATCCCTGCCATTATGATCTCCTGTGATATTTCTATTTAAAGACTCATATGAGGTTCAAAGCACATTGTTGAATATATTAGCTTCAAATTGATATCTAAAAGTAGTGGTATAGAATATTTTCATTCACTACTTGGTCTGAGTCTTCTCTAAAATGAGAAGAATGTTAGTTGATTAGATAGTTTACATAATTATTATCACCTTTATTTAACTTATAAACTATGTAATCATCATCATCATCATCATCATCATACGTTCCACTGTTGGGCTCGGATCTCCTCCACAATGGAAGGGAATTTGACTACTACACACATATATAAGTCATATACATATAAGACATACATATAAGTCCCACTGTTGGGCTTGAACCTCCTTCAAAATGGGCAGATAATTAATGGACAGTCATCTTGAAATATAGTTTTATATTGAGTTTTCTTTCTCTAGCATCGATTTTATTTGCATAATGTAGGCGTCTTTTACGATACCCATAGACAAGAGACGAGATGGTTAATTGTATTTTTGCTACGTAACCACACAAACATGTTATTAGTAATATGCGATTGACCGTGATTTGCTCGGTATATTTTTTTTTTGTAAATGTGTATTTATGACGAAGAAAGAAAGAAAGAAAGAAAGAAAAAAATATTCCTTAACATGACAATATAAAAAAAAATTAACCTCACACAATATAGACACCAACGAAAGAAATAAGGACTACTAACTAAAAACAAGGAGTCGAATATGTGAGGGCAAAATATGATGCCCGTCTCAGCTTATGGTACAGTAAACATAAATACTACACCGCTGATATTCTGATGGGCCCGTACAATCAAGTCACGGAAGCAACAATATATGTAAAACAAATATATGTAAAAAAAGTTAAAACAGTAATATTTGAAACAGTAACATTAAATTAAGAATAAAAATAAATTAATACTATACTATATCATATTCTAGTTTGTAAAAAATATCATAATTATCACAGAATAGCTTAAGTAAAAGAAACAAGTTAAGCAAAAAGTTGGGCGTCCTGAACAGAGCCAGGCGGTTCTTCACACCGAGACAGCGTCTTGTGCTGTACAAAGCACAAGTTCGTCCTCATGTGGAGTACTGCTCACATCTCTGGGCAGGTGCGCCCAAACATCAGCTAGACCCACTTGACTCCCTGCAAAGACGGGCTGTTCGAATCGTCGGGGATCCCAATCTTACGGACAGATTGGAGTCGCTGGAGCAGCGGAGACACTTTGGGTCACTCTGTGTACTCTACCGACTCTTTCACGGGGAGTGCTCCGAGGAACTGTTTGACTTGGTACCACCGTCACCATTCTACCAACGTACCACTCGACATCGTAGCAGGGTTCACCCATTTCACCTGGAAACGTTATGGTCTTCAACTGTACGTTTCCAGCGTTCATTTCTCCCACGTACGTGCAGGCTCTGGAATGAACTACCTGTTGCTGTGTTTCCCGAGCGCTATGACATGTCCTCCTTTAAACGAGATTTAAGAAGAGTATTTCCTTCACGGTAGGCAACGGCCTAGCTGTGCCCCTGGTATTGCAAAGGTCCATGTGCAGCAGTTTCACTTACCATCAGGTGTGCTGCTTGCTCGTTTGCCACCGTTGGCAATAAAAAAAAAAGAAACAAAATATTTAATAAAGACATATAGAATACAAGATAAAATAAACATTAATAGTGTAAAGAAGAAACCGAAAGTAGAAGTCATATTTACAAAAAATAAAAATTATGTTATAATGACAAAAATATCAGAAAATAAAAAACAGAGTAATAATATTACTGAGATCCGATCTCAGGCTGTTTGAATGTGACTGAACAACTTCCCAACTGAGCTATTGTCACTCTTGACGGTGACGACTAAATTCGCATTCCTATTTTAATGACATTTTATTGATGAACTAAAAACGACAACAAGTCGACATTTTCTATAAATAAAACCTAGCTAGATCGATTTCTTACCCAAACCCAAAAATCTCAGCCATTTTGCCAATTTCTAATTCAAAAGTTTTACTTCATAGATTTAACGTATTTTTATCATTTGCCATTTAAATCACATTTATAAAGGTTAATTTCTACAAATAAAAGTAACTCTTTATTAATCCAAAACATTCTTTTGGGTTATTTGAAATTGCTGCTACACAATAGTAACTTTTTAACTTTGTTCTAAGTTCGTTCATTACAGAGTTAAATTCCATTTTGTAAAAAAAAAGTCATTGGGAAAAACATAAAAAGTTTGTTTAAGGGCTGAAACGCCTAAAGAAATAATTAAAAAAGACATTTACCCTCGACACTCAATACCCACCCAAAGAAATTGTATATACTATTAGCATCACCTTCTATGATCGTTAATGTTTATTTTTGATAAAAAATCCTCATTATTATTCCATTAAATTATTTATAATTATTGTTAGATATAAATCCATAATTTGTAACGACAATCTTTCATTTACGGATACTTCAGTATAAAATACATAAGAAAACTTTGCTACAAAATCTCATGATGAGTATTAATAAAACCATTTAACATTTATCATCTTTTTTCGTCATATACCAAATACTTGAGAATATTTGTGATAATTTTATCCATCAACTTTTGGTAAACATCATTAATTTTCTGTCCATGTCATTTTTCACACAGTTTTTTTTCACCGTGTGGTGACGGAGTAAGAATACAATTCACCACCCCCATCCTTGTCCATGGATATCGTAAAAGACGACTATGGGATAATATTATGCAGATAACATATATGTATGACAAGGAAAACTCGCCTTAAAACATAGGGCAAACACGTTTGACCAAAATCTTATTTTCTTTCTTTCTTTCTTTCAACGTGGTATAGTAGGTCAATTTCCCTCCCAATGTCGAGGAGGCCTGAACAGTGGAACTTCTGTGGACTGAGATGAAGTATACATTCCTTAAATAGACAGTTGACTATTTAAGGAATGTGGTTACTCAGTCACTTCACGGGCTATTTATACTTAACTAGTTGACCCAACAGACGTTGTTCTGTTTAAATCTAAAAAAATAGTAAAAGGAGTTCTCCTTGAAATCGATCGCAGCGCCACCTAACGGGTTCAATTGTGAATCTAAACCATTCTCGAATCCCCTTTAATACACACAAAAAAAATTCATCAACATCTGTGCAGCCGTTTAGGAGTAGTTCAATGACATACACACGTACACAAGAAATATAAAGTTAAAGATAAGGTAATAATGTACTAGTAGCTTTATTCAGTTTGAATAAAATATTCTCTATCGTGAAAACTCGCCATATCAACTATTATGAAGACAATACTCTGAATAGACACGAAATAATTTAAACATTGCCTTTTATTGTGGTAACAAATGACTCTATAAAATAATACGGGTCCCCGCGTAATGGCAATTTACCTTGTGACAAATACTCGAAGGATTTGCGACACACACTCGTACATATTTAAGTTTGAGACGTTATGCCCTTGCTTTTATTATAAGGATTTGTACGATAAATTTTTCATATAGAATTTTGTAGTATACATATGTAACATAATTCATCATTATTTCAGCTCATAATACGTCTTATTGTTGGGCTCGAAGATCCTTCACAATAGGAGGCAAATTTACCTGCTACACCACGCTGGTCAGACAGGTTGGTATAGAGGTTCATTTCAAATTTTCCTTCTCTTAAATAGATTTTATATGCATAATTAAACCCTTAGTCATATTTTACGACACCCACGGTTAGAGAGGGGGGGGTGGTGAGTAGTATGTAGTATAAGTAGTTCTTATTCTTATTATTTTCTTTTCCAATGATATATTGTTACTACCGTGTGGTTGGCGGTTACGAACACTACCGACCCTAACATTGGTTGTGGGTGTCGTAAAAGACGACTAACAGTTTTACATCAACCTAGGCAAACTCCGTCTAACTCTATCTAGTTAATTAAACTTTTAATATGCAGAGTGTCTCAGGTTAACTGTTCGAGTATGTTGTAGTTTAACGGTCATAGATCGTAATTAGAATGTATTACACAAAAATATTGAAAGAAGAGTGTGTAAGGGAAATATGGTGAATGGTGCTTTGCGCACCTTTATGGGCAGTCAGAACCTGTCTAAGAAGGCTGGCCTGGCTGTGCATAGGGGAGTCCTTGTACCAACCCTAACGTATGGAAGTGAAAGCTGGGTATGGCAGAAGAAACACGAAAGTAGAATTAATGCTGTGGAAATGAGAGCGCTGAGGAGCATGATTGGTGTGAAACTGAGTGATAGAATTAAGAACAGTGTAATCAGGGAACGTTGTGGTATGAATATTGATGTAGTGACAAGGATTGAGAAAGGTATGTTAAGTTGGTTTGGTCACGTAGAGAGAATGAATGAAAGGAGATTAACAAGAAGAATTTATAAGGCGAATCTGAGTGGTAGTGTTGGAAGGGGAAGACCAAGGCGGACGTTCCACGATCAAATCGAGGACGTTCTTAAGAAAGGCCAGGTTAGAAGTACCCTAAATTGAAGAATATGCATGAAGAGATTAATTAATGTGGAGGAGGCGAAAGTGGTATGTCAAGATTATAGCAAGTGGAGGGAAGTGGTCTTTGCCTACCCCTATGGGAAAAAGACGTAAATATATGTATGTATGTATTACACAAAAAACAATAAAACATAATATTTAGTGATTTCAAAAATGTGTTTAAGAGGCTATACCTTAAATGTTACATATTATGTAGGCATGTAAAGACAGGATATGTATAGGCATGTGACGCGTCGAGAGTATAAATAGGTATGACTCGCGCAAACGCGTCGATGGCAAAGTAGATATCAATGGTCAACGGCTAATCACCTGATTTTGAAGCGAAGTTTGTCTTGCTTTTGCAAACGAAATCATTGATTTATTCAATTTCTAACAAAGTGCGAATATGTAACAGATTAAGTATCACTGAATTTATGTGTACATTTCAATCAGATTTACACGGAAGAGCAATGACAAAATTGAAAAATTTCACATGTACTCTCATTAGCAAATCGATATTTTTATTTCAAAAATTTTTATGGGTTCCTATCACCGTTCCCTAGCTCCCGATTGACCAATTGCTCCATAATCTGATACTTTCTATATACATGTACGACTGAACAATAGTACATATTGTATGGGACCCAAGTAATTGGGAAAAAACAACATATAACCTGCTCATTCGTTCCGAAATGATATTCAATATAATTTATTCACATAATCACTTTTACGCATAAATGTATTATATTTTCATTATCCTGCTGCCATTCAACATCCACCTCTACCTCCCTCATAGAATGATATATGGTACATGCCTATAGCCACATACAAGCAAGCTAGTTGGCAATCTCGTTAAGATGTTATACGTTTCCCAGGAGAGTGATACTACTAGTCGGTCTGTACGACTTTAGTGCGAAACATAAAGTTCTAAACTCTTCACCACAAGGGGCATGCCTTTTAATCTTCGTAATAATTTCTAAAATTATTTCACCGCTTTATTATTCACCAATTATGATCCATAAATTCTAAATTTCGTAATCATAAATATATATACATGAACTTGCTCAATATAATAATTTCCGTGCCGACGGCTGTACGGGTGCCGACGGCTGCCGGTCAATGGCCCTGTACGGCGTACCGGTGTGGGCGGGGTCCCTGACCGTCCGACTCAGGGCTCTTCTGTGGTGACCACAGAGGGCCATGGCGGTCAGGGCCATACGCGGATACCGCATGGTGGCGACGGAGGTAGCGTGCCTGTTGGCCGAGACTCCCCCGTGGGACCTGGAGGCGAAAATGCTCGCCGGTTTGTATCAGCGGGTGGCGGGGGTGCGAGTGGAGGGCGATGTGGTCTATGTGAGGGAGCTCACCGCCTGGTGCATCGACGCCCGCCGAGACGTCATTGCCCGTTGAGCAGTCCGGCTAGAGAGGCCTCGATTCGGGGTGCGGATCGTGGAGGCCTTTCGGCCGGTGCTGATGCAGTGGTTGTAATGGCGGCACGGGGTGCTCTCCTTCCGACTAGTGCAGGTGTTGACGGGGCATGGATGTTTCGCCAAATACCTGCACAAGGTCGTTGGGAGGGAGAGTACACCGTCCTGCCACTACTGTGATTGCCATGAGGACACGGCGCAGCATACGTTCGAGGTCTGTGTCGCTTGGGTAGAGCAGCGTCGTGAACTCGTCGCAATCATCGGTGCCGAACTGGGACGCGGTCGCAGCCTTCTATGAGTCAGTGATCTCACGGAAGGAGGTGGCGGATCGCCTGCGCGAGGAGCGCAGCCTCGATGAGGCGATCAGCCGCCGACGACTGGGGCGGTGTAGGCGCGAATACCTTCGCCTCATGCCGCCCTAGCCGAGGCCGCGTGTGACGTGACCGGGGAATTAGTCCATCACCCGCCGAAAGGTCGACTGCGTGAGGAAAGACCGACGTCCTCCCCGAGGGAGGGACATCGGTCGATGGGAGGGTACCTCAAATAGGGGGTATTCCGTCGGGCCGACCACTGACGTCAAGTCACCCTGCTCCGGTGGTAGGCCCAACGACGAAGGCGACGTGCATCGCGGGTGGGTTGCAGGAGTGCGTGCTTACGCCCCTCTGTCACCCCGGACGGTGGTGGTGCGAGGAGCTTACCGACCGCAACCAAGCCCCAAAAAAAAAGTATAATAACTTCCGATGCTTACGTGAGTGTTACTCATTATAAATAAAACTATTTTCTTCTAAGTAAGAGAAAAAGAGAAATAAAAAAGAAACAAAAAATTCGTATGCATTTTAATTTTAAAAGTGTAATTATTATCCTTTAACATTTATTGCTGTCCCCATTCTAAGAATATTTAGATTAAATTACGGTATCACAACATTTGTGTCAGTTTGAAATCGTTGGTAATTTCCTCAAGAAAGTTCATTATAATGCTTATCATTATAATGGGTATTTCTCTTTGCTAACTCACGTTTCTAATAGAATACTGTAAAGTCAAAGTAGCAAGCAGGTCAATGAGTAATGTAAAAAATATATATTATTTTTAAGAATTTAAAATATTTATAAATATATATTTATTAAGCGGGAAAATTTGGGTTTCATAAAAAAAAAATTGAGAATTACACGTAGTTAGTAAATAAAGTTACTTGACATCATCTAATAACTCATTGGCATAATGATTTCTGATGTTTACCCAAAAATCAAATACAAACGCGATAAAATTCGTAAAGTAATTTTATTTACGACTGATTGGCTGTTTTAATAAATCTAACTCTATTTTATCTCATTCTGATAATATAGATAAAAAGTGTTTTTCTACAGTCTGCTACATAAGCAGACTGTAGAAAAACACTTTTAAATAGACCTTAAGAGTCTTACAATAACACACGAAGACCATGTATTCCTAGTCGATCTCAATATCAAAGAGTATAAACATTATGTTTTATTCAACTGGAATAAATATTAAGTCATATTACACAGTCATAATTACTCAGTAAGATATATATTGCGTATGTAATCTGCAAAGAGGGTTTAAAGACGCGACATTTTCTCAAACAAATAGTTTAATTAATCTTAAGTCGACATCAAGTTTCATTGCAAAGTAATGACTAACAGCTTGGAAAACAGTGAATGGTAAACTTATAACGACTTGTAATTTGTTTTCAAAGAAAATTAAATTAATAATATAATTGAAATTAAAGCAAGATTTTAAAATTATACGTGTTCTTAAATGGCAAGGTATTACTGTTTTTAATGGATTAACTCGTAATTTTTTAAATGCAAAAGTAGTAAATATATTTATTAAATTGTATATAGTTGGCCTCCATAATGGATTATTAATCTTTACAGTGATTATAATGATATTATCAATATATTTATAATAAAAATATTATTGTTATTACCATCACACTTACACGATTATCATTACTAATAATAATAAATTAGTTGGATTAAAGCTCAGAGTAGGCAATAGTAATGGATTTTTAAACTTTGTGAGGAAATTCTGGAGCTTTTGGCGGGAATGTAGAATTGCTCATGTGGTGTTCTTGTATTATATTCAATACCTTAGTTTTTAACTTATTATGTGGATGACATTTTATGTAATATAAAATGAAAAAACCGCTGGGGTGTAGTGAATGTGATATAAAAGTGCTTTACATACTTTTTGTTTTCACCATAACTCTCAGAAGATACCGTTAACAGTGGCCATAGCACTGTTGAAGGTAACAATTTGACTTACTGACGGACAATGACTAATTTGAAGAAAAGATAATAAGTAAAGAAAATTATAACGCGACACTGGCAAAAATGGCTCGTATAGTAAGTAGCTGATTGCCAAAACAATAAAAAAGAAGTGAAAATTCCGTAATAAATCTTTGGAGATCTAACCATGGACAGATTGATCTTTGTATTCACTGCCTTTGAATCCCCAGAATACGCTGTTTATATTACAATTATTTATTTTGTTTAAATTATATTTAAAAATATATTGAGTAGTTAGCAATAAAAATAATAATCTCACAGTTTTATTTTAAATTTCGCTACTCTATAAAAGCTAATCACACCAATATTCTAGCTTTTGCAGGATTTGTTACCATTTACGGTCATTGTTCTGTTTTTTTTCATGCAGTTTATCTCATAGTGGAACTTCTTGCTGGTTAAAGCCATTAATGCTTAAACTTTACGCTTATAACGCTTTAACTCTTTAAGAACTTGAACCATGAAGTTCAAAATACATATCCATACCATTGAATGTACGAAGTAGTTCTATATATAAACTAGCTGATCTAACAGACGTTGTTCTGTTCAAATAAAATAAAAGGAATTCTCCTTGAAATCGACAGCAGCGCCACCTACCGGTTCCAATGGTGAATCTAAACCCTTCTTGAATCCCTTGAACACACCCAAAATTTTCATCAACATCGGTCCAGCCGTTTAGGAGGAGCTCAGTGACATACACACGTACACAAGAAATATATATTTATAGATTTTTTTGAACCCCAAATAATCAACTCTTCTTTATATTAGACCAAGATAAATTTATCGTATTATTGAGATAACTCTCAATGTGAATTTAATTGTTAGAAATGAATTATAATATAACATATTTTTAAGAAAGTCTGAGTTAGTTTGAATAAAGACATATAACAGATGTCTTGAAATTATTAATCATTAGTTTCATAACTCTAAAAGACTTAATCTTTAATATCTGAAGTTATATAATATAAAGAAAAATTTTGTAAAATATTTCAATACGTTGAAATAATTTTGAAATGATAAGTTCATTGGATGATATTAATTAATTTTAATGACATTATTATTTGATTCTAAATTTTAATGTTATTTTTTTATATTTTTAGATATACATACTAATATTATATGTTTCAGTAACATTTTTTAATCTACCAGCATATTGACACCTACTGTTAGGCATCGCCTCCCCAAGAAACTGACACTGCAATCGGTCATTTACCATCTACACCCTTACATCGACGATTTTCTTTCACCTTTACGATATCCTGACTATCTACGCTCTAAACTCCACTTAATTAATCAGTTTTTAACTATTTATTATGTTTCAGCTGAACCAACAGTACAAAATTTGTACAAATTAATAAGAAAAATAAAAATTGAATTCCTTGAAATCGATCGCAATGCCACCTGTCGGGTCTTATTCCATGGGTTTAGTAGTCCAAAACGATCTTTGAATTATTGCCCTTTCAACAAAACCAGTTTGGGGTTCTTCGATTGGATGGTTTCAATAATCATTTTTTGTTAACGTATAGATAGATATGTAGCAGGTGACATATTAGTTCACCTAGGTAGGTAATGGGGCCGCTACTTATCCGTGGCCCCGAATAGATTGGACGGGGTGTGTCCAGACCATAAAAACCCAGCCTATCACAAAAAAAAGTAGCAGGTTAACATATGTTATATTAAATTAAAGGTAATTTCAGTTAGATTTTTGATATATAAATTAACTCCTTCCCGATACAAACAAATGTATCCACTCGGCTTTACAAATCTTCAGTAGCAAGCCCCGGGCTGGTAATCGAATAGAATTCAATTTAATATTAAATCACCGTACAACATCTTTTGCGCAATTCAAGCTTTTAAATTAAGCCTTGGTATTATTATTAGTCTTGATAGGGTTCATTCGCAAGGAACTTCATAATACATAATTATGCAATATCATTAGGCTATATTGAGCACTTCGTTATTTGTATTATTTCAAACGGTGTCAAACAAGCAAACAGTCCGCTTGATACTCTTAAGTGGGCTCATGGACTTTGCCTATAATGAAGAAAGTGAAGGGAGTGTGAATGCGTGCAATGAACTTCTGATACTAAAGACCGCCACATTAATATCCTAAGAAAGTTGGGCTTCCGACTCTCTCGTTCACTGGACGAAATGCAGCACTCAGATATCGACTTTCTGCGAGAGTGTGGTACTAACCCTGAAAACCGGCCCATGGCTCTAGATAGACGACTGTCGGCAGTGTGGTCCTACCACATTTGCGGATTTGTTTGCCGTAATAAGTATTGTTAGATATTTTTTATATATCAACGGCGAATCTTAAAAGTAACTTATCGTGTAGATATCCACACAGACAAATGTATTATATGATATAAGATCCAAGACAAGCAGCTGATTAACGGATTGTAGGGCCCATTTTCTGTCTGATGTCAACTAAAATAGACGGATGGATTGCGGCTAGACCATCTCTAGACTCGTCACCAAAAAAGCTTTTAAATGATTTTCCAGAAATACGAGTATATGAGCATACAACGGCTACGACCCTGAACTTTAGGCTATTAATCATCCATGTAGATTTTCTAATGAAAATGCTTATCTCCGATGTACTTTTGGAGCAAGATAGCAACTTCTCCAATTTATTACAATGAACAAAGAAAGTTACTCAGTGTCAGCCGAGAAACACTTAGGAAAACTATAATAAACTATATATAATTTATGAATCTATTTTGTACAAGTAGGCCTCTATTTAGTCGTATTTTATTGTTATTGAAGTTAAACTTCTTTTGGCGCGTTAGAAAAAACATTTTTACGACGTCCACCGTCACGAAAATCCAACACCCTGAAATTTAGCTAATTCAGGGTGTCCACATTTTCTAAGGTGCACGGGCACACCGTCACAAACGTCAACTGGAGAATGCGTTATAATAACACTTTCAATGTATTAAATACTTTTTTTCTATTATTAGTATCATTTCTTCTACAAACGTAAGATTTTTGTCTTCTTACGTTTAAGAAGTATAATTTCTTACGTGCGTAAATACACACTTTTTATTTTACGTAGTATAATGAATAAAAGCCGGTCTCTCTGCGGGTGGCGGACTAAATCCCTGGTCTAGTCACACGCGGCCTCGACTAGAGCGGCATCAGGCGCAGGTACTAGCGCCAGCGGTAGACCGCTTCTTCTGCGAAACGACTGCCTCGCAGAAGACGGCGACCGCGTCCCAGTTCCTGATGCTGCTGAGCATCTCCAAAGAACATATAGTGAAATGTGGATGAAAAGGTAAGCAAAGGTAAACGCGCTCTATAAATAAATACAAAAGTATTAAAACCCCTAAATACATGTCCGTGTGGTGACGCAGTAAGAATACAATAGTCACCACCCCTTTCATTCTTGAGGGTATAATTAAATAACATAACAAGAGAAGAACAACTCGAAATAAAACCCTATGACAACCTATCTGACTAACGTGGCACAGTCAATCAGTAATGGACTGCACAGACGGCGTAGTGATTAATACCGTGCATATGTCGCGGGTTGGAATCCCATGCAATACAACACTTTTCGCAATCCACAAATTGCTGTTCTGAGTCTAGATGTAGATGTTCGTTAACAAAATGTTTGTAAAGTTCGCCACAATACAAAGATTATTTCCGTAAGTGAGGGTGTTCTATTTTTAAAATAAACATAAAATATTTTCCTTTATTTACCTATATTTCCTTACTATATTTACTCCAATAACAAAAGGGAAATAATGAACGCAATTATTTTTTGCAAAAAAGGAAACCGCCTTCAATAATGTAGACAATGTAGAAAATTTTTAGATTTTTGTCGAATTTTCAAAAACCTGTTGTTCAATTTCGATAAAATTTTCATGGGACCATTTGGTAAGTATACCTTTGCCAACAAAAAATGATCATCAAAATCGGTTCATAAACGAAGAAGATATCTGCGAACAAACATAAAAAAAGCATATATACGGTCGATATTTTTTTAATCGGTTAAAAAAATTAGCTACCCTGAATTAACGTATAGTTACATCACCTTTGCCAGGTTAAAATAAAACTCTGAATTAGGTTGATAAAAATATTTAATTGTTTTATTCCATTCAGGCGTTTGTCACGCTAGACCTTGCGTGAGAGGCTCTCAGTCGGAAAGGCAACATTAGCATGAAAGTTACGCAAACACTTTGGTTAGATGGCATGAACCTCTCCATCAGTCACGAAGGTATACCGGTAGCCGGTTTGTTATAAGTGTTGAAATAGTTACTTTAAAGTTTCAAAACGTAGTACTACAGATCTTCTGATATATCAAAAAGTCGATTCAGTATTCTTATTTCCAATGCTGGGCTCAAGCCACGTTAGTAAGACGGATTGGTATTGAATTCTATCTCGAATTTGTTTGGCATAATCCCGTAGTCGTCTTTTACGACACCTACGAGCAAGAAAAAAGGGAAGAATTGTATTCTTACTATCGCCACTATATATTTGTAAATAATAATATATTTGTAAATAACTAGCAACCCGCCTTGGTTTCAGTCGCCTTACTCGTAAAGTTCCTGTTCCCATGGGAATAGCGGGATAAAATATAGCCTATGTTACTGCCTGATATTACAGCTTTCCATTGGCAAAATAATTTTTGAAATCGGTTCGGTGGTTTAAGCGTAAAAGCGTAACAAACAAACATACTTTCGCATTTATATTATTAGTAAGGGTAACTACGCAAATACTTTATAAATAATAACTACGCAAGCGAAGGAAAACTCGAAGTAAAACCCTTTATCAAACCGTCCGACCGTGGTATAGTTGGTCAATTTTTATTTGGGATTTAATATGCTTATAACATGTATGCCCGGGAACGCGACATAGAACTATACCAATCCATCTTACCAGCGTGGTACAATGGGTCAACTTCACACTTATTGTGGAGAAGACTTGAATCTCGGCTAATATATGTCCCATTACTGGGCGGAATGGAACATATATTAGCCAAAAATAAAGAAAATGTTTTGTTTAATTATTACCTCTTATAAACAGCTTCTTATAAATATCATATAAAATATCATAAAGAAATATTTATAACCAATAAAACTTTTAATCGTAACAAATCTTGTAATATATTGGTTATAAGAATGTTTATTATCACTCATGTTATTGCCGTTTAATGGAGATACAGAACATTATTGTAGTTAATGAAATACTGTGTACTATAAAAGTTTGTAATGAATTCAGTGCTCTATAGAGAGAGATATAAAAACTTTAGCATTTGCTGGGCTGCATTTCGGCGTAGTCGTAATTTAGAGGTTTCATACTGTCCACATTTAGAATAGTACAAATTGAAATGCAATTAATTTACTCTCCGAGTTATTATTATTAAAGATGATACTCGTAATAATTTATATGATTATTTACTTTTTAAGTGATTTATAGTTGCCCGGCTTTACATAGTCGTTTAAAAGAAACAACTACAATTAAAACCTTTTTTTACAACATTTGTGTGGGTCCGAAATATCTACGCTTTTTAAGAATATTATCAATATCACGAAGATTTACCGTCAACGGCCCGCATCGCAGGTCACCAATTTCCCATAAAAGATTTTTATAATAACTTTTGCCCGGCATTCGTATAAATATATCTAACAAAATACTGAACAATAGGATGAAAGATGAAGGTTTTACAAGATAAACTCTTACAAAAGAAATTGTTTTTTTTTTTAATTATAAATATGAAAAGCCATCCCTTTCAACATCACAGGATTACTAAATTCAAAAAAATCGATATGATACATTACAGATTCATCTTGTGGAACATAATCATAGGTCATACACATCCCACCGCTCCACACTGGGAGAGTAATTGACCTATCTTATCACGCTGGTCAGATCGGTGGGTCAGGATTTTATTTAGAGTTTTACTTCTTACATAGATGTTATCTGCATCTCATCATTCATTCATTCACTCTGTCTCATTCGGAAAGTTGATGTTTTTGTACATCACGTGAAAATAAAACTGCGAAGCTCCTTTGCTGGTCTAACGTTCAACGTATTATGCAAAAGCTGTTATTACTTGATTGAAAAATAGATAATAATACTTCATCATCTCAGCCCATGCATGAAGCCAACAGTGGGACTGTTGGCCTTGGGCCTCCTCCACTATGGCAGGGAACTATACTACGCTGGTCAGACATGTTGGCATAGGGTTTGGTTTCGAGTTTTCCTTCTCTTGCATACATGTTATATGCATATTATATCCCTTGCATACATGTTATATGCATATTATATCCCTTTTACGCCACCCAAGAGCAAGAGAGGGTCAATTGTATTCCGTCACCAAACGGAAGACTGACGTGCCATCTCACAATTTGATAACACATGCATTAGTGTCACAATTTCACAAGTTACCTACAATCTACTATAATATCGCCATAATTCCAGATCGCATTACCTTCTGATGTTATAATAATGGGGAACACGAAAATTCCATAGGAATAATCCTTTCTAAATCGGAAGGTTCAGTCCGCAGTGATGATCTAGCATAAAGTAGACAAAAATGGATGAATGAAATTTCATTAATAGGTTTTATACTCAGGATCGCATTTTGCCTAGAACGATATTATTTTAATACGCTTTTATTAGCTTCAGACGTATGTATGTTAGTATGTAACGGAATCTTTGAACATGATTTTGACCGCCTCCAAAACGTCGGACTAACTTGAAATTTGGCATACTTAATGGACCGATGACAATTCAATATTTTAAACAGTTTGAACCGTTACCCTTACTAGGATAATCAGGATTAACGAAAATTCAACTAACAAATGAAAAATAAATAATAGTTCAAAAAACTAAAAATATACGCTCTTAAAGAGAATCCAACTAAAAAATAGAAAATAAATTTTTAAAAATTTGAATTAAGAATAGTGTATATAAGAAAAAATATTTTTATTGTAAAAAAAGCGTGGGGTGCTTTTTAAGATATTAAAAAGATTATCATTTAAGATATTAAAATGATAATCTTTCTACTCATATCTGTCAATAAAATATTTATAACTATTGACAACATGCACCCCACACTTTTTTTACAAAAAAAAAATTTAATGACAACGCTCTTCACTAAAGAAATAATCCTTGTATTGAGGGGGGACTTTACTAACATATAATTAAAACAAATAGCATTCCAGACTCGGGACAACAATTTGTGGATCGCACAAAGTGTTGTCCTGCGTGGAATTCGAACTCGCAACACTGGCACGGTAGGTCGATATCTTAACCACTACGCCATCTGTACAATCAATGCATACAAAATAATAATAATATAAATCTCCTTAACATCATTAAGGATTTCAAACATTTGTTTTTCCGTATTACGTCTAATTAAATTCCAACAGAGGCTTACGCGAAGATTCCGTTTTGGTAACATAAATGATAATAGCATTATCTTTCTTTTCATAGAAGACAACGTTCTAATTGGATGTAAATGTTAGAATTTAACTCTACATGTTTTGGTAATTAATTGTCTTTGTCATTTTATAATAATCCTTATTTAAAATTTTACTCTACTTTTCGAATATAGCCATAAGTTTCATATTTTCTTCTACTCACATACGTTTCGTTGCTGGCCACAAGTCTTCTATAATCCATCCATCAGTCCATAGACGTCCACTGTTAGACATAGACCCCTCCACGAGAATGCCACTTGGAACGGTCCTATGCCACTTGTTCCTTGCGACTTTCAAGATGTCATCAGTCCACCTAGTAGGAGGTCGACACAGGATACTGCATCGTCTGATTCGTGGTTGCAATTCGAGAATATTTTTTCCCCAACGGTTTTTGTTTAGTTTTCTACAAAAGCGAGATGAATGATACACGATAAATATACGGATTGACATAGGATTTGGTATGGGATTGCCGTCACTTATATCAATGTTACCTATAATCCCCCACTCCCCCTAATAGGTCTTAGAATTTTTTACAAGATCCGTGTGCTGATTATTTTATTTTCTTACACTGTTACCACATGGAATTCCTTCATTTGCATTTCGGCTCATGTGTGTCACTTTGCTCTGCTGTGTGTAGGAGGGCAATTGACCTACTATACCACGCTGTTCAGATAGTTTGGTATAGGGTATTTTGATTTTCGCTTCGCTTGCGTAGATGTTATATGAATATTATATTCTTTAGTCGTCTTTTAAGATATCAACGGGCAAAATGGTGGTGCATCGTATTCTTTTTCTGTCACCGCACAGAATATTTCAGCTTTACTTTTTTGTTATATGTATATTTGTTATATTTATATTATTATCTAGAGAGAATGAATGAAAAGATATTGATAAGGAAAATCTATAGGGCGAATGTGGATAGAAATATTGGAAGGGAAAGACCAAAGCGGACGTTCCACGATCAAATCGGGGACGTTCTTAAGAATGCCCAGGTTAAGAGTAGTAAGCGGAGGGAAGCGGTCTCTCCCTACCCCTATGAGAAAGAGGCGTGAATGTATGTATATATGTATATATTTATGTACTTTTCTTTTGCAAATAACATAATCTTTATTTTATAATATTTAAATTGAACATAGTTATAATTATTTATTTTTTAAATAGTATTTAATTTATAAAAAATATTAATTACCAGAATTTTATGGTTACAATAAAAGTAGAAATCTCTTGAGTTGGAAAATTCTAGTGGCAGAATTTCGACGGTAAAACACAACCGCACGTTACGCGTTATGAGGCGTGCAATATTGACTTTATGATCTTTCCATTGACTGCATATATAACAGGAAAGTTTACAGAAAATCTGTAAGTTGGTTCGAGGGCAATCTATAAAACTTGTTGCGTATTACGAACAGAATGAGTGGAAATGGCAACCATAAACAGATAACAGCTTGTTTTGAAAATAACCTTCGGAAATAACCACGGTCAAGTGTTTCCTGTTCCCAACAATCAATCCACATCTCGCCGTGATATTTGGCACTTTATCGTAGTGAAGATGTAAATGGATTTAACTTACAGTTAGAATGTTAAAGTGAAAATATTTTCTGTTATAATAGAATATCTATTTTAATAGCAAAATATTTTGTTATTTTATTTATTACTATTTGTATTGATTAGAAAGGAATAGAAGAAATGAAAATTTTAAAATACTAACAGCTAAAATTATAAACTCAGCCTGATAAAAACACATCTTTCAACATTTACACAATTGGTTATACAGAGATGGGTGATGGTATATAAATAAACGACACTTTGATGGATGGAAAAAACCAATCCTCCGGATGGTATATAAACAACCGAACAACCGATGTTTAAATTATGGATCTACTTTTTAAAGCACAGATTTCGCACACCTCCAAAATTATTATTTAGTTAGGCTCTCATACGAGAAGTAGACTCGTAGATATCCACTATTGAGTTTAAGCCTCCTTCATAATGGGAGAGAACCGACTATAGACTGGTCGAGAAACTTAAGAGGATCTTCTTGTCCAATATTCCGCAGTGTCCGAAAACAAAAGTTTATAAACAGTGTATGTTACCAGGGATGACATACGACACTGAAACGTGGTCTTTAAATGTCGGCATCATAAAAAATCGCTCAATGAGCTATGGAAAAGCCTATGCTCGATATTTCTCTACGTGATAAAATCGGGAATACAGCAATCCGTAAAAGAAAGGGTATAACCGACATAGCTCGCAGAATTAGCACGTTGAAATGGCAATGGGCGGGCTATATCGCTCGTCGTACCGACAACCGTTGGGGGGAAAAGGTTCTTGAATGGCGAACACGAATCGGACGACGCAGTGTAGAACGACCCCCTGCTAGGTGGACTGACGACATCTTCAAAGCCGCGGGGAACCGTTGGATACATGTGGCACAGGACCGTTCCGAGTGGTATTCTCGTGGGGAGCCCTATTTCCAGCAATGGACGTCTGAAGACTGATGAATGGAGACGGATCAGACGTGTTGGTATAGGATTTTATTTCGAATTTTTCTTATCTTACATAGTTGTTATGTGCATAATAAATCCATTAGTTGTCTTTCACGACACCTGCAGCCAAGAGAGGAGTAATGAATTTTATTTTTACTCCGTCACCATACTGAAGAACTCTCACATTTTAATCTATACCAATAAATAAAATTGGAGTGTCTGTTTGTAAAGTCAAAATAATAGGCTTTTTTCATGCTCACACGGTTATTTGCACGACACCTATGCCTAAAATAGTAATTAAAAAATTTTTGTCTGTCTGTCTGTCTGTTTGTTCCGGGTAATCTTCAAAACGGCTGGACCGATTTCAAAAATTCTTTCACCAATGGAAAGCTATAATATCAGGGCGTAAACTAGGCTATATCTTATCCCGGTATGCCCACGGGAACGGGAAATACGCGAGTAAAACGACTATAATCTATAACCTATAACCGAAGCGAAGCGGGGGCGGATTGCTAGTTAGAAATAAATTTAGTAATTAAATCCAAAAATAGCTACCGAAGTTTTGCAGAACAAATTTATTTATATGTTAGCATGGTATTTGTTTGATAAAGCTTGTAACAATCACACCCACACCATATTGCGCTATTAATTTACTCTTTAACGTTGAAATATAAACGGTAAATTACTCTTATCTTTATATATTTATACGCACGCGCGCACGCGCACGCGCGGTCCGTCCGTGGTGATGAAAGGACGGCGCGCGGGAACATAACCCACCCGTACCCACGTCACCTCGTTATTTGTTGGGCCGACCACCGGAGCAGATGTGACTTGTCATCAGTGGTCGGCCCGACGGAATACCCTTTCGGGTAACCTCACTTCTCGACGTACTGGGACGTCGGTCGCCATCGCGCGGTCAGCCTCTCTGCGGGTGACGGACAATTCCCCGGTCCGATCACCCGCGGCCTCGGCTAGGGCGGCATTAGGCGCAGATACTCGCGCCTGCGCCGCCCCAGTCGCCGGCGGCGGAACGTGTCGCCGAATAGGAGCTCTACTCGCACACGATCCGCCGCCTCCTTCCGTGAGATTACGGCCTCACAGAAGGCGGCGACCGCGTCCCAGTTCCTGACGCTGTCGAGCATCTCCCTGGCGATGGTCGGCAGCGCCAGGTCGGCACCGATAATCGCGACGAGTTCACGGCGCTCCCTTTCCCACGCAGCACACTCCTCGAGCGTGTGCTGCGCCGTGTCCTCGTCGCAACTGCAGTAGTGGCAGGACGGTGTGCTCTCCCTCCTGACAATCTTGTGCAGGTACTTCCCAAAACACCCGTGCCCCGTCAGCACCTGCACAAGTCGGAAGGAAAGCACCCCGTGCGTCCGCTCCAACCACTCCATCAGCACCGGCTGGAAGGCCTCGACGGTCCTGACACCGTACCGAGGACTCTCCAGCCGGACTGCCCAACGGGCAATGACTCCTCGGCGGGCGTCGATCCGCCAGGCGGTGATCTCCTCTCCTCTCGCAAGGAGACCATACCGCCGCGGGCGCGCGTCTCCGACACCTGCCGATAAATGTCGGCGAGCATCTCCGCCTCCAGGTCCCACGGGGGAGTTCCGGCCAGGAGGCACGCTGCCTCCGTCGCCACGGTGCGGTATGGCCCTGATCGCCATGACCCTCTGTGGTCGCCACAGGAGGGCCCTAAGACGGACGGTCAGGGACCCGCCCACACCGGTGCGCCATACAGGGCCATCGACCGGATCACCCCCGTGTACAGCTGTCTCGGCACGTAGTACTGGGTCCACCCACATTCGGCATCAGCCGCGAAAGGGCGGACGCCGCGCCGACAAGCCGGGGGACAAGTCGATGGAGATGCTCCCGGAATCAAAAATGCCCGTCGAGCACCAGGCCCAAGTACTTCATGTGGGCCTGGATGCTGATGGTGACCGACTTCACGGTGATCGAAGAACCGGCGGGAGGCCCGGCGGTACGGAGGCCATGGAACAAAAGGGCATCCGTCTTTTCCAGGGCTACAATCAACCCCAGCGCTTCGATCCGCCTGACAATCTCCTCGGTGCCGAGAGTTGCCAGGCGTGCCGCCTCCTCTAGTGTCCCGCCCCGGGTTGTGACGAGTGTATCGTCGGCGTAGCAAATTACGCCTAGCCCGGGCGGGAGACTTCCTCTCAACGCCCAGTCGTAGCCGATGTTCCACAGGGTCGGACCCAGAACCGACCCCTGTGGGACACCGCACGTCATGGGCATTCGCACAACGTCCCCTACTTGGTCAACGTAGAGGACGCTGCGCCCCTCCAAGTAGTCTGCAACCAGCCGCCTGAGGTACACGGGCACCCCGTGATACTTCAGTCCCTCCCTGATGCAGCTGAATGGCAGACTGTTGAAGGCGTTGGCGATGTCCAGGGACACCGCCAACAGGACTCCTCCGCCGGTGACGGCCTCCGCTACCACGGCCTTCAGGCGCAGCAGGGCCGCGATCGTCGAACGCCCTCTCCGAAAACCAAACTGGGCGTCTGACAGATCGGGCCCGACCCCGACGAGGTGCCGCTCGATGCGGGCAGCCAACCCCTATCCCCCACCCTATCTAGCAGCTTACCCGCATCATCGAACAGCACGATGGGCCTGTAGGCCGAGGCCGACTCGGGAGACCGTCCCGGCTTCGGCAGGAGAACCAGCCTCCCCTCTTTCCAGCACCCAGGGAACTGCCCGGACGTCAAACAAGCGTCGAACAGTCCCCTGAGGCGTGGTTCCAGGTGCTCAAGGACCGGGGCCAGCACATGGTTCGGAATACCGTCGGGCCCGGGGGCGGTGGATTTGATTCGCATACGCGCCACCGCCGCTCCCATTTCCGGCTCCGTGATGGGCGGAGCACTTTCATCTTCGGCCCCCCGGTCGCTGTCCGGCGAAGCCATGACCGGGGGCGTGTGCTACGCCCGCCGTGGAAAGAGGTCCTCGACAACTCTGGTGAGGAGGCTGGGCTGGAGAGTCTCGGTGAGGGGGGGGCCCCGCCCGCGGAGCTTGTTCAGCGCCGCGAGGTAGGGGCGACCCCAGGGGTCACGCTCAAGACTGTCCAGCATCTCCCGCCGACTAACGTCCTTGGCGGTACGGACGGCCAGCCTGAAGGCAGACCGCGCACTGCGGTAAGCCTCGTACAGCTGGCCCTCCCGCTCAGCGTCGCGGTGACGCGCTCGGCTGTGGGTGTAGGCCCTCCGGGCACGTATGCACGCGGCCCGAAGGTCCGCCAATTCTCGGGACCACCAGGGGACCGCACTCTTCGGGGGCAAACGCCGCACACGGGGCATGGCCGCATCGCAGATCTGCGTTAATGCACAGTGGATGCGGCCAGCCTCGGCATCCACCCCGTCCGCCTGGGGCGGTGAGGATAGCCACGACTGAACGATGGCTGCCTCCGCCAACAGGTCCCGATCCAATCGACCCACAGCCCACCGCGGAAACGCGGGAGCTCCGTCCGCCGTGTGACCCCTGCTGGGCTGCAGGAGGGTCCGGGAGACCTCTATCCGGATGTATCGATGGTCGGATAGGGTCTCAACCTCCTCCTGGACGCACCAGCTCCTCACACGTGCTGCGACATTAGGGCTAGCAAACGACAAGTCCACTATCGACCCGCCCGCCCACGGTCATTCGTCCTGGGGGACCCCCACGCCGTGGACTTGGCGTTGTAGTCCCCCAGAACGAAGATTTGGCGCGGTGCCAGTCACCGTATCGAGGCCCCCAGGATGGTGAGGAAGGCCCCGAAATCGGTCGCACTCCTGTTAGGGGAGAAGTAAACACCAAATAGCGTAACCTCTCCCCATTCCGCCGCGACATACCCGTCGCCCCTGTCCTTGAGCAACAAAGGCGGGGAATGCCACGACGTGGAGGCGACGATTGCCACAGAGCCGTCACTGCTGCCCAGCCAATTGGGCCGGTCAGGCATCACGTACGGCTCCGCGGCTATGGCTGCACCGATCAACCACTCCGCCATGGCTTGCAGGAAAACGTCCTGTGCCTCGGCGGCGTGGTTGAGGTTGGCCTGCAGGAGGTGGTAGGATTCGGTCGCCACGCTGTCGGGCGATCGGGTCGCGCTAGGGGTGGGAGCGGCCGGGGTCGTCGGGCCGCTCCGCCCCTTTGGAGCCGAAGCCGAGGGTCTGCACTCCCTGCCCCCCATGCGGTGCTTGGCGGGCCTATTGCCCACCGCACACGCGGGGCAGTGGGGAGTGGCGGCGCAGGATGCTGCCTTGTGTCCGGGTTGACCGCAGCGGAAGCAGAGATCGCTGCAGTCAAAGCAATTGGTGCAGGTCGGCCGAGTGTGTCCGACCGCCATGCACTTGTAGCACCTCGCAGGCCGGGACTCCAGCACGGTCACCCGCGCCGAGCTACAGCCCACGAGGAGCCTGCCTGAGTCGGCCAATTGCTAGGCCGACTCCACCGGGCACTGCACCCAGGCAGCACCGACGCCGCCCGGACCAGGGCGGATGGCGCCAATTCGGACGGTGTCCACGGGACACCCGGTTTTCGAGACGATGGCCTCCCGGATGTCATCCACCGTCACGGAGTCGTCCAGACCCGCGACGCGTAGTTCTGCGCACTTTACGGGTCTGGCGATTATGACGCCACCCTCCTCTGCGAACAGACCCCTCAACTTAGCCGCCATGCTATCGGCCGTCTTGGCGCCCTCGGCCCCAGGGAACTCTAGAATCCGTGCCCCTGTCCGGGCCTTGCGGGTCCTGGCTTCGACGCCTCCTAAATCGGAGGACACTAGCACGATACGTTAGTATCTTAACCACTATGTTATCTGCGCAGTCTTTAGCCGGTTATTACGATTCCCATAGAAAAGCAATGATGGCGAAAAATGTATACTTATTTTTTTACAAAGTTACATTTCATTAACTGCAAATGTAACTTTGTAATCCTATATATTTATATGAGTTTACAAAATTATTTATGCAGTTAGTGTATCTCGCAAACTGGATGAAAATTATAATGTTTCATAATTTTTCCTTCATTTATACATTAAACACTAATTGAATTCTAAATTTGAAGCTTTTATGTCTACTAGAAGTGCCACTTTAATATTGATGATCGGTCAGTCAGTCAGTGAGTGACAAAATTACGAAGTTTTGACTAGTTATAATTCTTAAACTATTGGTTCAAATTGAATGAAATTTGAAATACACAATATGTGTACAATTTCTGCTAGGTTACTAAAAATTCAGGTTTCTAGCTTTATTAACAACGAAGTTATAGTGGGTCGAAAATGGCCTGAATGGCTTCGAGAAAAGTATGTTACGGCAGTGTTGCGTTTTGCTAGACTTTTTTTTTGCTCGACTTGGCGGGGGTACTGCCGTGCCCCCAGATAATATTCTGTGTGGTAATATTCTATTTCGGAAACATTGTACATCATTTTGTGCAAAAACATGATTGGATGAAATTAATTATTAGTTATTGGAATTTAGCTAAAAAAGGCCATTGCAATCCTGCAAGGAAAGTAAAAAAAAATCATGTTTCGATATATCGATGTTTTTAGCTCGATGTTTTTTGTACATCGATGTTCGTTCTAAAACATCAATGTATCGATATATGGATGTTCTTGGTGTCGATATTTGCATCCCTACGTATATTGAATTCTTATTCCGTTAGGTTAGACCATATACTGTCCAAAAAACTGGTATGTGATCCTAAACTATTTTGAAAGCTATTCCAACAACTATTTAAGTTACCGAGCTATTCAAAGTTAATAATCCTACTTGTGGTAATGTCTGTTTAAGTTTCTCAAATTATTTCTACCCAAGACATGTTTTGAAAATAAATAAGTAAATAATTCACGTCATTCATTAAGTGAAACAGTCGTCATATTTATGCGATAATCAAAATTTATTTTCTTCCTTTAGCATAAGCAGAAGAAGAACTAACCATGTTGTATTTGAGTTTCGACTGAGTTTTATAACTGCGTACCTTCATGAACATAATCCTTGACCACACGTTACTAAAACAAATTGCCAGTTTTATAGTCTTATGGCAGAGGAGCAAGTAGCCTAGCTGATGGCAAGTGCTAATTGCCGCTTATGGAGATCAGTGTATGATTGGAGGAAAGGCAATAAGGACAGGAAAGAAAAGATTTGAGTCTCCGGTTCTCTCGCTCATCGAACGAGGCGCAGTAGCAAATTGCTGCTACCTACTTAAGCGTCATCGAACGAGGCGCAGTAGCAAATTGCTACTATCTACTTAGGCGTGATCGAACGAGGCGTAGTAGTAAATTGCTGCTATCTACTTAGGCTTCAAAAGGTGTTAAAGTACATTAAATTATAGTTTTATCAACGCAAATTCCTACATTAGAGAATAAATCCTTAAGTCGCGTAAGGACTTTACAAACATATAATTAATGGACATAAATATAACCAAACTTAGAATAACCATTTGTAGTTCACACAAAGAATTACCCTATGTGGGGATTGAATCCTCTCGGATTTAATCCCCACATATTCTTTTCACTTTCACTCGGCATGCGAAATCGTTGCTTTGATCACGCCGCCGAAATTTTTTACTACACCCACGAGCAATGTTAAAGGCATCGTAATATCTTAAGATATCCTTGTATCTCCCTCTCTCTCTCTCGCTCTCTCTCTCTCTCTCGCTCTCTCTCTCTCTCTCTCTCTCTCTCTGTGTCTTTTTTTCGTGATATCTTAAGATATCAATCAACAAATAAATAAAATTTAAGTGTCTGTAATATAAATTTCTCATGCTCAGACGGTTATTTACACAATGCTGTGTATAGAAACCTGTTAAAATATTTTTTTCTGTCTGTTTATTCCGGGTATTTTTTAAAATGGCTAGACCAATTCTGATAATATTTTAATACCAGGTAGCCGTATGTATAAGTCACTTAAGCTATATTTTATTCTGGTATTCCCACGGCAACGAAAACCATGCGGGTGATACCGCGAAAATTGCTAGCTGTTAATAAAAATGCTATCAAAAAAATTATAAATTTACGTTACATATTCTTATATGATAATTTTGTATTCGACGTCGTATTCAAACCACATTATTATGTCACATGGTGTTGGCTGTTGGTATTGTAGATAAGTAAATGTTGATTTTGCTCTTCATTTAACAAAATTTTATACAAACATTTAACATCCTCATTGCGATATAGAACTCAAGCATATTCATGATTTATAACATGAAATTCGTTTGTAAACTTTCAACAGTAACTCAGTAATCAAATACTTAGTGTATTTGATTTATGAAGAAGAACGTGGCTCATACTCATATATTTTCAAAGGCCAACAGTATTTTCGTTCTTACCTCACCATTAATTTGGAGTGGTGCGGAGGCGCGCCGACCGCAGCCCACCGACAAAAAAAAAACCATTAATTTGACAAAGTTATAACCCTTTACGGAAATCCGCAGAAGAACGGGTGTAACCGACATAGCGCGAAGAATTAGCACGCTGAAGTGGCAATGGGCAGGCCACATCGCTCGACGAACCGACAACCGCTGGGGAAGAAAGGTTCTCGAGTGGCGACCACGCATCGGACGGCGCAGTGTAGGACGGAGTTAATATGTGAGTGAATGCGTGAGTGAATGAGGTTCGGTAATTTTAACAGCATCACCAAAATCCATCACACACAAACACCCTCAGAAAGCTAGGCTTCCGGCTCTCTCGCTCTCAGAACGAAGCGCAGTAATAAACTGCTACTACTCAGATATCGATTTTTCTAAAAGCATCACCAAAACCCATCACACACAAACACCGTCAGAAAGCTGGGCTTCCGGCTCTTTCGCTCACTGAACGAAGCGCAGTAACAAATTGCTACTACTCAGATATCGATTTTCTGCGAGAGTGTGGTACGGACGGAGCGGCCCGTGGCTGTAAACAGACAACTGTCAACAGTGTGGTCCTACCACTACAATGCGTCCACCACTGTCCATCTTATGAAATACCAAAGAAATAAAGATATCTTTAAACGAGCGATTCTTGTATATATATACCTATATATATATATATATATATATATATATATATATATATATATATATATATATTTAGGATCTCGGAAACGGTTCCAACGATTTTGATGAAATTTGGCATACTAGAGGTTTCGAGGCCAAAAAATCGATCTAGCTAAGTTTTATTTATAGAAAATGTTGTTTTGTTGGTGTTTTTAGCAAAACAATACAATGACATTAAATTTTAAAAGAATATGAATTCAAATTTCGCCATCAACGTCATGAGTTATGATAGCTCAATTGGGAAGTTGTCCAGTTTTCTTTTAGTTTTCTTTTGGCATTAAAACAGCGTCGGATCGAATTTTGGTGTTATTTTTTTTCTCTTTTTGTAATTTTATATATATTTTTTTTTTCATTATTTAATTTTTATTTTTTTTTTTTAATATAAACTCATTTGCAAAAAAAACGGGCGGTTTTGATTTTCATTCATATTTAAAAAGATACAATACCAAAAAGGTTTCAATCGTTTGTACACGTTACTGGCCGGTTTTAAAAATGCTGTGGTATTTAAAAAAGTACGTTCTAAATTCAATTTTTCATTTGATGTTCATTTTTACAGGAAACCCCTTTTTATCCTACATTTTTGGCGCGAAGTTCCAGAAGTTAACATCGACTTTCATAACTTTTATTCAATTTTTATCGATTAATTTCATATCCTTGACTGTCAAAGCTTTATTTAATGCTGTTTGGCTGTATCAAAAATGGTAGATAAAGTGGTAAAAGCTACCAAAATTATCGCGCTGCTTGAAGAGGGTTGCAGCCAATGTTTCGTGGCTAGGAGGCTAAATGTTAGTCGCTCGACAGTCCAAAGGACCTGGCAGCGATATCAGGAGACTGGTTCCGTCGAGAGAAGGCCTGGTTCTGGAAGAAAACCATGTACCCAACCACGGGATGATCGTTTTCTTGTGAGTCGCGCATTGAGAAATCGCAAATCTTCGTATGTGGATCTTAAGAACAACCTCCAAGAAGTAAGAAATGTGCATATTAGTCTATGGACGGTCAGGAGGAGGCTTCTCGCTGCCAATATACGCAGTCACCGCCCGGCCCGCAGCCCCAAATTACTCCGTGAGCACAGAGTTCACAGGCTTAGGTTCGCTAGAAATTGTGAATCATGGACTCAAGATGATTGGAATAGGGTTTTGTTCTCTGATGAAGCCAGGATATCTCTGTTCGGTGAAGATCGACGTCGGCGAGTGCTAAGAAGACAAGGAGAACGCTTTGCAGAGGCATGTTTCGAAGAAATCACACCTTATGGTGGGGGCTCTGTTATGTTTTGGGCAGGAATAAATTCAATGGATCGTACAGAGTTAGTCTTCATTGAAAACGGCTCACTGACTGGGCATCGATACATAACGGAAGTTCTAATTTCTCATGCACAACCCGCATTGGCCGCTCTAGGTGAAGACTCGATTTTTATGGACGACAATGCTCGCGCCCACCGATCCCGCGATGTTAATGCGTATGTGCAAGAGGTCGGCATTCGTCGTTTGGATTGGCCAGCTCGAAGTCCCGACCCCAATCCCATAGAGCATGTCTGGGACGTTCTGAAACGGCGTGTGAGATCAGTACACCTGGCTCCGCAGACCATCAGAGAGCTGAAGAATGTGATTACTGCGGAGTGGGAACGTATTCCGCAAGCAAGTATCCGGGATATACTCGCTAGCATGCCCAGACGAATTCAAGCTGTGATTTTAGCTAGAGGGGGTCACACTCGATACTAAACATTTATCTGCTTTTACTTTATTAAAGAAAAACAAACAAAAAAACTTTTTTATTTTTACTTCATGAGCATATGCACTACTAGCGAATATACACTACTAGCGAGGTTTAGCATTATTTCCCATAAATTGTATCTAAATTTTATGAAATACTGATGAAAACGATTATTTTCTTATTAATTTAGCAAATTGTGTGGATAAAACTACCTATAATTATCAAACAAAGAAATATTAACATTTGAAATGGTTCATTGCTTAGGTGCCCGTTTTTTTTGCAAATGAGTGTATATCTAAATAAATTGGACAAAAATTCAACAAAAATATTCCGAGCGAAGCTCGGTCAACCAGATATTAAAGAATATAAATGCTAAAGGATCTAAGAATCATCTCGGCTCATATACGTCCCACTGCTGGGCTCGTGCCTCATCCACAGAGAGGGAAATTGACCTACTATGCTATAATGGTGAGCCGAACTTGTATAGGGTTTTATTTCGAGAGTTTCTTCTTATACATATATGTTATCTGCATATTAATCCCTTGGTCGTCCTTTACGACATATCACGTAATGAATTGTATTCTTACTCTGTCGCCACACGGACAAGGATCTAAGATTAATAATTTCGGCTCACATACGTCCCACTACTGGGCTCTAGCCTCCTTCATAATAGGAGGAAAATTAACCTTACTATACCATGCTGGTCAAACAGATTGGTATAAGATTATGTTTCGAGTTTTCCCTATCTTGTATAGATGTCATATGCGTAATACATCCCTTAAACGTCTTTTACGACACCCGCGGATTAGAAAGGGGATTGTGAATTGTATTCTTACTCCATCACCACATGGAAAAATCGGATCCAAGAATATTAGAGTATATTTCATTATCATCATCATCGCAGCCCACAAACGTCCCACTGTTGGGTTCGGGCCTCCTCCACAATGGGAGGGAATTTAACCTACTATACTCTGCTGGTCAGACATGTTGGTATAGGGTTTCATTTCGAGTTTTCCTTCTCTTGGACAGGTGTTATGTGCATATTATATCCCTTAGTCGTCTTTTACGACATCCACGTGCAAGATAGGGAGTGGTGAATTGTATTCTAAATCCGTCACCACATGTATATTTAGCAATATAAAATAAACTATTTTCTAAACTATTGTCCGTGTGGTTACGGAGTGAGAATACAATTCAGCACCCTCTCTCTTACCTGTAGATGTCATAAGAGACGACTAAGGGATTAAAATATGCATACAACATATATGCAAGAGAATATATATAGAATAGAACTCGATATAAAACCCTACGCCAATACGTCAGATCAGCGTGGTATAATAGCTCAATATCCCTCGCATTGTGGAGGAGGTCCGAACCCAACAGTGGGACGTATATGAGCTGAAATGATGATGATGAATACGAAATAAACTATATCTTATATCTTTAAACGAGCAATTCTTGTAAATATATATATTTTCAGGATCTCGGAAACGGCACCAACGATTTTGATGAAACTTGGCATACTAGAAAAAATCGATCTAGTTAGGTTTTATGTATAGAAAATGTTATTTTTTCGGTGTTTTTAGCAAAACGTTACAATGACATTAGATTTTAAAAGAATATGAATTCAAATTTCGTTCGCAACGTCAAGAGTTACAGTAGCTTAGGTGAGATATTGACCGGTTTTAATTTTAGTTTTTGTGTGTCAAACAGCGTCGGATCGAATCTCGGTGTTATTATTATTCTCTTTTTGTATTTTTTTATATAGTTTTCATTATTTATTTTTTATTAATATATCCCTAAATAAATTCTACAAAAATATTCCGAGCGAAGCTCGGTCAACCTGATATTTAACTATCTATCCAGGCTATAACCTTATGGGAGTTATATAAACTAAAAAGGAAAGGTTCATACAGATTATTATAAATGTGCTAGGCTCGAGTCATCTCCAAAATGGAAAGGAAATTGGTCTTCTATTCCAAAATGGTCAGGCTGGTTGGTATAGAGTTTCATTTAAAATTTTCCATTCTCATGCATAGATATACTACATATTAATCTCTTAGTCTTTCTTTACGACATCAACGAACAAGATGGTGGTGAATTGTATTCTTACTCCATTACTACACGGATAATTCAAGATTAGTATAGTAATTTTTACACACAAGTTACATATTTAAGTAATATGTAATAAACAATATTAATTTATTCAGTGTGAAAGGCTTGGGGAGGGAGGGAGTCATCTATATTGAAATTGAAGAGTCTATTTATAATGTCAGATTAATAAAGTTTTTTATCCTCACGTGGTTATTTACACGATACCTATGTCTAAAACCACTTTATTTTCTTTTGTCTGTCTATTTGTTTTTGTCGGGTAATCTTTCATATGGCTGGACCGATTTTAATAATATTTTACTACCAGTTTCCTGTCTATATAAGGAGTAACTAGGACTATTTTTCTCAAGAAGAAACTCCTATTAATTTTTTTCCGGTGCGGGAATCAAACCCGCAGGTACCCCGAGGCTTCACAGACTGCGGTCGCGTTTCGTAATATTTGACAAGATATAGTCGTTTTTAAATGCAGGGGGCAAGGCGATTGAAGCCGAAGCGAAGCGAAGGCAGGTTATTAGTATAAACTATATAAATTAATAAGGAAGGGTTTTGACAGATTATTATAAATGGGCCCTATTACTCTTTTCTAATCTAATATTTTTAAATTTTAAAAATAAAACATATTTAGACATTTTCTAACACAAAGATAAATAAAAATGAGTCACTTGCTTGAAATCGTAATGTGTATCATAATAGGTGTACCTGTTACACAATATTTCCCACTCAGAAGGTTAATAACGTGATATTAAAACGTAGATACGAAATATGTGTATATAATATAGGTATATACATACGAGTACTTAGATTTTTGTTTTAATTTGTTTAACTTTTAAATATAAAACATGTTGTTTTATGCAATAAATGCTGGGTGAAGGGTCAACAGTCATAACCCTTGCGGGGTGTCCTGCTTGAACGACGAATACGACGCGACACGACAAGACGCTGTGCGGCGCGATGCTACAAGCGACAAGTGTCCTATGTGATTTTGGTCATTACTTCTCGAATTATGGACAAGTACACTACAATTTTGTTAAAAAGTGCATATTTAGAGTACAGACTTAAAAAAATACCGTAAAAACCCAGAAAGAAAACAAATATAATCGCTTCTGAATCAACCATTCTGTTAGTTTGTGATGTCGCATCAGTTCACTCTCAAAACAGGCACGCTTGATGTCGCGTCTCGTTGCAAACTGTCACATAGGCCGCAAGCAGGCATGTCATTGAGTTGATCGCGTTCGTCATGTTCGCAGCGTCGCGTCGCGTCATATTCGTCGCTCACGCAGGACACCGCCTTAGTCGTCTTTTACGATATCCACGAGCAAGATAGGGAGTGGTGAATTGTATTATTTGTCCGTCTTACTCCGTCGGTGAAGAGTAAGGTAATATTTTATCATCCTCTCTCACGTTCGATTATAAGAATGGCTAGCGGTCTCCCGAGTAACTTCTAATCATTATCATCAACATAATTCAGCCTATCGCCGTCCGCTGCGGACATGACGTAGGCCTCCCTCGTGTTTCGCCACAGAGTACGATTCTGTTTAACCTATATCCAACGACGTCCAGTAACTTTCTACAGGTCGTTGGTACACCTAGTTGGAGCGTCCTATATTGTCCTAACCTAAATTTATGCTAATAATTGTTAACCAACGCGAATATTAAGCATGCCATTATATTCGCTGTAGTAACGCAGTAAGAATAAAATAGTTAAACATGCAGATAACATTTATACAAGAGAAGGAAAACTTGACATAAAACCCTTTGCCCACACATTTGACCAGCGCGGTATAATAGGACAATTTCGTTCTACTGCAGAATGAGCCCCGAGCCCCACAGTGGGACTTAAATGAGCTGAGGTGATGATGATGCCAAATTTTTGTGAGGTATATAAGATAATATCTGGTCGACCGAGCTCGGTATATTTTTTTTTTTGTTAGTAAATAGTATTTTTGACGAACTTATTCACATATTAATAAAAAATAAAAATTATAAAATAATGAAATAAATATCAAAAATTACAAAAAGAGAATAATAATAACACCGAGATTCGATCTCACGCTGTTTGAATGCGATTGGACAACTTGCCAACTGAGCTATTGTCATTTTATGTCATTAGAATAGGGATGTATCATGTATTGATTAGCTAAAAACACCGACAAAACAACATTTTCTATCAATAAAACCTAGCTAGATCAATTTTTCGGCCCCGAAACCTCTAGAAATCGAAATTATCAAAAATCAAAATCGAAATTATTGGTTACTAGCTGACCCGGCGAACTTCTTACCGCCATAATTTTTTTCGTAAATATATTTTCTAAATTTCCGAATATATAGTCTCTAACGGAAGAACCATTATAGCTTTGTCAGGAAATATTCAATCGTCTTGGTCGCGGCATTGTTAATGATGATTCAAAGAGAACACTAATTATTGATTTCTGAAAAAATTATAATGATCAAATTTTCAACCATACTTAACTATAGACAAAATTACGTTTAGATGTCATTGGCATTTTGTTATTACATATCAAATGCGTCTTTTATCCTACGTTTCATAGTGACTTGTATTCTCTTTGACATGAGTTTCGGCGCGAATATGGAAATGTCATGTTAAGCTCTTGTATTATGAGGCGGCGGATCGCCTGCGCGAGGAGCGCAGCCTCGATGAGGAGATCCGCCGCCGGCGACTGGGGCGGCGTAGGCGCAACTATCTGCGCCTCATGCCGCCCTAGCCGAGGCCGCGGGTGACGTGACCGGGGATTAGTCCGTCACCCGCCGAGAGGCCGACCGCGTGAGGAAAGACTGACGTCGGTCGATGGGAGGGTACCCCAATTAGGGGTATTACGTCGGGCCGACCACTGACGACAAGTTAAAGCTGCTCCAGTGGTCGGCCCAACGACGAAGGCGACGTGGTTTTTGGGTGGGTCGCGGGAGTTGCGTGCTTAAGCCCCTCTGTCGCCCCGGACGGAGTGGTGCGGAGGCGCGCTGATCGCGACCCACCCACAAAAAAAAAAGCTCTTGTATTATATTCATTTTTTTAGTATTTAATAGTGTTTTATTAAATAATTTTGCTGATATTTTATGTAATATAATACAGTTAAGGTACTGAAGTGTGGTGAATGTGATATAAGAGTGGTGGAAAATACATCTAATGTATTTTCATATTCTACTGAAATTCGCTGAGAAATCTAATTAAATAGTTAGGTTTTCAGCGCCTAATTAATGGTAAAGACTTGACTTATTGACGGACATGATTATAAATAAGCTATTCTATATAAAGAAATGTTAAATAATATGAAGAAAATTATATTACCATTGGCTGTATGGCCTTTGATCCCTTTGCCTGTCCGAACGGACAAACAGAAACAAAAAAATAATGATTTGGCATTTTATGTCACGTCACACGAGAACGCGGCCAACGGGATAAAAAGTAACTCATTGCCATTAAGAAGAAGAAGAATGGGATAAAAAGTATCCTATGTCCGTCTCCTGGTGCTAAGCTACCTCACCACCAATTTTCAGCCAAATCTGTACAGCCGTTCTTGAGTTATAAACGTAGTAACTAACGCGACTTTCTTTTATATATATATATATATATATATATATATATATATATATATATATATATATATATATATATATAATATATATATATAGATATGTTTGACTGTACACATAAATAAACTTGTAAATGCTATATATACTAATAAATGGATTATTATTAATCATCATCATTATAGCCTATCGCTGTCCATTGCTGGATGTAGATCTCCCTCATGTTACGCCACAGAGTGCGCCGCCTGCGTCCAACGACGCCCAGCAACTTTCACCAGGTCATCGGTCCTTCTAGTGGCAGGGCGTCCTACATTGCGTTGTCCGATACATGATCGCCACTCGAGAACCTTTCCTCCTCAGCAGTTGGCGGTTCGTCGGGCGATGTGACCTGCCTATTGCCACTTCAGCGTGCTAATTCTTAGTGCTACATCGGTTACACTCGTTCTTCAAATTAGAATATTGAATAAAAAATTATATATTTACAACATAAAAGAAAATCATAATATTCCTTATTTTTCTTCTCATATGCGTGCTGTACTTCCGCACGATTGTGACTACGTATAATAAGACTTCAATAATAGGAAGTGGTGACGGAGGAAGAATACAATTCACCACCCACTTTCCCGTGGGTGTCGTAAAAGGCAACTAAGGGATATCTTGTGCGTAAAAGAACAATGCATCTCTTGCGGAAGGAAAACTAAAAATAAAACACTATACCAACCCGCCTGACCTGCGTGGTATAGTAGGTCAATTTCCCTCCCATTGTGGAAAAGGCTTGAGCCCAGTAGTGGAACGTATATAAGCTGTGATGATGATGATGATGATGGGAAGGATATCAGTCTACCCATGGTCACAGACGGGCTGATCTTATGTTTATTTCAATTTTTCCTTCGTTTGTTACCTGTTTACATATCTAACATTATTCACAGGAAAGGGATGTCTTAATATATCTTTCATCACACGCTACAGTTTATTTCAAATAATTGCTTACTGATCAACAAACAAGGAAAACCTCATCAATCTATCTAGTATTAAGTTTATTCAGTACAGTAGAAACAAAATATATTGCCTACCAATTTTCCTGCCCGTGTAATAATTCCTTAGAAGTTAACTTGAGGTTTCAGGGCTTCTTATACATGTCTGAACGTAATTAAATGTTGTTGATACTTGTTCTTATTTATTGAAATTTGTTTTGGAAATATTCGTTATAACCGAAATAAAGCTTATTAATTTCTTCAAATTAACCGTGTGGTATGTGATTTCACGATATCTGCCTTTCTCTACACTAATATTATATAGAGGAAAGATTTGTTTGTATTAAATAGGCTCTGAAACTACTGGATCGATTTCAAAAATTCTTTCACCAATGGAAAGCTAGAATATAAGGAAGTAACATATTCTATATTTTATCCGGATATTCCCACGGGAATGGAAACTATGCGCGTAAGACGACTGAAACCGAAACGACGCGAGGGCAGGTTGCTAGTATCAGATAAAAGGCCTAATATAATAATAATACATTATTGCAAGTAAAGTTAATCGCCAAATAAAAACTTATGACAACCCCACTAATCAATGTAGTATGTTAGGCCAATTTACGTATTTTATTGGGGAGGCTATTACTCTATAGGGTTCGTTAATAGGCTGACAAGTTTACCACACTATGTATTTTGTTTCAACCAATAAACAAACGAAAATTTGGCATCGCTATCAATATACCTAGTTTTGCCTTATGGCAATACTGTAACAAAGATTTTTTTTCTATTGCAAATAACAATTATTACTTTTATAGTGTGTTAGTTTAATATATAAATATAATACAATTTAAAATATAAAAAGCTTATTCAAAGTGGTCTCCATTGGCGGCAATACAGTCCTTTAAACGTTGAGGCCAGTTGTCAATAGAAGCACGCATTCTTTCCATAAGAAAATTCTTCACTGCCAATAGTATGGATCGTTTTAGGGACTCCAAATTATCATGGCGTTTAGTGCAAGCCGTACTCTCTAAAAATGATCATCCATACTAATATTATAAATGCGAAAGTAAGGATGTTTGTTTGTTTGTTTGTAACGCTTTCACGCTTAAACCACCAAACCGATTTCAAAAATTCTTTCACCAATGGAAAGCTATAATATCAGGGAGTAACATAGGCTATATTTTATCCCGGTATTCCCACGGGAACGGGAACTACGCGGGTAAGGCGACTGAAACCGAAGCGAAGCGAGGGCGGGTTGCTAGTAAATCATAATCCAGCGGATTAAGATCGGGACTAGACGACGGCCAGTCTTCAGCTCTGATGAAATGAAGTCCGAAACACTCGTTTTCAAACAAGACTGCGTAGACCGAGCTTTATGACCCGGCACCGAGTCTTGCTGGAAGGACCATTTTTTATTATTGAACATGGTGTTGTTAAGGAGCTCACCACCTCAAGAATGGTATCTTGATACACTTGTGCCGATATTTTGATACCTTTTTCACAAAAGTATGGCTCAGTCACTCCTTTATAGCTAATACCCCACCAAACCATCACTGAAGTCGGATAATGCCCACGTTGCACTGTCAACTAATTGGGAAGCTTCATGAGCTTTGGGCATAAATACGGTCATTTTGTTTGTTAAAATGTTGCACAATTGTAAAAATATTCTCATCCGTAAAAAAAATTCTGTGACCTCCCTGTGCGTACCGCTTCAGTAGTTGTTTCGACTTTACCAACTTATTCTTTTTTAAATTATCAGTTAAAAAATGACCAGTACTTTTATAGGCTGCAAGTCCTAAATCATCTTTTAAAATACGCGACATGGTTCTAGGTGCTATCTTCATCTCCCGAGATAAAATCTTTTGTGTTCAGACATGATTTCTTCGAACTCTTTCCCTTAGTGCTTTGACCACCTTTTTCGTACGAACACTACGTGGAAGGCCAGATCTTTTTCTGTCACAAACAGAAGAGGTCTCATTGTACCTATTAATTGCCCGGTACACAAACATTTTACTTATATCAAGTGTATGGAGAGTTTTAAAATTGTATTTGGCTCCATTCCTACTTTGTGTAATGTAATCGCAGTAATTCGGTTCTCTTTATCACCCCACTTCATTTTAATATCGCAAAATATTGTACATTGTATTGACGCCAAAATGAGAAAACACAATGAACAATCATATAAAAATGACAAATTCCAAATTCAAATGTAATATTTAGTTTATTTTTAATTGTAACGGTCTTTATGACCAGACAGTACATTGAATAATTGGTGGTGAATTATACGTATAATACGTACAATTCAACACCAGGGACTTCTTGTCTTTGGGTATCATAAGAGACGACTAAGGGATATAATATTGATATAGATAACTGATATTATAGCTAGCTATAAAACCCTATTCCGTACCGTTGGACTAGCATGATATATCAATATTTCTTGTATTGTGGAGGAGGCTGGAGCTCAGCAATAGGACGTATATGAGCTAAGTGAATAATGAAAATGTGAAATTATTCTGTAAACGGAACTCTAAATTATATATTTGCACCAATATCTTCCATACCATAGTCACCATAGTCGCTAGATGAAACATTACAATCCAAAAGGTAATGCGCGCCATGCTTTTCGTTTTATAGTTGTGGAATTTGGAAGCTTAACGGCCCACCTTGCCGCTGTGAGCGACAGCTAAGCGCGGAGCGGCGAGCGGTAAGATCAAAAGTAAAAAGATGTTTGAAGCACGCCACGAGACGCCTTTCATAGCGAGACCACGCGTGGTTTTATCCGAGTGAATTGCTACAGCGGCGCGCGGTGCCAGGAGCGGTAAGAACAAACGTACAAGTGAATGAGTGCGACTCGACGCTACGACACAGAGCGGCGCGGACAGCGGTGTAACAGTGACGTACTCAGCAGCGTAGATAAAAACAAAATATTAGACGATTTTGTGGCGGTAATTGATACCGAGGCGTTTATCACAGAAATTTTAAATTGATCTCCTATATGGATGTCAAAACATTCCGAGCATAAATATAAAAACTTTCGTATAGGTCACGAAATTCGCCATTTAAATACCGATCTTTATTTAGATCGTGCACACCTTCTCTCATATTGAGCTGTGTGGTGGCGGCTTCGAATACTACCAACCCTTGCTTTGCTCGTGGGTGTCGTAAAAGACGACTAAGAGCCCTAGATTGACCCGGACCAACTCCATCTGGTACCATTTGGGTTAACGATTACATTCCCAAGGAGGGTTGACGTCAGGCAGGCGGCCGGTCATAAAATTCATTGCCGAAACTTTTTGCAATATGTCAAAACAGATGACATATTGCGTCGACCCCAAGTAATTGGGATAAGAGCAGGATGATGATGATGACTCCTTCTCTCATATTAAGAATAAATTGGTTTTTAAAATGTACTGCTTTCTAAACAGAGAAGGGATAATTTTGATAACACCATAATTTTGAACACGTTTAGGTTTAGGTAGTTAATCTAAATAAGTTCACCGCAGCCGCTAACCGCTGCTGAGGGTACGTGGCGTGCAAAACATACCGCTTACCGATGCCGCCCCGCATGCCGCACCCCGCACCGGGTTTATTTTAAGCGTTAAATGCCTAATTATTGTACAAATTGAAAGTGATTTAAGAAGTCGTTCTACAATGACTGCACAGATGGCGTAGTGGTTAAGATAGCGACCTACATTGCCAGTGTCGGGGGTTCGAATCCCACGCGGGACAACACTTTGTGCGATCCACAAATTGTTGTTCTGAGTCTGGATGTAATTTGTGTCCGTTAATTTATATGTTTGTAAAGTCCCCCGCAATACAAGGATTATTTCCTTAGTGCAGGGTGTTATCTTAAAAAAAACAAAAAAATCACTTTCTTTATATATCTTTTCTTAAGTTTATCTGATCTGGGTAATTAATATAAGTAATTTTTTATCTGAAAAATGCAGCTTTCAAATATTTTCTATGCCAGTGAATGAAAAGTCTTCAAAATATTTACTGAATTGAAAAATAATGCATAAAAATAATTATAACCAAAAATATTTTCACGGATTTTACCGCCTTTGATTTAATTTTTATTGGAGCGAGTAGACATAAATCGCTGTAATAAATATAACTTGTTGGACGAGGGACATCTTAATCCGCCCGTGACCATGAATGCTGAAAAGTGTTCGAAACGTCGGGTAATCAAAAATCAAAGACTAACGCGATAAATTCCGTGAATATAGTTTTATTTATAACTAGCAACCCGCCCTCGCTTCGCTTCGGTTTCAGTCGCTTTACCCGCGGCGTAGTTCCCTTTCCTGTGGGAATACCGGGATAAAATATAGCCTATGTTACTCTCTGATATTATAGCTTTCCATTGGTGAAAGAATTTTTGAAATCGGTTCGGTGGTTTAAGCGTGAAAGCGTTACAAACAAACAAACAAACATCCTTACTTTCGCATTTATAATATTAGTATGGATGTGTAATACTCGCCTAAACATTAGAAATAATCCTTAGTAAAATAAGTAAGAAATTTTTAAGATCATCTTTCGGATCACATAACTTTTGGTCAATAGAGCAAATTAATTGCAAAGACTACAAATACGTGGAGGATATATGCAATATCTAGAAGTAAATCGGTTATGTTATCTATACAGTCTGAAATTCTAAACATCACTTCGATTTCAAGCACCATAACTTGTCAAACTTAATTTATAATTAAGATAAGGATTTCATATAACTATGTCTTGGTCCTTTGATGGGGTTACTTGCATTACATATTTATACAAAGTTGACAAGTTATACATATAAATTTCAGTTCACTTTAATATTATAAGTGCCAAATAGTGTCTGAAAAATTTATTCATCATTATCTCAGGCCACATACCTATTCGTGAGTGAAAAATATAGTGCTAAAAAGCCTTTTTTTTTTTTAGTGGGCCATGGACAACTCGCTCGCCATCCAGCTCCATCCGGGGCGACAGAGGGGCGCCGTGCGTCCCCAAGACCTATCCGTGCCACACCGCCTTCATCGTTGGGCCGACCACCGGTGCAGAGTTCCTTACCTTCAGTGGTCGGCCCGATAGAATACCGTGGTCGCGGGGTACCCTCTCCTAAAAAAAAAGCCATGACCGGTTTTCGACTTATTTTGTTTTTAATTTTAAAAGTATTTACTATAGGACATTTTCTTCAAAAGTATTTACTTTAGGCTTTATGATTAAAATTAAGAGAGGACCCATAACAGCAGTTATGTTTTAGAATCTCTCACCACAGAATTACTTGGAATTGTAAAGGAATATTTACAGTTATAGACAAATGTATATAATCCAATCAGCTCATGGAAGTCCACTGTTGGACTTAGGCTTCGCCATGAAAACAGCACTCGGAATGATCCTGTGCCACTTGCATCCAACGGTTCCTTGCTACTTTCAAGAGGTCATCAGTCCACCTAGCATGGGGGTCGTCCAATTTATAGTCGCCACTCGAGAACCACGAGCGATGCTTATAAAGTGTAGAATAATGACGCACAAATAGTATATTACCATTTAAGAATTCGACCAATTTCTCAAGGATACCATCATCAGATCCTGACCTGATGACTATGGGACCACCTGGGAAGTATACCCTCATCATCATCATCATCATCATCATCTCAGCCCACATACGTCCCACTGCTGGGCTCGGGCCCCCTCCATAATGGAAGGGTAATTGACCTACTATACCACGCTGGTCAGACGTGTTGGTATAGGGTTTTATTTCGAGTTTTCCTTCTCTCGCATAGATGTTATATGCGTTTTATATCCCTTAGTCGTCTCGTACGATCACCCACGGGTAAGATAGGGGGTGCTGAATTGTATTCTTACTCCGTCACCACACGGAAAATATATACCCTATCAAACAAAAAAAGAATTTTGCAAATCGGTCCAGGCGTCTTTGAGTAATCGGTGAACATACAACATATAAAAAAAAAAGATGCTGACGAATTGAGAACCTCCTCCTTTCTTGAAGTCAATTAAAAAGGGGAAATTCAGTATCTAGAAACCGCAACATATTAAATCCTTACTAATATTATAAATGCGAAAGTAAATTTGTTACGCTTTCACGCTTAAACCGCCGAACCGATTTCAAAAATTCTTTCACTAATGTAAAGCACGAACTTAATATCAGGGAGTAACATAAGCTATATTTTATCCTGCTATTCCCACGGGAACGGAACTATCCGAGTAAGGCGACTAAAATCGAAGCGCAGCAAGGACGAGTTGCTAGTAATTTAAATAAATCTGATCTTTCTATTACGTACGTTTTATCCATAAATGGCGTTTGTAACTGTCCAAATATGTACACGCGTATTTCACAGCTTTCAATTTTTACGCCCAATGCGGCCAAAGTAATTTCATTTCAGAATCTCATGCTCCATTACTTACCTTGATTAAAGGGTTATATAATAATATCTGACAGTATTTCAGTTACGACGGTCAATAATCGTCCAGGCGTACATATCTCAAATACCCTCTATATTAACACATATACAAATAAAATTGAAGTGTCGGTTTATAATATCAAAATGGCAGGTGTTTTTCATCTTCACGCGGTTATTTGCTTCATGCAAATCAATCTATGCCTAAAAACCAGTTTAAACATTTTTCTATGTCTATTTATTCCGAGCAATCTTCGAGACTGGATGCTGGCTAGATGAATTTTGATAATATTTTACTTCGACGAAGCTATCTGTATAAAGGGTGGTTTTCCTCTCGCCGGGCGAAAATTAAATTTAAATATTTTTAGTAAGATAGCTCAAATACTCGTCATAATCATTATCATCACTGCTCATATACGCCCCACTGCTCGGCTCAAACCTCTTCCATAATGAAAGAGAAATTGACCCACTACACCATGTTGGTCAGAAGGATTGGTAAAGTATTTTATTCAAGTTTTCCTTCTCTTGCACAGTTGTTATATGCATAATATATCCTTACTCATCTTTGACCACACTCACGGACAAGATAAGGGGCGATGAATTGTATTCTAACTCCGTCACCACACGGAAAATTCAAAGATGTTGATATAATATTATATTTAGTAATCATTTAAAGATGTTAACTATATACCATATATTAAATATTCCTGATTGCTTATTATGAATCAGTTAACACATCCGACCATAAGCTCGATTGTTTGTTAACTTGTTTACTAATTGAGTTATTAAGTATCGTTTCAGTATCGCCAGTTATATTAAAACATACTGCCAGTGAACCGCTTATAATAAGGAAAGGGCATATACCGGTTTACGGCACTTCATGATGCTTGCAATTAATCTGATAGACGGTCGGATGGTACTTAATTTACAGATGCCTAATAATTCAAACCTAAGATATGGAACAATTAGTTATAGATTATTAATTATTGGAACAAATAAATATCAACAAAACTGACAAAATAGAGAATAGCGTTGAAAAATCTATTTGAAACCTAGTTGGTATATATGATAATTTATTATTTTAAAGTTAAAAATGTATTAAAGTCAATCTTAATAAAAGTTATACATATATATTGTTCTAGGCTATAACACTATAACAAATAAGAGCCAATAATCTAAGAAACTATTAATAAATGTTGTTGTTACAATAATTATTGTCATATCATTATTGTCAAAGAATTGGTATCAGTAGTCGGCCCAATAGGGATTGAGAAGGAATGCAATAAGTTATGGTACCACAGGCTGCCCATCCATCGCCCCGATCCAATTGGTCGAAGTGTGTGCAGACCATAGCCTCATCTTCATCATTAATCAGTCTGTCGCCGCCCACTGCTAGTCATAGGCCTCTCTTATATTTCGCCACAAAGTGGAGACCTGTGCCGCCGGCATCCAGTGACACCTAGAGATTTTTACCAGATCGTTGGTCCACCTAGCGAGAAGACATCCTACACTACGTCGTCCAATATGTGGTCGTCACTCGAGAAACTAGCGGCTATCTGTTCGTCGAGCGATATGGCCTACCATAAAAAAATTAAGAGTGGTAGGACCACACTGTGGACAGTTATCTGTCTACAGTCGCGGGCGGGTCCCTCCGGGATAGTACCACACTCTCACAGAAAATCGACGTCTGAGTAGTAGCGATTTGTTACTGCGCTTCGTTCGGTGAGCGAGAGATCCGGAACCCCAACTTTCTGAGGGTGTTTGCGTGTGGAGGGTTTTGGTGGTGCCCTTGATATCACCGAGCCTCAATGCACGCATTCACACTCCCTTCACTTTCTTCGCGGTAGGCAGCGGCCTTGTAAAGGTCCATGAGCGGCAGCAACACTTACCATCAGGTGTACTGTTTGCCTGTTTGCCACCGTTTGCAATAAAAAAAGAAAAAATTCTCGAGTTGCTACAAAGTCCATATAGTACGAGTATATTACCCCAGACGTGACATGCTCGTTTGCCACCGTTTGCAATAAAAAAAAAAATAAAAAAAAAGGTATTATATCTCCACGTTTATAATAATTTAGTCAAATTATAAATATGTAGCCGTTAAACATATTAACAGCAAATATATATGTGATTTTTCGTGTGGTGACGGAGTAATACAATTCACCACTCCCTATCTTTCCCGTGGATGACGTAAAGGACGACTCAGGGATATAATATGCATATTCTGAGCGAATCTGCCTTAACACTTACTAAAGTATAAAATTAATCATGGATTTTAAATCAACGTGCGGTTAAATTTGTTAAAGTTTACAAGGGGCCGGCGTTAGCATAGCGAAAGATTACATTCATAAAGCTTGTAATTAATAAGCTCTTGAATAGCCTGTTTTAATCTAGCTAAATCATTATACCCTTAATCAGACTTTATACAACTTTATCTTTTGTTAATAATTTAATCTAATAATTTATTGCCTCTAATCAGAGACATCAGACGGGGAGATCAGCAGGCTAACATGACAAGATATCGAGTTCTGGCGTATACCACACCTCTTCGTACCTACAGCACACAACTTTAAAAAGATATCTGCATATGTAGTAGTAAATTATTCCAGGACATAGAGAATAAACCTGTATAACTCATGAAGTCATCATCATCATCATCGCAGTCCACATTCGTCCCACTGTTGGGTTCGGGCCTCCTCCACAATGGGAGGGAATTTGACCTACTATACCATGCTGGTCAGACATGTTGGTATAGAGTGTTATTTCGAGTTTGCCTTCTCTTGCACAGATGTTATGTGCATATTATATCCCATAGTCGTCTTTTACGGCATCCACAGGCAAGAAAGGGAGTAGTGAATTGTATTCTTACTCCGTCACCGCACGGAAGAAGTGCCGAGTACTCATGAAGTGCCTAGCAATTATTCGATTGCAGTGGAAAATTAAAACTGTGTTGGACGACCGCCCATCAAGTAAAAAATCGCGCTAAATATTGTTCTATAGAGTGTTATAGATCAGGGAAGCAGTCATCGCCTTTTGCCAGCCAGTCGCTTCGCCGAAGGAGACGGCAAAGCGAGTCTGGTCGTAACTCCTCTATGTAGACACGCTTCGCTACCGGCGCACCAGGTGGCGAAAGCGGGAGTACCTGCGCCTGATTCCGCTCTAGTCATGGTCAAGGGTGAACGGACTGTGTATGAGTCCACCACGTGCAAATAAGCCGACCGCGCGAAGGCGACTCCCGGTTTCTGTTGTTTATTGCTGGGACATCGACCAAGACGGTATCTGAAAGGGCAACTCGCCGGACTTGCAACCAAGGTCAAGTAATGGGCACCATTGATCTCCTCTACATTACCCAATGGTAATGTAGAGGAGATACGGTAGGTTATAGAGATGCACGCCACCTTTTCGTCACCCAAACCTGATTAGGCACGGTGTGTACAGAACGTATATTGCCACAAAAAAGAAGGGTAATATGGTCCATTAACAGACAACCAAATACCGAGATATAAATAGAATAATAGAACAATAAAGAAGTATAAAGCGATGAACACTTCGAAAGAAAACGTGCCAATTACGCCTACATAGAAATTCGCTGACTTTACAATAATCAAAATAACGATTAAACTTAATTCCAGTTTATTTTTGGACGATATTGCCACGAAAAGACTGCTACATTTTTTGTACTTAGCAAGTTTCTTTTGTATGGGTATTTTTTTGATATTAAGTTTCTAAAATTATTGTATACACAAAGTATTGTAAGATTTGATAGTTCATTCGGAAAGCATTAGAGAAAAATTAAATGTATGTATAGATTTGTAAATTTTATATATATAGCACTTTTTTTTCATTTCGGCTCATATACGTCCAACAGCTGGGCTTGAGCCTTCTCCACAATATAAGAAAAATTGATCTAACTATACCATACTGCTCAGGCAGGTGGGTATAGAGTTTTGTTTCGAATTTTCCTTCTCTTGTATAAATGTTATATACTTAATATATCCCTTAATCGTCTTTTACGACATCCACGGGTGAAATAGGGGTGTGGGTGTTGAATTGTTTTCTTATTTTATCACCACACGGAAAATATAAAACATAAAATTAATTGTTTACAATCATATTTCAGATATATCAAAGAGAATCGAATGGCTTCTTTTTATAGGCTTAGTGCGTTTAACCAGAAGAACAGATACGCACATTTTTGCACATTATTAAAGAGAGATATGTAATATTTTATTTTCTTCGTCGCTTTTTTTTAAAGACTACACCTTGCTCTAAGGCAATAATTTTTATATTGCGGGGAGGCTTTGCAAACATATATTTCATTTTCATCGCTATTATCATTTCGGCTCATATATGTCGATTACTTAGCAATCAAGTGCAAAAATACGAAATTAGATTATATACATTCATGAGACCTGGAGGCGAATATGCTTTCCGGTCAGCATCGGTGAGAATCATCTGCGCAGAGCGGCGCAGGCACGAATACTTAATTTGGTACCGTCTCAGCTAGGGGTGCTCGGACTGGGTATTACCTAATCATCAGCATAAGAACAGTATTGAGAGAAGTCACCTCAAAGAAAATCCTTTGTCCAAATGCCTATTCCCAGTACCATTACAATATGTCTGCGATACTCAGGACTCATATTAGGAATACATCATAACTCTAACACAACGAGCAAACTATCCAGACATGAAGTACCACTGCAAAATATAAATACGAGGATAGAAAATTATTATAGAAGTTTACTTATATACACAGGAATTTCCCTAGTCTTAAAACTTATCCATCTTGCACCAACATCTGATAGCCACGTTTGGCAAGTTAGTGATCCCAGTCTGTGTCTTTACCTTGGCCAGAAAAGTACTGCTGGGCATTCTCTTTCTGAACCCTGACGATTTCCACTCGAAATAATAGTTATAAATTACGGTCACTTCGACCACGAATGTGCGCACTGATATTTTCATTGCACGTTTGCCATCTTACTTGAACAGTATAAATGACTAATTGTTAATAGAATTTTCTTCAAGTTAACTTTTGTTCTAAATTAACAGATAGTAGGGCTCTTAAACGTGACTTTTATTTTAAAGTCACAGGTGACCGAAGCGTTTACTCGGTTTTTTTTTCCATAAAAGTTACTAAGCGACACAGGTGGAATGAACGCCGCGGTCTGTGTAATAAACTTATACTACTTGGTAACGGCCGTATCCTGACAGAATATGGACGTGTAGGCTTAGCGTAGTCACGATATTGACACGTCCTGGAAGATTATCTACATGGACAGTTCATTTTAACATCGCTCCAGGAAATATCAATAATATTCCCAATATAATACCTAGTTAATACCATAGTTAATATAATACCTAATGTGAAATAAGAAACTAAACACATTAAATTTGGTAATGATTGAAATATCAATAGTAATTTGTTAAAGGTTCAGTAAATAAAATGCTCTGTGATGACGGAGTAAGAATAGAAAATTTTCTTGTACGTTACTAGTAGTATATGTATAAAGTTAATAAAAATAGTTAATAACTCGTCTACAACACTGACCGACCAATGGATTCTCGGAACCCAAAGTAATATATTTATCTAATAAAAATAATAATGGTAATAAGTCTTAAATAATTTATACATTAATTTTCTAACGTAACTAAAGGCTTGATTCAAAGATAAAAGCAAGCTGTGTGTGATCAACTTTCTAGAAAGTTTTATAACGTTAACCTAGGGAATGTCCTTCAGCCGTATACATAAGATAATTTTCGCCGACATTCTGTGTGAAAGGCACCCGAAAATATATCGATATAAAATGTTGATAAGCATCTTTGGAGTGAAGAGTGCATACTGAGAAAAGAGTTTATGAAGGGATTTTGAAACATACTACATTTATACTAGCTTAGATATAAAAACCGTAGATTTTGCTTTCGCATATTATGTTGAACCTTTTTCTTGTGGTAATTTTATATACCAATAAGATTTTGACTTTAATCATAATCAGTAGTAAATTAAATAAAAAGACAATTTATTACAATATAAATAATTCTATGTGGCTTCCTTTTCTATTAAGATACCCCCAGGGTATCGCAATAGAATTGTAAGGGATGTAAACAAATAAAATCACTATAAGATTCAAAATAATGATGGCTTCAAAAACTAAAAAAAAAAAACGCTTTTCTGATTATATAAATTGCTGCTGAAAATTCTGGTAAGGATAACGAGACTATAAAATAGTGAATTGTCATCAGTCCTCGATAAGTATGCCAAATGTTGAGTCAATCCGTTGTTTTAAAGAGGGTCAAAATCATGTTTGGAGTTGACGTTGCTTATGCGCATACTAACATAACGTATGAAGCTAATAAAAGCGTGTTAAAAAATCGAAATATAATCATATAACTAACTTTTGCAGTCGATTTTCACTTCGATTTTAAGTCGATTTGCGATTAAATACGCAACATGCTTCCATGAAATTAATTGTAAAAGTTCTAAGGGAATCAATTCTCCTTCTAAAGGAATCAACCCTATAAAAATGCCTAAGAGAATCTATCCTCAATCTTACACATCCAATGGATGTTTCTTGAAGTCTGTCATAAAAACAGTCCTCCAGATGCACTGTCCTATTAATAGACTTCTACAACAGGCTTTTTTATAATCTCATCATCATAATAATCTCAGCTCACATAAGTCCCACTGGTGGGCTCGAGCCTCGGCCATACTAGGAGGATAATTGACCTACTATACCAATTAACTCAAGACTGCCTTCTTTACACGGATGTTATACGAGTGGTGAATAATTTTTATACTCCGTCACCATACGGAAGCATTGTAACTACCCTCTTAATAAGTTAGTAAGCAAATAATGGATAATTATATATTTCTAATCATCACTATTCATATATCGAGGGTTGACGCCGTGCTGTATCACTATCAGATCGGTCACACATCGTGATGGAATAAAATAATACTTCGGATGGCTACTTTTTAAACTGTATTCAACAATTAGCGTTAACACTTCGATTATGACCACTAATTACGCGGCTGCCGCGAGCTAAATTACAAGTTAGGGAAACGCGGTGAATTTGATACCACGTGGCAGCAATAACGACCGATCGCTCTCGAGTCTCGTTCCCAACTGAGTATTCAACGGACCGCCCTCAATAACGAAAGCTCGGTAATACTTCAAACGTTAACGGTCAACTGACAAACATTAAAAATCATTGCCAACATTGTATCGAACACACCCAAGTATAATACTTGACGTTTCCGTAATCGATTGATTCTTAAAAACTATTAAGATATGGCGCCAGAGGTAGTGACGCTGCGACACATAAGATACTCAAATTTTAAAAGTAAAGGAAAAATGTATTGTGTAAAATTCAGCTCAAATATGCCACACTACTGGGCTCAAACCTCATCCAAAGGAAAAAATTAACTATTATACCACGCTGATCAGACGTCCCGGTATAGAGTTTTATATCGAGTTTTCCTTCTCTAGTGATGTACGTACGGTACCCTCATCAAGATAGGAGACAGGGAAATCTATTCTTACTCTATCGCCACACAGAAAGATAAATCTATTACGAATCAAGTATTTAAATGCAGGTGAAGACGTAAACCAAAACATACTGCCGAAATTTCGTTCATTTTTTCACTATTGACATCTAAATAGAAAAGCGTAAACAATAAAATCAGATCAGCGTAATTTCAATGTATTGTATTCGCGTAAACTAAAGAAAAGGTTGCTACTTTCGGCCTTTTTGCCTAGCTTAGGTTACCCTGAGTCCCTTAGGGATTGTATATTTATTCGGGTCGGCTATGTACTTGAATATAAAGTACGAGTAGGTCTGCCAATTTTAATAAAAATACGATATGCCTTAAGAGCATAATGAGTCACATTTTACGCCTCCCAAAGGATAAGATCGGATAGTGATGTATTCGTAATTTATATGTATGTATTCATAGTTTTTTCATTAACCAAGCCTTTTTTAACAGACAGAAAATTAACAGCGAGACAATAAGTCTCGCGGTTAATTTTCTTTCTTAATAAGATTTTAAAACTCTAAGGTCTAACACGCTGGCTTAGGTAAATTGACTTTATAAAGTATAAACAAACGGGTAAACTTAGACCCATCATTATGCAACGAACGTCAAGTATTTGGACATCACCAGCTCAATAGCGAAGGGAAGGATGTACGGTGAGCTATGGGGCCGCCCTGTCAACGCTCTGGACAGAATTTACGGCGTGTATGACGTATATTGTTGAATTATAACATTCTTTCTTCTTCCTCCAATGAAATCTATTCCATGAAAATCTTTGTTCATCTATTTAAAACTATTAAGGTTTAATAAATATTTTCTATAACCAACTAGTTCACAATAACAATTCTGTATTTTTTTATATAAGAAAAACGAATAAATGTTTAAAGATGTTAACGTAATTAAGATTGATAAGAACACTAACTTTATGTTTTTGATTCATATAATATCGTAAAAAAACAGAGCTTGCTTCTTTTCTTTCTTTCTTCTAATTGATTTGATTTGATTTGACTATACGCTTTCTATTCGATTTTGAGGCAATAAATACACCTCCAGGGGAAGGAAAACTCAACATAAAACCCTATACCACCACGTATGTCCAGCGCTCTATACCCGAAAGGGTATTCCGTCAGGCCGACCACTGACGACAAGTCACCTTGCTAACGGAGCAGGGGGGGACGTGGGTTTGGGTGGGTTATGGGCCCGCGCACCGTCTTTTCGTCGCCCCGGACGGAATGGACCGCGTGTGCGCTTACCATAGCCCACCCATAAAAAAAGGTCAAATTCCCTTCCATTGTGGAGGAGACTGGAGGTCTGACTTTTATGGGTTCAGACACCTCCAGAATCAACTCATATATTCAATAAAGATGATTAGAGTTCGTTTTAATTTAGATTGTAACTCATAAATCATTTAGAGTCTAAATATTGAATAACTTTTTCAGGCGTTATACTGTACTATATCATCATTTCATCATTATCATTTCGGCTAATATGCGTCCCACTGCTGGGCTTGAGCCTCCTCCATAATAGAAGGGAAATTGACCTTACTATACCATGCTGGTCAAACGGGTTGGTATAGGGTATTGTTTTGAGTTTACCATCTCTTGCGTAGGTGTCATATGCGTAATAAATCTTTTAATCGTCTTTTACAACACCCACGGGTATGAGAGGGGGTGGTGAATTGTATTCTTACTCCGTCACCACACGGAAAACTGTGCTATATAAATAGATATTTATGAAGTTATCATTCTAAAATTAATCTCAGAATAAAAACTATAAGTGCTATAAGGTTTCTTCCCCCTTATTTTGAGAAAGTGGAATGGTGATATACCTATATTATTACTTCTTGATCACACGCATAAAATTGTCTTAAAATAAAGCATATTTGTAATGTATGTAACTACTATAGCATTTACGAACTACAAAAGTAAAACTTTATGATATTTTTAATAATTCTAAGAACCTACACAAAACTAAATAAAAATAAATAATATTTCGCCAGGAAACAATTTTGTCCCATGTGATTACTGAGCCTTTAGACGCTGAGCTCCGTTTTTTCATGTCAAGTAAATTTCGCTCTCATGGGGATTGATTTTGCCTGTTGTCAAGTTTACTCGGATTTTACAGTTTATCAATAATAGGCTAACAGGTATTTTCGATAAGCAACGTAAGATTAAAGATCATTAAATTCGAATATTTCTTAAAGAAAAGAATATATCTATTCATGATAATTTCCATTTTCCCGTCAAACAATAACAATTTTCTGTCCTTGTTCAACTATGCAAGTGCGCTGAATGGAAAGGAGGAGTGAGCATCAGTGGGATAAAAATTATTAAGCTCCCATACGCTGATGACACGATTTTCTTAGCCGCAAACGAACAGGAGATGGTCGCCTTCTTGAGGAGAATGGAGACCAAAAGCGAAGAACTAAGTCTATCTATAAATAAATCCAAGACAAAACTCATGGTTGTGGACCATGCGGAAAAGTTGGAGCCCATTGGGACTTTAGACTTAGATATAGTTGACAACTTTATATATCTGGGTTCCAACATCAGCAACAACGGCTCATGTGAAATGGACGTGTGCAGGCGAATAAGTGTGGCTAAGAGTGCTATGTTTCAGCTCGATAAGATCTGGAGATATCGGAAAATCACATTGAAGACGAAGATAAAACTTGTCCGCTTCTTGGTGTTCTCGATTCTCCTCTACATCGTTGAGACATGGACGCTGAGAGCAGCTAACCGAAACCTTATTGACGTCTTTGAGATGTGGTGCTAGTGGAAAATGTTGCCTATACCTTGGACTGCACATAGGACTAACGCATCAATTCTGGAACAGGTCAAAATCAAATCCAGGCTTTACGGATAGCTACTAACAGGCCCAAATAGCGCTCCATCGTACAAGATCGTATCCTGATGGACAGGGGTTATAACCTCCAGTAAAATGTGGTATACGAATCAAGGAGGAGAATGCAACTATGATTTTTTTAAAGGCAACACTAATAAATAAATTTTTATGTCGCAGAGGACTTCTCGAATGTAATTGAAGCAAATATGTTACGCCCAAATCAATAATCATTGTGAACAGCGCAAATTCTCCTTCATGGGGATCGAACCCTTTTTATTGGAAGGCTATGATCTGGACACACTCAGTCCATTGCATCCAGGGTGAGTGAAGGACGCTCAACAGCCAAATTACCCAATGTGTACCTCTCCATCACCATAAGGTCGACCACTAGTACTGATTCCCTAACATCCATCGCCGACACGGTAGCTTAACTTGCCGGGTACTACCCCCATCGACGCCCCAACAGTGTTGTCGGAGCGTCACGCTCACGCTCGGCCTATGACGAGGATCGGATGTTAGGAGTAACATTCGGTACGAAAGAAATCATCGTCATCCAGTCATTTGCTATGCACTGCTGGACAACCACGGTTGGCAAATAGCCATCCCCATCCAATCATTCCCAACAACTTTCACCAAGTCGTCGGTCCATCAGGTGAGGGATGTCCTACACTGCGTCGTCCATTACCACCACTCGACACTCTCCTCCGCAGCAGTTAGCGATTCATCGAGCGAACTGGTCTTCCCATTGTCATTTCAGCACGATAATTGTCTGTGTTCCACTCGTTCCTCGACGGATTGCTGTATCTCAGACTCTATCTCACAGAGAAATCTCTTTAAGCTTGATTATGAGGCCTACATTTAGAAACAACGTTCCTATGCTATATATTATCACTAGAAATGCACACTTGTTATAGAACTGTGCTTTCAGTAATTATCAATCGTGTTCTTTAGCAATATCAGAGACCCAACCTTCCCTGACAAAAATAACATTCTTAAGTCAGCATTTTTTTTTAAGCAGTTTTCAGACTTTTAAAAAAAAAAGCAGAAAAGTACCATCTTGGACAACATCTTATCTATGTGATATTTATTAAAGGGTATTTAATCCTACAACTGTAAATCCAATTTTTCGATTCAAATATTCGAAATTACCAACAAAAATACTGAATTACACACTAAATTTGCTCGTTAAATAAATCAAATCTAATATACTGTTTGATTTATAAACTAAACTGTTTTACTGAATGACTATCTGTTAATTAAAAGTGAAACTGGTAATTCTGTGAGTGCAATAAAATATTTAACTCTATTTTTTGTTTAAATCTATCACCTATTAAACTGTTACTCTAAATGAAACACCAGTTAATCAGTCATATTTATCTAATTAAGGTACACAAAAAATCAATGCAGTATAATATTAATAAAAAAAACTGAGTTGCCTTACTGTTCTGTAATTGTTAATGACAATTACAAAACAGTAAACAACTCAGTTTTTTTTTAACAAATCAATTTTTGTTATTACAACATAAAAAAATCTTATTGTATGATTGGAGTCGGCAAACCGTGCGCGTGAGGAACGCCACCACGCGGACGCGCCCCGTCGCCGGCTGCTGGGGCGGCGCAGGCGCAAGTACGTGCGCCTGATGCCGCCCTAGCAAAGGCTGTGGATGACCGGACCGGGGATTTAGTCCGGCACCCGCGGAGAGGCTAGCCTCGCAACGGCGACCGACGTCCTGGGAAGGAGACGTCGATGGAAGAGGGTACTCCCTTGGAGTATTCCGTCGGGCCGACCACTGAACTCAAGGAACTCTGCACCGCTGGTCGGCCCAATGACGCAGGCGACATGCTATCCGCTCCTCAGTCGCCCCGGGCGGAGCTGAGCGGCGGGTGCGCTGACCGTAGCCCACAGCATGATTAGGGCAGGTCTTGATTTTGTTGGACTTCCGCGATATGTTTGCAAATGTAGTGGTTGAAAAAATGCGGACAATTACAGTCATTATTTTTCCGTTGATCTTTGATTATGAGCAATACAACCGTACAATATGCAAAAGCAACTTCTTTATATCATCGAAAGAACTCCAGTCTTGTCCAAACTGAACGGTTGATGCTCCTAAACTTGCAATCAAGTAGGTCTTTTTCCTGGAATCTGCCTTTAAGACCACTACTTTTCGGTCTGACTTTGCCTATTGGTAACCTGCGGTGCAATCTTTGAGCTCGATCGAAGGAGAATTTGAAAATAATTCCAACTGATAGGTTTCTGACCATTCTTTCACCATATCGAAGACAGCAACCAAAAATCTGGATAGTGGAAAACGTTCTCGCAGAGTGTGGAAATCTTTGATAGATTTGTTCGGGCGTTTAGTACGTTGGCCCGCACGACCGCCGCCGATAATAGCGCGTCAAAACAGTTTTTCAATAAAACAGATGAACAAAAAGAAATAGAGTTGGATGATAGGGATTTTAGCTACACGAATAGTACATTTGTGGAATGTAATTTCATAATGTAAACATACATTATATGTTATGCAGTTATAGAAAATGATTTTGGAAATTCCGTTGTAAGATGGTTAATTTAGTGTGCAAATCAGTATTTTTGTTATATGGTGAGTAATTTTGTTTTAGAGTCTGTATATTTTTATTTATTTATTTAAAACTTTTGCACACAAAAAAGGTACATGGCGGACTTAATGCCTTAGGCATTTTCTGCCAGTCGACCTAGGGTGGAGCAGAAATAAATTAGGCAGGTGCAATGCAATGTGAGCAATAATTTCTGAAATTTGGTGATATATTTCTGAAATTTGGCAAATCTAAATAATCTTATATCTAATACAAGCAAACAATACATATATATATATATACACTTACATATATACATACATAAATATATAAATACATACATACACACATAAATACACATATATGAATATCTGTGGTTACAGCTAAATTTTCGTTGTAAATAAGATAAAAAAGGTCATCTGATTTTGAATAACTTTGTGTGTTTTAATAAAAAATGTTTAGTTAATCAAGTAGTTAATTTGTAATGCAGTCATTTATCTAATATGCATTGGGTTATTAGACGAGAGACAAATAATGCTGAACCTTTACGTAAAATTAGAGGTTGAAGTTGAAAATAAATAGTTCAAGTACTCCACTCTAAAGGATAATAGCGTGGTGGTTTATAAAGAAACACCCACCCATTCTGTCACTTCAAACATTCAACCAGGTTATGGTGAAAGCACATTGTGAAAAAAAAACACTGCACAGATGGTGTAGCGGTTAAATACTGACTACCGGGCCAGTATTATGACTTCAATCACCACGCGGGATATTACTTTATGCGATCCACAAAATGTTGTTCTGTGTCTATATGTAATTTATATTCGTTAATATATAAGGACTACTTCTTTAGTGTGTATTTATAAAGAAAAGGGAAAAGATATAAACTTACAAATTACGCACAACATATTATAATCTATCAAACATTCACAATTACACAGCATGGATATCATTCACACAAAACATTGCTAGTAGTAAGATATACGCATGTTAACAATCATATTATATTACTCTATATCATTTGAACTTAATTAACTTGTACTTAACTAAAGTTATTGATTGTAAATAGCAAGCAGTATAATTATTGTATCTTATTATAAACTAGCAACCCGCCCTCGCTTCGCTTCGGTTTTAGTCATTTTACCCGCGTAGTTCCCATTCCCGTGGGAATACCGGGATAAAATATAGCCTAGTTTACTCCCTGATATTATAGCTTTCCATTGGTGAAAGAAGTTTTGAAATCGGTCCAGCCGTTTTGAAGATTATACGGAACAAACAGACAGACAGACAGACAGACAAAATTTTTTTAATCTGTATTTTAGGCATAGGTGTCGTGCAAATAACCGCGTGAGCATGAAAAAAGTCTATTATTTCGACATTACAAAGAGACACTCCAATTTTATTTATTGGTATAGATTATTGTCAACTAGGAATGTTTTCTATCCCACGTTCGAAAAGATACATTTCTTATTTATTATCACTAAAATAATTACTTTTAATTATCCTAATAATCATGAGGGACAATCTCGAAAACAAAGTATTGTAGATTCATGTTTACTATTTATCTAATATCAGGTTTACTGACTTATACTATTGTGGCTGTAATTTTATTATACAGGTGGAAACTAAATCACTCTTCATCCCTTAAATACTGTATAAATATATTTATATGAACACAAATATATGACTACTTACTGGACAAAATCCCTACGTCGCGCGGTTCTTTTCATTTCCAATGTAACCATGCATCCAATGGCTTCCTATAATTTTTACTAAATCACCAGTCCATCCGTTAAGAAGCCGTTCAATTGTATGTTCCCACTCAAGAACGTTTTTCCGTTAGTTGCTCAGATAATATGACCATCAACATCGCTACTTGAGTGTGTCACCCATGAAATCTGTAACTCATATAGGCTATAAACTACGACGATTACGCCCATACTTGGTTGGATTTTTATGTTCTTTGGGATTTTATAAACGAAAATACGGAACTTAATAACTAAGCTGACTATGAGAGCGACATTTAGAAGGCAGGTTTCTGTGGCTATCCGTCGCTAGTAATACACACTACTTACAGATCTATGCTTTTCTAATTCAACTTGATTTAATTAATTCATTCGTTTCAGTTCATATATTACCCACTATTAGGTTTAAGCCTCCTGTAGAAGACATTCGAACCCATACATTATTACTCTGCCACTACCTGGAAACTTGATCTAAAACTCTGAACAAAATAGTGAGATATAATCTTGTGTCCCTTACACATGTTGGTCGAGCCTAGGCCAACGCGAACGTCGGCAAATAGGTACAAGGCGAGTGCTAGCATCCACACGTTGGCCGAGTGCGGCGAACGCCAACGCGAGTGGCCAACTTAGACGAGTGTTTGTAGAGCTGTCCACACGATGGCCTCCGTCAGTGTTCATTGTGCACTGAAACACTACGGATGTTGAAATAGACGTCACTACAGCTTCGACTAATTATTTAATGAACGTATATAGTTATATAATAATAGCATATAGATATATAATAGTATATAATATATAATAGTACCTATATATAATTATAGTATATAGATAATAGTTATTATCTCAGTGTATACCGCAATAAAGTGGGGAAAAAAGAAGGTGGTTGATACTGAGTATTCACAGAAATAGAACAATGTAAGATATATCCGTGTGGTGACTGAGTAAGAAAAAATTCACCAGTCCGTATCTTTTCCGTCGATGTCGTAAAAGACGACTAAGGAATATAATACATAATACGCATATAACATCTATGCCAGAGAAGGAAAACTCGAAATAAAGCCCTATATCAACCTGTCTGACTAGCATGGTATAGTAAGGTCAGTTTCCCTCCTATTGTGGAGGAGGCTCGAGCCCAACAGTAGGACGTATATGAGCTAAAATGATGATGAATGATGAAGATACATTTTGATACTATAGGTAACATATAGGGTGACTTGGATCTAATTATTTACGTAGCATATCTAGAAGTAGTGGTGCAAATTTGAAAATATAATCATTTATGTTGAGCGACATTATCGCAATAAACGCGTCTAACAGCGATGGATGTCGACCGTGTAATGGCGAGCAGGCCAACGTGTGGACGGCATTGGCCGAGCGCAGACGAGTGCCTTTGATTTGTGCACAAAAACCGACACTGAGGCGAAGTGAGGCAAGTGATCACGAGCGACGGCGAGTGACGGTGAGTGACGGTAAGTGAAGACAAATCAGCTGTCCACACGTTGGCGCTTGTATTCACTCGGCCAACTAGGCGAGCGACGACGAGCGTTGGCCAACTAAGGTAAATCGGGTGTACACATGTTGGCGCTCGCCATCGCTCGCCTACACTCGGCCAACATGTGGACGGCCTATTACATATGGGAAATATATATTTATTCCCACATATTTGAATTAAAATATTGACCTCATCCCACGCATCACACTCATATACCTCTAACTAGTTGGGTTCCTCCACATTGAGAGGGAAATTAACCTACTCTATCGCGCTGGTCAGACGGATTTTATTTCAAGTTCTTCTTCCTTTACATAGTTGTTCTTTAGGCTTTTTTACGATACCCAGGAGAAATAAATCACGTAGTGAAACATATTCGTCACGACACGTAAAAACACAATTTGACTCAAATTTAGTTATTTAATATTTTGAATTCTGTGTGGGGACGGAGTAAGAATTCAAATCACTACTCGCCTATGAACAGTCCTGTTATGACAGGCTGTTACGTCATCAAAGGACACAAGGGATATATTACGCAGATAATATCTAATATCTGGTTGACCGAGCTTTGCTCGGTATATTTTTGTTGTATTTTTGCCGAACTTATTTAGATATATATTCATAAAAAATAAAATAATGGAAAAATATAAAAAATTACAAAAAGAGAACAATAATAACACCGAAATTCGATCCCACGCTGTTTGAATGCCAAAACAAAACAAAGAGAAAACTGGACAACTTCCCAGCTGAGCTATTATAACTCTTGACGTTGACGGCGAAATTTGAATTCATATTCTTTTAAAATTTAATGCCATTGTATTATTTTGCTAAAAACACCGACAAAACAACATTTTCTATAAATAAAACCTAGCTAGATCGATTTTTTGGCCCCGAAACCTCTAATATGCCAAATTTCATCAAAATCGTTGGAGTCGAATGGAGCTGAATATATATATATGTATACAAGAATTGCTCGTTTAAAGATATAAGATACATGAGAAGCAGACTTGACATAAAGCTCTATGCCAACACGTCTGGTTAGTTTAGTACAGCAGGCCAAATTTCCTCCTATTATGGAGGAAGTTAGAGCCTAGTCTAGTGGTGGTTTTATTATATGTAGTGATGATTTAATCTATTTGTGTTTTAAAAAACAAAACTTGTAAAAAAACCAAGCCTCGCAACTGAATTCTTCTATCATAAAATGTTGTGTGATCCATGTAATACCAAGTCGGTTAATTTATTCAGTCCCTACTTAAGGGACCTTCTGTCTCAAGTTATTGCGTAAGTAGCTAACCTAACAATTTGTTATATGTTACCATATCAATAATAAAGATCTTATATATTTTGAATAAACAGATTGACTTGGCCATAGCATGAAAACGCATTTTACCTCGTAAGTAATAGGTACATATTATATTAAATCAGATTATTTAGCGCTTTAAACATAATTATATCTCGGTATCTATCTACATCTATTCTTCCATTCATCATTCAGTCTATAGCCGTCCACTGCCGGAATTAGGCCTCTCTCATGTTCCACCACAAAGTTCGGTACTGTGGCGCCTGCATTCAACGATGCCCAGCAACTTTTACCACGTTGTCTGTCCACCTAGTCCGGGGGCGTCGTACACTGCGTCGTCCGATACGTGGTCCCCATTCGAAAACCTTTCTTACCCATAAGTTGCCAGTTTGACAAGCAAATTTCCACAAAACTGTTGTTCATATCGTTCGGAGATTTGCACTCATCTAAACATTGGAAGCAATTGTGTGGCTCGAATTGAAAGCTTTCCAGGTAGATATTGGACAGGTGTAAGTCTAAAAGTAGACTGCATTAAGCGTGATCGCCCGAATTTTGGGTTGATATTCAATGCGCCTTGTACTATGTAGTGATCGCTCCTAGTTTTAATCCTGCTGAATACTGTAAGGTTATTGAATATCTGTTGTTTATCCGATAAGATGAAGTCTATATAGTTTTGGTTGAACCATTGGGCCTAATCCAGGTCCATTTCCTTTTGTGAGATATTCTCGTGAAACAACTGTTATCAGTTACATCGCTGGTAACAATTATTATCAGTTGTGTCACTGATAACAACTGTTATCAGTTGTATCATTTTAGACGCGTGTATGTCTTTCAAGATGTCCCCGTGAAACCACTGTTATCAGTTGAATTACTGATAACAACTATTATCAATTGTATCACTGTTAACAGTTATTACCAGTGATTCAACTGATAACAGTTGTATAACTGATAACAACTGTTACCACTTGAGTCACTGATAACAGCTGCTATCAGTTGTATCACTGATAACAACTGTTACCAGTTGAGTCACTGATAATAACTGCTATCAATTGTATCACAGATAACAACTGTTATTAGTTGTAAAACTGATAGCGACTGTTACCAGTTGAGTCACTGATAACAACTGTTACAACAGTTGTACAGATAACAACTTTTATCAGTTGTATCACTAATACCGACTGTTGAATCACTGATAACAACTGTTATCAATTGTATCACTGATAACAGTTGTTACCAGTGATTCAACTGAAAACAGTTGTATCACTGATAACAACTGTTACCAGTTGAGTCACTGATAACAACTGCTACCAGTTGTAAAACTGTTAACGACTGTTACCAGTTGAGTCACTAATAACAACTGTTACAACAGTTGTACAGATAACAACTTTTATCAGTTGTATCACTAATAACGACCGTTGAATCACTGATAACAACTGTTATCAATTGTATCACTGATAACAACTGTTACCAGTTGAGTCACTGATAACAACTGCTATCAGTTGTATCACTGATAGCAACTGTTATCAGTTGTAAAACTGATAACGACTGTTACCAGTTGAGTCGCTGTTGTATCATTTTAGATGCGTGTATGGCTTTCGAGATGTCCTCGTAAAAGGTCTCCACCTCGTCGTCGGTGTATGCCGAAGTCGATGGGTAAATCTCTATGACCTTCAAAGAATAGTTCTTGGTAATTCTGGCATTTTCGCTTGTTGACACACTCTCGATCCTGTCTACGTTCTACACGAGAGACTTGCAATCGATAAACCCTGTACCGCCTTAGGACGAGTGATTGTCTCAACGTAGAATAACTGATTTCTGATAATCCTACAATTTCCCGCCGGATTTTGCTTGATACCCCTTCCAGCTCGATGATCTTCTCATCAGTCTTGATTGTCCAAATGCGGTGTGCTACCAGCGCCAAAGGTCGTTTTGTTTAGTAGCCGGATCGCTGTTAGAGATTATTCGCACCCCGTGTTCCACCGCTATCGGGCCTGCCACCAAAATTAGCCCGTAGGGTAGCAAAGCTGCCTTGACTAGGACCCATTTCTGTTCGCCATATAAGGAATAATGCCGTAATCGCCATGTTTGGCAGACGGGGTGGCGATCGCAGTGAAATATCATACATTTCTCCGTAAAGATCTGCTGTCCACTCTCCTAGTGAATCTTTCTTTTTTTTTTACTAGGGGAATAATCCTTGCGTTGCGGGGGACTTAACAAACATATAATTAATCGACACAAATTACATCCATTTGAAATATAGCGTGCGTATACAATGCCTGCTGGGTTACTAAAAATTTAAGCTTCTAGTTTTATTCACAACGAAGTTATAGGGGGTTAAAAATGGAACTCTGCACCGGTGGTCGGCCCAACGACGAAAGTGAGGTGGGTTACGGGTATGCGTGCTTATGCCCCTCTGTCGCCCCGGACGGAGCCAGGCGAGGAGTGCGCCGACCGTAACCTAGCCCAAAAAAAAAAACGAAAGAAAGGGGGGTCGGAAATGGCTTGAATTATTTCGAGAAAAGAATGTTACGACACTGTTGCTTGCGTTTTTGCTCTACTTGGCGTCACAGATCATATTACTATTATACATTTTATATCATATTACGCATGGAATTTTCATATGGAATTGTACACGCGCTGCTAACTTCAATTAACAAATTAGTATATCTGTAGGTACATATTACTTGAATATTATGGGTGATAATAAGTCTTTGAATCTTATATGCTCTGAAGTCACAAGGATTCACTTAGATAAGCGTATTCTACACAACATTTGACGATTCATATTCAACGCCTACATAACAGATGTTCTTGCATATCAAATAAAGTCTACTACCGTATTATTGAAAATTCCTTTCTGTTCCCTCGGCATATTTCAAATAGATATAATATTATTGTGGTAGCCACTGAAATAATAATAGATGTTATTCTATATTTATTATATGTAGTAGTGATCAGCGATGAAATTAAAATGTAACCCATCTTTCTTTGCATGCGAGTTTATTAATATCTAACATGATTGAGGGAATGGATTCGTGACGGTGTGCACGTCAATCTACACGGTAGGGTGTGGGAGGTGACACTTAGATGAAACTTAAAACTTGAAGTTAGATTGTACAGCGTAAAAGAGTGGCCCCGGGCACTTCGTTGTCGGAAGTAGGTGCACAAAAGGGTAACCCGTAAAGCGAGCTACTAAGAAATCATTGCCTCTGATTCATTTAATGTACGGAGAAGGTTTAATACAATAAGTTGTAGCGCTCCATCCCACTTTGCAGTTCCGTTCAACAGTTTGGGCAGATTGTACCCAGATCATTGCCAGCCGAAAAAGACACTATCAAGAAGCCTACCAAAAAAAAAAAAGTGAGCCGTCGCTCAGGACGCCTGGCAGATGTGAAACATCGAAATTATTTGTACAAGTATATATGCATAAAAGAATAGATTACGACAGAACTAATATGGCAAGAAGTATTGAATAAAATAATACGATTTCGATTATTATTTGAAATATTATGCAGCAATAAAATTAATCCGCCGCAGAGCCGCATCGATCCTTATCCCTCACACACTTGTACGTAGTTCAAAGGGATCGGCTAAGAAAGTGTGATCTAGGAAATAGAAACAGCGAAATCTATCGAGCCACTAAGTACTAGTATCGAAGCACCATAATCAGTATCAATTGAAAAGTATCGATACTTAACAATCGAATCGTTTTCAAAGCATTGAGTACTTTTCCTAGAGCCTATCGGATAATTTCTTGCCGGAATTGTTTGTGATGAGCTTTTTTCTTTGGTAAGTTTGAGAGAATGTAATATTTGCTACTGAGTATTAATATTGTAGCAGTAATGAGTATCAATTAACAAATACCGAAACTTACTGGTATCGAATAGTTTTCGAAGGTTCGAGTACTTTTCATAGAGCTTATTGGATACGTTTCTCGCGGGATTGTTTGTGATGAGCGTTTTTTTTTTTTGTAAGTTTGAGAGAAAGAAACATTCTATAATGAATACTAGTATCGAAGGAACAGTAATAAGTATCTATTGAAAAGTATCTATACTTACTGATATTGAATCATTTTCGAAGCATCGAATACTTGTCATAGAGCCTATCAGATCGCGATCGCGGGATTGTTTGGGATGAGCTTTTTTTTACCAAGTTTGGGAGGAGCTATTAAGAACTATAAGTGTAATGTTTGAAGTGATGGTAAAATGTAAAATTACTCAGCAGTAATATAATGCCATATCACATTACTTCGTGAAGCACTGTTTCGTGCATGTCTACTTGATAAGTCTATAGCGTTTGAATGAAATCTAACCGATTGGGTAAAAATTGAGTTCAAATGGGTCAAATACATGAAAAAGTGCCATGTAGAAATTAGAAGATCGAATTAGCGACATCTATCGAGCCAAGCCTAAATGTCAACTACAAAATATATTTTATAAAGAAATCTCTAATCCTGTGATGATAATAAGACAAGCTATCTAAATTATTTTATCGTCATTGGGTACCTCGTTAAGTCTACAAATTTTAAATGAAATCCAACTCTTTAAAGTGGGTCATAATACAATGCCTAGAAGTCGGTAACATATAAATAAATAAATACACAGCTGAAACTAATATAAAGCCTATAAAAAGTGGTTTTCCAGTTTTCGTACGTGATAATAAGGTAGGTATGGTATACTTATGTTAGGAAGTTAGAAAATTACACATTATTTTATAGAACAAGTACATACGCATAAAATAACATATTACGACAGGTATTAATATAGCATAAAGTATTAAGAACAATAAAGTTACTATTCTTTGCCAGAAAATGATGTTTTTTATTCAATAAACATTTATTTTCATTAGAATACATTATAGGTAACAATTTACTTTGAGTTCACTAGATGCCGTTGTACAAAATTTTAAATCACACCATGGTTTCGTTACAAAAATGTAGATATGTGTCTAGATATTTATTTTATAGTTAATTCAGAGCGGACCGCGAAGCGTGGCGTTAAACGCCACGCGACGATCGCGGTCACCCTCGCCTATAGATGTTTCACATCAAAAATACCATCAGGTATAATGTTGACTAGCATCATTACTGAAATAAAATACTAATTTCGAACGTCAGGATATACAGATTAAATGAAAAGTTTCTTTGGTCAGCAGCTGACTTCAACTTAGTGCCATCCCTATTGTACTGTGTTATATCTCGATCTCACAAGCAAACGCACAACACGGTTTTCTGACGGCAAAAACTTTGCAATTGGATAAAATAAAAATACTTTAAATAAATAACGTCTTACGTTATGAACATATGTATAAATTATTTATTTATTTACACTTTATTGTACACCATATTAAATATAAAAGTAGAAACTTATAATAACAATAGTCAGTACAATGGGCGGCCTTATCGCTAATAGCGATTTCTTCCAGGCAACCTTTAATTATATTTTAGTAAGTAGAATGTTCCGTGTGATGATGTAAGAATACAATTCACCACACCCTATCTTGCCCGTGGATGTCGTAAAAGACGACTAAGAGAAATAATACGCATAATAATATATTCAAGAGAACGAAAACTCAAAATAAAACCACATACCAACCTGTCCGATCAGCATGGTATAGTAAGATCAATTTCCTCCTGTTATGGAGGAGGCTCAAGCCCAACAGTGGGACGTATATGAGCTGAAATGATGATGATGAAGTTGGATGTTTAAAAGATTATTATGATTTCAAATTAATAATAATTTAACTACTATTTAATTAAACAAAAAGATACAGTAATTGAATATTTTTATTGCAGTACATTTTAGGCGAAACGACTACCTAATGTCTAAAATGAAAAAGAGTAGAAATAAAAAGTTCAACAGGAATTAGCACAATGCAGTGAACGACGACCTTCCCATCTTCAGTGGAGACCCGTACATTATAGATATTGCCACACAATTCTACCTAGTGAAGCTGTACAAAAATCCATTACCGCCTTCTATGTAGTTTACTAATAATAATTCAGTACTGTCTAGTATTTTCTACTTAATTTTTAGTTGATAGTTGGAGCAGTTGCTAATATAAGTAATGAAACGCGATAAAATCAGTCAAAAATAGTTTTATTTCAAATGTATAATACTCGGATAAATATTGGAAATCATTATACAAAAAGCTTTTATTTCTTTCTCAAAATTGTAGAAGGCACTATTTGGCCTATTATTGCTCAGTCAGACTTAGAGCAATCATTTGGGCGACGGAATAGCATTGTGGGGCCTCATAATTTTTTTTTGAATTCTGAACTGAACCAACAGTTAAGGACACATACGGGAACACTATCCTTTCTCCAGCCCTTCTGAACACATCGACGACATGGGGCCGCCATTTTGTGCACGCCTACTTCGTGAACGGACGATTTTTTTTTTTTGGGTGGGCTGCGGTCGGTCGCCTCCGCGCCATTCCGTCCGGGGCGACAGAGGGACTTAAGTACGCAACACCCGCAACCCACTCAAACACCACGTCGCCTTCATCGTTGGACCGACCACCGGAGCAGGGTTACTTGTCATCAGTGGTCGGCCCGACGGAATACTCCCACGTAGGGGGTACCCTCCCATCGACCGACGTCACCCTCGGGGAGGACGTCGGTCTTTCCTCACGTAGTCATCCTCTCAGCGGGTGACGGACTAATCCCCGGTCACGTTACCCGCGGCCTCGGCTAGGGAACACTGTAACGCTGAGAGGAAACAGTCTAGACTTCACACTTACCCATCCAAATTCCATATCCACTCTGATAGTTCCTTTTCTTCTTTAGATCTCTTACCAAGCCTTCCAGCCTCGAAATACGGACGGCTCATAATTGTACCTGATCTACGGCGAATCCCACCTTGTGACGTCACACTCATAGCGTTTGTATATACTAGTATACTACTACCCAAGGGTAGTAGTGCAGTGCAGGAAATAGCGAAATAAAAACCATACCAATATAGTCGATTAACGTTAATTAGTGAAAACGTGGATTAGGTAGTAGTCAGGTTAATAGCGCTTCCATTGTGTAAGAGACCCATGGCTCATAATAATGTAACATGTTAAAATAGATTGGCAAAAGAGAAAGAAATGTAAATTGTTGATTATTTTTATTTATTTATCGTTTGATATGCAAGGCTTTTTATAAAACCTCTTTGTTCATAAAAAAGAGTTAATACACACGGATTTTTTTTTGTGGTAAGTTATGGTCTGGACACAACCCACACAATCTGTCCGAGGCGACAGATATGCGGCGTCCGACCCTATCACCTACTCCTCTCTCCACATCGCCATTGGGCCGACTACGTGAACCAAATTCTTGACATCTGTGGCCAACCTGGCAAATTACCCTTACAGGTACTGTTCCCTTAAACGCCCTGGCAACTAGGCAGTGCTGCCGGGACGTCGCCCTCACGTGGACACAGAATTTGAAACTACAGGAACTATTGGGACAACAACTATTGGAAATTAATTTCAAATATTTTTCCAGTTACATTTGCGTGTCAATAATTTCACCGACTATATTCTCGACTTTTTTTTTTATGGGTGGGCTATGGTAAGCGCATGCGCGGTCTAGTGCGTCCGGGGCGATGAAAGGACGGCGCGCGGGCCCATAACCCACCCGTACCCACGTCACCTCGTTCTTGGGCCGACCACCGGAGCAGATATGACTTGTCGTCAGTAGTCTATTCTCGACTTAACGAAAAAATGTATCACGCCATCTATCACAAATGCTTGCACATTGTTCCCATTTAACACTAACTTTTCAACTAGAAATATAATTAGCCTTAAAACCACATTATGAAAATAATACAGAAATTTTCTAAAATGCAATATAATCTCTAAAATGGAAAGATTAGCTTCATTAATATATCCTCCTCTAATAAAATAAAAATCACTGCATTTGTGGCTGCATGCACCTTTAAATATCAGGACGAAAACGATTCTAAGATTTAAATCCTTACTAATATTATAAATGCGAAAGTTTGTTATGCTTTCACGCTTAAACCACCGAACCGATTTCAAAAATTCTTTCACCAATGGGAAACTATAATATCAGGGAATAACACAGGCTATATTTTATCCCGGTATTCCCACATGAACTGGAACTACGCGGGTAAGACGACTTAAACCGAAGCGAAGCAAGGGCGGGTTGCTAGTAGACTATAAAACCACAACTTTCTACAAGTGCCATCAAACAGTGTCACACAAACTAAATGTCTTGTTGCGGTATCTCAACAAGAAAAAAAGAAAAGACATATATAAATAGGAGGATCTTCTCGTCCAACATACCTCAGTGTCTGAAAACAGGTCTACGACCAGTGTATGTTACCAGTGATGACTTACGGCACGGAAACGTGGTCCCTAAATGTAAGCCGCATAATGAGGCTCATAGTCGCTCAGCATGTTATGGAGCGGGCTATGCTTGGAATTTATCTGCGGGATAGACTCCAAAATACGGAAATCCGCAGAAGAACGGGTGTAACCGACATAGCACGAAGAATTAGCACGCTGAAGTGGCAATTGGCTGGTCACATTGTTCGACGAACCGACAACCGCTGGGGAAGAAAAGTTCTCGAGTAGCGACCACGTCTCGGACAAGGCAGTGTAGGATGCTCCTCCCCGCCCCCCACTAGGTAGACCGACAATCTGTTGAAAGTTGTTGGGCGTCGTTGGATGCAGGCGGCACAAGACCGCACTCTGTGGTGTAATATGAGAGAGGCCTACGTCCAACAGTGGACGGCGACAGACTGAAATGAATGAATGAATGAATGAATATATAAATTGCAAAAATACGACAATTAAAACTGTACTGAGACTTGTTTATCAATTGTTATAGATTTAATCGTTAACTTTTAACTCTCGTTTAGCATTATTTCTTAGAGGAGCTGCGAGAATAAATAATATTACTTATATAAATTGAAAATCAAAGTAACTTTAAAGGTTAAAAATAAAATATCAATATAAATGCCACAAGAAAGCGGTACTGTCGATAGCAAAAGTAGCAAAAGGCGGTATTTCTCAGAATTGCTATTAGTCTTGCAGGCGCCGCCAACTCCTATCGATTTTATCATTTCCAACGACCCGCTTAATCTTGTTGAATAATACTTTTCCATTGAAATATTTTTTCGTAAGGATTGTGCCTGTTTCAACGTTAGCACTATAATAAGTGATGAGTAAGTTTCTTTAAACCCGTTAATCTCAGGAAGATTTAGATATACATATTTATTTTCGATAGGTTGTTCGTGGAGAAAGGAAATATTACGATGCTTAGGATACATATAGCGACAATAAATATCAGCTATTCATAAACTAGTAGTGTATCGATATCTACTATTGGAAATCAGTCTTCCCTGCGGGTAATAATACCATAATCACTCTGGCTATGGAGACTGCAACGGACATAATATTTTTTTTATAGCCTTTTGGTGATGGATGAGCCAGCAACCCATTTGGCAGTAATCCTCCTAACGTTAGTTGGGTTTCTTACTCGTCTGTATTACCGTTCATGGACCTCAGTAATATCAGGCGTACAGCCAAGTCACTGCCTGACGAGAAAGAAGAGAAGTAGTGTATACAAAAGAAAACACTATGTAGTTTATGTGAGCTACCTAATACACTTTTAAAAATAACTTTTTTTATTTATTTTGTTACCCTTGCACGGGTACAGAATATTGATTTAGACGAGACACAATTATTTATTAGTGTTACGTTTCAATATCGAAAAAGAATTATTTAATGAAAGAATAAACAATTATGTTTAAGCCTAACAGTTATTATGCATAATTGAATATAAATATTTTAGAATTATTGGAATATTTTTCAATCTAATTATTATATAAAAATTTGTAATAGGTTATGGTTTAAAATCAAAATTAAATAGATATTTTACAGTTTTAAATTTTAACAGAGAAAAATAATTCTTAAAGTTGTTGCTTGACCACGTTCTACCTAACGGAACATTTTTTGGAAAAATTGTTAGATTTTCTGAAATGTGATTTAATTTAATTTTCAGAATTCAATACATATCTATTATACGTACAAAAATATGGCAATTTTTGTTGTGGGTTACATCAAATTAGGTTTGAGCCTTTCACTATCAAAAGTAGAAGGATAGCAAAACAAGCTGCTTAATGGTTGCCGGTATGACTATATTTTACGACTGGCTCTCTGTCTAACATCAATGATCCTATGAAAGAAAATAATTGACGACAAGGCAATTAGTTCAAGACTTTTAGTTTTGCTAGTAGTAGTTTGTCCGCTGTTAAACCACATTATCAAACTGAATTACACACATTATTTAATAAATAACAAAAAACTACATAAATGGACATATTTTAAGGTGCATGGAATAAAAATCTTTTTTGTAATAGACACAGATTACTCCAAGACTCACCACTCCACCATTAGCTTAGTGATATAATCTAGTTAGTTGCAACGTTAATCTTTTTTGCCGTGAGAACATTAATTGTTAAAAATATCATCATCATCATTTCAGCTCATATACGTCCTACTGTTGGGCTCGAACCTCCTCCACAGTAGGAGGGAAATTGACCTTACTACACCATGTTGGTCAGACAGGTTGGTATAGGGTTTTATTTCGAATTTTCCTTCTCTTGCATAGATGTTATATGCGTATTATACCCCTTAGTCGCCTTTTACGACATCCACGGGCAAGATAGGGAGTGGTGAATTCTATTCTTACTCCGTCACCACACGGAAAAAACTTATAATAAAATGTCTTAATTCGAAACAAGGTCAAATTATGCTTAAAAGTCAATATAAAGTCCTACGAAATACATTAGCTACAATGTATTATTGTATAATACTCTGTAATAGGTCTATTACATCCCAAATCACTTCTCAATTTAGCTTGTTATGAAAAAAAATACGACTCATTCCTATAAATTTCAAAGTTACCGTAAGAACTCAAAAGAATTGTTAAAGAAGTTTATATTATTCTTTTTAGGATCTTATTTCATTTTCTTTCAATTTTGTTTGAGTTTAATATTCCATGAAGAATTCACTTCAAATTTACTGCCATCTAGATAAAAAAATACCTGCTTTTAAATTTGTACTAAATGTCTAATTGCTGAAACAATTCTACTTATAGTACTATGTAATTTGCGTTCAAGTTTTTAAACAAAGTGAAGTTTTAGAAGTAATCAATATATTCCTCACCAGACTCCAAATTTAGAAGGACATACATATTGTCTTCAAAAGGTTAAAATGTATTTCGAAGCGTATCATTTAGTTTGCCGCATCAATGGCGAAAAAGATACCATGTCTATGTTCCAGGAATTATAGATGAGGCAAATGCCTCAGTATCGCCATTAATATTTCATTTAGTAACAGTGAAGATGTTTCTAACTATTTCTCAATTCAAATTGAAAAATTATAATCCTTGCTAATATTATAAATGCGAAAGTAAGTTTGTTTGTTACGCTTTCACACTTAAATCACCGAACCGATTACAAAAATTCTTTCACCAATGGAAAGCTATAATATCAGGGAGTAACATAGGCTATATTTTATCCCTATATTCCCACGAAAACGACAACTACACGGGTAAGGTGACTGAAACCAAAACGAAGCGAGGGCGGGTTGCTAGTATAAAATATACTCTAATCTAAAGGATTATTCGCTTCTTATTAACAGATGAACAGACAAAAAATTGGGCGTCCTGAACAGAGCCAGGCGGTACTTCACACTGAGACTCCGTCTTGTGCTATACAAAGCACAAGTCCGTCCTCATACGGAATACTGCTCACATCTCTGGGCAGGTGCGCCCAAATATCAGCTAGACCCATTTGACTCCCTGCAAAGACGGGCTGTTCGAATCGTCGGGGATCCGGAAACGAGATTTAAGAAGAGTATTTTCTTCGCGGTAGGCAACGGCCTGGCTGTGGCCCTGGTATTGCAAAGGTCCATGTGCGGCAGTGTCACTTACCATCAGGTGTGCTGCTTGCTCGTTTGCCACCGTCGGCAATAAAAAAAAAAGATTGTATAAAATGATATTATAGTTATAATCACATTCGCTCTGAGTTTGCTTCAAAGTTGCTGATGAAATAGCAGATTTTATTATACTAATCATCTGATGATCTATCACCATTGTTGCCATAGCAATGAAGTATTTAAACTTTTAACTTTATTTCCATCCATCAGCTCGTAGAAGGCCATTGTTGGACATAGACCTTCCCACGCCAATGCCACACGAGACGGTCCTGGGCTACTTGCCAACAGGCCTGCTACCAGCATGCGCCCGTGGAAAAGCGAATCTACCGTGACTGTGGGAAATTGCGTTCAAAGGAGAATCAACCATTTTTATTTTTAGGAGAGGAATAGGGGAATAATTTTTAGTAGGGAAACATAAAAATCACGCTTGGCAGATGGGTTGGCGATCGTAGTAGGTGTTATAAGTTTTCCCAGGAGATAGCTCCTAGTAAGGCACGCCCACCCTCCTAGTAAGACCCTTAGCCGATTCTTATGACTCCCACGGCTAAATAAGGGGTGACAATAATTGTATTCTATCCTATCGCTACACGGTGCCCCCGTGTAGCGATAGGACACGCTCACCACATAATTTTAATTATCATTTGGATAATTGCTATATACAATCACTTTACCTTTGAGCTGTCACTTCTTACAAAGTCTCTTTAAATAGTTTTATAATGTCAATCAACTTAGACATTTTATTGCTTTTAGCAACATAAGCCTTTAATTCGCCACCGTGTTTTTATCCGATTCTAGAGGGGTAATCATAAGATGCTGATTTCACGATTCCGATGGCCCACTTAATAGCGGCAAGCGGAAATACGGCAGGTTATGAGTATCTATACTGCTATTTGCGCAAATAGCTTTGACACGGTGTATTCAGGCATGTTATAAAAAGTTTCCCAATTCACTGTTAATATGTAACGTTCTGGATATTGTTTTTTCTGTAGGTATTCTTTCTTTTGCAAAAAAATAATATCATCATCATCTCAGCCCACATACGTCCCACTGTTGGGCTCGGGCCTCCTCCATAATGGAAGGGTAATTGACCTACTATACCACGCTGGTCAGACGTGTTGGTATAGGGTTTTATTTCGAGTTTTCCTTCTCTCGCATAGATGTTATATGCGTTTAAAAATAATATAGATTTTGTAAATTTAATTAAAGAATTTAATTTAATGTCTGAATCGAGTACAAAATATGTTTAGAAGTAATTTATTTTATACTTTCTTCTTTTGTAATTTTGGCAGTTATAACAGAGAATTTAAGGCCAAGTTTATTTTTCACTTTTAATGTCATTGTCCGTTAAGTGATTTTCTCGATTTTAGTAAAACGATTGTACTTTACTGAAAATTATCTCTGGAATTTTGGCAAAACATTCAAATATATCCAAGCTACTATTTTTTCATATTGAACGAAGTTTGGCACTCTGCTTTGGGTTTTGTTATATAAAATTTCATCAAAATTACTATACTAGAAACTCGCCCTCGCTTCGCTTCGGTTTCAGTCACCTTACCCGCGTAATTCCCGTTCCCGTGGGAATACCGGTATAAAATATAGCTTATGTTATTCAGGGATAATGTAACGTTCAAATGGTGAAAGAATTTTCAAAATCGGTCCAGTACTTTTTGAACCAATTCGTTACAAACATACTTACATACAAATCTTTCCTCTTTATAATATTAGTATAGATAACTCGTTGAAACTTTAAAATATTAAACTTAATTTATAAATGCAATACGGCATTTTCACGTTTCTGGCGAAACTTATCCTTTTTCATTTTGGGTGGGCTATTCCCTCCCCTTTGTCACCGCCATCCAGCCTATCTACGTTGATCAGAGGGGATGATACAGGGTTTCGTTTTGAGATTTCCTTCTCTTACATGTTGTATGCATAATATAATCCCTTAGTCATCTTTTACAACACCCACGGTCAAGAAAGGGGGGGTTATAAATTATATTCTTACTCCGTCACCACACGGAAAATAATGATTATAAATTAAGATAATAATAGGCAACAGCCCATTCTTTGCCAAAAAAATAAGATTTGGTAATACTTACATTGCATTCGTTTTGTAATGAAGACAAAAACGACAATCCGTTTTTTAAATTTCTGTAAATTTAAAATGACAATCATTGAGGATCTTTAACATAAAAATTAAGATTTTTGCGCTATTTTTATTAAGATTTAATATCGTCCAATATAAGAATTAATCTTGATACATTATATATGTATGTTTTGGCATTTTTACTCCGTTTAACTAGATACTTTAAAAAAAAATATGTTTATTTATTACAATTTTGAATCCACGTCCAGTCAAAAGTACTAATATATATTTGTTTTAAATAAATATGTACTATTACAAACGGAACTAACATTCTTTCTAAAAATAATGCCGATGTAGTATATTAGATAAATATTGTTGCAATAGCAAGTCCTTCGGCTTATTCAATAAAATTTGTACCGCAACTTTGGTTATATGCCAAATGACTATTGAAGCTTATTACACATATTGTATTCACAATATAGATACATATATCCACAGGGCTTTAAGACGTCACATCGTTTAATTGCCAACACTTAGTAGATTGTTTAATGATTTAAATATGTAACTACTCACTCTGATATCTTGAATTCAATTCCATAGGTATTACGGCGTTTGCCTGCTAGTAATTTACGATTAACATCGCCAAGTATATACCTACGTTGAAACTGTGTCGGTAATATATTATCAAAATTGCTTCCTTAGGTGTATGAGAACTTAAAAAATTATGAAAAATCAATGTATCATAACTTCATTTACTTCTCCTAAAATAATACGTAAACGTGTCTACGTAACAAGATAATAAAACGGTTGTCTGTAAAGTCGGTTTACTGACGATAGTTGAACGTGAGAACGTCATAAGAAAATACTGATGGAATAGTTTCATTTTTCAAAAGAAAATTTTAATTTTATTTGTTTGATAGATATTTTGTATGGAACAAACCTTAAATGGAACACCTCAGAGCGAGGTAACGCCGCATACATCATGTTTTTTCGTGTTTGAAGCCGGCTCCATCGAATTATAAGACGTTGTCACGTCAAAAAAAATGTTTGTTAAATACCTACTGATACATTACAGGCAGTTTCTTTCTCACTTTTGCGGTACTTACTTCATGTGGTAAATATTACTTCGTGCGGTAACCAGGAAAAGCTACAATTCACCAACTATTCATTCTTGTAGTACTTACTTCGTGTGGTAACTATTACCTTGTGCGGTAACTTAGAAAATATATTTTTATTTGTACTTTTTTTGTCAACTCTTTGAAGCACTTTTCAGAATTCACGCTTAAGTGAAGATTGCCCTCTGTCTGATATGAGTGATAAAATCCATGAAAATAGTTTTATTTTAAATGTTTAATACTACCGTAAATATTAGGAATAACTGTTCATTTTTTAATTTTTCATAACAGACAATTTCGCGATGTAAATAAATAACATCACTCGAAAATAAAGTACAACTGGGCAAATAGCCTTATTATCAACCCGTCTGACCAGCGTAGTAGGTGTAATGTGTAGTAACATTTTCCCAGCGTGAAGAAATCGCGTGCCTAATAAAGACACTAGTCGGGCTGGGTAACAAAAATATTTGATTTATGTTGCTGTAAATCCTTACTAATATTGTAAATACGAAAGTAAGGATGTTTGTTTGTTTGTTACGCTTTCACGTTTAAACCACTGAACCGATTTCAAAAACTCTTACACCAATGGAAAGCTATAATATCAGGGAGTAACATAAGCTATATTTTATCCCGGTATCCCCACGGGAACGGGAACTACGCCGCGGGTAACGCGACTGAAACCGAAGCGAAACGAGGGCGGTTACTAGTTAATTATAAAGTTCATCGTCATTTCAACCTATCGCCATCATTGCTGGACGTAGGCCTCCCTCAGATTACGCCACAACGTGCAGTCCTGTGCCAGGTGGCGTCGTTGAATGCAGGTGCATCCAACGACGCCCAGCAACTTTCACCAGGTCGTCGGTCCACCTGGTGGGGGACGTCCTACACTGCGTCGTCCAATACGTGGTCGCCACTCGAGAACTTTTCTTCCCCAGCGTTTGTCGGTTCGTCGAGTGATGTGGCCTGCCCATTGTCACTACAGCGTGCTAATTCTTCTTGCTATGTTGGTTAAACCCGTTCTTCTGCAGATTTCCGTATTCCGGATTCTATCTCGCAGTGAAATCCCGAGCATAGCTCACTCTATAGTACGCTGAGCGACTTTGAGCCTTATTATGAGGCCTTGTCCGTGTGGTGACGGAGTAAGAATACAATTCACCACTCCCTATCTTGCCCGTGGATGTCGTATAAGACGACTATGGGATATAATGTGCACATAACATCTGTGCAAGAGAAGGAAAACTCGAAATGAAACCCTATACCAACATGTCCGACCAGCATGGTATAGTAGGTCAAATTCCCTCCCATTGTGGAGGAGGCCCGAGCCCAACAGTGGGACGTATGTGGGCTGCGATGATGATGATGATGATGATGAGGCCTACATTTAGTGAGCACGTTTCCGTGCCATAAGTCATCACTGGTAACACACACTGGTCGTAGACCTGTGGTTTCAGATACTGAGGTACATTGGACGAGAAGATCCTCTTAAATTTTCCGAACGTTCGAGAATTATAAAGTTAATGCTCTTAAAATAATAGAGTTCTCGTTTCAAAATTATCATTATTATTGGGAGTAGTATGTATAGAGTTATCCAATAAGAATTTTTCAAAAGCCCGATGTCGTAATTTCTAGCCATTACATTGGAATAGACAAGACGTCGAATACTTATTCCAAAATCAAATAGAAACGCGATAAAATCCATATAGTAGTTTTATTTATAACTAGGAACCCACCCTCGCTTCGCTTCGGTTTTAGTCGTTTTACCCGCGTAGTTCCCGTTTCCGTGGGAATACCGAGATAAAATATAGCCTAGGTTACTCCCTGATATTATAGCTTTCCATTGGTGAAAGAATTTTTGAAATCGATCTAGCCATTTTGAAGATTACCCGGAATAAACAGACAGACAGACAAAAAAAATATAAAGTGGTTTTTAGGCATGTGTATAGTGCAAATAACCGTGTGAGCATGAAAAAAGTCTATTATTTTGACATTACAAACAGACACTCCAATTTTATTTATTAGTATAGATGCGTAATACTTGCGTAAACATCACTTAATCGTCTTTTACAATACCTTTGAACAAGGTGAAGACTATGAAATTACATATAATACAGCCTGGTGACAGACAGACGGACGGAAAGATGGACGGACAGACGGTCGGACAGACAGCATAGTCTTAGTAATAGGGTCACGTTTTTACCCTTTAGGTACGGAACCTTAAAAAACGTAAAACTGAAAAAAGAACACATCATTATTCAATATACTAAAAGTTTCCATCAGACATACTACACCCACAAACAAAAGACAAATATAAAAGAACAGATTTTTAACTTAAGTACTTCCGCATACATTCACCTAGATAAATATTCGGTAAGTATATTTATTTGGGCTTGATGTAAGTCACGCAAATGTAGGCATACCCTCCACAACCCTTGGGAGCATTTAGATCCACCGATATAGAGTATTTGCTCGAGACCATAGTATATCCGCTCTCGTTTTGTCAAACCTTTTAGAGCAAGTAACAAGAAGTCGTCTGTGTAATTTGAATATTGTTTGTAGATTTCATTCAATATATAAGGGAATTCCGTTATATGTTGAAGTACGAGTATTTATCTTCTAAATCTTTGACAGTATTACTTTTCTATTTATTTTTATATCAGAAGTTGGAATTCCACTTTTTTTTTATGGTTGGGCTATGGTCAGTGTATCCGCTGTCCATTCGGTCCGAGGCGACGAAAGGACGGCGCGCGGTCCCATAATTCACCCCTAGCCACGTCGCCTTCGTCGTAGGGCCGACCACCAGAGCCGAGTTCCTTGGCCTCAGTGGTTGGCCCGACGGAATACCCTTTCGGGTACCCTCTCCTCTCGACGTCCCTGACCCGGCACGTCAGCAATTCTACCTTCATCAGCTTTTCAATCTATCGATGTCCACCCTTGGACGTAGACCTTCCCAAGTAGAATATGATGCCATTATTATCAGGTTTAGCATATTGGTGGTCGCTCTTGGGGTAATTATTGTCCCAGGTCACTACGTCTCCCCAATGTTCTGGAATTCGCTCAGCCATTTTTATGACTACCACGGGCAAGTAAGGGCTGACTAGCAGTAATGTTTTCTATCTATTTTTATAACCTAATCGTTTTTACACCCATGATAAGGTAGTAGTGAATTTTATTCTTACCAAGTCTATAATCATTTCAGCTGATATACATCCTATTGCTGGGGCTCTTCCTCATGTTGGAGAGCGCGCGCAGTGGATAGAGAAGAGCATTGATCCATATTACTACACTGGTCAGACAGATTAGTAAATAGATTTTTTTTTATAATGATTTCTGATCTTTACGCGAATATTACACACTGTAAATAAAACTACTTTTCGGATTTTATCGCGTTTGTATTTGATTTTTGATTGCCCCACTTATCGAACACTTTACAGCGTTCATGGTCACGGGCGAACTAAGATATTAGACGTCCATCCAGTCATCGTTACTACAGATATTTATAATTATCTACCCGCTATAGATATTAGTTATTAAATTTTGACTTACATTTTGCTACTTTATTGGCAGTACAAGAAGAAAATTATTCTATTTAGAATCATTTTCTTCTAACTGTAAAGTATTCGAATTCGAAAGTGTTCGAGTTAAAACGCGATAAAATCTATAAAGTAGTAAGATTTTTTTATTTCGAGCTTACCTTGTGATGATAGCGAACGTATCTGCTTGTCATGTCTTAGTCGTCTTTTACTACATAGTATTCTTACATGAGCACCAACCGGATAAATAATAAATAGTATTCTAAATAATATAACAATAGAGCAGAAAATAAATGGAGTTTATTTTATAAGTAGATAAGAACCATCTGATCAGAACAAGTGGCCTATCCCACACACATATTATATTTACCTATTTGAGAAAATATAATTCGCAATGAGAGGGTGCTGAAATCCATCTTCGATCAAAATTATCCTCAAGCTCAATTTAACAACAATTTGTTGAAGCAATGATGCGTAAATACGGACAAACAATTCAATCCACCTTCTCGTTTCAAGTGTGTATAAAGAACTTGTACACAATACATAGTTGGCTTGGTCCCGTTTAAATAACTATCGTTTCTAACAATGCAATAACTTCCACTCAACAGAGTCGAACGGCGTACGGATACGGATATGCAAATCACTGTTACTGAAAGTACATAAGTTATACTAGTTGGTAACATCCGTTTGAGAACTATTGAACCTAAATAGATAGAGTATGACCCAGACATATTATTAATGTATCCTTTTCATGTATTAACAAAGTAAGAAAACAATGCCTTATCATGTTTTTTTGCCTGTAGATGGCGTTTACGACGCCCTTAGTCTTCTTACGCGTAGTAATTTTTTAGGTAGACTATGATCTGGACATACCTTGTCCGTACTATTCGGAGTGACGGGACAGCATCGTGTGGCTTTATAAGTACCGTATTCCTTCGTTATCAGCATTAGACTAACCAGTACAGACTCCTTAAGTTTGATAGTCAGACGTAGTAAGCTTAAATCTCAGCTCTTACACGTCGCACTGTTGGATTTATTTTTTTTTTTTTTATTTATTAAACTTCATGCAACAATGCAATGGCGGACTTAATGCCAAAGGCATTCTCTACCAGTCAACCATAGGTGATGCAGGGATGAAAAAAAGGTAGGTGCGTGTTCCGAGATAGCTATATTATTGTAAAATGAAAAAGAAAATATATTTTACATAGATAAATAGGTATATACGAAAATATATAATACATACCAAAGATACATACATACCCAAATACAAAGATAGATATGATATATATTAAGATATATAAATATATACATACACAGTATATATACATAATTATAAGGACATTATATCAGTTGTGATGATTCTGCCAACTCGTTTAAGAGATGGAGTCGAACGCTCTTCTTAAATGTTTGACGACTAGTTGCCATCCTGATACCGAGAGGTAGTGAGTTCCAGAGGAGAACCGCCTGGACAACGAAAGAGGAATGCACACGATCAGAGTGATGAGATGGACAAAGTAAGAGCAAGTTTTTGGAGGAGCGAAGGTTTCTGTCATGATTAGTAGAGAGGTATTGAGAGAAAAAAAAAAGAAATAAGACAAGTAATTAGGAGAATTAGGAGAGTTGAGGATAGAATATAGAAAAGTAAGGGCACGCAAACTACGGCGTTGTCGAATAGTTAGAAAATTTAATTGAGAACGATAAGCAGAAATATGATCATACTTGCGAAGATTATATATGAATCGAATGCAGTTATTGAGAAGACGGTCTAGTTTATTAAGAAGATCTGCATTCAGGTCAAAATAACACACATCACCATAGTCAATTAGAGGAAAAAATTAAAGTTTGGACAAGCGTCGTTTTAGTTTTAACCGGTAGAAAATGTCTCAACCAATTGAGAGCACGTAAGCTACAGGTGACTCGCTGACTTACTCTGGTTACTTGAGTTCTCCAATTGAGAGTGGAGTCGATATATAAGCCAAGGTCTTTTACGTCAGGGGACAGCGGTACAATAGAGCCGTCGTACAATATAGAGGGGAGAGATTTGACGTCTACTCGGCCTATCATACGCTGACTACCCACAATTATTGCCTAACACTTGGTAGGGTTCACCGTCAACCCGAACTGGCAACACCAACATTTTATGCTGTCAAGGTCTGTATTGATTTTGGCAATTGCTGACGGCATATCCTCCACACTCGCTTGACAGTAAAGCTGCAAGTCATCGGCATAAAGATGATACGAACACTGAAGATTATAAGTAATGAGATTAATAAAGATAGAAAATAACAAAGGAGAGAGAATACCGCCCTGAGGGACGCCAGCGCTGAGGTCGCACCAATTCGAAAAGCTGTCTTCGATGCGGACACACTGCTAACACCCCTGAAGATAAGAAGAGAACCATTCCAGTGCGTTGGGTGAGATCAGGAAGTGAGATAAGATGGCTAGAAGGATATCGTGATTGACGGTATTGAAAGCGTTAGAGAAATCTATTGAGACTAGAACCGTCACATTGGTTTTCTCCATACCAGCCCTAATATCGCCAGTCACTTTTAGGAGAGCGGATGTTGTGCTGTGGCCTGGTCGGAAGCCGGACTGGAATTGACATAAGAGATAATTTTTGAAAATGAAATCCGATAATTGTTTATGCACGCAAGCCTCCAGAACCTTAGAAAGAAAGGGAAGAATAGATATAGGACGGAAGTGATTAGGAAGAGAAGGATTAGAAATTTTAGGCAAAGGTATTACATAAGCCTTACGCCATAATGATAGGAAACAGCCAGATTCAAGAGAAAAGTTAATAATATGTGAAATAACAGGAAGAAGGTGGTCCAATATTGCTGTGATCATGCGACGACTTACGTAATCACATCCCACAGCATTAGACTTAATGGATAGGATTATTTTTTTGATTTCTTCCAACGCAACTGGAGAAAAATTTAACGCATAGATGTTAGACTGGGGTAACTGCTTTAGATAATCTAAAGTGTGACTTTTGGTTTTGTGGTCCAACGGGATAGAGAAAGAAAAGTGCTGATTGATGTCATCCAAACCCACTGTCACCTGAGAATCTGAATGACAGTGCTTACCGATGCCTAGAGTCCCTAGAAACTTCCAGGCATTAGCAGCGGAAGAAGAACTAATATTGTCAAGAATGTGGCGGCGTTTAGCATTACGAACCATCTGATTACACCGATTCCTTGCAGCCTTATACTCAGACCAAAGTTCTTGGCACCGATTACCTCTATATTTTCGATATGCTCGGTCTCTGCGCTTCATTGCCTTACGGATGTCTTCTGAGATCCAGGGTGCTGGTGGACGTTTTAATTTTACCTTTCTGATAGGTGCGTGATTATCGAAGAGGTGGTCGACTACTTCACCAAAGCACCGTATTTTCTCGTCAATTGACGAAGATGCTCGTAAAAAGTCCCAGTCAAGTGCTGAGGCATCACTCTGTAAATCAGTGAGGTTGATTCTGTTAAAACAACGCATGTACAAAAATTTAGGCTTAGGCTTAGGAGGTTTCAAGACGTAAGAAAGGAAAATGAGATCGTGGTGAGAGAAGGCGGGGGCAGGAAATTGGCCGTTAGAGGAGACAAGAGAAGGGTTGGAGGTGAGGATTAGGTCTAGCCATGTGTCGTTGCCATCCCTGTTGTGGTGAGTGGCATGTAAGGGTACAATCTGTAGATTGGCAGACTGAATGACTTCAAGGAGTTTTTGAACACGTGGTAAATGGGAAGTCGTGTGGCTTTATAAGTACCGTATTCCTTCGTTATCAGCATTAGACTGACCAGTACAGACTCCTTAAGTTTGATAGTCAGACGTAGTAAGCTTAAATCTCAGCTCTTACACGTCGCACTGTTGGGTTTAGGCTTCCTCCACTATGGAAGGAGTTGACCTACTATACTACGCTGGTCAGACGTGTTGGTATAGGGTTTTATTTCGTGCTTTCCTTCTCTTGCATAGATATTATATCCCTTAGTTGTCTCTTACGATACCCACGGACAAGAGAGGGGATGGTGAAATGTATTCTTACTCCATGTCCACACGTGTTGAAAACACGTTTAAGCAGCGTGGAATATTAAGTCAAGTCCCCTCCCGTTATGGAGAAGGCCTGAGCCCAGCAGTGGGACATATATAGGCTGTAATGATGAAGAAGATGATATCTGGAACTTATGCGCGTGATTTCTTATTCCACCGACTGCCGTGGGCTAAATGCTTAGAAACTTGCTACTTTTTTGAAGACCGCTTACACTGTATATGATTAATATAACCTTTTGGAACGAAGTTCCTTATCGCGCGTTGCGAAAGGGGGCTAGACGGAAAAAATTAAGACCAAAAATTGTAACGACTCTTTTTGCTAAAATTGTAAGCCGTGCGACGTGCGCGTGTTTCTCAGTCTGTCTCTCTCTTGAGATGAAACTAAATATATCTTTAATATTAACACAATTATTTAATTATTACTCCTTATCACCAACATAATTATGGAGTGGTAGGACCACACTGTGGACAGTTATCTGTCTACAGCCGCGGGCCGGTCCGTCCGGGGCAGTACCACGCTCTCGCAGAAAATCCACGTCCGAGTAGTAGCAATTTGTTACTGCGCTTCGTTCGGTGAGCGAGAGAGCCGGAAGCCCAACTTTCTGAGGGTGTTTGCGTGTGGAGGGTTTTGATGGTGCCTTTAGTATCACCGAGCCTCAATGCACGCATTCACACTCCCTTCACTTTCTTCGCGGTAGGCCTTGTAAAGGTCCATGAGCGGCAGCAACACTTACCATCAGGTGTACTGTTTGCTCGTTTGCCACTGCTTGCAATAAAAAAAATAATAATAATAATACTTACAACTTATATATATATAAGTACCTAATCGTACATTTATCATATTGTATACTCGCTTCGCTTCGGTTATAGGTTGTGGTCGTTTTATCCGCGCAGTTCCCGTTCCCGTGGGAATACCGGGATAAAATATAGCCTAGTTTACGCCCTGATATTATAGCTTTCTATTGGTGAAAGAATTTTTGAAATCGGTCCAGCCGTTTTGAAGATTACCCTGAACAAACAGACAGACAGACAGACAAAAAAATTTTAATGGCTATTTTAGACATAGGTGTCGTGCAAATAACCGTGTGAGCATGAAAAAAACCTATTATTTTGACATTACAAACAGACACTCCAATTTTATTTATTATTATAGATGATATTATATTACTAAAATTGAGCCTACTGATTAAGTTTATATTACATTATATTTGTTAACTAGCAACCCGCCCTCGCTTCGCTTCGGTTATAGGTTATAGTCCTTTTACCCGCGTAGTTCCCGTTCCCGTGGGAATACCGGGATGAAATATAGCCTAGTTTACGCCCTGATATTAGAGCTTTCCATTGGTGTAAGAATTTTTGAAATCGGTCCAGCCGTTTTGAAGATTACCCGGAACAAACAGACAGACAGACAAAAATTTTTTAATTGCTATTTTAGGCATAGGTGTCGTGCAAATAACCGTGTGAGCATGAAAAAAGCCTATTATTTTGACATTACAAACAGACACTCCAATTTTATTTATTGGTATAGATAATAAAAAAAAAATTATAACTTAAAAAAATAAAATTTTATTACAATTCCTTCACTAATTAATCGAAAGGAACTTCGTTCCATCCGGGTGTCCCTTGACACCTCTCAAGTTTTTTTTAATGGTAGGCTATGGGTCTGAATGGAGGAGTGTCCTCCCAATCTGTCGACTGATGGACGGCGTGCAGCCCTATAGCTACAATATTCCTCCCCCATCGGCCCAATACCGATCACTGGTACCGATTCCTTGACGTTTGTGGACAAACTGACTGACTGATATAACCTTAAATGACCTTATAATAAATTTTTCTGTCGTAGTATTACACATATATATATATATATAAAACTAGCAACCCGCCCTCGCTTCGCTTCGGTTATAGGTTATAGTCGTTTTACCCGCGTAGTTGCCGTTCCCGTGGGAATACCGGGATAAAATATAGCATAGTTTACGCCCTGATATTATAGCTTTCTATTGGTGAAAGAATTTTTGAAATCGGTCTAGCCGTTTTGAAGATTACCCGGAACAAACAGACAGACACACAAAAATTTTTTAATTGCTATTTTAGGCATAGGCGTCGTGCAAATAACCGTGTGAGCATGAAAAAAGCCTATTATTTTGACATTACAAACAGACACTCCAATTTTATTTATTGGTATAGATGATTGCGAAATAAAAAAATGTTTCATTCATATTATTTCAGCTCACATACGTCCCACTGTTGGGCTCGAGCCTCCTCCACAATAGGAGGGCAATTGACCTTATTATACCATGCTGGTCAGACGGGTTAGTATAGGGTTTTATTTCGAGTTTTCTTTCTCTTGCATAGTTGTTATATGCGTATTATATCCCTTGGTCGTCTCTTACGACTTCGACGGGCAAGATAAGGAGTTGTTATTTGTATTCTTACTCCGTCACCGCACGGAATCAAAAAGATCATTAATATACAATAATTAATATACATTAATAATCTTTTTTTTTCTAAATTACGCGATAATTTTTATGAAATCTTTATTAATAATTCTTATTTGTAAAAATAAAACATTAACTGGCAGTCATCTATTCATTCCATCGAACTATCAGTCTTTCGACGATCAAGCCGACGTCCAATATTACACATAGTCTTCTCCATGAAGGGCGATTAAAGTATAAAGTGCATTGCGAATTGGCGATGGTAGTGACTGTCATAAGCTTCCTTTAACTCTATTACCTTTTATCTTAGTACCGATGTTTATACCTAAAAAATAAATCATAACACATTATATTCTTTATTAGCAACCCGCCCTCGCTTCGCTTCGGTTTTAGTCGTTTTACCAGTTCCCGTTCCCGTGGGAATAACGGGATTAAATATAGCCTAGGTTACTCCCTGATATTATAGCTTTCCATTAGTGAAAGAATTTTTGAAATCGGTGCAACCGTTTTGAAGACAAACAGACATTCCAATTTTATTTATTGGTATAGACAACTTTCCGTGTGGTGACGGAGTAAGAATACAATTCACCACTCTCTATCATGCCCATGGATGTCATAAGAGACGACTATGGGATATAATATGCACATAACATGTGTGCAAGAGAAGGAAAACTCGTTTTTAAAATTCCCTCCCATTCTGGAGGAGGCCCGAGCCTAGCAGTGAGTCGTATGTGGGTTGCAATGATGATGATTCAAAACAACGTAATATTGTTGAAAACAACTTGATTTTTTTACTAAAAAATATATTTTGAAAGGGAAGACGTGTTTTTAACTTATGAAAGATATCGTGTAAATATAAATTGACTTTTACCTTCGACAAATTTCAACAAATAAAAGAAAGATCATATTACAAAAACAAGTCTTAATGAGAATAACAAAATACACGCAATGATTAAAAACACTTAAAGCATACAAATTTAATTGTTTTATTATTCGTAATTTTATATAAAAGGAACTTGCCCTTCCAATTTATCTGTTAATACTCACAGATTTGGCAAAAAAATATTTGGATGTACGCCAATAGATCCATACGCATAGTTATATCAAGGACAATTAATCCTATAGTGACGTTATTTAGACTATCTTCTACGGTATTTAATGCTATATACATCCACTAGCAACCCGCCCTCGCTTCGCTCCGGTTTTAGTCGTTTTACCCGCGTAGTTCCCGTTCCCGTGGGAATACTGGGATAAAATATAGCCTAGTTTACGCCCTGACATTATAGCTTTCCATTGGTGAAAGAATTTTTGAAATCGATCCAGCCGTTTTGAAGATTAGCCGGAACAAACAGACAGACAGACAGACAAACATTTTTTAATCTGTATTTTAGGCATAGGTGTCGTGCAAATAACCGTGTGAGCATGAAAAACGCCTATTATTTTGACATTACAAACAGACACTCCAATTTTATTTATTGGTATAGATATAGATATATAAAGTTTTGATAAGATTAACACAAAACGTAATTCTTAAAACTGTTGTTTGTTTCGTATATTTATTAGACAGCCCCTTATCTATATAGTGATAGATTGCGAGCACACAATTGTCACGAACACATTCATTTTGTGATTATTGTAGGTGTCTGAAGGAAGCGAGTAAGTGATATCTTTGCGAGGGGCGGGCAACTCGAAATAGAGCCATTCAACGTGTATTAGTAAACGAGAAATAGAAACATATAAAATCTTCTCGGACTTGGACCGTTTATTACCGCTATCGTGCAAGTTTTATGCAATTTTATACGATCAGTCCAATAATATTTTTCAACCATTAATACTACAATTCTCGCACATTAAAAATGTAATTTTGCCGTGTGGTGACGGAGTAAGAATACAATTCACCAGCCCCCACATATCCTCACATGTCGTAAAAGACGACTAAGGGATATATTACGCATATGACATCTATGCAAGTGTTGACTCATTAAAAGACATCCTTCTTTAAACGAGGTTTAAGAAGATGCAGGTTTAAGAGCATAAGTCAAGGCTCCCAATATAAAAAAGAAGTTGAACAAAAGAAAGACGAGGGCATAACTCTATTTTTTTCTGTCTGGCAAATACAGCCAATCCTATTCTCACTTTTTGTATGAAATTATTAGGGAATTATGCAACATACAGGATGTTTAAGGTTATGGGGCAACTGGTCAAACGGGAAATAGGCAATGGTGTTAGGAACCCATAAAAAAAATTTGAAGGAAAAATATCGATTCGTTAATGAATTAGAGACATGTAAACTTTTCAATTTTGTCATCGCTTTTTCGTTTAAATCTGATTGAAATGTATAATGTCAGTGAAACTTATTCTGCAACATATTCTTACTTCGTTAAATGTTCATTAGAAGTTGAAAAAATCAATGATTACGTTCGTATAAGCAAAAAAAAACTTCGCTTTAAATCAGCTGATCGGCCGATGACCGTTGCCGAGTCGCGTTTTTCCTACGGTACCATTGAAGCGTTTGCGCGATTCCTACCTATTCATACTGTCGAAGCTTTACATGCCTACATGTATCCTGTCTTTACATGCCTACATAATACGTAACATTTAAGGCATAGTCTGTTTAACACACATTTTTGAAATCTCTATAACTTTTATGTTATATTGTTTTTTGTGTAATATACATTTTAATTACGATCTATGACCGGTAAACTACAACATACTCGAACAGTTGCCCCATAACCTGATACACCTTGTATATGACAGCTTGATACTGACGCCATTCCGAGATCACGTGCGAGTGATAAGTCTTATCATAAGATGAGCCCTTGCCTATCTGCTATAAATTTTAAATTAAAGAAGTTCTTTTCATGTTACTTATACTATATTTGCGTGATATATTATTGTCATTATCCCACATAAATCCACATAAGTCCCACTGTTAAACTCGTGTCTCCTACAAATGGGAGGGAAATTGACCTACTATTCTGGTCAGACGTGTTGGAACAGCATTTTATATCTAGATTACCTTCTCTTGCATAAATGTTACCTGCATATTTTAATCCTATAATCGTCTTTTACGACACCCAATATTATTTTCATCTCTTAACCGTGTTTTACGAGTCCTACGGGCAGAAGAGAAGATGGTGAATTGTGTTCTTATACCATCACCACACGGAGAGGCGTGATATATAAGAGGTTTTTTATATATATATATATATAGCTATTTTTTTTTTTTGGATTGGCTATGGTCAGTGCACTCGCCGCCCGGCTCCGTCCGGGGTGACAGAGACGCGGCGAGCGCCCCCGTATCCCACCCGATAGCATATCGCCTTCGTTGTTGGCCGACCACCAACGCAGAGTTCCTTGTCTTCAGTGGTCGGCCCGACGGAATACCCTGAGGGGGTACCCTCTCTCATCGACGTCCCCTTCTCGGGACGCCGATCGCTGTCACGAGGTCAGCCTCTTCGCGGGTGACGGACTAAACTCTCTGGTCCGGTCACCTACATATATATATATATACCTACCACCTATATACCTACACTAGCAGACCCGGCCACGCGTTGCTGTAGCTAATGTTTTTGTTATATTACATTTTATTAAACTATTTAAGTGGAACTAAACTATTTAGGAGAACATCTGTCATGGAGGTCGTCATATTTTTTTACAAATGGCATCTATGTAAAAAAGCAAGTTAAAATCGTATCTGACACGTTTATAGGTTTGACATAGCAGCGCCATCTATTAATTAATTTCTCAATCCAGTCAACAGATATCGCCATCTGTTAAAATCGTTTAGAGTTAACAGATAATTGTGAATGTCAAATAATAGGTATATATAGGTAATACAAATAATTTTCAAAAAAATATTATTGCGACTATAAATTAAGATGTAAGCTATCCTTTCTTTCAAGTTGGATTAAACTGCACACGGTGTGCAAATTTGATTAAAATCGATTAAGTAGTTTAGGAGTCCATCGCGGACAAACAACGTGACACGTAATTTATATATATTAAGATAAATAGATAACTCGTTGCCAACAGTGGTATCTTTAAAGGTTGAGAAGCAATAACATTTTGTTCAAGAGTAGAGGATGGCCCTTCATTGCACAGTTGAATTCGATTTAGTATCAAATTTATTGATATCATAAACTCTTTGTGTTCAACTCAATGGTTGGATTTATAGAAATGGTAGTCACATATGACGCAGCTGTGTATTCTGTGACGGGCATATTTAATAATATAAAAATAAAGTTACATATAAACATGTCACCATTTTTATCATGTCAGCCCATAACGTCCCGCTGTCAGGCACTGGCCTTCTCTACTATGGAAGGAAAATTGACCTACCAGGCCACGCTAGTCAAACGAGTTAGCATAGAGTTTTATTATGAGCTGTCCTTCTCTTATATAGATTATATGCACATTAAGTATATAGTATATCCCTTAGTTATATTTTACGACACCCGCGGGCAAGAAAGGGAGTGGTGAATTGTAATTGTTTTTACTCCATTATTACACGGACTTACATATCCATACTAATATTATAAATGCGAAAGTAAGGATGTTTGTTTGTTTGTTTGTTTGTAACGCTTTCACGCTTAAACCACGGAACCGATTTCAAAAATTCTTTCACCAATGGAAAACTATAATATCAGGAAGTAACATAGGCTATATTTTATCCCGGTATTCCCATAGAAACGGGAACTACGCGGGTTTAAGCGACTGAAACCGAAGCGAAGCGAGGGTGGGTTGCTAGTATTATCATAAAAATGCCTAGGCACATTATCGAACTCTCTATGCCATTTAAAAAAAAGGTTAATGTCAATCCGCGCTTAGGAAATAATACTTGTACTGCGGGGGATTTTACAAACATATAATTAACGGACACAAATGACATCTAGACTCAGAACAACAATTTGTGGATCGTACAAAGGGTTCTCCTGCATGGGATTACAAAACCGTGACTCTGGTACGGTAACTCGGTATCTTAAATACTACGCCATCTAGTAATATTAATACATTTTTGTTGATCTAGTGAGAGCTGGTTAGAATTTTTTAAAACTTTAAGTGGCAAAAATAGGTAGGTAGTCTTCAACGTAGTAGCATAGATAATATGTCAATTGGAATGGATTTTTTATGAGATGTATTTCCGTATAATGTAATGTATCTTTATAAAACACGTAAATCGAAGAACTGGTATAATCGACATAGCATGAAGAATTAGCACGTTAAAGTGGCAATGGACAGGACACATCGCTCGACGAACCGACAACCGCTGGGGAAGAACGGTTCTCGAGTGGTGGCCATGTATCGGACTACGCAGTGTAAGAGTTCGTCTTACCTGGATCGACGACCTGGTGAAAGTTACTGGGGGTCGTTGGTTGCAGGCGGCACAGTACCACACTTTGTGCCGATACATGAAAGAGGTTTACGTCCAGCAGTGGACGGCGATAGGCTGAATGATGATTATGAAAGCTGAATAATCCTTGTACACTTCTACTAGAGATATTTATAAAAATCCTTTTTCTAAGTCAACAATAACTCTTAGTACCTAATCTTACTAGTATTATAAATACAAAAGTTTTGATAGATTAATATTTTTCAATAACACCAGAAGCGCTAGATAGGTTTGTAATTTAGGGTTTTTAGGTATTATGGCTAATTTTTATCACAGAAAATCCCTTGAGATAGATTAGATTTCTAAAATATATATTAACGCGAGCAAAATATCTAGTCAATTACTTTATATCATAATAACATTGCATTCAACAAGGGTGAGTACTCAAATACTTCTCCCGGGCCTCATAAAAAACGTGTAACAGCTCTACAGCAATTTTTGGACCAATCCCAGCTGGAATAATTTGGTCAAACATTACCAAAAGAATTGACGTCATTCAAGATATCGTCGTAAAAATATCAGGTCACTCACATATAAATTCAAATAGCTATTATGCTTTGTAAGTGACATCAGGATTACAAATTTTTATCAGTTATCTGATGTCGAGAAGACTTTAATAGTAATCATCATCATCATTTTAGCCCTTTCACGTCCCACTGTTGGGCTCGAGCCTCCTTCACAATAGGAGGGAAATTAACCTTACTATGTAATGCTGGTCAGACAGGTTGGTATAGGGTATAATTTCGAGTTTTCCATCTCTTGCATAGATGTTATATGCATATTATATCCCTTAGTCCCCTTTTACGATTCCACGGGCAAGACAGGAAGTGGTGAATTGTATTCTTACTCCGTCACCACATTAGGAATATAAAAAATAAATAGTAGTAAATAAATTATTTACTAATAATGTAATACAAATAAAACACAACAAGTACCTACTCATTTCCGTGTAGTGACGGAGTAAAAATACAATTCACCTCCCCCTCTCTTGCCCGTGGGTGTCGTAAAAACAAGTAAGAGATATAATATTCATATAATATCTATGCAAGAGAACGAAAAGTTGAAATAATATATTCTGTTTTAACTGATTTTACGGGTATTTCCATTACTAACTGTTCGCAAAAGCTATTTTCCTTTAAATAAATCAGCTATCGTCATATAATCTTGAGTTAATCAATGTTTACTTTATAACCTCAAACGTTGGATGTAGTAATAATTTCTTAGAAAGATAGATTACAACCCAAAATCAACCGGTATAACATCAAAGTGAAAAGTTTATTTTTCATTACATCCTCTAGGAAAATAAAGAGAAACAGTGGCTAAATTAGACTGACGCCGACAGAAGCCAGCGACCAAAGACACTGGCAGCTTAATACTTTAAGGCTCGTTAAATCAACCCCTGAAACATTTTTTAAATGGAATATTCGAGTTGCGGTACAGGATTTTAAACAATGTCTTTTTGCTTTATGTAATAAATTATAATTTTTAAAAAGGATTTCAAAAATGTATGTCGCATAATATTTATATTATCATTAAAACACGTAAACATTATCATCATCACTTATCCTAATTATTAGGTGTCGATTCATTATATATTTTTCTTTTGTAGTACATAAAAGTTATTGGTAATAGTTTTATGACCAGCAACCTGCCTGATGTCAACCTTCCTTGGGAATGTAATTGTTGTTCAGACAGCATCAAATGGAGTTAGCTTTGGTCCTATTTAAGGCTCTTAGTCAGATTTTACGACACCCACGAGAATCGTAAAGGTTGGTAATATTCATAGCTACCACACAGTACAACAATTTATGAACTTGTGAAGGCATAATACTGACAAGAATAACTGTGAATTAATAACGATGTTTGTGTGGCGACGGAGCAATAATATAATTCACCATCCCTTTGCCTGCTCGTGATTGTCGAAAAAGAAGATTAAGGGATTATATTATAATATGTAAATAACATATAGATTCTATAGAAAAGAAAAAGAAAACTCGAAATAAAGCCCTAAATTCACGCGTCTCATAAGTGTGGCGCAGTAGATCAATTATCCTACTATTTTTTTGGGTTTGAGCTATGGTCAGCGCATCCCTTTCATCGTTGAGCCGACCACCAGTACCGAGTTCCTTGACCTTCGTAGTCAGCCAGACGGAATACTCTCTCCTCTCGACATCTCCTTCATGGTCAGTCGCCGTCGCGCGGTCAGCCTCTCTGCGGGTGACAGAATAATCCCTGGTCTGATGACCCATGGCCTCGACTAGTGCCCCCTTCTATTATTTATTTATTTATTTATTTACTATAAAACTTACATCTATCATTACAGGCAACAAGCCCAATGCGACAGAGTAGTGAACTATCTTAATCTATATTATACCTAGTGTTATGTTCTCACTATCTAAAAAAAAAAAAAATTAAATAACAAACAAGTCACTCTAAACAACAGAGGAAGTAAGCGGCCTTTGTGAATACGTTCAGTGAACACGAGAATAAATCTATTTGGTGGGAGAGTGTGTTAAGCACACGCAGCGCCCGTACCAGCAGTGTGCACTGCAGGAGTTTGGTGCGCGCGCGGGGCACCGCCAGCAGCGGCGGCCGCCGGCGACGACCTATGTATTCGTCCGGAACGCACAGCTGAACCTCCGACAAGATACCTGGATTGTGGATCTTACCGCGCATTACACCGAATATGTAGGTGGCAAGAGCTACTTCCTTATTATGGAGGTTCGAGCCTGGCAGTGGAACGCACATGAGCTTGATGATGCTGATGAATAAAGATTTTAATCTACCTTCTCCAAAGATGTTGAATGATGATGAAATGTAAATTAAAATTTCATCTAATTGTTTTAGTAAAGAAACGATACAATAATTTATCAAATAAAAAAAACTCATGTAAATTAGTGCATGATGGCACTATTATTATTATATTGTATCTCCCAGTTTCACGGCTATCTTCCACATTGTTAAAAAGAGAAGATACCCGGTCCTTTGAAAGGCTTACATGGGGATATGAATCCAACACGCAGAGGCCTTTGGAGAAATTTAATCTAAAAATGGGATGGGACGTCTACCGATGACACTCCATGTCTGCATATAACACACGTGGACTGCCAACGGTAGGTGTAAAACTATTGTGTGATGATGGTATCTAATACATACATGATTATGGGGTTGGAGGTTAAATGGACCAGATTAACATAAAACTATTGATTTAATAACTGTCGTCTGCCTTCAATACCTTTATCGTCTTGAACTTTGGCAGACGGTGACTCGCCAACTCACTGAATGGGCCCTCCAAACGGTCGCCACAGACACGTAGGCCATACGGGCAACAGGAGGGCAACATTGGTGCAAGTGGCTTGGGGTGTCGAGCGGTGCGGCGCCGGTTTCACCATCGCAGTGGTTTCCCCGTAGTTATGCCCTTGAAAATGACACTTCCACCCCTGAGCATATAGCTCTGGCGACCCCTCTCTGACCAGCCGTTTAAGGCAATCCAGAGTTGAGAATCCTGCGGGCACTCTTCGGTTTCCACTCCAGCCAGCCAATAAAGGCCAGCTGGATACGAGGCCCTGACCGACTCTCTGGGGCACTCAGGACCGCAGTGTCGCCACTCACATTCAGCACGCCACAAGCTGCCCTGCGGTTTATTGGCTTTCCTATAAATCTTGTGATACATTTTTTCTTTTATATCAAAAGAATTTAGAGAGCCATATAATAATCCTACGAGTTTTGCGTTAGTCTCATGGTGAGATAACGACTGGCCCAGAGGGTTTTATTTTTATTATTATTATCATTATCTCAGCTCACATACGAGTAAGCCCCGCTATTGAATTCGGGTCTCCCCACAACAGGAGGGAAATTGACCTACTATACTCTGCTAATCAGACGTGTTGGAATAGAGTTTTATGTTGAGTTTTCCTTCTCTTCCATAGATGTTATCTGCATATCCCTTATTAAGGGATATCCTTTAGTCATCTTTTACGACACCCAGGGGCAGATAAGAGTGTAGAATTGTATTCTAACTCCACACGGACATTTGTAATGAATATATTTTATACAGCGATGATTGAAATCAAAATTTGATAACACAACTTTTAAACGAATTATTAAATCAATCAACAGGTTTAAAACAAGGGTAATTAGTTCAATCGTACTTTGAAATAATTTCACTTTAGATAGAGTCGGGAGTGACAGGGTCTAAATTATTGTTAGCTAACTGCAATACAATATCCCGTTTAACTCTCTCTAAACTTCTCAACTTTAACCATTAGAATAACTCACTATCGCCATAATTCAGTCTTGTTTCTGTTTTCAACAACCAATATTAATTAAATTAATTATTACTATAATATTTCTGTTTGGTGTCGGAGTAAGAATACATTTTACCACCCCTATCTTGCTCGTGGATGTCGAAAAAGACGACTGACGGATATAATATGCACATAACAACTGTGCAAGAGCAGAAAAACTCGAGATGAAACTCTATATCAACATGTCTGACCAGCATGGTATAGTAAGTCAAATTCCTTTTCTCATTGTGGAGGAGGCCCGAGCGGAGCAATGGGCTGCGATGATGATTACCGTGTTATTTTTGCTGTATGGTGATGGCTACGGATATTATCAACTCTCACATTGCTCAAGAGTATCGCGAAAGACGACTTAGAGCATCAACCTGGAACAAATCCATCTGATGCTAATTAGTCAATAATTACATATGGCTGTTCATAAATCTATTGTCAAAATTCTACTTTACGGATTTAGAACCATAAACAATATATTTTTTTTTGTATTGTATATATTTTTCTTCTTGTATTGGCAATAAATTTGCACCAAACTATGAGTCACAATTTAATGACTGATTTCTGTAGCGGGTAGATAAAATATCTGTAATAAGGATGACTTGTTGAAAGTGCGATATCTTAGTCCGCCCGTGACCATGAACGCTGTAAAGTATTCGAAACGTCGGACAATCAAAAATCAAATACAAACGCGATAAAGTCTGTAGTTTCATTTACAATGTGTAATACTCACGTAAACAATTAAACAACAGAAATAATTTTGCAATATACACTCATTTGCAAAAAAAACGGGCACCTAAGCAATGAACCATTTCAAATGTTAATATTTCTTTGTTTGATAATTATAGGTAGTTTTATCCACACAATTTGCTAAATTAATAAGAAAATAATCGTTTTCATCAGTATTTCATAAAATTTAGATACAATTTATGGGAAATAATGCTAAACCTCGCTAGTAGTGTATATTCGCTAGTAGTGCATATGCTCATGAAGTAAAAATAAAAAAGTTTTTTTGTTTGTTTTTCTTTAATAAAGTAAAAGCAGATAAATGTTTAGTATCGAGTGTGACCCCCTCTAGCTAAAATCACAGCTTGAATTCGTCTGGGCATGCTAGCGAGTATATCCCGGATACTTGCTTGCGGAATACGTTCCCACTCCGCAGTAATCACATTCTTCAGCTCTCTGATGGTCTGCGGAGCCGGGTGTACTGATCTCACACGCCGTTTCAGAACGTCCCAGACATGCTCTATGGGATTGAGGTCGGGACTTCGAGCTGGCCAATCCAAACGACGAATGCCGACCTCTTGCACATACGCATTAACATCGCGGGATCGGTGGGCGCGAGCATTGTCGTCCATAAAAATCGAGTCTTCACCTAGAGCGGCCAATGCGGGTTGTGCATGAGAAATTAGAACTTCCGTTATGTATCGATGCCCAGTCAGTGAGCCGTTTTCAATGAAGACTAACTCTGTACGATCCATTGAATTTATTCCTGCCCAAAACATAACAGAGCCCCCACCATAAGGTGTGATTTCTTCGAAACATGCCTCTGCAAAGCGTTCTCCTTGTCTTCTTAGCACTCGCCGACGTCGATCTTCACCGAACAGAGATATCCTGGCTTCATCAGAGAACAAAACCCTATTCCAATCGTCTTGAGTCCATGATTCACAATTTCTAGCGAACCTAAGCCTGTGAACTCTGTGCTCACGGAGTAATTTGGGGCCGCGGGCCGGGCGGTGACTGCGTATATTGGCAGCGAGAAGCCTCCTCCTGACCGTCCATAGACTAATATGCACATTTCTTACTTCTTGGAGGTTGTTCTTAAGATCCACATACGAAGATTTGCGATTTCTCAATGCGCGACTCACAAGAAAACGATCATCCCGTGGTTGGGTACATGGTTTTCTTCCAGAACCAGGCCTTCTCTCGACGGAACCAGTCTCCTGATATCGCTGCCAGGTCCTTTGGACTGTCGAGCGACTAACATTTAGCCTCCTAGCCACGAAACATTGGCTGCAACCCTCTTCAAGCAGCGCGATAATTTTGGTAGCTTTTACCACTTTATCTACCATTTTTGATACAGCCAAACAGCATTAAATAAAGCTTTGACAGTCAAGGATATGAAATTAATCGATAAAAATTGAATAAAAGTTATGAAAGTCGATGTTAACTTCTGGAACTTCGCGCCAAAAATGTAGGATAAAAAGGGGTTTTCTGTAAAAATGAACATCAAATGAAAAATTGAATTTAGAACGTACTTTTTTAAATACCACAGCATTTTTAAAACCGGCCAGTAACGTGTACAAACGATTGAAACCTTTTTGGTATTGTATCTTTTTAAATATGAATGAAAATCAAAACCGCCCGTTTTTTTTGCAAATGAGTTTATATTATCAAAGAAAAGTACATTGAGAATAATTAGGATAAAAACAGGATGAGGCTAGTACTGTGTTTATTTATTAACTGAACTGGGTAAACGAATTTTAATATAAAAAAATTATGACAGAATTATTAGACACACAGGTATGTTATTATTTTTCCAAAGGTCGCTAAATATAGTCATAGCTTAGGTTCACGAAGGCTTGTAAGCTTCCTAAGATAATTACTACTACCAGATGATCCTTCAACAGTTTTTTAAGATTCCCACAGAAAAGGCAACGACTTATTGTATTCATAACTCATCATTTACACTCTAAATTATAATTAGTGACATTGTAGACGTTAGCAACCACGAATTGTACCTAATATCACTAGCATTATTCATGGTTGTACTTAAAGCTCTACTACGATAGATAGTAAGTTGTATCTACGATGATCAGAACCAAGAGAATTTACAAGGACGTTCAAGCATGCAGCCATTTATAAAACTTAGCCCAAGCTTAATGCAAAGTTTTTTGTTCTTCTTTCACTTATATTAGAGAAAGAAGGCACGCTGGTCTGACGGTAGATAAGAGAAGATAGATATTAAAATAAGAACAGGACAATAATAATGCATGTCTTTTTCTTCCTAGCACATATACAGCAGCTTAGCACTTCCTTAAGAGGCAAATTAAGTTATTCTATAATACGCTCGTTGAACGAGTTGATAATTGTGTATTATTTCGGGTTTTCTTCTTTTCCGATAAAGTTATTTGCTAATTATGAAAATTAATATATAAAAATAGATAATTATTTTTAATAGCTAACGTCTCTCTTATCGTTAAGCCGTAAGTCACGGCTTAAGAAAAATTCCAAGCACAAAAATCCCGTAAGTATCTTCAATATATTCATAAATAAATCTACTATTTCCAGTATCGTTTTGTTCCCGCCGGCTGAATATTTTTCTATTTAAAGATTCAGCCCTAAGCATTTTAATAAGAAGGCACGTTTTAAAAATTGTAACATTAAGTAATTTACTTTAAATAAGAGATCTCTTTTTCGTGTGATGAGTAAGAATATAATTCACCACACCCTTTCTTGCCCGTGGATATCATAGGAGATGACTAAGGGATGCAGATAGCGTCTATGCAAGAAAAAAACTCGAAATGGAACTCTATCCCAACCCATCTGATCAGCGTGGTATAGTAGGTCTATGTCTATCCTTCTCATTGTGGAGGAGGCTCAAGCCCAGCAGTGGGATGTACGTGAGCTATGATGATGATGAGGAGAACTTTCCATTACTAAGTAAAATTTAATGATTGCGACCTTTATGAGTAAATATAAACCTTTCGGAATAATGTGATAGTTTTAAACACTTCGCATCGCAGCATCCTTTTCTTCAGGAATGCATTAAAGATGCATTCGTAAAGATTATTTGTCGTTGTAATAAAGATAAATAATTAAGCAAACTTTAAGTTATATTTAAGAGGTGTTTTAATATTAGAGAAGTCTAGTATAGTTTAATATTGACACTATACATCCATGCATGTTTTTCTCTGTGGTGATGAATTAAGAATACAATTCATCACTCCCTATCTTACCCGCGGATATCTTAACGTAAACGACGACTGAGGGACAGACGCATATTACATCTATTAAAAAGAGAAGGAAAACTCGAAATAAAACCCTATACTAACCTGTCTGGTGTTGGCTGCCCGCATCGAGCGGCACCTCGTCGGGGTCGGGCCCGATTTGTCGGACGCCCAGTTTGGTTTTCGGAGAGGGCGTTCGACGATCGCGGCCCTGCTGCGCCTGAAGGCCGTGGTAGCGGAGGCCGTCACTGGCGGAGGAGTCCTGTTGGCGGTGTCCCTGGACATCGCCAACGCCTTCAACAGTCTACCATTCAGCTGCATCAGGAAGGGGCTGAGGTATCACGGGGTGCCCGTGTTCCTCAGGCGGCTGGTGGCAGACTACTTGGAGGGGCGCAGCGTCCTCTACGTTGACCGAGTAGGGGACGTTGTGCGAACGCCCATGACGTGCGGTGTCCCACAGGGGTCGGTTCTGGGTCCGACCCTGTGGAACATCGGCTACGACTGGGCGTTGAGAGGAAGCCTCCCACCCGGGCTGGGCGTAATTTGCTACGCCGACGATACACTCGTCACAGCTCGGGGTGGGACGCTAGAGGAGGCGGCACGCCTGGCAACTCTCGGCACCGAGGAGATTGTCAGGCGGATCGAAGCGCTGGGGTTGAGGGTAGCCCTGGAAAAGACGGAGGCCCCTTTGTTCCATGGCCTCCGTACCGCCGGGCCTCCCGCCGGCGCTTCGATCACCGTGAAGTCGGTCACCATCAGCATCCAGGCCCACATAAAATACTTGGGCCTGGTGCTCGACGGACATTTTTGGTTCCGGGAGCATCTCCAACGACTTGTTCCCCGGCTTGTCGGCGCGGCGTCCGCCCTTTCGCGGCTGATGCCGAATGTGGGCGGACCCAGCGCTACGTGCCGACAGCTGTACGCGGGGGTGATCCGGTCGATGGCTCTGTACGGCGCACCGGTATGGGCGGGGTCCCTGACCGTCCGGCTGAGGGCCCTCTTGAGGCGACCACAAAGGGTCATGGCGGTCAGGGCCATACGCGGTTACCACACGATGTCGACGGAGGCAGCGTGCCTCTTGGCCGGAACTCCGCCGTGGGACTTGGAGGCGGAGATGCTCGCCGACATTTATCGGCGGGTGTCGGAGACGCGCGCCCACGGCGGTATGGTCTCAGCTGTTGTATGGTTGCAGGAGATCACCGCCTGGCGGGTCGACGCCCGCCGTGGAGTCATTGCCCGTTGGGCAAACCGGCTGGAGAGTCCTCGGTACGGTGTCAGGACCGTCGAGGCCTTCCGGCCGGTGCTGATGGAGTGGTTGGAGCGGACGCACGGGGTGCTTTCCTTCCGACTGGTGCAGGTGCTGACGGGGCACGGATGCTTCGCGAAGTACCTGCACAAGATTGTCAGGAGGGAGAGCACACCGTCCTGCCACCTCTGCATTTGCGACGAGGACACGGCGCAGCACACGCTCGAGGAGTGTGCTGCGTGGGAGGGGGAACGCCGTGAACTCGTCGCGATTATCGGTGCCGACCTGGCGCTGCCGACCATCGCCAGAGAGATGCTCGTCAGCGTCAGGAACTGGGACGCGGTTGCCGCCTTCTGTGAGGCCGTTATGTCACGGAAGGAGGCGGCGGATCGTGTGCGAGTAGAGATCCTATTCGCCGACACGTTCCACCGCCGGTGACTCGGGCGGCGCAGGCGCGAGTATCTGCGCCTAATGCCGCCCTAGCCGAGGCCGCGGGTGATCGGACCGGAGAATTGTCCGTCACCCGCAGTGTGGCTGGCCGCGCGACTGCGACCGACGTCCCAGGATGTCGAGAGGTGAGGGTACCTGAAAGGGTATTCCGTCGGGCCGACCACTGACGACAAGTCACATCTGCTCCGGTGGTCGGCCCAACAACGAGGTGACGTGGGTACGGGTGGGTTATGGGCCCGCGCGCCATCCTTTCATCGCCCCGGACGGACTGGACCGCGTGTGCGCTTACCATAGCCCACCCATAAAAAAAAAAAAAAAAAAAAAAATACTAACCTGTCTGAGCAGCATGGTATAGTAAGGTCAATTGCTCTCCTATGATGGGGGAAGCTCGAGCGAAGCAGTGGGTTTATATGAGGCGAGATGATCCATCCATGAGCCTGTCAACGTCCACTGTTGGATATATTGCCGCCAAGGGCGAATAATGTACCGACGTCCTCCCCGAGGGGGGGGACGTCGGTCGATGGGAGGGTACCCCAAGTAGGGGGTATTCCGTCGGGCCGACCACTGATGACAAGTAACTCTGCTCCGGTGGTCGGCCCAACGACGAAGGCGATGTGGTTTTCGGGTGGGTTGCGGGTGTTGCGTGCTTACGCCCCTCTGTCGCCCCGGACGGAGTGGTGCGAGGAGCGCGCTGACTGCAACCCACCCCAAAAAAAAAAAAGGCCGAATAATGTTATAATCACCACACTATATAGGCGAGTTGGCGACCGTAGTTGGTCTTATAAGTTCTGTACACCTCGTAGCCATTGTTTTCGATTATCATGAGCAATTAAAGGGTGGTAACTAACATATAGTAGGTATTCTTATGCCGTCACTAAAGATGCTTACTTATATATTTCATAATTTAATATAAAGTTAACACAATTAACAATATTTGTAGTACGTTTTTTGGAGGGCGATGCTCCGAAGGGTCATCGGGGAGTAATGGCACCAATCGTAGGAATGGTGAAGCATTCGGTATCAGTGGTCTGCCCACTGGCGAAGAGGAGGGAACATGATGGCTTATGGTGCCACGCGCTGCCTTCTCGTCACCCTGAATGGAACGGCCAGCGTGTATGCAGACCATAGCAAGAAAAAAAAATGTTTTATAAATTACACCAAATATTTTGTGACAGTATAAAAAAATGGCTGCTTACGATTACTTAGAGACGATCAATTATATGAGGGATGATAGACAAAAATGATTTCATTATCATCATCATCGTCACCGCTGATATACGTGCCACTGCTGGACGCGAGACTCATTCGTAATGAGAGGACAATCGACCTACTATACCACACTGGTCACACGGATTGGTATAGAATTTTATGGTGGGTTTTCTTTCTCTTACGTAGTTGCTCTATGACAAATATATCCCTTAGTAGTCTGACACCTACGGCTAACATAGAGTAGGAATAGTATTCTTACCGCGTCACGAAAATAATGACTTAACGCTTCCAAAATTATTATTAAGTGTTTACCCATTTATTATAAAGAAAACGCTGTCCTCCAACTTATAATATACAAATTACAAATGACTCACCTTTTACAGCGTCATTTTATTATTTTTATTTCTTCAATAAAGCATTTTTATCGGTAGTCCACTGTTTAAAATCTTGTAAAATAAGAAACATCTTTAACTTCACTTTCTTATTCCAATTTCTTTTTTCGTTTTAGTTTCACAGTTAAACAATTATTCAAACCTTTTTGTCAAATTTCAACGATCATGATCGATCAACAAATACATATTTAAAATTAGAACAAATTCCAATTTGAAGCACTTACTACTTTCTTTAATTTTCTATGATAAGTTTTCCGCGGGAAAGCTCGGAAATGGTGGCTTACGGTAGCGTAAGGACGACGCGCTTGCTTTCCATGAAGGTACTAGCGCGTCGAGCGAGAGTTAACCCGCTACGCTAGTGCGCGGTACGATGCGCGAATTGACAAAATATCTTGTGCTTTTATTTATAGTTTGCTAAATTGTTTCTTTTTTATTATCTTATGAAAAATTTAATTTATAAGTTATATTGTCTGTTTTTTTGTTTCATTCTTATGTATCTACATGATGTAGCTACGATGCCAGACAGGATTGTCCACAGATAAAATTTAGATTTGGAGCTGTACGTTAATAAAAACAACAAATAAAATAGAAAGAAAAATAGAAGGATTTTTTTTTATAATTTTAAAAATGATGTTACAATACATATTTACTGTGTGGTGGCGTCTACGAATACTACGAAACCTAACGTGGATGTCGTAAAAATCGACTGAGAACTTTTTCACATTTACCTGAGCCATAACGTTCTTATGACATTTGATCTACAATTACATTCAAAAGGAGGGTTTAGCGTCAGGTAGGTGACCAGCCGGCTGCCACACTTTTGCTATACGTTCTATTAAAGAAGAGTACATATTAAATCGACTCTAAGGAATTGGGATAACAGTAGATTGATTATTATATTACAAAAATAATAATAATAGATATAACACTTTATTCGTATTTTACAAAAAAAAAAGTGCAGCAGAAGTAACAAAGCAATTATGAGCACTACCGACAGAAGTGAAAACTCAAAACTGTGAACAAACAATTGGTATTTTTATATATTCAAATTAATTGTTTGATCTTGAATTAATGTTTGTGAATATAAAATTTTCACATTTATCTTGCTTTGATATATATTGGCATAGATATAGTGACATTGACATAGCTACAAATATAAATGAATGATGAAGAATTACGTGGATTTACTTTTTTTTTATTGCAGATGGTGGAAAACGAGCAGACAGTACACCCGATGGTAAGTGTTGCTGCCGCTCATGGACCTTTGCAAGACCGCTGCCTACCGTAAAGAAAGTGAAAGTCCCTAAACCCACGAAACGCAAACACCCTCAGAAAGTTGGGTTTCCGTCTCTTTCGCTGGACGAACGAAGCGCAGTAACATATTGCTACTATTCGGATGTCGAATTTCTGCAAGAGTGTGGTACTACCCCGGACAGACCGGCCCGCGGCTGTAGACATATAACTGTCAACAGTGTGGTCCTACCACTAGTGACTCCCTATCCAAACGTGAGAAGTTATCACTTCAAAAAAGCACTACTGTTATATAGATGTAGTTTTAACAATCGTTTTAAACACTTTCCCTTAAAAACTAAGATCTTTCTATCTTACAGTCACACAGTCTCCCTCTATTTCTAATACCTAAAGGGCCTCGGCCTTGGGTCTTGTCACGACGTCAGTCTAGAAATCCAATGGTCATCAATCATCCTGGCTAAATAGCCAGTGCCAGCCGAACCGGCCATTTGATATTTTAAGTGCATCAATAACTTTGGTCCTCTCTCGTGTAGATTTATGTGGGATCCTTTGTACTGTTCTCACAGTTGTGATGTTCCTCTCCAAACTTCGTTGCCAGGATTTAATTTTGCTTTTCACTCGTACTGTATATTTTCATGTCTGACATCCGTAGGTAATAGAGGGGAGCAAGCAGGTGCCAATAATTTTTCTTCTTTAAATTTATAGGCATTTACAGGCTTTAAGTATTTTTTTCAAGCTCCAGAATTTTCTCCACACATCTGAAATTCTTCTTTCCACTTCTAAATCGTTACTTTGTTTATTGAGAGAAATTTGTTTACGTAGGTATATGTAACTCTCCTCATATTCCAATGGTTTTTGATTAAGATATAAGGGGGATTTAATGGTGTTAGTCATAATCTTTGTTCTGTTTAGATTCATTTCTAATCCCACCTCATAGCTCACAGATTTCAGTGACTGAATCATAGACTCTATTTCTCGAGCGCCTTCGGATAGTAGAATAATGTCGTCTACGAATCTTAGATGGCTGATAAATTTATCGTTATTGTTTAGCCCTGTTTTGACCCAATTGAGCTTGTTAATGACCATCTCTAGCACTGCTATAAAAATCCTCGGAGACAAAGGGTCGCCTTGCCTTACACCTCTCCTTATGGATATCGGCAGTCCTGTCGTCTCAAGCTTCACTCCACTACTACAGTTGTTCAGTTAAATACAAGTATCATATAAATAAATATCATATAATAAACATCACGTTAAATACAAGTATATACTTGTATTTAACGTGATGTATGCTTAAAGCTGTCCATATAGAGGAGTGAATGAGTGTGTCGAAGGCTTTCTGATAGTCGACAAACGCCACGTAAAGTGGTCTCTTGTCCTCACTGTATTTTTGATTATTTTCTCAATTACGTGGTTATGATCTATCGTAGAAAATCCATGTCTAAAACCAGCTTAGTCTATTAATTGATGTTTTTCTATACTCCTACTAAGCCTTATTTCGATTATTGATGAAAAAAGTTTGTAAAGTGTGGCCAGTAAACTAATAGGTCGTTAGTTGCCTATATCAGTTGATTTTTTCCTTACTACAATTTAATATTTTATGAACGTATATTATATTTAAGGAAGAAGAATTGATATATATTACTATTATAAAGCTAAAAAAGTGTTTATTTGAATTATTATGTTTTCTAATTTCAAGGACGACCAAATGATAATTGATTCCAAAAAATGGATTGTAACATATAGCTTATTTATCTATATATGCTATAATATATAACACTGCGACAAATAACTGAAACTACGTCTATAAATATTATTAACTAGCAACTCTCCCTCGCTTCGGTTTCAGTCGTCTTTTTTGCGTAGAGGGAACTACTCCCCTATTCCCTCCTCCTCCTATTCCCGTGAGAATACCGGGATAAAATATAGCCTAGGTTACTCCCTGATATTATAGCTTTCCATTGGTGATAGAATTTTTGAAATCAGTCCAGCCTATTTGAAGATTTCCCGGCACAAACAGACAGACAGACAAAAAAATATAAAGTGTATTTTAGGCATATGTATAGTGCAAATAACCGTGTGAGCATAAAAAAGCCCTCAGTGTTTTTGACATTACAAATAGACACTCCAATTTTATTTATTGGTATAGATATGGTAAGATAGCAATGTTCTGCATAGTCGGCGTTACATGGCTACGGTTAAAATAATAAATCTGACGATCGTTATTGGTATTAATGTCATGGTCCAATTGCGTTTTCAATTAAAATAAAATTGATAATTAATTTTTCCGTGTGGTGACGGGGTAGGAATACAATTTACTCTGCTCCGGTGGTCGGCCTGCTCCGGTGGTCGGCTCAACAACGAAGGCGACGTGCATCATGGGTGGGTTGCGGGTGTGCGTGCTTACGCCCCTCTTTCGCCCCGGACGGAGTGGTGCGAGGAGCGCGCCGACCGCAACCCACCCCCAAAAAAAAGGAATACAATTTACCAACGATACTGCGAATAGACTAATGGATTTATCTATCCAAATGAAAATTTTAAAGCAAATCTTTTTAATAAGAATGAATAGTAGGTATTTAAAATTATATACACAAGTTTTCCATGTGGTGACGGAGTAAGACTACAATTCACCATCCCCACTCTTGCCCGTGGGTGTCGTAAAAGATGACTAAGGGCGATAATATGCATATAATATTATGTTTATGTATGTATATATGTATTTCTATGTGTATATATCTATATATATATATATATATATATATATATATATATATATATATATATATATATATATATATATATATATATCTATATATATATATATATATCTATATATATATATATATCTATATATGTGTATTGTTTGCGTGTATTGTGTATAAGAATATATTTGCTATATTTGGATAACCAAATTTTACAAATTACCACTTACAGTGTATTGCACCTGCCTAAATTATTTCTGCTCCACCTGAAGTTGACTGGTAGAAAATGCCTAATGCCTAATCCACCTTGTACCTTATTTTTGTGTGCTAAAGTTTAAATAAATAAATAAAATATTTATGCAAGAGAAGGAAAACTCGAAACAAAACCCTATACCAACACGTCTGACCAGCATGGGTAAATCAATTTGCCTCCCATGGAGGAGGAGGCCCGAGCCCAGTAGTGGGACATATATGGGCTGAGATGATGATGATGATGTTACACGTACTGTGTAGTACATACAGTTTCTTAAGAGACGACTAAGCGTTTTACATTAACCAGCGCCGAAAACATTTGATGGCGTCGGTTCAACAATTGTATTCCCAAGAAGGATTGACGTCAGGCAGGCCAGTCAAGAAACTATTACCAAAACTTTAACAATATGTACTATACATGGTGACATTTTTATCGTCTTACAAAAAAAAACCATAAAAGTATCCGACCAAAGAAATATATCTAACATATTTAAATGTTCAATCATCATCATCATCATCTCAGCCCATATACGTCTCACTATTGGGCTCGGGCCTCCTCCATAATGGAAGGGTAATTGACCTACTATACCATGCTGGTCAGACGTGTTTATATAGGGTTTTATTTCAAGTTTTCCTTCTCTCGCATAGATGTTGTATGCTTTTTATATTTCTTAGTCGTCTCGTACGATTACCCACGGGCAAAATAGGGGGTGGTGAATTGTATTCTTACTCCGTCACCACACGGAAAAATGTTCAAATAGTAAAATGTAAAAATATCAAATGATTGAACATTTGTGTGTGAAGTGAAGTTATAAAAATATAATAAAATAAAATAAAGTTAATATTTTGTTACAGCCTGTTTATCATGTTTACATTTTAAACAAAAGTAATCATGCGGCATTTCGTTAGCCAATCATAGATACGAAGTCCACGTGGACGGCTTTTATAAAGCGTAATTCCCTACGCTAGATACCTAACAGGTATCCTTTGCGATGCCCGATTGGCGCCGCGGTCAAGCGGTCGTAGTACCTACATACTACATCAGCTGTGTTGAATACCTATGCGCTCGATACATATTGTTTCATTACTATTTTAATTAGTAATTATTTATAATAACTTTTAATAAAAAATATTCTAGTAAATATTGTTTTTAACCTTTTAATTGTACGAATGAATAGTAGATACTGGATACTTTAATTGACCTGGTTTTGTAAGACGACATAAATGTCACCGTGTATAAGAAAAGTGCATATTGAGTCGACCGTTTATTAGACAGTTGACCCTTGTTCGTGTATTTTGCCTGCATGATTTAAAATGTATGGTACTTTTAGCAGAGCCTGTGAAACAGTTTAGGTACAGGTTTATATGGAGTGGTAGGACCACACACTGTCGACAGTTATCTGTCTACAGCCGCGGGCCGATCCGTCCGGGGCAGTACCACACTCTCGCAGAAAATCGACGTCTGAGTAGTAGCGATTTGTTACTGCGCTTCGTTCGGTGAGCGAGAGAGCCGGAAGCCCAATTTTCTAAGGGTGTTTGCGTGTGGAAGGTTTTGGTGGTGCCCTTGGTATCACCAAGCCTCAATGGATGCATTCACACTCCCTTCAATTTCTTCGCGGTAGGCAGCGGCCTTGCAGAGGTCCATGAGCGGCAGCAACACTTACCATCAGTTTTTACACTTACCATCTGTTTGCTCGTTTGCCAGCGTTTGCAATAAAAAAAAAAAAAGGCACTCTGTTTCTAAAAGAAAAAGCTCACCACACGCAAATGTTGGTGCTTTATTTAACAAATATGCTTGTATGAAATTGATTATAAGTTATTACTCTTAGAATTTAACTAAAAAGAAGGTTCGTCGCAATCCAGCAAGAAAAGTATTTAATACTTTATAGATCTCTAAAAAACATTAATGTTTTTAAAACGATGTTTTTGTACATCGATGGTTATTCGAAAACATCGATGTTCTTGGTTTCTATATTTGCATCCCTACACTTTATGAGACTGTCTTGTATTACGGCATATAGGAGGGACTTCACACTTGACGTCATAGTAAAGTGATATTTAACTACCTACACTTTCCCACACGCTCGTCGAGCACCAGACCTAGATATTTCGTCTCAATGAGCCTAGATCGGCAATACTGCGGGTTTGAAACCACTACGCCCTTTCGTTGCCCTGAATGATTAGGGGTGAGGTTGGATCATAAGACACTCAAAAAAAGTTAGTTTTTGTGACCCAACAACTTTTGAATGAATTAATGGGGCGAAATACATTTTTAGTTTCAAGTAATATTTATTATACGGACATTGCCATTAAACAGCGCACACAACAGCAAAATGTAAGTCATTTATGCCCATATTTCTCAATTATTTTACTACACTAGCTGACCCAACAGACGTTAGTCTCTTCAAATAAGCGCCACCTACCGGGTCCAATGGTGAATCTAAACCATTCTCAAATCCCCTTGAACATGCACATAAAATTTCATCAACATCGGTCCAGCCGTTAAGGAGTTCAGTGACATACACACGTACACAATAAATTTATATACAAAGATAGCCGACCCAACAGACGTTCTTCTTTTCAAGTTAACAAAATAGTAATAGGTATTCTTCTTGAAATCGATCGTAGCGCCACCACGTGCATAAAAAATTTCATCAGGATCGGTCCAGCCCTTTAGGAGGAGTTCAGTGACATACACACGTACAAAAGAAATTTAAATATAAAGATATATAGTCAAAACAGGATCAACATAAGATAGACTACAAGCTATGTTGAAATTACAGCTTTAAAAATAGGTCAAAACTCCACAGCTATATAAATGAGACTTGAGCTATATAAATAAATATATAATGAGGTGCGTTATGGGGACGCGCGCCGCCCCTCTGTCGCCCCGGACGATCCCCTTAAAAAAAAGCTATATAAATGAGACAAAATCAATAGATCTATTGATTGTTTTCGCTAAATTGGCTCAAACAGAGGATTTAATGATAAGATGAAATGTGCCTATTAGTATGTATAACATTTCCTATCATATAGCTAAAGCCTAAATATTAAAAGAAAAGTAACAAAATAGATTTTATTATTGTTTTTCAGGCAACTATGTTATAAAAGTCAACAACTTTAGTATTCTCGTATAGATCTTTTCACATTTTCTGATTAGCATTTATGATGTCTAATCAGAGAATATCTCGTAAACATTGGTCAGTTAGAAACAGTAGATAAAAAAGTTGTAGTTATTATGTCGAGACAACTGTCGTTAGATGGAATCTTTTATTTTATTTTTTAAAGACAATCAGACTAAGTAAATAGTCCTTGTAGTCCGTAGATGTCTTATGTTGGTTATAGGGCTCCCCACGAGAAAGCTACTCGGAACAGTCTTGTGCCGCTTGCATCCAACGGTTACCTGCAACTTACAAGATGTCGTCAGTCCACCTAGTAGGCGGTCTTGCTACCTGTCTGCGCGGCGTAACCTATAACATATAATTAACGTAAATAAATTAAACCCTAAACTTTGAACAACAATTACGGTATCATACAAAAGGCCAACTCTATACGAGCGTATCAGTAGTCCAATGAGTCAATCTGTAGCAACCTGCAAAATATTTTTTTTAGCATTTGGAATAACCATCTAACCATTATCCATTCTTATTGTCATTTTCAAGTGGAGTTAACAACTCAACTTTTAGACACAAGCAAACTGGGATAATGCCGTAATTTCCAAGCTGAACACGGCCGACTGAGGTCCCAGGAAGGGGATGTCAAGAGGAGAGGGTACTGCCTCGGGGTATCCCGTCGGGTCGACCGCTGAACACAAGGAACTCGGTTCCAGTGGTGGGACAAAGACAACGACAAAAGCGATGTGCTATGGGTGGGTTATGAGACCGCGCGCAGCCTTTTTGTCACCCCGGATGAAGCCGGGCGGTGGGTGCGCTGACTGTACAGTGGCTTTGGCAGATAAAAGGTACCAAAGGTGTGTAAAATACCGATCTATTTTCGTCAAATTATTAAGCGTGATTTTTTTATATTACCTTCAGAGCGTTATTAAAAATCACGTTATTCATTGCCAGACACTTAACATAGTGGCAACCCCTTGCCAGACACCCTTAACGTTCATGAAATTATAATTCTACTTGCGATATATATGGTATAAAAGCTATTTTTATATATAATACTTGGGTAATGAGTAGATGATGTTTCCTTAGTAGCCAGACATTTTTCATAGTTCCAAACCCTTGCCAAACAAAGTAGCCCAACCTCAAAAGGAAAAATACGGCTAAACACGGACGTCAAGGATCCAGTACAGTGTGAGACCACATCGTAGCCTGCTAAAAATAAAAAACAAAAAAATGTCTGTATTGTAAGCGCGTTGGCGATTGCAGTTGGTGCATATTGTAAATTTTCTATCAGGGCACTGCTTCCCGTTCTTCTAGTCATTACTCAAGTCTGGTTTTGTAACTACCCTGAAAAGATGAAGGACACAAGTCACTTTTAAATCGCCATCATACAAGGCAAATAATCCTTATTCTGACTAATATTGTAAATGCGAAAGTAAGTTTGTTTGTTTGTTACGTTTTCACGCTTAAACCACCCAACCAATTTCAAAAATTGTTTCACCAATGGAAAGCTATAATATCAGGGTGTAATATAGGCTATATTTTATCACGGTATTCCCTCAGGAACAGGAACTACGCGGGTAAGACGATTGAAACCGAAGCGAAGCGAGGGCGGGTTGCTAGTATCCTTACTAATATTATAAATGCGAAAGTAAAGATGTTTGTTTGTTTGTTACGCTTTCACGCTTAAACCACCGAACCAATTTCAAAAATTGTTTCACCAATTGAAAGCTATAATATCAGGGCGTAACCTAAGCTATATTTTATCCCGGTATTGCTACGGGAACTATGCGAGTAAGGCGACTGAAGCCGAAGCGAAACGAGGGCGGGTGCTAGTATTCATATATTTCTTAATCAATATCCGCATTCATCATCATCGCATCATCGCAGCCCACACTCGTCCCACTGTTGGGCTCGGGCCTCCTCCATAATGGGAGGGAATTTAACCTACTACACCATGCTGGTCAGACATGTTGGTATAGGGTTTCATTCTTGTACGACATCTACGGGCAAGATAGGGAGTGGTGAATTGTATTCTTACTCCGTCACCACACGGAAATATATATCCGCATTGGTAGTAGCATTATGGTATTTTATTAATAACCTCAGATAATAATTCCGTGTGGTGACGGAGTAAGAATACAATTCACCACTCCCTTTCTAACCCGTGGATGTAGTAAAAGATGACTAAGGGATATAATATGCATTTAGCGTCTATGCAAGAGAGGGAAAACTGGAAATAAACCCTATACCATCCCATCTGGCCAAAGTAGGTCAAAATCCCTCCTGTTACGGAGGAGACGCGAGCCTAGCAATGGAACATACATGAGCCGAAATTATGATGATGAATATTAAATTATCATCATCATCTCTGCTTGTATACGTCCCGCTACTGGGTGTCGAGCCTCCTTCATAATAGCCCGCCTATAATATAATATTGATCCACTTTTGTTAGACGGGTTAGTATTGGGATTTATATCGAGTTGCCTTCTCTTGAATAGAAATTATATGCACTATCCCTTAATGGTATTTTACGGCACTCACGGGCAAAATGGAGAGTAGTGATTTGTATTCTTACTCCATCACTACACGGGCAATTATGTGAATCTATTTATATCGTCGCAAATTTACAGCTTAATGTATCACTAGAAGTCTTAGATCTTTAAACGAGCAATTCTTGTACATTTCTATATATATTTCTATATTTTCAGAATCTCGGATCATCACCAATGATTTTCTAAAGGTTTCGGGGGCAAAAATCGATCGAGCTAGGTTTTATTTATAGAAAATGTCGTCTTGTCGGTGTTTTTAGTAAATTAATAAAATGTCATAAAATGTCATTAGAATAGGAATGTAAATTTAATCGTCGCCGTCAAGAGTGACAACAACTCAGTTGGGAAGTTGTCGAGTCGCATTCAAACAGCCTGAGACCGGACCTCAATGATTCTGTTTTTTAATTTTTGATATCTTTCTCATTATTTAATTTTTTTAAATTAATAAATATCTAAATATAATACAAAAAAAATATACTGAGCAGAGCTCGGTCAACCAGATATTAATCCTATTATGATAGCTGTCGATTTTAGACACAGGAACATAAATATGACATTATTTTACAGTTCATAGAACTCACTATTATTTCTTCCGTATGATGAGGGAGTTATAATACTATTCATAGTGGTGAAGCCCTATATTACCCGAGGGTGCAGTTAAATACGACTAAAGGATATGACATGCGTATTAAATCTCAAAAAAGTAAACTCGAAAAAAAATCTAATGTAGTAGATCAATTTCGCTGCTATAGTGGAGAAAGCATGAGCGAAGCAATGGTACGTATAGGAGCTGAAATAATGATGATGGATAATAATGTTTATACTTAAAATTAAATTTAAATTCATACTTACCGCTAGCGCCGTTGCAATGGCTACATCATCATCATCATTGCAGCCCACATGCCACTGTTGGGCTCGGGCCTCCTTCACAATGGGAGGGCATTTGACCTACTATGCCATGCCGGTCAGACATGTTGTTATAGGGTTTTATTTCCAGTTTTCCTCCTCTTGCACTGATGTTATGTGCATATTATATCCCATAGTCATCTTTTACGACATCCACGGGCAAGATGGATGGACGGACTGGTGAATTGTATTCTTACGCCGTTACCACACGGAATATGTCTATATGTCTGACAAAAATAGTTTCATTGTATGAATATTAGCATACGCTCGTTATTATTTTGTCTATGCAGTTTAGCTAAAAGGTAATGGTTATTTGTGTATGTCATTATATGTTAAAAAAATTAGGAGTGTTAAAAATCATGTTGGTCTTGTTCAATATAAAATTCAATTGAAAAAATACGTGTGACGATGCGCATTTTCACAGCATAGGGGGTACATCAGGGGTACATCAAAACCTGTAACATGGTAGTTTGACGGCGATTTTAATTCATCATAGGAAATTAGTTAATATTATTTAATATTTTCAATCTTTTCAATCGAAGAATGACGCTAAATTATATCTACTATGATATCGTCGGCGTAAGTGGTAGAAACGCATGCAACATCTATTTTATAATTTGACTATAAAGCATTAAAATATTGCTAAATTTTAATTTGTAGACATTGTAGTCGTTCTGTTGAGGTCTTTCAGTTTAGATACTAATGCTATTTAGGCATAACGTTGCATATATTTAAAAACGTAAAAATACAAAAATACAATACATATTTCTCACTGTAAACAGGCACACAATATTTCTATAAGATATGTCAAATACAAATTAACTGCAGATTGTGAATATTTTGAAAATAATAATCTGGAAAAATTACATAATTATTATTTTAGAAATATTTCCATTTTTAAAATATGCCAAATAACAGAAATTTATTAAATAGGTAGGTACTACAGATATAAACGAAACAAACACGAAAACCTACTTTAATAACACGGTATTTGTTCTATAGTATAGATACAATAGCCGTATACCGCTATGCGGTAACATGTTGAACACGTATTAAAATTGACGTACATGACTTCCTACATACATAAATACACGTCCCTTTCTCTTTTAATGCACGGATGTTATACATAATTAAGACAATATTACCAATCGGCTCGTTGGTCTAGGGGTATGATTTTCGCTTAGGGTGCGAGAGGTCCCGGGTTCAAATCCCGGACGAGCCCAAACCTTTTCATTTTTGTTTTTTTTTTTTAATAAAACCTTTTATAAAAATACTGACTTTGTATTTAGCTAAAAATTTTAGAAAAGAAAAGGAAAACTTGAAATGAAACCCTATACCAATATGTCTGACCAGCATGGTATAGTAGTCCTATTTTCCTCTTTGTGGGGATGGGCTCAAGCCCAGCAGTGGGACGGGTACGAGCTATGACGATTAAACTAAAAAATACAGATTCAAAATAAATATTATATTTATAGATATCTTAATATTATCCATATAAATCGAATCGTTACTGTAACAGAAACTACGCTTTGTTACAAATTAATTAATGCTTACCGAAGTGTGGTCTTATTATGAGCTGTGAATCTTTGAAGGGAGAGAAAAGCTTGTCCTCGTTGCCTTTACTCATGAAAACACTTATTGCAGTCGTTTTCAAAAATATTATAGAAAATATTATTTTGTCGGTGTTTTTAGTTAATCAATACAATGACATAAAATGTCATTGGAATAGGAATATAAATTTAGGCGTCGCTTTCAACAGCTCAGTTGGGTAGTTGATGTGGGCGGGGTCCTTGACCATCCGTCTGAGAGCTCTCTTGTGGCGTTCACATAGAGCCATGGCGGTCAGGGCAATATGCAGATACAGCACGGTGGCGACGAAGGCAGCGGGACTCCCCTGTGGTGCCTGGAGGTGGAGATGCTGGCCGAACTTTACCGGCGGGAGTCAAAGATGCTAGCGGGCTAGATTGCTGTAAATTTACAAATAAAATATGATTTTCTTGGAACGAGTTCACATTAAAGAACACCTTAATTAATTAATTTCATCAAAATGAAACCTTATCATTTCCTTTTAAATAGGTAATAAAGGTCAGATTAAAATACCTGCATCGAACGCAAAAGGGACAAGTATATATAACTGTGGGGGATATAAATAATGAAGGTCGATGTCAGCTAAGGTTACGGCCTCGATTTTATACGCTTTCGTAGATTACCAAGTGTCAGTTTATACTAAGCTAGGCCAGCCAGCCAACTGTAAAGATCACATTCTCGAATAATTACCTTAATGGCAGGACCTTTTTACATGTATCTTAAATTATAACGATTCAATAAGCGAGAATAACGTCATAAAATCCAAATTAAAGCTTTTTAAAGTCCAAATATCAGTGTGGTGACTAAGGAAATACATTACACGACCCCTTCTTTCGTGTCTTATGAGACGACTATGGAGTGCGTACGTAATATTACTAGAAAAGAAGGCAAACTTAAAACAGAAACCTACTTTTCCAGATGCATGTCATCTCATGCCTGGAAATGTGAGGTATTTCGAATGCGTCACATTGCATACAATTGTGGCCTATAAAATGTAAGACAAAGTTTTCTGTGAGCTAAAAATACTAGCAAAGCTTACATTACTCTTGAGTAACTTAAAATACGACTAAGAAAACGTCGACCTGGACCAATTCCATCTGATGCTATCTGGTCAAACCGCAGAGTGTTCACGTCAGGCAAGCGCTCCTAAAATAATTGCCAATAATATTTTTGCAATGTGTACGATAGAAGAGCAGTACATATTTTGTCGATACCAAGAATTAAAAAAAGGATAAAAATGATGATAGCGGTTCGGTTTGAGAAACTTCAGCGCTAACTAGGCCGCGTAAGAATGTAACAACCATTCGAGGCTAACATATGTTGACAGCCGTCTAAGACGTATGGTATTGCGGGCCGGCTACGAATGTTAAGGATTCAGTGGTCAGCTCAATGAAGACAGGAAGGGTATACACTGGGTTTAAGGGTTGCGCGCCGCCCTTTCGTCCCTGCACCTACACCATAGCCTGCGAAAATAAAAAACGTCTAGTACTTAAGAGAAACATAAGAATCTAACATTCCAAACAAGCAGAATACAAACAGACATTCCATCAGCAAAAAATATGTATATTGAAAATGCTAATGTATTAGATAACAATCTATTAAATAATACGTCATTAACGTTACAATCTTATCACACACCGACTTTGGTTGCTAAAAGAAAATAAAAAAATCTTTTATTAACGCCTATTTTATCATTAATTTTTGCTTTTAACGAATCAAGTATGCATCGATTTAGCTAACCCTGGTAGATTGCATTTGAAATGAGACCGCTTTGTGCCATTAACGAACTGATTTCCACATTCATTTTTTAGGTTATCTTTCATCTCCATTGAATTTATTTAAGTTTATGTTTAAGTTGGTGTATGCTCCGTGCTATGACGGAGTAAGAATATAATTCACCAACCCCTCTCTTGCGCGATACGCATACGTACGTATCGTAAAAGATGACTAAGTGATTAAATAAGTCTATAACATATATGTAAGAGAAGGAAAACACGAAATTAAATTCTATACCAACACATCTGACCTGCGTAGTTGGTATAGAATAGTAGGTTAATTGCCCTCCCATGATGGAGGAGACTCGAAACCAATAGTGGGACGTATATTGGCCGAGTCGCTGATGTATTATATGTTAGTAAAGTCCCCACAATACAAAGGTTATTTCTTAAGTGTAGGATATTGTATAAAAAAAAATAAACAACAATAAAGAGTCTTCAAACAATGACAGGTTATGAATATAATGTATATCCATTACTTTCCCGTAGATAGTTAAAAGCCAGATAAAGAATTATCTGGAGAATGGGCAGCAGCACTCCCCACGTAAAGTTACTTCACTTCAATCACCAATCTGCCTACCAGACATGGTGAATAAAGCATTATATAGTCCTGGGTAGGTCTATATCGATCATTGGACGTCGACAGTTTGATGGCTAGATGGATATACAATTTAGATTGTATGATGTTCATTTAATAATACAACATATAACCTACCATTTCTATCCCCCTGATGTAGAAAAAAGGGGCTAAAAGACGCAAGCAAAAAAAGGAATCGAAAAAAAAGGAAATGTGAACTCCTTATGTCATTTCGTTAGCCATCATAGTAGTAATCCAATTATACTCCTAGTATCGACAAGGTTTGGAGTTTGCCGTGTAGTGATAGAGTTAAAATACAGTTCACCCATCTCTTGCCATGTCGTAAAAACGACTAAGAGATATCCATATAACAACTATGCAAGAGAAGGAAAACTCGACATGACACGTCTCACCAGCGTGGTATAGTAGTTAAATTTTCCTTCCATTATGGAGGAGGACTTATGTAGGCTGCTGAGAGATCTAGAAAGTTCTTAACTAAGAGTGAGATGTATATAGGAAGAAAAAGAAAAACCATAACATCGTGTCAATGGGTCGTGCCATTATCATCATCATCATAGCATATATTATATCCCTTTGCTGGGCTCAAGCATCCTCCATAATAGGACAAAAATTGACCTACTACACTACACTTATCCATGGTTGGTGTAGGTTTTATTTCCAGTTTTCCTACTCTTGCATAAATGTTATATGCATACTATATACCTTTTCTGTGTGGTAACAGAGTAAGAATACAATTCACCACACTCTATGTGTCGTAAAAGACGACTAAAGGTTGTAATATGCAGATTACATTTATACAAGAGAAGGTAAACTCGAAATAGAGCCCTATACCAACACGTCCGACCAGCGTGGTATAGTAGGTCAATCTAGACCTAACTCTTAGAACTAAATAAAATTCCTTAAAAAGGTATCTATTAACATTTTTAATTACATTAGGGTCACCTTTCAAATAACTATTTCCAAAATAAGTACAACAATTTTGTTTTTTCCGTGGAAGGATTGCCTCCTCAATGATTTTTGTATTTGGTGCAGATATAATCTTACATTATGTTTTGTAAGCTTTATGTCCTAGTATTTGTAATTATTATGTTCTAGTCCTAGAATAATAACGTATAGAAAAATAGTGTCAGTACTTCGAACTTTAAAAATTTGAATCTAAAAATACTAATGGCGGGCAGACGATTACACACGTACACACGGAAACCACTATACAAATTATGAAATCAAATTTTGTTTTTATTAACATAAATCGTCGAAATACTTTTAAAAGTAATGTTAAAAACTTTTTTATGTTTTTCAAATGTGTTGTAGCACCATTTGAATGCACAAGCCGTCATAATTACCTATTTATTTTTTAAGAGTTGCGTACGTTCGTGCAGTGCAATGACTTGTACATTACGGGACTATTCCGGCGTAGGCTCCATTAGGCTCCAATTGATATGCCTCACTTTTTGTGCATGGACTTACCTTCTATATGTTATTATTCTAAGATTCTAGTCCTAGCAAATGCAACAGAATTAAACTTTAAAAAACCATTATTATATATTTAAAATATCCAACACATCTGACCAGTGTGGTATAGTAAATCAATCTCCTTTCTATTCTGAAAGACGCTCGAGCCTATTTTTCCTAACACACTCACACATATGTATATATTTATTACTAAACTTATAGAATATAAACTGTTTAATTCTGAGATTTCACGGATACTCTTTTCTTCTTTTCCTACAGCCCTATATGTTCAAATATTGAGCGCGGACTTTATTCACGAGGAAAAAAAAAGTAAGTAGTGCTGGCTAGTTGCATTGAGACACGCTAGTTAGACTGGCAGCTGGGTTTTTTTTTTTTTTTAAATTCCGGGTTTGTTCCCGGCACCGCAAGCCTCTAACATAATTAGTGATTACCTAATCTTATTTTATATTTGGACAATCAGTTATTCAGAGCTCCATTCAGAGCTACTTATCTTTATTGCTACTTATGTTTAATTAATAATAGCACTCATATATTACTTAATGTAGTAAAATTATTACATTAGCTTATGCAACAAGTCATATTCTTTTTCATTCTATGGCAGCTGGGTTGGTTGTTAGGAGTTATTCTTCTATTGCAGTAACTTTGTCCTTTTAAATCTCTTAGTCACCTTTATAATACCTACAAAAGAGAAAAGGGTAGTAAAATGTATTTGCATTCTATTCATCATTTCAGTTCATATACGTCCCACTGTTGGGCTCTAACCTCCTCCACAATAGGAGGGAAATTCACCTTACTATACCATGCTGGTCAGACAAATTGGTAAAGGGTTTCATTTCGAGTTTTCCTTCTTTTGCATAGATGTTATATGTGTATTATATCCCTTATTCGTCTTTTACGACATCCACGGGCAAGATAGGGAATGGTGATACGTATTCTTACTCCGTCACCGCACGGAAAACTTACTCTATTACTGTACACAAAATATTAAAAAAGCGCCTGATTTCTTTATATACGCAATAGGTTAAAATACGTTTCTTCGGTTATATAAGGAATATTATAAACACTTTCGTATCAAACATTCAGAATAAAAGCTGTACCTAATAAAAAGCAATAAAATGCAGCTGCTTGCTGGCATCGAGTTACTTTCTAGTTTTTACTTTATATTTATGAAAATCTACCAATCGATAAGTGGGTATTTTGTTTTTGTGTGGAGTTCAACTCGCGGATTAAATGTATAATGTGACATCTCTTCCTCATGGGAGTCATATTATCAGGAGAATGCACAGCACCACTTTTCGAGGAAATTGAAATACCAACTGCGATCGCTAACACGCTTGTTAAAAGTGGCGACTGTAGTATTACCTACCTTGGCGATATATAATATAAGACTGGATGGATTCTGCCTTCATAAAATAATTGACTTAACGAAGCCACAATGATCATCGTTATCAAAATCCTTCGCAAAAGAAAAGAAGAGAAATTGACCTGCTATAATGCACAGGTCGTATAGGTATAATATTTTATTTAGAGTTTTCTTCACTTGCATTGATGTTATTTTCATGAAAAATATAAATAAGCAGAACAATAGAAAGAAGAAAGAAAAATAATTTATTACCTTTACGGGAGGGACACGTACAAAAACATAGAATAAAAGTACAATAACATAAAATAATAAATAATATAAAATAGAAAATACAGCGTAAATAACAAGACTAGGGTCCGCTTCTCAGAGGAAAAGGATAGCTGCTCAGCATAATGTTGAGTTAGCTACTCGGTAAAATGAATACTATAACGCTGTTATTCTGCAGCGTCCTGCAACGTTCGTCAAAAAAAGATACTCTGAAAGAAAAATCTATGCCAGCACATCTAGCCCTTTTTCCTACCATAATGGAAGGGCCGTGACTAATTATGTATGTCAAGTTCATGACATTATTGTTAGAAAAATTAAACTAAAAATAAAACCCTATACCTACCAACCCCATCCAGCATTGTATAGAAACATAGTACGACAATTTTTCTCTTTTTATTGAAGAGATTCCTATCCAACAATGGACACCATATTAGTTGAAAAGACACAAAGCATTTGTGTAACATCATCATCATCATCATCGCAGCCCGCATACGTCCCACTGTTGGGCTCGGGCCTATCCCACAATAGGAGGGAATTTGACCTACTATACCATGCTGGTCAAACATGTTGGTATAGGGTTTAATTTCAAGTTTTCCATCTCTTGCACAGTTGTTATGTGCATATTATATCCCTTAGTCGTATTTTACGACATCCATGAGCAAGATAAGGAGTAGTGAATTGTATTCTTACTCCGTCACTACACGGAAAACATAAATGGTCCATTTTCACGAAAGATTTCAAATCGTCCTTTAAACCTAACGGAGGTTAAAGAAAAAACACCACAAGTATTTATCATAATTTATTGTCTTAGAGTTATTAAAATAAATAAATTAACTTAAGGGTGGTTAAACAGGCCACCACTTGCGACAAGTGTTGGCGAAATTCATTCAAATCCCCCAAAGCCGAGAAAGTCTAATTGGCTTTGGAGACGGTGCAAATTTACAAAACAAATACAATTCTGTAGATGTAATCTAGTAAGTTTAAGTAGTTTAATTTGAATACAATATTACTTTTATTTTATAAAGCGAATTTATATTCGCTTTATAAAATACGCCACATAAAATGGCATATGACAATCCAAGTGTACTAACATCACAAACATAGAATAATAGAACTAAAGAGTAGACTTAAAAATATTTTTTTTATTATTTATAATTAATGCAGTCTTATTCACTACAAGATAAATATAGAGGCAGTGCGATAATTAGAATAATCTCATTATTTTTAACAGTATTCTTCATATATATATATATATATATATATATATATATATATATATATATATATATATATATATATATATATATATATATGTATTATTTTATTCTTCATATATATATATATATATATTACTTCATATATATAATACTTCTTCAGCATTAGCGCTAACCATTCAGCACTATTAGTCATTATTCCGAATGAAACTCGCCTAGCTATGAATAATTCACAGAAATCACAATAAATAAAATGCTACGACTTTTACTCTCATTAATCATAAAAGAAAAAACATTGGCGTATTATGTTCTACTTGAAACAAAATACGACAATATTATCTAAGCATAAATCTTAACTATAATTGCTTAAATAATTACTATTACTAATTCTTGAGCTAATTACGAAATCATATTAACAACATCGAGAACCATGAACGTGGCCTATTTTATTATGATTAATGATTTTGATTGATTATTACGAAATTTGCAATATTCAGTAGTTTTATTATAAATATCTGCCTACAGACGCTATATTGATAATTCCATATGTTGGCAGCAAACCCAATTTATTAGATGTCTTGTCGAATATAATTTTGATCAGACAATGTCAGTAAAATGACTTTAAAGCAACCTATTCATGAAACAAATTAAGACTGGCAGTCGTCGCGTTCGGCGTTATCGGGCCAATCGCAAACGTTCAATTTGATATTGAAAACGGTTCCCGGTTGGCAAGTAAATTGTACGCCTTCACCGTTGACACATCTCCAGTACTGTAACAAAAATATAATAGTTTTAGAAATAATATACATCATCATCATCATCATCTTGCTCTTATCCCAATTACTTGGGGTCGACGCAATATGTCATCTGTTTTGACATATTGCAAAAAGTTTCGGCAATGACTTTTAGAAATAATATACCACCACTTTTTATTAGTTATAAAAAAATAGCACCTGGTCTGCCTCGTGTCTTAATAAATATGAAAATATGAAATTTAAAATTTTGAACTTTAGGTTAAGTAAATAGGGCTATAATTTAATGATAATAGATTCCTCTCATATTACATGAAATTATAAATTATAATTAGAAGTGAGTATTATATTAGATTTCCGTGTGATAACGGAGTAAGAATGCAAATCACCACCCCCTCCATTACCCGTGGGTATCGTAAGAGACGATTCAGGGATATATTACACATATGACATCTATGCAAGAGATGGAAAACTCGAAACAAAATCCTATACCAACCTGTCTGACCATTATGGTATAGTAAGGTGAATTTCCCTCCTATTGTGGAGGAGGCTCGAGCCCAGCAGTGGAACGTATATGATTTGAAATGATGATGATGACAATTATATTAGAAGTACGATTAATAAAAATCTTTAGAAAATTCAAAATTTTCGTAGACCTAGAAAACAAATAATAAGACATATGTTATATCCATAAAATATGGCGGCAAAATCCAATTAGTGATAAAGTTTGTTAAATTCTAGTCTTACCCCATGAGTATTGAAAAATCGGTCTAGGGTATGTTAGCAGATTTACTGCAAGAGTAAGAAAACTCGAAATGAAACCTCATGCCAACTCGTCCTACGAACATGATGTAATTATGCTGATAGTCGTCATCCAGAGGAAGCTGATGCCCAACGGCGTGATAAGAGTAAGAGGATAAAAAGGAGAATTTAATAGTGAAGATGGAGATTTAAATGGTTAAAAATGATTAAAGTCTCTTTCGTTTATTTCTGGCAACATAATTTCAAATTACCTTGTCACACTTCTTTTTGTCAGCCACATAATCCTCCTCCGAGTTGCAAATATCGGGATTATCGATTTCGTTATCCTGTAAAGATATAAAGTTAATTGAAATTTATTGAAAGCTTAAGATCCACTTAATAATCTATATACTTTAATTCGGTATATTTCTACTGGATGTCACGTATAATAATAAACTAGCTACATCTGTGACTCCATCTGCGATGAATTGTGTTTTTAAAATATAATTAAAACTGTGTTCCTACAATGTATAAACAGCAGTTTTTGCGTGATTCTCGAACAAATAAACTAATTTAATATCCAAAATTTATCTATATTCTCTAATATCTTTAACATGCAGTTAGCATTTTTGCTATTTTATTATAAGTAAGTTTACTTGAAGAAGAGTTAGGAATGTTCCGTGTGAAGATGGACTAAGTATACAAGTCATCACGCCCTTGAATTTTCATATAGAACGCGAAGAACTTTTCCCTGACCTTCTAATAATTTGTTAAATTACTTATTTTTAGAATATTAACTAAACCGTAGCAACGCGTGGTCGGATCTAGTCGTCTTTTACGACACCCAAAGGCAAGAAAGGGCATTGTATAATTTCTCCATCACCACACGGAGAGATATAAAGTCGCTCCCAAGTAATTTAGATAAGAGCAAGGTGATAATGATGAAGTAGATTTTATTAGAATTACTTTCTTATAGCAGAGTTAATCATATTTACAGTACATGTGATTCCAAATATACTCACAATAGGATTTTCAGGAATTTCTGGAGCTTCGGGTGCCTTAGGTGGTTCTGGTCTCACAGCAATATCATTCTCCTCATCATTAATAGGACTTTCTTGTGGTGCCATGGTTGTAGTAGATGGTTTGTATGTTGTTGTCTTAGCTGTAGTGGGCGGCTTTATGGTAGTAGATGTCGGGATCGGTTCACCCTCGCTAGGGTCAGATGGCGTCGACGGCGGCCGCGCCCATTCAGGCTGCAGATTTATATCAATATGAATAATGGCCTAACAATTTATTTCTGCTGCGATTTATCGCATATATGGTTTGTATCGTTACAGAGTTTGTAGGTGAATAATATTTATGATTGTCGTATAAAATTGTCCAAGAGCATATTTCAAGCAGTTTAATGCATTGTATTTTAGAAATATTTTAAAGCTGCTCTAATTTATTTTTAATATTTTACTAAGACAACATCCTACTCTATGGAACTAGTCCTTGTATTGTGAGTGAATTTAGAAACATAAAATAAATGGACACAAATTACATCTAGACTCAAAATAAGAACCTATAGATTGCATATTTAATTTATTATTCAGACTGCTACCAAATGTCATGGATTCGATTCCCACACAGGCTAATACTTCGTACGATCCACAAATTGTTGTACTGAGTCTGGGTGTATTTGTAAAGACCCCCATAATTTAAGAACTATTTCCTTACTACGTCCAACACCCTGGACGTCTTTAAAGAAAGAAAATTATTTTCTTACCGTAGGTGTGGTATTGCCAGACCTGGGTGGAGGCACAGAATAAGTGCTCATATGTTTGTGTAGTAACTTAATCAAAGGATTCTCCTCTCCACATAAACCTTTGAAATCATCCATATCTATTGCCCAAGTCATAGCGCCAAGATATCCCTTCTCCTTGATCCAGTTCATTTTTATTTCCACACTGCGAGTGTCTTCGTAACCCACCCACTGGGTACCTTTGTAAGCGTAGGGGCATTTTCCATGCTCGTCCCATTTCTTTGTCCAGCCTGAACCGTCTGTATCTACTTCAGTACAAATCTGTAAAAAAATAATTATTATAAAAATTCATCGAATTAATAGTGTCCCTTTTCACTAATGACTCGTAAGTTTAGCTAACACCTAAATCAATATAACGTTGATGATATATATTATCTTCATAGTCTGCGGGACCTGGGAGTAATTACCCCCACGGGGATAAATCAGCTAGTCTGTATGGGCATCATAAAACTCAATAATTAAGACTTAATCTTGTAAAATAATCTAACTAAACGATAAAAATAAAAAATGCTATATCGCCGAGGAGAGAGAGGAGTAAGTAACTGCGCGTGACTTGTTTGCTAATATGAAGTTAATGATTAATAATGATATTCTTATTTGCATGTACTGTTCGCATTGACAAATAACATTTTGAGGTCAGGGTAATATCAACTGAAAGGTCACTGGAGAAATAATATTGAAAAGTTTAGGAATCACTGCTTCATCATCATCGTCATCATCATCGCAGCTCATGTACGTCGCACTGCTGAACTCAAATCTCCTCCACAATGGAAGGGAAATTGACCTATACTACGGTAGTATAGATAAATTTTCTGGTCAAACGTTTTAGTATACGATTTTAATTAGTTTTCCTTCTCTTGCATAGATTGTCTGCATATTATAATCCCTGAGTAATCTTTTACGACACCCAGGGACAAAAAAATTAAGTGGGGAATAATATTCTTACTCCGTCACCACACGGATTCTATTTCAGACGTTACTTAAATTTGGGAGTAGTTACTGAAAACAGGCATATTTAGTGCTGGCCTCTGTAAATATGAAAACAACAACAACAGTAATAGAAAACTTTTTACGAATCGCGCTAGTATTTATTATGTAGTTATTGTCCCTACTTCTTCATTTTTGTACGTTCCATTTTTGAAATGAGCACTTACCTATTTCACAGTGGGAGGGACATTGACCTACTTACTATATTACGTTAGCTATAGAAGTCGGAATATGGTTTTATTTTAAGTTTCCTTTTTTTTAAAGTGTAAATGTTTTATACTAAGACCTCTTAAACCATTTTATGCATCTACGTGAAAGGAAAAGTTGTCCATTAAATTGCTAAATTATTTTCTATGTGCTCAAAAAAGAAAAGTTTGTTTGGAATTCAAAAATAATAGCTGAAACATCATTTAACTTCATATCAACTTAGTAAACAGGAAACACGACTCATTTAAATCATAACAAAAGTTTTTTGTGGTTTTATTTACAAATATGATATCCACATTAGTTTCACTGCCAGTTACAAAACTACGCGATACCCAATAATAATGACTAACAAACAAAAAATTAAACAATAAAAATACTAAGCAACAAATTTATTTGTTGTTTATATCGGCTCTTTAATAACTAAAGAAATTTATGGAGAAAGTTTTGAATGGAATTAAACGGTTCTAATTATAACTCGCAATCCCTTAAATCTTAAGCAGATTAATTTAACACTTTATATAAGATGATTATTAATGACTAGGAAATATCACATAAAATTCGTCGCATTATAAAGAAGCGTGAAAAGAAAATGTGATGCACGGGATTGAGCCATTTGTTTTTTAAATAAATAATTTAATTAGAGGGTGACGAGCGTATTTCTAGTGGTGTTAGAGTAATAATGCAATTCACAATCCCTGCTTTTCTCAAAAATGTCAAAAATAACGACTACAAGATGTAAACATCACAAGTGAAGCAAAAAACCTCAAAATGCAAACTATTGTCCAGCGTGGCATAGTTGGAGAACTTCACAGGAGGCCGCCTATTTCTTGGTTCAATATATCCTATAAGCCAAACACTTACTGAAAAACGCCACTAGACTACTTTTAAAATAAGATATTATTGAAGTACCTCATAATAAGCCCAAAAGCCTGTAGCATTGGTGTAAGGTGCTGGATCACCACCTCCGGCCTCCTTATTGATAAATGTGCCGAGTCCATAGTTGTTGTTGCCAGCAGACAGCGTGAATGAACGTCCATAGAATGGAATACCGACTACCAACTTATTCGAGGGACAGCCTTTCTCTTCCCATAAAGCAAGACCGTCATTCTGAAAGTAAAACACCATTTTCATTTAATTTAGGCCATAAATGTGGCAGATGAGAACTATTTATTAAAATGAAACAGATTGTTTGATATTAAATTTATTTCATTTATTCTTTTGGCAGATGAGGGCGTAAGAATACAATTGAGTACCGCCTAATAAGCATATAACATGTAGATAACATCTATGCAAAAGAAGGACAACTCAACTTAAAAACTTATGCCAACACGTCTGACTAGCGTGGTATAGTAGGTCGTATTCGTCGTAAGGAGTCCAACAATGGGACTTACATGGGCTGAGAGAATGATTATGATGATTATTCATCAGCCTAATCACCAGTACAAAAAACAGAAAGGCTGTATTCTTCACATAGGGATGTTACAGTACTTATCAATATTTTAAACATCGTTAAGTTGAAACAGTTATAACAGAATAAAAGATTAATAGGTTTGCACGCAAATGAGTCTAGTTTGAACAAATCAAATTAAATCATTTACTCTGCATAAGCCCCTTAAGGGCACTTACATATTGTCAAGTTTAAACCACACTAACTTTTAAGTATCTTAAATAATTGTAATGAAATAAAATATTGTGAAGAAACTGCACTGCTGTCTAAAAAATTCTATGCATAAAAATTCATTCATCGTAGAGTATCTTTATTTCTTGGAATTACGAAGGCTACTTCAGCATGTTAGAAAGTTCCTTCAAAGAAAATTTGTATCATAAAAATACTCAGAAGACAATAGAAACAACCTTTAATTACTCACCACGTTAAGTTTTTCATAAGCCCATTGATCATGAGGACGTTTATATAAGGGAGAGTGTACATCAGCAAATCCAGCCCAGTTGCCACGTAAATCGTAAGACATCACATGAATAGCATCAAGCTCCCTGCAAGCAAAATTAACTAAATTTAAAAGTTTCTATCACAGTCATATACGTCCCACTGCCGGGCCCAAGCCTCCAAGGGAAACTGGCCTACGCCACGCTGGTCAGACGTGTTGGTATAGGGTTTTATTTCAATTATTCCTTCTTTAGCATTGATGTTATCTGCATATCACATCCCTTAATCATCTTTTACGACACCTACACGCTGAAAATGGGGTGATAAATTGTATTCTTACTTCGTTACCACACGGAAAAACGTTTAAAAGTTTAAAGTACTTTTCAACTACATACATTGCATAGAATCTTATATAATAGTGTAACATAATTCATGTAGTTCTTAGAAAGTTAACCGAAGAAAATATTTGAAATGAAGATTTCCTATATTAATATTTTCGCTCAATTTTTAAGTTTTTAGTTAGTTTAAAGAGGAGAAATACCTATGTAAATAAAAAAACATTAATGGTCCTAGTTTTAAATCAAATATATGAATGTTCTATTCACTACACTACTAAAAGTAATAGATAAGTGTACCTATTACTTTTTTCTTCTCACCCCATGTACGTCTCACAGTTGGGATCGCATCTGGTCTACATTGAAGAATAAATTGACCTACTATACTACGCTAATCAGACGGGTTATCATAGAGTTTTATAGCAAGCTTTTCTTTTCTGGCAGTGAATGTTATGTATATGTTTTTTTAGGGTAACCATAGGTAAGAATTAATGAATTATGTTCTTACTCCGTCATAACATGTAAAATACTGTCACTATTTTATTATCTTTTTTTTTATTGCCAATGGTGGCAAGCGAGCAAGCAGTACACCTGATGGTAAGTGCTACAGCCGCACATGGACCTTTGTAATACCAGGGGCACAGCCAGGCCGTTGCCTACCATGAAGAAAATACTCTTCTTAAGCCTCGTTTAAAGAAGGACATGTCATAGCGCTCGGGAAACACAGCAGCAGGTTCATTCCAGAGCTACGTGCGTACGTGGGAGAAACTATCGCTGGAAACGTACAGTTGAAGACCATAACGTTTCTAGGTGAAATGGATGAACCCTGCTATGATGTCGAGTGGTACGTTGGTAGAATGGTGACGGTCGTACCAAGTCAAACAGTTCCTTGGAGCACTCCCCGTGAAAGAGTCGGTAGAGTACACAGAGTGACCCAAAATCTCTCCGCTGCTCCAGCGACTCTAATCTGTCCGTAAGATTGGGATCCCCGACGATTAGAACAGCCCGTCTTTGCAGGGTCTTTATCTTATCTTTATATATGTATATATTGCTTGTGTACGTGTGTATGTCTCTGAACGCCTCCTAAACCAGAATGGTTTAAATTCACAATAGTACCCGGTAGGTGGCGCTGCTACCGATTTCAAGAAGAATTCCTTTTATTTTATTTGAACAGTCCGTGTGGTGCCGGAGTAATATTACAATTCACCACCGCCTATTTTACCTGTAGGTATCGTAAAAGATAACTAAGGAATTAATATGAAGATTACAACTATGCAAGGGAAGGAAAACTCGATTTAAAACCCTACACCAACCCGTATGACCAGCGTGGTACGAGTTTCAATTTCTCTTTCATTGCAGAGAAGGTTCAAGCCCAGCTGTGGGACGTATATAATTCGAGATGAAGAAGAAAATAAATGTTCTGCGTAAGATTCAAACATACGATACTGAAGATGAGCATCTTTATTTCCCGTTGCATTTGTGATAAAATCAAAAGAAAATTTTAATCAAACAACTATTTTACTTATAGGCTGAAATCTGTGGCTTTGTAAAAAAAATATACTTACTGGCAAAGGTCAGGCACGTGGTATCCCTCCATCAATCTGAAGTTGGCTAGCGGTACTGCAGCAGTAAGTTCCCATCCTTTACCAGCCCTAATAAACGCCCTCTTGAGTTCTTGTACAAGGAACAAGAATCGATCTTTATCTGAGAAAGAACCACCACGGTCCGCTGCGCCAGGGTATTCCCAATCAAGGTCGAGACCATCAAAGTTGTACTTGTGCAGGAAATCTTAAAAGGAAATTAACATATCAGTACAGTCATCATCATTTTCAAAATTAAACATTTTTATTAATGGTTATAGAAATTCCATCGACTTCCCAAATGCAAAAAAAAACGCTTCTCCATCGCTTTTTTTTTATTGCCAACGGTGGCAAACGAGCAAGCAGTACACCTGATGGTGAGTGACGCTGCCGCACATGGACCTTTGCAATGCCAGGGGCACAGCCGGGCCGTTGCCTACCGTGAAGAAAATACTCTTCATAAACCTCGTTTAAAGAAGGGCTTTGTCATAGCGCTCGGGAAACACAGCAGCAGGTAATTGATTCCAGAGCTTGCACGTACGTGGTAGAAATGATCGCTGGAAACGTACCGTTGAAGATAACGTTTCCAGGTGAAATGGATGAACCCTGCTACGGTTTCGAGTGGTACGTTGGTAGAATGGTGACGGTGGTACCAAGTCAAACAGTTCGCTTATAATTGACTAAATATATTTCATGTTTTTTCACGTAGCGACGATCATTTGACATCAACTATTTTAAGATATGATATCTTATATCTTTAAACGAGCAATTCTTGTATAGGTGTATATAAATAATCTGAATCTCGAAAACGGCTCCAACGATTTTCATGAAATTTAGTATACAGGGGATTTCGGGGGCGATCTAGCTAGGTTTTATTTATAGAAAATGTTGTTTTGTCGGTGTGTTTAGCTAATCAAATGTCATTAGAATAGGAATTTAAATTTAGCCATTGCCGTCAAAAGTGACAATAGCTCAGTTGGGAAGTTATCCAGTCGCATTTAAACAGCGTGGTATCGAATCACAGTGTTATCATTATTCGGTTTTTTTTTTATTTTTGATATATTTTTCATTATTTCATCATTTTTAGTTTTTTGTTAATATATGTATATCCTAAATATTTTCGTTAACAATACCATTAACTTACAAAAAAAAATTATACCGAGCAAAGCTCGATCAACCAGATATTTCTAGACTTAAAACAGATATAAATATACTTCAAACTTCTGAACCCACATATTGATTACTCTAGACAGACACACACACACACTTTACTTGATAAAGACAATAATAGAAGATGTACACAAATTATTCCGTCTTTTTGCCGAGCGAGCGTATTAAAAATATATCTTAAATAATAGAACATAGACTAAATGGTTTGTAAATAAAACTACTTTTACGGATTATATCGCGTTTGTATTTGATTTATGATTGCCCGACGTTTCGAACACTTTGCAGCATTCATGGTCACGGGCGGACTAAGGTGTCTCACGTCCAACAAGTAATCGTTATTACAGAAATGTGTAGTGCTCGCATAAACATCAGATATCATTACTAAATGGTTTAACAAATAGGATGTCTACAATCTCAAGCCAAATACTGCTCTTATCTTACAAGCTAAGATAGTTAGGTTTATATAAACCCTATATAATGTTATCCAATGTTGAGAATAATGCGATTTACAAAGAGTATTTTTTCTTAAAAGCTTTTATTTCACGACTTATAAACATCACAGTATTTTTTATGATTTCAGTGTAATAATGAAGTAAGAATACAGCTCACTGATAGTTGTGTAAAAATGATTAAAGGAAGAATGAAGGTAACAACACTGCAAGTTGTTGAAATCTCGAAGCGAAACCCTACATGAAACTACCAGGCCAGCGAGGGATAGTGCCCACCATCCCTCGCTGGCCCGGCTTTCCCTTATATGGTGGAGAATATTCATGCCCACTAATAGAAGATATGTGAGCTAAAGAAGTTTTGTGAAGTTTCGTTTGTTTTGTAGTTTTGTCGACCAACCAAACCAAGTATATAATCTTAATATAAATAAATTACGTGTCACGTTGTTTGTCCGCGATGGACTCCAAACTACTTAACCGATTTTAATCACCTTGTGCAGTTTGATCCAACTTGAAAGATAGGATAGCTTACATCTTAATTTATAGTCGCAATATTATTTTATTACAAATTATTTGTCTATTAGGTATTTGACATTCACAATTATCTGTTAACTCCAAACGATTTTAACAGATGGCGATATCTGTTGACTGGATTGAGTAATTAATTAATAGATGGCGCTGCTATGTTAAACCTACAAATGTGTCATATACGATTTTAACTTACTTTTTTACATAGATGCCCTTTGTAAAAAAATATGACGACCTCCATGACAAATGTTCTCCTACAGTTCCACTTAAATAGTTTAATAAAATGTAATATACCAAAAACATTAGCCACAGCAACACGTGGCCGGGTCTGCTAGTTGTACCTATTATAAATGCAAAAAACCCTATAAACAGTGTTTTACTCTAATTATATTTTCTATTACACAAAACTAACGCTTTCTGAAGCACCATAAATCTATTAACTATGTACTTAACGATCGACGTTGTAACTAAATTAAAATAACTTTCTCAATTCGAAAGTTTTAATGCTTACCCTTAAATAAAGCTGTTGCTGGTATTGTATGCTGTTGTATGCTGTTCCTTGTTGCTGTTGTTATACAAAAGTTTTTAATCATTGAAAGAAGTTTGACAATGAACTTGCCATACTTTAAGGATTTTTGGCGGTTGTGATTCGACAGCACCGCCAAATTGATGATAGAAGAGGTATATAGGGCCTTTTATTCGCCGCACGTCCCCTTAGCTCAGCTTGGAATGGGCCACTAGTACTGCTGTCTCGGCTACGATGGTCCAACGTAATCGTTAAAATATCAATCTTGGTGTCAGCATTAAGTGCTGACAATTTCAGTAGAAACAACAAACACAAGCTTATAGTTATAGGTTTCCTCATTATTATACTTCGATTATTTGATATTATAGAATGCATAAATAGATATACTGTAGCATTAACATGTGAAGGCCAGCTATTGTAGTATGGTCTTAAGTTACTAAAAATAAATACGCTTACTTCTTTTTATTTCATTAAACTGTTGAATAAATTTAAACACATACAAAATATATAGCGATATATATATATATTGCAAAATATTGGTTGTCTGTAAAATCAGTTAACGGACGCCAATTATTACGTGACAACGTCACAAGAAAACATTGATGAAAAATTGCATAATTTTATGAATTGAATTATTATCACTGAATTATCATTAAGTGTTTTGTATAATACATGGAAGGAGTTAATTTAGAATTACAATTTTATCGATAAAATAACATTTATTCATTAAATATTTTTTTACCTAGATTATACAGATTAATTAAAAATAATAATGTCACAAGCCGAACGCTTAGGCCGATCGTGCCTCTCTATCGCTTGGTCCGACCTCTCGCTTGCACACTTGGCTCAGGCAAAACCTGACAATGAGTCATGCTTTTTTGTGCGTGCAGCCGGTGTTCATTGATTAATAAGACGTTATCACGTCAAAAACTACATTGCATTTTGACTAGGGATGCAAACGATACATCGATATTTCTGAAACATCGAAGTTTTTAGTAAAAACATTGATGTTTGCCATCGATGTTCACTATTGTAAAACATCGATGTATCGATGTTATTTTATACGATATGTTTGCATCGATGTCTTATGGATGTATCGATACATTGATGTTCTTGGTTTCGATATTTGCATCCCTAATTTTGACTCCTATAAATATGCAGAATAATTTATCGTATTTTAACCTATGGTGAAGGTTGAAACTCAATTTAATCATAACTTCAACAATAAGCAGCGCGCTATTATACGGGGATTTTTTTTATATATTTCTTTCAACAAAATTAAAGTATTTATTACATCAAAAAAATACTGCGACCCTTACAGCATATTGATATATTGTCTCAACTTCAATAAATATAATCAAGAATAACTCAATAAAAATATTTTCGTTGATCATTTCAGATATAATGATAAATATTTGTTTATACGCCCTAGGATATATAGGTAAAGTCAATATCCTCTAGTCGAAGGAAATAACGATAATGAAAAAATAGTTCGTATATTATTTCTTTACAAATTATTTTTCTTCTACGGCCCAAACAATTGGCATTATTTGGCCATTAATGTATTCTACGCTGACCAAAAGATTTGCATAGGGTTTTGCTTGCCTCATAATTATTTAGAGATTTTAAGAAGTATACTACGTAGATTCAGTTGTCGTTTACTACAGTCTTGTGAAAGGAATGAGTGGTGAATTGTATTTTTTATTGTGGACGCTGCATGGAAACTTTTATTTACGCCATAAAATTTGTGAAAACGTTTTATTGCTTAACCCTAACGCTTATAAACATGATAAACTATTCCATTCGTAGTTTGGTTGAATAATACTAAAGGTTCCATAGATTTCATTTATTCTAAAGCGAGAAACTACGAAGACTGTTGATTTAAAAAATAAATTGATTGCATATTCAATATTGAATTTTCTCTTGTGCTAAAGCAGCGCTATAAAATGAATGAGAAACGCGGCTAACTATTACTTCTATAAATGCTTGCCTTCTTTAAAACGATTTACAGAATGTTTGTAGGTTCAATGAGGTGAAATTTTCTTGGGTTTATTTAAGCACTAGCCCATGGCTATACCAGTTCGAATCCCAATTGTGGGTCAAAATCATATTGTAGGTCATCATCATAATTTCAGTATTCAAACCTTTGTCATCCACTGCTGGATGTAAGCATCCCTCATATTTCACCACATAGAGCAGTCTTGTGCTGCCCGCATCCAACAACTCCCAGCAATTTTCACCAGGTCATCGGTCTCTCTGGTGAGAGGTAGGGCTGGAGTTGCGTTCTATACTGCGTCGTGCGTATCGCCGATACGGGGTCGCCACTCGAGTACCTTGTTTTCTGTCACTGGCACATCAGCGTGCTAATTCGTCATGCTATGTCGGTTACGTCCGTTTTTTTACCGATATTTTTATTTCAGGTCATATCTCGCAGAGAAAGCCCGAGCATATCTCGCTCCATAGTACGCTGAAGAACTTTATTGGTTATGACGCCTACATTTAAGGACTACATTTCCGTGTCATAAGTCATCACTGGTAATACATACTGATCCTAGACCTATGCTTTCAGATACTATGGTATGTTAGACGAAAAAATCTTCTTAAGAATATAGTACACATAAGTAAAATAAAATCTTGTCATTATTTCTAATTTTGCTCGATTTGCTAATATTCATACTATTCAGTTTTTGCATTATATTTTTATATAATTTAAGCTTTTCTTGAACAAAAGTTAACAGATTTTTTATTCTGACTGAATAATTCTAACATTAGAGCTTTCAAACAAATTCTTTCGATTTAAATAGTAACAGATTTTCTTTAGTCTCTATCTTGCATACTTGTTTTCCTTTATTCTTTCTACTAGTGAATCCAATTATATCCTTTGTCTTGCTTATAAAGTTATCTTATACTGAAGTATACGAAAAAAATAAGTTGAAATATGTGTATTCAAAGCAGAACCGCATAATTTATTATTCATTGTATTATCGCGTTTATTTAATCTAATATATATTTTTAGTGTATTATAGAACTGCATCCGATTTTATTGCTTTAGGGATTCAATTTTCGCTTTATTGTACTTTTTTGTGCATATTTAGCCGCAAATGGCTTACACAGCTTTGCTCGGACTATGGGTGAGCGCTGAGGGCTCTCAACTCGGTAAGGCTTTATTTATCTTGTGCGTTAAAACTACCTTAATATACTGTCTCACAGGTTTTCCATTCACATCGTGTCTTCAAATAACTACATAACAATTTAAACAGAGCAGAAAATAATTGAGATATTTGAGCTGCAACTTTCTAGTTTCCAAGCAGTAAATAATAAAAACGTATGAATTATACATCTACATTAAACATTGATAGCCGTTTTTCTATTTTTTAATATGGGATACACATAAAACAAGGTTCCCGACACAACTGAGCTGAGTTTCTTGCCGGATCTTCTCAGTTTGTGGCCGCGTTCCGATCCGGTGGTAGATTATTCTATTGTGTTCAAACGTATAATATAACAATATGTAAGTGCCCTTAGGGGGCCTATGCAGAATAAATGATTTGATTTGATTTGATTTGAACTGTAGGTATCTCAAAAATCAAGTATCGCAGCAACCTATACAATGCGTGTGTTCAATCTACACTAAAGCTACGTTTGTGTTGTATTTTTTTTTGCTAACGGTGGCAAACGAGCAAACAGTACACGTGATGGTAAGTGATGCTACCGCTTATGGACATTTGCAAGGTCGCTGCCAACCGTGAAGGAAAGCGAAGGGAGTGTGAATACGCGCAATGAGGTTCGGTGATACTAAAGGTATCATCAAAATCCACCACACGCAACACCCTCAGAAAGCAGTCCACTGGCTCTCTCACTCAATTAACGAAGCGCAGTAACAGAATACTACTATTCAGATGTCGATTTTCTGCGAGAGTGTGGTGCTACCGCGGATGGACCGGCCCGCGGCTGTAGACAGACAACTATCAACAGTATGGTCCTACCACTACCACACTGGTACATACACAACTTCAACAACTCGTATGACTTGCTCATTGTACAACACCTATGTGACGTCTCAAAAATCGTATTTTAAAGCACTCTTTAAGCCATCGATCCAAAATATCGATAATATCCGGGCCGACCTTTCAACACTTAAATATCCTAAATTATGATCTAACCTTAAAATATCATTTACAACTTATATTGTGGAGATCAAAATATTTGAAGCAAATATTACTGCATTGAATATACCAATATTCAATTAAGAGGACTCAAACTTGACACTTTAGACTTGTTTACAATAGCTACAGGATAAGGGTATCCGTTTCATATACTGGGACGAAAATAATTTGAATATGAAGCAAATAATATAATGATTTTGTACGCGTCTCCTTTTTTTATAGGTATATATATGTAGGTATATTTCGTATAGTGACGGAGTAAGAATACAATTCACCACCCCCTATCTTGCCTGTGAATGTCGTAAAAGACGACTAAGGGATATAATATGGGGGGGTACCCCAAAAAGGGGGTATTCCGTCGGGCCGACCACTGATGACAAGTAACCCTGCTCTGGTGGTCGGCCCAACGACGAAGGCGACGTGCACGTGGGGTGGGTTGCAGGTGTGCGTGCTTACGCTCCTCTGTCGCCCCGGACGGAGTGGTGCGAGGAGCGCACCGACCGCAACCCAACCCCAAAAAAAAAAGGGATATAATATGCACATAACATCTGTGCAAGAGAAAGAAAACTTGAAATGAAACCCTATACTAACATTTCTGATCAACATGGTATAGTAGGTGAAATCCCCAAGGTGTGGAGGAGTGCCGAGCCCAACAGTGGGACATATGTGGGCTGCGATGATAATAATATATGTATATACAAATGTAGACATGAGTTTCTCTACAATAGGAGAAGAATTAAGATAGCTACTAGATCATATCTGGTCCGATAGATTAGCATTTGATTTGTTTCGAGAATTACTTTCCTGTAAGTGATGACGAAATATTCTAATCTATACAAATAAGCGATATAATCCCTTATTTAGCTCTTACAACATCAGCAGAGAAAGAAAAGGTAAATGATAATTTATATTCGTAGTCTGTCACTGCACAGAATGATCGTTGAAGTTGTATAATTCAACCGGAATTACAAAGCTATAAGAACATTTTATCTGTAATAAACATGTTCTACTTACCAACAACACTTTTGACGAATGACAACCTTGACTGTTTCTGAGCAACCATATGCGAGTACTTGGAACCACCTTCAGCCCAGCCTCCAACTGCCACCATGAACTTAACATCGGAATATGATTTGCGAAGATCTGTAAAGTTCTTGAATCCGTTCTTTTCCACGTCCAACTGTTAAAAATGAATAAATTTTTAGCAGTTTTTGTTATTATAATATAGCTCAATTCTCAAATACTATTTATTAATATTAAAGATAGATTTATATATATTTATAATCTTATTAATATCTCATTACTATTCATCATTTCAGCTCATATACGTTCCACTGCTGGGCTCGAGCTTCAACCTGAATAGGACCAATATTGACCTACTATATCGCGCTGGTCAGACGGGTTGGTATAGAGTTTTACTTCGAGTTTTCCTTCTCTTGCATAGCTATATATGCATGTTTATATCCCTTAGACGTCTTTTACGACATCCACAAGAAGGTTAGGGAGGGTGCGGACAAATTGGGCGTATGCGGAATTGTATTCTTACTCCGTCACCACATGGTAAATGTCTCATGCAAGCTGCTATCTAGCTCAACCGAAGAGTTTGTTTTAGACAATTTATACAAAATTTAAAAACGCTGCGCAGTAACTACTTCTTAATAAAACATTGCCGCAACTGCAATTTCTTAAGCGAAGACGTTTTCTAAAGTTGATCAAATAATTACTTTGCAGTAACTTGCAATATAAATGAATCCATTTGGAAATAACCTGCTATGTTTATTTACTTTCTTGTTTGAACATTTTACAAAAAGCCACTGAGACCTAATTTTGCAGTTATGCATTTAATTCATATTCTAGTCGTACCTAGCATATTAGCTATTATTTAATTTTTTCTCATTTAATGTATTTTAAAAACACGAAAACTATCTTATTTATGTATCTATAGAAAGACTACATTTTTTTTTCCTTTTTTCTTTTAAAAAGACAACACGCGGTACTAGGGAAATAAGCCTTGCATTTCGGGGTAATTTACAAACGTATAATCAACGGACACAAATTACACTCAAACTTGAAACAACAATTTGTGTATCGCACAAATTATTGTCCCGCGTGGGAGTCGAACCCATAACACTGGCGTGGTACGTCGGTATCTTAACCATTACGCGATCTGTGCACTCTAATCTAATGAGATAAACACATCCAGACTTAGAATAAATCTGTGGATTATACAAAAATTTATCATGTATAGTGATTGAATATTTAAGACATAAGTTATCATTTTTAAACCCTTCTTCTTTTTCTTCAGTCATTAAATGTCCATCGTTGTTGAGCCAAGGGGCCCATCCTTGTGATAATTAGAGACCTCATTTGCACAATGCTGGCCAAATGAGATGGCTTAAGATTTTCTTATAACATTCGTTTTTTTATGCCGTGTGGTGACGGAGTAAGAATACATACACCACACTCTTATCTTTCCCATGGCTGTCGTAACAGACTCGAATAAACTCGAAATAAAACCCTATACTAACCTGTCTGACCAACACGGTATATTAAGGTCAATTCTCCTCCAATTATGGAGGAGGCTCGAGCCCAACATTGGGACGTATATGAGCTGAAATGATGATGATGATGATAATAATGATTCGTTTTATAATCTTGTTTTCCTCGAGCAATATTATATGCTTAAGTGATACACTGCGGCTAAGTTAAGAGCGATAGAACATTGTATTCTTATCTTACACCACATAGAGAGCATACCGCTAGATTATCGTATTTAAAGCTTATTTCTTACCTCAGGATCTATAATGAGAACTTCATTAGTTTTCTCCGTGACGCCAATAAAGGAATAGATGAGATGAGTGCACATGCTTACAGGAATATCTTCAATCCCATACCGACCAACACCGGGCCGATACACCGCCCAGTTACTGAAGTAGCATACTACACGCGCTTTGCTGTCCGCTATATAAAAATAAAAGTATACAATTAATATATTAAAAAAAAAAATACAACATTGTGTTGCGGGGGACTTTACAAAGATATAACTAACGGACACAAATTACATCCTAAGTGTTATCCTTTGTGGGATTCGAACCCACGACACTGGCACGATATCTTGACCACTACGCCATCTGTGCGTCAGTCGCAGCATTATAAATAGTGTTCTATTAGTTTAGTAGTTCTGTAGCATTATAGTGTTCTATCTAGTAATAGACGTATAAATAGTGTGACTATTTAACTGCAGTATTGAGAGTGACTCACGAAGAATTATGAGGCCATATGCTCCCCTGATATCATGCCTCATATCATCATCCTGATGCAATTAGATCATAATAATAAATTATAAGTACTTATATACATGCAAAAATTGTTATCAAATATTAAAAAAGTAGCAAGTCCTCTTACAACTTTAGTAACAGAGAATCAATAAATTCAAACTGAATTTAAACGTAATACACAAAAACCATAATGATGAATTGTGCACAACGTAACAATAAGTACCTAACTCCCAAGTTTGTCTTCATTAGTTGCAATGTTGGATAAGCGAAGTTAAGTTTGTCTTACTCGTGGGTCCCAGTTATGCGCAATTGATTTATGGCAGTCGACCTATTTAATAGTCTATTTGTTTCAAGTTGATACCAAGTTCTCGTTAGAATAGGTAATAATAAACATCTGTGGCGATAGAATAGACTAGATTTCAAAGTATTTATAAAATTATCCAAGTAGATCACATTTAAAAACAACTAGTACACCGTTTGAACCATAACGGTCTTTGGCTATATAGATAATACATACAAAAAACCAGACATTATCTACATAAGAAGATTCGTAACTTAAAGTACAATAATGATAAGACTTTAATACAGCAAAACTTTTGTCAATAATTTGTGATAATTTTTTTTTTAGCAAGCTTTATATAAAAAATAAATATACCAATTGATTTTAGCCCTCGACAATAGAGGGATAGACACTATACTACGCCAGTCAGGTGGATTATCATAGAATTATGTTTCGAGTTTACCTTTTTGGCATTGATATTATCTGCCTAGCTTTTTATCCTCTTTTACGTCTCCATAGGAAAGAATGGTTGGTGGATTATATTCTTCATTTCCTCGGGAAATGAAGGACTACAACAAAAACCTTTACACATTTACGTATGTATTACATACTAGTTCGCTTTAATGATAACAAAAACTATACTAGCTTGTCCGATAAATATTCATTTTAACCGGTCGCTATTCCAGAAGAAACATTGAACTATTTGATTAACGACTACCTATTAAGACAAGAGTCATTTCTCTAGAAAAATGAAGTAAATAGTAAACTAATTAGACTAGACTGCACAGATGGCGTAGTGGTTAAGATAGCGACCTACAGCGCCAGTGTCGAGGGTTCGAATCCAACGCGAGACAACACTTTGTCCGATCCACAAATTCTGAAAATGTTCTGAGTCTGGATCTAATTTGTGTCCGTTAATTATATGTTTGTGAAGTCCCCCGCAATACAAGGATTATTTCCTTAGTGCAGGGTGTTGTCTTAAATAAATAAATAAATAAAGTTTAACATACCTTCAATTGCAGTCGTAAAAACTGCTAGGACAGCCAACGTCGCTAGTATCGCTCGCATTTTGAACCTGCAACCAAAGATAATATGGCTATAAAAATCAGAATAAGAAATATATAAAATTAAAAAGTTTTACCAGCTAATGATATCCAGTCTTGTTGATCTAGTGGACAAAATTATGTGACTGACTAACATTAGATCCTTGAGCCGAGAAAAGTGTTGTTTGTATTTTAACTCGAAATTCGCGGCCTGTAGATTTGTCTTATAAGGATATGAAATATGAAATTCGAACTTCAGTAAAGTAGAATTCTTCTTCAAGAATTCTCAGTAGCAGTAATAAAAACTTTCATAGACAGTAGACAATATTCTCTTCCATTCTAGTTTTTGAATTGGTATATATTTTGACTTATGGGAGTAAAGCTATATACGATGAAACGTATATTACACGTTCATTAAACTCTTTAAGGAGAAAAGATAAGTCCATGAATATAATATTTTTTTAAGCTTCATAATGATGTTGTCTATAACAAAAATATCACACGTACTTGTACCTCACCTAAGTTTCTCACTAAAATACAATCTCGGTGGTATCAAACTTTAAAGTCTCACGAAGAACATAACATGCAGATGATAATACACTGATAAAAAACCCATTTCCTTAATACTAAGTACCTAGAGATAGACAAGAAAAGGCAGCTATGGGTGACATATTATAGTTCTTAATATATCACACACTAATAGGTTCACGCAATTCGCTCTTTATAAAATCTGGCCTTTATGCCTATTAACTTACGTAGAGCAACATGTAAGTCATGCACATTTTGCTATGGAAATTTAATTACATTGCCGCTTATACTTCTTGATAGAAAAACTCAATAACGCTTTTACTTGTATTAGAATTCAATTCCTAAAACTAACGCTAGGTGTCACCAACGGGCCTGAACAGGCTTTATTTAAAACGAAGAACCATGGATTCCATTATCATAACAATGTATAAAAATTGATCAATCTATTGATTAACTGATGAATAATGAATTGTCATTCTATCACCCGTACTTACTATTAAAAAAATCTTCAGGACAACGTTAAAAATTATCAGTATGTTTTTTTTAATAACCTAGAAGTTACACTAGGTAGGCTAATAAAACAAGGAGCAAAGCAGTAACTCTGATCGTGAAACATTATATAAAATAGCTCGAGTCATAGTAGTATTAGGTACAGTTATCTATTCCCTTGGTATTCAAGTACCTAGTGCGGAATATATTCCGCTAACGGGTACGAACCGGCTCTGCTGATTCCAGTTCTAATTATAAAGCAACAATGTCGTATAAATAATTTCTTTCACCAGATATTCTTGTAACTGCCTAGTTTAAATTATCTCTCCATTACTATTTACCGTTAACTCACTACTTAAGAGTTTGCTTTTCTCTTAGTGTTAGCGATTAGCATTGGTAAATATTTACCTTCACGCGGACCACTTGTTCACTGCTATCATCTATATCGATGGATAAGTGGTTATCTATAAGCCATAGATGCAATCTTATTTTGATCAAGTCCCTCTATAAATAGAATAATTATTTTAAAAACTTATAGATTTTTTGATCTGATTTTAATCTGAATTACTATAGGTACATTGTATTTGCGGGTGGACACTTATGATTATATTAATTTATTTATCCCATAAGTAGTTCAGAAGACTCGGATATCTCGTCGTTTATTGACCCCTATAGTGACAAGTTATGAAAATAATGTGTCACCAGTCCTTACTTCCCCCATGGGGATCGTCAAAATCAAATAATAGTCACTAATAATAATGATATAAAAATCAGTGGTCACCGTAATTACTGTGAGGGCGTGCCGTATTTTAGCAATCGTTACCCACATTTTGTGGTTGGCATTTCAGCCGTTATAAGCAACTTTTATTAAAGGGTCAGGTCACCCTCCAGAATGACGATAAATTATCATAGGATTGGCCAACAAAGTACAACCTACCGTAGGCACATCACTAGTTCACTACTAACTACTGAACAATAAAATGTACCGGAACTAAACGTTCACAAATAATTCATCATTATTCGCATTATATTATTTTCTTTTCATGATGATTGCTTCAAGTATTAATTTAAATAATTGAGGTACATGTAATTGAGGTATTCAAAATACTGAATATTATTATCCAAAAAATGTTCAAATTGCAGTATTAATATCGATATCCCTTGAAATCAATAATTGTATTGTCCATGTGGCGACGCGACGGGGTAAGAATAACAACACCACTTATCTTGCCCATGGGTGTCGTAAAAGACGACTGAGGGATATAACATGCATCATCTATGCGAATCATGGATAACTGGAGTTGGAATCCTATACCAATACATTTGACCAGCGTGGTATAGTAGGTTATCACTTTTACTGTGGAATATGTTCGATCCCAGCAGTGGGACAAAAATAAGCTGTAATGCAATATCAATAATTTGTTTTAAAAATCGTTACGCACAAATCCAATCATTTGCCATATCCTTATAACAGTATTTTCAATTACTGAATGTATTAGGTAGAAGAACGAGTTTAAATCGTTTATATATTTTTGAACTATTAATAATATATGAATTTAATGACATTTAAGAAACATAGGTGACCTTTAAGTTCGTTATAGTATACCTGTTAAATTATGTTGACATATAAAATAAAAATTTACTTGGTCGTTTTTTTGCGTTAACAAAATACTAAAACTTCTTCGCAATTCATATATATTATGTCTCTATCACAATGCATATATGTCCAATAGACTATCATAATAGGAGAGATATTAATATAGGTACTATAATACCCTATTCCTATTCCTAAGACAAGTAGCCTGCACCTGCACTTCTAATAAAAAAAGCAAGTGATAGAAATCATTGTATTCACACTCCTTCACCAAATATTATACATATATTTTCTCACTATTAAACGATAAAGATAAAACAACACTATAGTATAATCAAAGAAATCAAGCTCAGTTCTTACGACTTTACATACCTTTTGAGGCACAGAATGGCAGTGATAACTTACCAATAAATACACACTAATTTTAAAAGTGGTACCAAAGCCTTGAATTAAACTTCAAACCTTCCAAGAGTTCACTATTTTTCGATATTATATTTTTATCCTATCACTACATAAACCAATACAATATTCATCGTGTAGATATAGTTATATATGCATAATAAATAATTTATTTGTGCGCGCGAAAACGTCTATCGAATGTAATAAACAGAATGCTGTCGCCGGTATAAGTTGGATGCTGGGTAACGGTACTTTTGCGCTCCAGATGTGTCAAAGTCTCTACTCACCTACTAACCTACACGGCATTTTATTGTACTCGGTTTGGCTTATATACTCAACCATTCACAATAGCTTTTTGTAACGAACGGCAAATTCATCAGCTTTTTTCATTTTTATAAATTTTACTGTTACAATTATCTGTGAAATGGAAAAATAAATAGACCATAAACACTGAAAATTATTTTAAATGCACTATAAAATCCATAAAATATAATATTATTAATTATTATAGTATTATTTTTAATAAAACTAAGTATTATTTTAATAAAAATAAGTATTATTTTTAATAAACAGTCTCCCATGTGGTGATGGAGTAAGATTACATTTCGCCACACCCTGTCTTGCTCGTGGATGTCGTAAAAGACGACTATGGGATATAATATGCACAAAACATCTGTGCAAGAGAAGGAAAACTCAAAATGAAACCCTATACCAACATGTCTGACCAGCATGGTATAGTAGGCCAAATTCCCTCTCATTGTGGAGGAGGCCCGAGCTCAACAGTGGGACGTATTTGGGCTACGATGATAATAACAATGATAGTATTATTTTGTTTGTATAAGACTTAATTCCATCCATCCAACAAACCGTAGTCCATGGTTGGATATAAGCTTACCCACGAGAATACCACTCAGAAAGGGCCTGTGCCACTTGCATCCAACGTCTCCCTGCAACTTTTAAGACTTCGTCAGTCAGACGGACTTTAGTAACGTCCACTACAAATGGGTAACAGAATTTTACCGGTCAATTTATAACATAAACTGCAATTGCTGATCTCCTAGGTCAGATTGAGGCCTTTGGGAGGGGCTACGTCCAACTATGGACGTCAATACGCTAATAGACAGATGAATATTTTAATTTGTTTCATACTTAAATAAAATATTTAAAGCTACTATACGGTATGTTGAAATAAAAGGCGTAGAAACAACCTTGATACTATTTGAGTCTTCGCTCACCTTTCTCGCCCTTAACATTCTATATAAAATATGTTACATGAACTTTACCTTTCGTTTTGAACCAGCAATAAGATTCACCATAAATCTTGATTCTAATATATATTATAATTATAAACAAATTGTTCCCAATTTTAAAGTAAATATTTAATATCGCGAATCAATGAGGCTAGTATAAAATATAATGAGAGCTATCAGCATAGATTAAACAAGTAAATTAAATGAATTGTCTTGTTATGTTATCGTTGCATCTAAAATGCGAAAAGTTGTCAATTTTACACTGGACTTGCGTGTTGTAGTGATATTATATTAAACTGTGAGTTATATGATACATAAACATGGATACAAAATTCTAATAAAAAAACCATAAGAGGTGATGAAAAGATGGCTCTAGATCCTATAACCCATTTCCATTTCATGCCCCTCCACTTATAGTGTATAGCCCGTTTCTTGCCCCTCCACTTATAGCGTATAGCACTATTACTCGTACCTATCCCATTGACATTCTGCCAAACAAAACGCTGCAACTTCAGGCTTACGCGGTCAATCTTCTTGGGATTAATGGACTAATGTTTTATCCTACTACTTGCATCCGAAGATAAGAAAAATATACGTCTGTAGTAGATCAGCTTAACGTCGAAGTTCTTCTCCTTGGCTTATTTCATCGCCTCCTTCCATATCAAACCGACCCTTGCATATAAATAAGCCTTTCTTTCATTAATCCTCCTTTAATAATAATCATCTATTACAGATATTTTTGTGTGAAATAAAATGATAGTGTATTCATACTAAAGCACCTACCAGTAATCCAACGAGATAATTACTTTATTTAAGTCATCAATTGTAAAGGAAACATTGCGTAGAATCCTCGCAAATAAAAAGTTTACTTTATAATAATAAAAGTAAATTTTATTGACACCAGAATTTATTGTTTATTCTAGGAATAATAAAGAACCGGTTGAACATCTGCTAAAAGTCAAACGCTGACTCCATCAGAAATGCAAATCAGACCGTCCTGAGTCACCGTGAAAATTAAGCATTTTGGTTATGCAAAAGTTCGTTATAGATTTACACTTCGAGTTAAATAAGTAACACCAATTTGTGTTCTCCAGCAATGTACTTTGAAAATAGCAAAACTTGATTTGGCCGTAGTTTAGTTAACTCAATCAAGTTGACCGAGATCAATGCCTTTTTTATACAATCTAGATCCACGTATTGCCAGTATTTTAAAGAATGGATGTAGAACTTTCTTCTCGTTTATCAAGTATTAAAGTTTCGCTGATAGGTATTTTCAAATAATTTTTATTGTTATATATTCTGAGCGATAAGGAATGTTTTTTAAATACCGAATTTTCAATTCCAAATATTTCACTTAACAGATTATAAATAATAAAACTATTTTATGGATTTTATAGCGTATTTTTTTATTTTTGGTTATCCGACGTTTCGAACACTTTACAGCGTTTATGGCGACCGGCGGACAACGGATCATGTAACAGATTATTTAAAAAATTAAATATCATGATCATTTGCCAGCCCTCATCCCCGCATCCTCCGCTAAGTGGGTTCGGCACAACATCTTCTTACATTCCATAGGCTCCTGTCAGCAGTCATATCTGTACTCAGTGCTTTCATATGCATATTACATTTACACAATCTATCCATCTCTTATTGGGGCGGCCACTATTTTTGTGTTCATCCCTAAACATATTGATAATTCACCTTGTCACAATCCTTTCATCGATATTCCAAGACAATCTCGTGCTAAGCTTTTCTGTTACTGGTGCCATCACTGGTGCCACTTACAGTTTTCCCCTAATATACTCATTCCTAATTTTATCTATCTCGCAATGCCACACATCAATATACGCTTAATTGTATATGCTACGAGGCAATATGTATGCTTTCTCCATAGTATAATATCATCATCATCTCAGCTCATACACGTCCCACTGTTGGGCTTGGGTCTCTTCCATTGTGGAGGACGTCTGAGCCCAGGGAATTTGACCTACTATACCATGCTGGTTAGACATGTTGGTTCAGGGATTCATTTCGAGTTTTCTTCTCTTACACAGATGTTGTGTGCAAATTATATCCCTTAGTCATCTTTTACGATATCCACGGGCAAGATAAGGAATGGTGAATTGTATTCTTACTCCGTCACCACGCGGAATAGTGCATATTACAAAAGAATTGACAATAGTTTTATGACCTAATATCAATTCCCCCTTTAATTGTTGACCAGATGATATCAAATGGAGTTGGCCCAGTTAGTTGTAAAATTCGTGGTCGTTTTTTATGACACCCATGGGCAAAGTAAGGATTGACAGTATTCGTAGCCACCACAAGAATTATAATATATAAGCAGGAATGATTTAGAATTACACGAAATAAATTTAAATAATTAAGTATTTTCTACATGGTGTCAGAGTAAGAATACAATTTAACTTGGGGTGTCGTAAAAGGCGACTAAGGGATATTTTGTGCATAGAACAACTATGCAAGTGATGGAAAACTCGAAATAAAACCCTATACCAACTCGGCTGATCAGCGTGATATAGTACGTCAATTACCCTCCCAATACCGAGGAGCCTCGAGCCCAATAGTGGGACGTATATGAGCTGTGACGATGATGATGAAGTATCTGCGATAACAATTATCTCTACCTGTAGTCTATTCCTGTTATTAATTTACTTTAGATTTGTTATTATTTTAAAATTCTTACGTGTATATCGTCACTTTATGAGTATGTAGTAACGACATCTTTGAGTGTAATTAAACATACACAACATTATATACATAGTTTACATTTTATTATGAAATTACTTTACGTTAATTAATACGTATTTTGATAGAGCTTCTATAAGTTATTGTTATAGACGTAGCAAAAATAATATTAGCAAGCGAAAACAAATATTAGGTTCAATTAAATGTAGCATTTATGTTTCCTTTGGTGCCGGTTCCCACATGAAACTGGAAACTAGTTAAGAGAAGACCAGAAAATGACTGGTAGCACTCGAAAACTGGAAAATTAATAACATCAGTTGCTGTCACCAACCTACCCGTCAAACGTGGCGAATTTGGCATATTGGAAGGGAAATTGACCTACTATACAACGCTGGGCAGCCGTGTTGGTCTATATCAAAAGAAGTTTTCCATTTCTTACATAGATGTTAAATGCATAATATATCCCTTAGACGTCAAAAATGGTGAATTTTATTCTTACTCCGTCACCACTTGGACTAAATCTTTATCTTTATATATAAATTTCTTGCGTGCGTGTGTATATCACTAAACTCCTCCTAAACGGCTGAACTGATGTTGATGAATTTTTTTGTGTGTATTCAGGGGATTGGAGAATGGTTTAGATTCACAATTGGACCCGTTAGGTGGCACTGCTGTCGATTTCAAAGAGAATTTCTTTTATTTGAACAGAACAACGTCTATTGGGTGAGCTAGTAGATATATAAAACACAAAATGATTAAATGTCTGTTATAGACTTTGAAACCATTCAACTAATGTAGCCCAAAAGGTTCATTAGAAAGATAATAATGCAAACATGATAAGCATCATCAATCATTTCAGGTCCACGCCTCCCATCATTGGGCCCAAACCCTCTATAGTAGGATGTAAATTAACCCACTGTACCACGCTCCTCGGACGTGTGGTATAGTGTTTCACTTCAAGTTTGCCTTCTTTAGCACAGATGTTATATGCATATTTTATCCCTTAATCGTCTTTTACGACACCCATGGGAAGAGAGGGGGTGGTGAATAGTATTCTTACTCCGTCAACACTCTATATATATCTCTAATCACAATAGAATTATTTAAAACGGTACCATCATACGTTTCTATAATTGTGTCACTTTGTATTCATATCAGCAAAATTCTCGTTATTTAGAAGCAATAAACTGCCAAAGGCTTACTATTAAATGTCAAGAATGTCTAATAGTATAGGATCCCGCTATACAACGACCTTCACTGAGATGCTTATTTGATGAAACTTATTTTTTATGTAATTGAATATGTCAATAAATATATTGCATATGGGTTGCCTAACAAATTTTAGTCCAGAGTATGATTAAATAATAACTAAAAAAAAAAATTTTTTTTTGAACATTGCACCGTTTTGATTATTAGACAAATTCTATACCAATCGAAAGTATGAAGCCCATAGAATGTGCAAACGTTAGATTGCTTATTCTTTTGCGGTCACAACTCTCGGGTAGCCAGGTATAAACAGATAAATCTACCTTTTGCACCGGTCTGATCGACGTTTGCATATTCTATGGGCTTCATATTTTCGATTGGTATAGAATTTGTCTAATAATCAAGCCGGTGCAATGTACAAAAAAAAATTAATGAATCATACTCTGGACTAAAATTTGTTAGGCAACCCATATGCAATATATTTATTGACATTAAATTATATAAAAAATAAGTTTCATCAAATAAGCATCTCGGTGTAGGTCGTTGTATAGCGGGATCTTAGACCATAAGAGGGTCGCGCCCAACATAATTATCCCACGCTCTATACAAATTCATCAATGCCATAAAAAATATCGGTCATTTGACTACTTGTGTTGTGAGCTAGACCGTCGCATTAAATACTACTTAATAAAAAAAACATTTTTTATTAATAACGATTTCTGATTTTTACGCGAGTATAGTTACAGTAAGAAAGTACAAGTTACAATGTGTAGTAAATAGAAGTATTTTTACGGATTTTATAGCGTATATTAGATTTGATTTTCAAATTAAACTTATTTGATTTGGAGGAATTCTTTGTTGGACGCCCGTGATCATGAATGCTTTTAAATAATCAAAATGTTCGGCAATCAAAAATCAAATACAAATGCGATAAAATCTATAAAAATAGCTGTATTTACAAAATAGATTTTTTTTTATTTTTACACATAAATATACATAACATATTTTTCTCACTAAAAGTTTTAAAATATTCGTATGAGAAGTTTTAAAATAATCTTATCTGTTACGAATAGTTTATTAATAATTATTTTAGCGCTTATTAATTGAAATTAGTTAAATATATAAGTATTGCTAGAAACTAAATGTAAAATTTATGTTTTTTAACAGACAATGGTCTTGCTCAGGGTTCGCCAAATAATTTTGCTAGGGGTCCGTTTTAAGAAATGAAATAACCATCACGGTCCGTACATGCTTTTAATAGAAAAAAAAATCAAATGTAATTTTTAATTAACAAATGTATTTTTTTATTTCAACATTTTTGAATGGACGACGTCAACAAAGATAAATTTTTATTAAATTACGTACTCTGTAGTGCTAGTTGCTGTATTATTCTTTCGGACCGCACTAAATGGGTCGGCGGTCCGGATGCGGACCGCGGTTCGCCATTTGGCAATCCCTGGTCTAGCTACACCTACCTAAATCAAAAAGTCCCGTAATCTATCATATATCCCCCAATTAGCAGGCTTCCAGTAACGATTCTATGATTCCGGTGGTATTGATCGGTGGATATGAATTTTATCGTCAATTTTTTTAATAAGATAAAACGACCAATCAAATATGCAAGTTTACAAAGCCACTATCTTTGTTGATAAATATGAATTCGATCAGCACTACTGATCTTTGTGATCTATTAACTATTACTTTGAGTCTCAATATTATTTCTATATGTTAATTCTATTTCTTCAAGGCCCCCGCTTTGGAAGAATTAAAAAGGTGATTTCTTAAGCAAATGTTGTCTTAATATAATCATTATTTTGTTCTTATCCTCATGACTTGGATTCCACTCAATATCTGCTCTGCGTTCATTATACAGTTCATTATAAAATTATTGGCATTAGTTCTATGACCGATCGCTTACCTAACCCTTGGGAATATAATTAAAAACTTAACCCTCGTTGGGAATTTAATTGTTGACAAAACGGCATTAGATAGAATTAGCGCAGGTCTATGTTTACATAGACTTTAGCCCTTAATGATTTTAATAAACACATATGTATGTATTTTCCGTGTGGTGACGGAGTAAGAATACAATTCACCCCCCCTCTCTTACCCGTGGGTATTGTTAGAGGCAACTAGAGGATATCTTGTGCATATAACTATCATGCAAGATAAGGAAAACTCGAAATAAAACCTTATACCAACCCGCCTGACGAGCATGATATAGTAGGTCACTTTCCCTCCCAATATGGAGGAGGCTCGAGCCCAGTAGTGGGACGTATATGAGCTGTGATGAATGAATGAAGGAATAAATGAATGAATAAATGAATAAGTATATAATTCAATAATTTTTATCGTTATTTGTTTGTTTATATTAACTGTATCGAATAATTTACTCGTTTAGAGATTACAACGTAATTGCAAAGCTTGTGTTTACTACATTATAATACACGTGTTCTATGCTAGAGATATTATATAATTACTGTATTTTTTATTAAATCATAGAAACTAATTGATTAAACAGAAAATGCAAATAGTGCCCTTGATTTTCTAAGCGGAACCCAATATTTACTTTGCCGAGTTTGGATTTTATTTATATTCGTTAATAGTAGGTATATTTTTAAAGTTCTACAAAGATTTATTTAATAAATATAACACCCTCCATTAATTGAATATATTGGAACTTTTATCAACATCATCATCAGCGCAGCCCACATACGTCCCACTGTTGGGCTGAGGCCTCCTCCACAATGGGAGTGAATTTCACCTACTACACCATGCTGGTGAAACATTTTGGTATAGGGTTTTATTTCGAGTATTCCTTCTCTCTATTGGAACTTTACAAACATGTAATTAACTGAAACTGTTTTCACCCAGACTAAATAATAATTCGTCAATCGCACCAAGTATTGTCCTACTCGGGAATCGAACCGTTCGATCAAAAAATCAGCAGCTTAGTTTTAGCACGTTAGCTCTGTACTAGCCACGACGCCATCTACACAATCAATTTATTCTGTTTTGCTACTGCTACCAAACAAAAAATATTTTTTTTACAACAACCACTGGAAAAGTATTACCTGATAACCTATTGTATTCTTAACTAGGAGGTGCAACCAGGAAACATAATATGAGAATATAAACGCGTACGTGTTTTCAAAATTATTTTCCCGGTCATTATCCACAAGAAAGAGTAGGTATCTCTCTGTCATGTTAATAATTTAAACTAACACAATATTCAATTCCGCATGCACTGTCAGTTTTAACGATGAATGTACGCATCGATACCGACTAAATGTGACAATCCTGCATACTAAGAAGCCGATGAGTTCATTCCCGGAGTCGTTATCCTACCTCTAAGGTCACCGGCCGAAAGTGAAAACCCTTTGTCCAAGTTTGGTTTGTACAACGCATGTTCTCATAGCGACTTTATTATGATAACATAAATATGGTGTGTTACATAATGTATCTAGAGTTATTGCATACATAGTGCAAATAATCTTGAAATATCGTGATCAGAAAACTAATATAAATATACGAGGTTGCAAATGTCTAAACAAAGTGAAGAGATTTTTTCTAATGAAAAAAGGTTTATCAACGCGGCCTATATAAGTCATAATTTTTGAGTTCGAGCTTTCTCAACAACGGAAGGAAAATTGACGTATTAAACCACGCAAGTCGGATGAGTTACTATAGGAATTTATTTCGAGATTTTCATTTTTTATATATTTGTTAGTTACCCTTAATCGCCTTGTATCCAATTCAAGAAAGGAGGTGGTGAATTATATTCTTATTCAGTCACCACACGGAAAATACTGATGTGACAAAATGTAATGTGTAAAATAAATAATAATTGTGATGGCGATCACTGTTATTGTAATACTTTTTTTTTAAATGAACACAACACCCCTCGGTAAAGAAAAATTATTTTATCGTCGGAGACTTTACAAAGATGAAATTAACGGAAACATATAACATCCAGAGTTGGTACAATCATTTGTAGTTCGCATTAAAAGTTGCCTGCGTGGAAATTAAACTCGGTCGTTCTAGCAGTACCTACTGTTGACTATATTTTTGATGAAATTTCAAACTAATTTTGGTACTTCTATAGCAAAACTAAGGAACGCTATATTGTATTGTAAACCCTTAACCATTTGGATTTTTATCACTCGATTATATATTTTATAGATCATATACGTTTTACACAAGCAAGCAACTTGCGTGTTTACAGCACGGAAGAAATGCAGAAGCTTCTTACATAATATTACAATCATATCGTATTTCCGTTTCAGTCTCAATAAAAAAGTAATGGATGATACGCTTAATATGTAAATGGATGTTGGGATGTTATTGAACGAAATATACACGCAATACTTTTCACCGGCATTTCACGTATTAGTATGATAATTATCTAATAACGTTCATATTACATTTCTACGCAAATATTCAAATTTGTATCGCACCATATTTATTTAAATAAAGAAATAATATTTTCCGAGACGGAATAATATAATTAAACATTCCCTTTCTTGCCCGTGGGTATCGTATAAAACGATTAAGGGCGCCTTCAAATTTGCCGCAAAGTGCCGCGCGGTGGCAGCGCGTCCGCAGCGCTGCAGCCGCGCTACTTTGTAAATCTATATAAATAAACAACGCGCGGTTGCAGCGCTATGTGGTCGCTGCGACCAACTATATCCCGTCCCGCATCTCGAAGTTCACTCGACCGAGACTTGCTCTCGACGAGCCCGACGATGAGATCACGATAGCTCAGAATATAGCATACACGGCCCGCGAAGCCGCAACAAAGAAAAGACCACGGTTCCGTCCTCGCCGTCGAGGTGCGAAACCGTGCCGCGTAAAAATAAGTAAATCTAAAGTGGGACCTCCCACATTGCCTTCAGCAACGCCCCAAGCCGAGGTTCGTACCCCACAGGGGGTGCCCTTGGGCCCCGTTGCTTAATTTTTTTGGGTTGAGAGCCCTCAGCGCTCACCACTAGTCCGCGTAAGGGTGTAACAGCCATCTGAGGCTAACACTCCTTGTCAGAACAAAAATAAAAAAAAAAAAAGTTGCAGCGCTACACCCGCGCTGCAACCGCGCATCAATTCATCGATCGACTTGTGATGCGCGCACCTATTTTTTTGTACAAGTAGAGCAGAGTTTCTTCGTCAGAGTCCATCGTGAAATTATGTACTAACACTACGATTCTCAAACCTAGCGACAGCAGCGCGGCTACAGCGCTGCAGACGCGCTGCCGCCGCGCGGCACTTTGCGACAAATTTAAAGGCGCCCTAAGAGATATAATATTATATAACAACTATGCATAAAAACAAAAACTTGATATAAATTCCTGTAGTGATTCGTCTGACCTGCGTGGTATAGTGGGTCAATTTCCCTTCCGTTGTGGAAGAGGCTCTAGCAAAGAAGTGGGTTGAGATATGAACTGAGTTGCTGAATAATTCTTAATCTATCTTTTTTTCACTCTTTATTTTTATTATATGTACACAAATACAGATGAACACTCACACGTTAACACACACTACGCATTCGATAGCATTTATGTTCTTATGATAATTTTCAAATTTTACAATAAATTCACTAAATTCAAACTTTCACAATAGAACTATCTAATCATTTAAGTCACCATTATTGATAGCAGTAGTTCCTGAATCTTTATTTAGATATGTTAGGCTAATATAAAGTCTCTTCGTAGTAACTACTGATGGTATTGTGACACTATTTGAACTGATTTGGACGTTTCTCTAAATATTTCAAATTGGAAAGCCGGTTATATTATTATATTGATCTGATGATGATTATAACCTATTCTTAAGGTGTATATAAATATGTGATGTGTAAATGTACTACTGTAGTTTTGTTCATTACAACTTATGTATCCTGAAATTTAACGTATCAGTCGATTAGTTAATGACGACTCTTCCCGAGAGGACTCATCCTGCGCCCATAAACGAGGAAAAGTATGTGAAATGTCGGGCAAAAAATTATATACAAATGCGATAAAATCCATTACTTTTTTAATATATGATACTCGCGCAAAGGTCAAATATTTATTCAATTATTAGTTATTTATGCTGCTAGACATAGTGCCAAGCTGCTAAAGAAGCCATGCAGACGCAAAGCACAATTATTATTGATACAAATTTTAAACCTAAGTATTTACAGTCAATATTCATGTGTTCGTTTTCCGTGTGGTGACGGAATAAGAATACCATTCACCCCCATTGACCATGGGTGTCGTAAAAAACAACTAAGGGAATAAATATGAATATAATATCTATACAAGAGAAGGAAAATGCGAAACAAAACCCTATACAAACACGTCTGATCACTAGGTAGGTCAATTTCCCTCCCACAGTGGAGGAGGTTCGAGCCCAACAGTGAGACGTATATGATTTGAAATGATTCACGTGTTCATTTCACTATAGAATGTGATTTAAATATAAATAAAATTCTATCAACAATTTGTAGGTCAAATATTGTTTATCGCCTAATTTGAATTCATCTAAATTTTTGTCTGATAATAAAAATTATGTTACGCATATAAAGTAGTAAATATATTATTTAGCAAACTAGTTTGATATATTTTTATACTATTTAGCATATTATAAACATATAATACACATTAAATTAGAGAAAACAATCATTGCCTTACATTTTTAAATAAAGCACTAAAGAAAGTGAATATAATTATAATAACTTATTTAACTATCTATTAGGTTTCTATCTTGTAGCTAATGTTTGGTTAATAAATAATATAATGTAAATATTATTATAATCGAAACATGATTAGGTTATAATTGTTTTATATTAATTATGTTTGATATGTCTACTTCATTATAAATATAATAAAATAGGTAGTTTAAAAAAAGAACTGAAACCCTTCGTTCTGTAAATAAACGAATGATGCAGAAAATAGGGATATATCTTAGCCACGGATATAGAAAAATCTTTAATCTTGTATTCTTAATAGTAGCTATTTAAATTGTTGATTTTTATTGGTCTTTAATAAGTGTGCAAATTTTCAGATTAATGCGACGTTTAAAAGTGGGTGAAAATCATCTTCAAACTTTGACATACACATCAAGTAAATATAAAAAATAAAAAAAAATATGATCGGGTAGAAGTTTTGGGTAGCCATTACCAAAAACTAAACCAATTGGTAAAAATATTGGATTGTCATTTGTTCAATAACAATAACCAAACGTTGACTTTTTTTATTTGCTGGTCTGTTAAACCGACATTGACGGACGCACAGTTTATAAATTTTTAATGACGTATCGATTTGTTAAAATATTTTTATTAGTAAAAAGATAATAAAAGGCTTTGTCTTTAGCCAACAGCCTACATTATATAATTATACAGATGTTTTGAAATTTTATCTGTATAAAAATAACTTTTATTGGAAACCAAAAAAATCTTACACGGATATTTTTTTTAGCAAGGATTTTTCATTTCTTTTTAAATTTTGTTTTCTGCATTCTAATTTAATAAATAAACTTCGTACTTACAGTTGCGGTGTGCCTACGACGACCGGCGTGCGATTGTGTCGATTTCGTAGCTGCACCACAGTTATATGCGCAAGCGCACGGATACACAGGGTGTGCGACTTTAATTAAAATTTTATCTTGTTTTTTTTAACTTAATAGTTTATTATTCGTCTAACAACACTACTAGATTAAGAAAGATGGAATCTGTAATGTATTTCAAACACAATAAAAGTTATTATTATTACTAATTGAAGTCTTTAACCAATTAGGAGTGGTAGGACCACACTGTCGACAGTTATCTGTCTACAGCCGCGGGCCGGTCCGTCCGGGGCAGTACCATGCTCTCGCAGAAAATCGACGTCTGAGTAGTAGCAATTTGTTACTGCGCTTCGTTCGGTGAGCGAGAGAGCCGGAAGCCCAACTTTCTGAGGGTGATTGCGTGTGGGGGGTTTTGGTGGTGCCCTTGGTATCACCAAGCCTCAATGCACGCATTCACACTCCCTTCGCTTTCTTCACGGTAGGCAACAGCCTTGTAAAGGTCCATGAGCGGCAGCAACACTTACCATCAGGTGTACTGTTTGCTCGTTAGCCACCGTTTGCAAAAAAAAAAAAAAGAAGTAATACTAATTACACATTTTTATTGGCTAAATAATATATAGTATTATATAGTGTAAATCGGAGTATTGAAGGAGGAATCATACTGTACTACTATAATGATCCACCTCCTTCAACGTGGGGTGATCGTAAAGATAATATTACTAAAATTCCAAATAAAATCCGTCTACACCCCGGATAAATCTTTAGGTCAATTGCCCTCCCATTGTGGCAAAGGTTCGAGCTCAGTAATAAAACGTATATGAACTGCAACGATAATAATGATTATTATTATCGTTGCAGATTATTAAATATAATTATTTAATATTATTATAAATATTATATTGCTAAGACTGGGAACCAACCAGTAAATTAGCACTCACAGTCTTAAAGTTCTCGCTTATACTACAAGTAAGTGGATTAAAACTGTCTTTTATGATATTGTAAGTACCTATATAAAAGTATTACTAAGAGTAATAAGCTTACCACATATCATATAACTAACGTATACTGAATATAATATTATCCACGGGCAGTAATTGTTTTACTACCTTTATTCTACCTTGGTATTCCATGGGGTGACGAACTAAAAATACAGTTTGCCACCCCATTACTAACCTGTGGGTATCGTAAAAGTGGACTATATATAATGTGCAAATAACATCTATGCCAGTGAAGAAAAACTCTAAATAAAATCTATCCGTCTACCAGCGTAGTTCAGTATATCAAGTTTACGTCTATTACAGGGAAAGATCGAGCCCAACAGTGGATCTTGAGTTGAGATGATGACAAAGAAAAAATTTCACTGGTAGACAAAATATTACCAATTAACAGTAGATTAATTGAAAAGAACAGCAAAGGAGCATGTGTTATTATCACAAAGTCAAGCAAGTACTATAATTAAACCAGTTAATAGGATTACATTAAACATACAAAGTTGTTTAAACTTCACTTTTAATTATAATTAAAAAGATTGACTATGTCATTCTCTCTCTTAAATGAAGTGAAAAGATACATCCATAAAACCTATTTTATTACTCTTGCGGTAAAATTTACCATTTCTTATAAATTAATTCAAGAAACTTTTATGGGTAATTCTAAAAATAAGTCTTCCTATTTCACAATATATTTGAAATTTACTGAAAGTATTCAAGCGTATATTTCTTTTTCACTCAAAATGTTTTGATATACTATCGAATCGACGTCCACTATTAGACATTGACCCAACGAGTTATAGACCCAAGGAATATATACATAGTTAGCAAACGGATAAGACGATCACCGTTGGTATTAAGTATCAGGAGAGTGCTTCTGCTTGTTCTCCTGGTAATCTCTAATTCAGTTTTTTAGACTCCCATGACTACATGGCGAACCTATTGATACTAGTTTCCTAATTACTGCTACTGTACTTTTAAATAATAAATGTACGTCCCACTGCTGGGCCCGAGTCTCCTCTACAACAGTAGAAATTTCTATAACCAGGCCAGTGAGACGTATTGGCATAGGTTTTTACGTTACGATTTTCTTTTCTCATTTAATATCATGCAAATTTGAGAAAAGAAAATCTCTTTTTATCACCCTTAGCCGCCTTTTGCGACACCCACTAGCAAGACAGGGAGTGATGAATTGTATTCTTACTCCGTCATCATAGGAAAGATCTATTTATATTTAGTACTTATTAATAAATATTGTAAATAGATAAATATTTCACAAGTACAGCCTGTATAAACATTGATCGATAATGCTGTATAAGCGACACTTCCCAAAAGTGCAATGTCTCAAACAATGAGATCGATGGTGGGTGCTTGGGTCATCCAACGGTACGGAAACCAGTACCTGGGGAAAGGCTCTAAATACCTTATTACATTTAATTTATGCCAATGATAAAAATGTCCCGTTTGAACAAGCACCAACTCCCGAACTTAAGCGTCCCGTGGTTAAGTTGGCCTTTAATGAAGCATAACGTCGATATGGGAGCTCGCACAAGCGTACTTGTAACTGTACTCTAACCGAAATATTTTATGAAAAGTTTATACAAACATTATCTTCATATTAAATATTCTTCTTTTTGTAAGACAATTATCCACATAGTTATTAAAAGTGAGACCATCGTTTACAGTACTAGCAACATTGAGGTTGTCGTAGGAGTCGATTATCTACACAAACTTTTGTCAATTGTATCTAGAGCCAAAACTTGCGTTTCGGGAAGGGCAAGTACAAGGACAGTAAGGCGCCGGTCATAAAGCTTAGCTTAAATTCTGTATGTTTGGTCATTTATCTATGTTAAAACAAAAGACGGCATGCTGGACCAATTTTATATAAATTGGAACAGGAGCACGATGATCGCATTCTTCTTTGAATATTATTTTCAGTTACTAAAACATTGCCAAATATATTTTCTTTATAGTGTTTATAGTCTCTTTCGTCTTTCTCTCCAAAGACGTAGACGATAGATTAATAAATAGTCAAGCTACTTCCAAGAAACAAAAGCTGTTTATTGTTGTTACTGAGTTATAGTTTCAGATTTGATAATGATAGTATTATTTTATTATTTTCCCAAAATTGAAATCAATAAAGTGAAATAAAAAACCCAAACAAAACACTATCATACTAATAAATTCGTACTCCATTTGTGATGGGTAATTAAGTATAGCACCTACTCGAATTAACGAGCTCAGCTCAGTATATATATTTTTTACGAGTGTACTTTTAAGAAAACATTATTTTATAGTCAAAAGAAGATTTTCTATTATTTTTCTCACAAAAAAGAATCTTGATAAACAGGAAAATCAAGGATCAAACTAGGACTGTCTGGATTAAGGGACTGCTCGATTTTGCAACTGAGCTATTATTTATTCTCGACTAGTAACCCGCCCTCGCATCTGTTTCAGTTACTTTACTCGCGTAGTTCCCGTTCCCGTAGGAATATCGAGATGAAATATAGCCTATGTTACTCCTTGATATTATAGCTTTCCATTGGTGAAAGAATTTTGAAATCGATTCGGTGGTTTAAGCGTTACGCTTTCAGTGTTTTTGCTTTCAGGGTTTCAGCGTTTAAGTGTTACGCTTTCAGCGTAACAAACAAACTTACTTTCGCATTTATAATATTAGTAAGGATTAGTGGCTACATTTACCTTTATATTCTAATTATATTTTTATCATTACCTGGCAACACTCATAAAACATCATTTTTTACTAATAAAACTTCAATACAATGGGAAGGAAAATGACCTACTTACCACGCTGGTCAGACATGTTGATATAGGGTTCTTTCTCTTGCATAGACATTATATGCATATCAGATCCCTTAATCGTTTTGTACTGCACTCACGGGTAAGAGAGGGGGTGCTGCGTTGTATTCTTATTCCATATTCTTATACCGTGTGGTGCACGGGTGTGAAACGAAACCTAGCTATATCGACTTATCGCCCGCGAGACTTCCTGCATACTAAATTTCATGGAAATCATTACAATCGTTTTCGAGATTCTGATTAAATAGATATGTACAAGAATACTCGTTCATAGATATTAGATAATGTCCACCACTTTCATTCCATGGGCGTCGTAAAAAAGGTCTAAGGTATCATGGACTACGAGATAGCCACGAGCGAATAGAAACTCGGTATCATTGGTCGGGCCAATGGCGAAGGGGTAACGATACGAGGCTTTTTGAGACCACGCACCGCCCTTCCGTCGTCTTAGACGAAATGGATGACGTGTATGATGACCATAGCCCGCCCACAAAAAAGCGGTACCTACCACGAGACTGGATAGCAGCTCTCCTTAGAAAAGTATAAAGTATTATACTTTTACGGCAGCTGATAAGCTCCGATCAACAACCCGTTTGTTAAGGGGAGGGATTTTAAAACTATGCCTCTTCAAAGAAACTAATGTCGAAAAGTAGAAATGTATAGGGTAATAAAAGGATGAATAAAATTAAAGGTTAAATAAAGAAAAATTGTAATAAAATATTCTTTAATTTTGATTATTCTACATCTTCTTTATTTATCCTCATCTATCTATTCTTATTCATCACATCTATTTTTATTTATACTTCACCAATACTAATAAGATCATCCTGCCTCTTTTTCATTATGATATAGGTGAAGCTTATATTTATCATCATCATCATCACAGCTCATATACGTCCCACTGCTTTTTTTTTGGGTGTGCCATGGTCAGCACGCTCGCCGCCCGGCTCCATCCAAGCCGACAGAGGGACACCGCGCGGCCCTATGACCCACCCGTGGCACGTTACCTTCGTCGTTGGACCGACCAACAATGCAAAGTTCCTTGTCTTCAGGGGTCGGCCCGACAAAATACCCCTGCGGAGTACCCTCTCTCGACGAGGGGGGACGTCGGTCACCGTCACGCGGTCGGCCTCTCGGCGGGTGACGGACTAAATCGCCGGTCCAGTCACCCGATACGTCCCGCTGCTGGGCCTCTTCTACAATGAGAGGCAAATTGAGCTACCATATCGCGCTGGCTAAACGGATTAGTATAGGGTTTACTTCAAATTTTCCTCTTCTTACATAGATGTTATATGCATATTATAGAATCTTAGTCTCCTTTTACGACACCTAAAGGTAAGAAAATAAGGTGGTGAATGTTTTTCTTATATTAAATTATGTTGTTTTAATATCTATAAATAATACCTATCTGTTTTTAGAGTACTGTTCTACCTGTAGTACTCTACCTGTAGTACCTAGGACAAGCAGTCCAGTTAGGTAGATCCAATTTCGAGAAAGAGGTCAGCCGACGAATCCAACTCGGCTGGGCAGCATTTGGGAAACTTAAGAGGATCTTCTCGTCCAATATTCCGCAGTGTCTGAAAACAAAGGTTTATAACCAGTGTGTGTTACCAGCGATGACTTACTGCACTGAAACGTGGTCTCTAAATGTCGGCCTCATAAAAAAGCTCAAAGTCGCTCAGCGTGCTATGGAGAGGGCTATGCTCGGTATTTCTCTACGTGATAAAATCCGGAACACGGAAATCCGTAGAAGAACGGGTGTAACCGACATAGCCCGCAGAATTAGCACGTTGAAATGGCAATGGGCAGGCCACATCGCTCGTCGAACCGATAAACGTCGGGGAAGAAAGGTTCTTGAGTGGCGACCACGAATCGGACGGCGCAGCGTAGGACGACCCCCCACTAGGTGGACTGCCGACATTCTCAAAGTCGCAGGGAACCGTTGGATGCAAGTGGCGCAGGACCGTTCCGAGTGGCATTCTCGTGGGGAGGCCTATGTCCAGCAGTGGACGTCCGTAGGCTGATGGATGGATGGATGGATTCTACCTCTAATATTAAAAATGTAGTCATTGAACGGTTGGTGCTAAGTGGAAGTACCCGAAGTTAGTGAAGTTTTATAACCGCACTTAAATGTTGCACTGTTCCAATAGCCTTAAGTTTGTTGATGTTATTGTGAAGCCCTAGGTCCAAACCTGAGTCGGATAAAAAGTGTTGTTAGGGTATTCTGCAGATTTCTTCGATTTTTAAGAATTATTCTAAAGCAATCTATCAAAAAACACAGAATTTAGAGCTTCATCTTCATCATTCGATTATGGCATTATACCCTATAGGAAGTCAAACAGCTAATAGAAGAGTGAATGAATGAAAGGTTATGTGGCGGAATGTATTTATACCTATCCTTACCGGGCGTGATAAAATCGTGAAAAATGTTAATTTGTGGTAAACTTGTGATGCTTTGAACATCATATAAGATTGAAAGAATAAAGAACCCGACCGTATCAATATATATATAACTAAATGAAAACTCGGAATAAAACCCCATACCAACAGGTCTAACCAGTATGGTATATCAAATTCGCTCCTATTTTGGAGAAGGCTCTAACCATTATTTTCCTTTTTGGCGGCATCAAACGATTTATTTCTTACTTTCTTTTAAAATATTTATTTACATAACTTATGACCCGACCCGACATGACATATAAGTCATGAATTTTTATTCCACTGCATTTATAATACAATAAATATAAAGAAAATAACAAAACAAATAGTATATGAAATAAATAAACAAAACAATGATTGCGAAGTAAATTTATGTGGGTTGACGTAAATATGAAAGTTGCACAAAAGTAACACTTGTAAGGATAACGTCAAAACAACCACCCAAGTGATACGACATGCTAAACCCTACTTATAAATACGAAACTTTTCACTCATAAGCTTTCCTTTTTAGCTTAGCATCTAGTATATTACCTACTTGTGTACAAATGAAGTGGTCGCGAAGTGAAAATATTCACACGAAAAACAAGTCTCGTAATGACCTACCGGTTGGATATTTTAGCATCCCATTTATTATGTTCTAACTCCACTCAGATCATAATAGCACCTCTCGCCGACCGTAAAATTAGGATAATATGAATTATTATAATTACTTTCGTAGGCTTATCCTAATTTCGACTTAATGAATCCTTATTTAATGCTTGATGACTCTAAGTAGAATTGAGAATGATTTAAAATACATCTAGTCTTTTAAATAGGTAAACATATTTCCACATGACCGTTATCTCTAAGTCTAAAAAGGTTGAGGTTATTTTTGACCACATTTTGATACAAATTTATTGCCAGTACAAGAAGAAAATGATTCTATATGAAAAAATTATATTGTTGATGATTAGCAATTATTAAACATTAAATTTGTGGTAATTATTATGACACTTTATTAAATTAAACCTAATAAATCTTGTATCGAATTTTCAGGATCGAAAATTCACCGGATTGAAACGCGGCCACACTGAAAAAGACCCAGTAAGAAAACTCAGAGGGTATGTTGCTAGGCATTTTTGCCGACAAGGAACGCGGTACCGGTGGCCGGCCTAGTGACGGAGGTGAGGGAATACGATGGTTTATGGTGCCGCGCGCCGCCCTTTCGTCGCCCCAGGCGGAACGGAAGGCGTGAGTCCTGAACATAGGCCTCCAAAAAAAAAGATTTCCGTGTTTAGGATTTTAATTTCAGGAGGAACATCCAGTCTTCTCATGTCCATAGTTACTCCTCCAGTGTGCCTCTTAAGTGTTAAGAGGGCCCTATTAGAGACCAGACTTCTGGGCATTTAATCCCTGATAACACACACTACCTTCTATTTTCACATACCGAACGTGAAGATGCTACTTTTCATAGCCCAAAACAAAGACTAGAAAATATTGTTACCTAACACTAGATTATTAAGATATCTCCGTTGTTAGATCACTATCAATATCTAAACTGTAGACATCTTTTAATTTAAGCACAATTTATGTGTACCGGTAAATTAAATAAATTTAGAAAATCGTGTCATTATTGACTAAGATTTTAAAAGCGAATGTGACTTTGTCTATTCTGTTGTTTATTTGTTACATTTTCTAGGTCTAACTCAACCGACCAGGTACAGAAAAAGACATGAAATACGTAACATAAAATATTGTTTTCAAGGAATATAAACAACTATTTAAATATTGTGCACCATAACAAGCGAGAAAAGCCACGGGCATTGCTAGTTTTTGTATATAATTTTCTATTCCGCAATGAAAACACGATTATCCGCTGTTGGGTGGCCGAAGGGATCATGGTTGTACTCTAGTATAAAATTGGGTATATTTGCTAAAACTGTAGTGTTCTTTCCACCTTAATATTGCTAAAGAATTTAGACTACGTTCATCGCATTCACTCCTCTACTCGTGATAGATCTTGGCCACCATAATTTGGTAACTCCGTTTGTATGGAATTATTTCCCTCAAGCCGATCTATGAAAAATCTTTCTCAATTTTATTTATAGATCACAAAAAACACTTGCATAAGACTTTTCGTTAATAAGAAATTCTACCAAATCTAATTAGCTTAAATTGTCGACAATAGAAAATAATACATATTATGGACTAAGGAGAAAAAGTACATGTTTAAGTATTACATATTAAAAACAATCTCATATGGTTACGAGTTAAGAATACAAAATATCGCCACCTTGTAGGTACTATTTCGTAGGTATCGTAAAAACTGACTAAGCCCCAGTGAAATTGGCAGCAGCTTTTCCTTGGGAGCTCCTCCGGCAGTTGAGATCAACCACCCGCCTGCTAAACGTGGCGATTGTGCCATTATCCTCCTTATGGAGAGATAATTTTTTTTATTGAATACAGAGGGTAACGAGCAATCAGGTGCACCTGATGGTAAGTGTTGCTGCCGCTCATGGACCTTTGCAACGCCGCTGCCTAGTGAAGGGAGTGTGAATACGTGAAATGAGGTTCGGTGAAACTAAAGGCATCACCAAAACCTACCATACGCAAACACCCTCAGACAGCCGGAAGCCCAACGGCTGCCGGCTCTTTCGCTCACCGAACGAAGCACAGTAACTAATCATGACGAATTATATTCTTACTCCGTCACCATGATGTCCGTCACCGTCATCGTGATGAATTGTATTCTTACTCCGTCACCACACGGAATGTATATATATTATTTTGAACGATAAAAAATGACTTCAACCATTGTCTCATGGATGCCGTTATCAGAACCACGTTATTTAACCACACGTTACGCACCAGCTTTCATATAATAATATAAAAAATAATCATCAAAATCGGTGCACCCATTCGAAAGTTCTAAGGTAACAAATATATAGGGAACAGTCGAATGAGAACCTCCACCTTTGAAATCGGTTAAAAAATAAAATTTTCTGCTATGCAATTAATTTATAAAACACAATTTGAATATGCTCCATAAGATAATCATATCAAATCTTTAAATATTCATTGAGTTAATAAAATATTATTGTAAATACTTCATCGGTAGAAACATGTTTATGACGAACAAGAATTTGTTTACCTGCTTCATCTAAACATCATAATCAACCATAAAAATATTGTTGATTGGCACACGTGTCTTCTGAATGTAAGAAGAAGCCATAACCATTATATCCAATTGGTGGTGAATCAGAGAGGTTTTTCATATTATATTTGGATATTTAAGACTTAGAAGCCACCACAATGGGAGACAAAATTTACTTACTTTACCAAGCTAGTCAGACGGATTGGTATAGGGTTTTATTTCGAAATTTCCTTCTCTCGCATAGATATTATCTGCATATTGTAATCCCTTAGTCGTCTTTTATGACACCCATGGTCAAGAAAGGAGATAGTAAATTGTATTCTTACTCTGTCACCATATAGAAAAATAGGCATGGTACTATTATTATATTTGAATATTTTATTTTTGAAAAACGATGATATAGATCCCAACTAAATCATTAAAAAGATAATTATTGTTTACCTCCGTGTGGTGACGGAGTAAAAATACAATACACCACCAAGGGGATCTTGCCCGTAAGTATCGTAAAAGGCATCTAAGGGATATCTTATGCATGTAACAACGATGCAAGAGAAGGTAAACTCGAAATAAAACCCTATACCAGCACGCCTGACCAGAGTGGTATAGTAGGTCAATTTCCCTCCCAATATGGAGCAGGCCCGAGCCCAGCAATAGGACGTATATGAACTGTGATGATGATGATGAAATGATTAAAAAGATAATTATTGTTTACCCCTTTTTATACCATTTAAGATCGACGATAAAGTGATCGAGTTAATTCCCAATTCACATCTCATAGGTATATATTCTATTCCAGCTTCGTTTGCTACTACAATTTACTTGTCGAGAAAATCTAATAAACATTTTTATCTGCCCACATCATAGAACTCATAACGTATCAGTCAGCACCATTTTCTTATGCCACTAGATCAACGTACTTTTACACGCGCGTCCGTACGCTTATCTTTTTTAGGGTTCCGTATCCAAAGGATAAAAACGGGACCCTATTACTAAGACTTCACTGTCTGTCCGTCCGTCTGTCTGTCTGTCACCAGGCTATATCTCAAGAACCGCGATAGCTAGACAGTTGAAATTTTTACAAATTATGTATTTCTATTGCCGCTATAACAACAAATACAGAAAACAAAATAAAGTAAATATTTAAGGAGGCTCCCATACAATAAAAGCGATTTTTTGCCCTTTTTTGCTCAATTGTTTACCTAGTCAATGGTACAGAACCCTTTGCGCGCGCGTCCGACTCGCACTTGGCCCATTTTTATTTATTGATAGTAATGACATATTTTGACATCTCAGTTTCTTTACAATAGGAGGTTAATTGACCTATTGTATGACACTGACTAAACGGGTTGGTATAGGGTTTTATTTTGAGTTTATGGAAAACTCTTGCACAAATTTTATATGCATATCACATCCCTTATTCATCTATTACGACAGCTACGGGCAAGAGAGGAGGATGTGAATTGTATTATTTCTCCGTCACCACACACGAAATGTAATTACATCATCATCATCGTCATCTCAGTCCATACACGTCCCACTGCTGGGCTCGGGCCTCCTCCACTATGGAAGGCCCATTGACCTACTATACTGCACTGGGCAGACGTTTTGGTATAGGGTTTTGTTTTGAGTTTTCCTTCTCATGCATAGTTATTATATGCATATCATATCCCTTAGTCGTCTTTTACGGCACCCACGGGCAAGAGAGGCGTGAATTGTATTATTTCTCCGTCATCACACGAAAAATATTTATATCAAATTGAAATAAATTATAAGATGCACCAAAAAATTCTTGGTACAATATAGTGTAGGTATTGCCTGAAGCAGTTATGTTCAAACAATACCCGTAATACCGTACGACACATAAACATAAATTATTTTAATTGAATCCAAATGGTCTATTGACATTTAAGATGAATAATCGGCTATACGATCGTCTCTTAAATTGTAAACTTAATACATAACGGAAGGAAGGAACTCGGCATTGAACTGTTACCACGTATTTGTACGTGGCAGGAATAATAAACTTATCCTCAACAAAGAGTTTATTCCCAATGGCCTTACCTCTGTCCCTCGTGGATATAACTGCAGTTAGGAAGTCAATTATCCTATTTGGTGACCTTTGTCTTCAAATTGCCTACAAATATCTAATTTCCATTATTTTTAAGTAACTGAACATTAAATGAATACAAAACTAGATAAAATCACGTTCACTAAAATATTTGTATGCACTTTATTTTTAACTAGAAATGTAAAAATTATATTCGCGACTAATTCAATCAGACTTACTGTTTAACTTTTAAACACTTTCACGTGATATGAATACCAATGTAACTGTGGAAACGTAATAAAATACTAGTATTTAGCAGGAAACAAGGTGATTGGTGGTAAGCGGAAGCTACGCTATACTGTTACACATCATAATTACAATCACAAATAGCAGTTATAGTTAAATAATGAAGACTAACATACAGCCTAGATGTACGTACGTCAATTCGAATCCAAAATGCCTTTTTTTGATAGCTGGCCATGGTCCGTTCGATCCGTCCTTGGCTTAGCGAGCCCATAAGTCACCAGATACATACTTCTCTTTAACGCCAAGTAGGCGGGCCACTGGTACCTAACCTTGTCATTAGTAGCCCATTCAGTTGAGTTACCCTTTTAGGTACTGTCTTGAATCCAATTTGCAGCAGCTATAAGTTTTCGAAGTTAGTGTCTTATCTCAGTAACTTGGAGTCGATTCAACATGTATACTTCTTTCATAGACCGACGGCCTGCCTGACGTAAACACTCCTTGGACTTTGGTAATGTAATTTTTGACAAAATGGCCTCAGATGTCAGTTGACCCAGGTATGTAAAGCTTTCAACCACCTTTTATGAAGCTCACGAGCAGTGTAAGGAATTGTAAATAAAACTACTTAACGGATTTTATCACGGGCGGACCATGAGTGCTGTAGTTCGAAATGTCGTGCAATCAAAAATCTAATGCAAACGGGATAAAATCTGTAGTTTTATTTATAACTCGCGTAAACATTAGAAATCATAATGTAAGGAATAGTAATATTTGTAACCATTACCAGACAACAAAGGCATTTCAAAATTATATAAAATTAAACTGTAAATGATTAATTATCACTTGCTTTAACGAGGAAAAATGAAACTTCAATAATAATATATAACAAAAATATTCTCAAAGATATGTGAATGCTGCGCTTCATGGAGCACGTGAAGCCATCGGGCACAGCAGTCAAGGTTGTCAGAGAAATACATTTAGTCTAATCCTATAATATTAATATTCCTTTAAGTTACGAAGATGTAAGTGTAATATTTGTGTAAAACATTATTCTATAAAAATAGAGTATATTGGCAAAGCTGTTTGGTAGACTACGAATACTACCAAATCTTACATTTCTCGTGGGTGTCTTAAAACACGATTACGAGCTTATATGGACTAGGGCGAGGTTCATCTGATGCCGTCTATTCAGCAATTACATTCTCAAAGAGGGTTAACGTTATGCAGGGGATTGGGTATAAATCTATTGCCAATAACTTTTGCAATCTTATATCTTTAAACGAGCAATTCTTGTATATATATATATTTTTTTTTTCAGGGTCTCGGAAACAGCACCAACGATTTTGATGAAACTTGGCATACTAGAGGTTTCGAGGCCAAAAAATCGATCTAACTAGGTTTTATTTATATAAAATATTGTTTTGTCGGTGTTTTAGCAAAACAATACAATGACATTAAATTTTAAAAGTATATGTATACAAATTTCGTTGTCAACGTCATGAGTTACGATAGCTCAGTTGGGAATTTGTCCAGTTTTCTTTTAGTTTGGTTTTGGCATTCAAACAGCGTCGGACGAATCTCAATGTTATTATTATTCTCTTTTTGTAATTTTTTATATTTTTTCAATATTTATTTTTTATTAATATATAGATATCTAAATAAATTCGACAAAAATACAACAAAAATTTGCTGAGTGAAGCTCGGGTAAAAATAATAATGAGAGTATATCAAAAATATTGAGGCTGAGATGATGTATTTATATATAAGTATATTGATAATAATAGTCACATACATAGTTGCTATCTCAATAATATTACCACAAAAACACCTCAAAATTGGTGGTATTGGTGTAATACTGCGCGATTGTCAACCGTGTGGTTCCAAGTTCGATACCACAATGAGGCAAAAAGTGTTATTGCCCTTTTCGTTAAAACTCAAATAATTGTAGGTTAGGTTTATTTCTTATCGAGACAGTGTATCCTTATCGTAATATCTTTGTAATAAACTTATAATCAATTTAATTAACTTTATATCGATTCTTATAGGTATTATTAACTGTCCAGTGAGTTATGACGTTTCTAGTTTATAGAAAACTAGCAACCCGCTCTCGCTTCGCTGCAGTTTCAGTCGCGTTAACCGTGTAGTTGCCATTCCCGTGGGCATACCGGGATAAAATATAGCCCATGTAACTTCCTCATATTACTTCCCAAACATCGGGTTTAAGCGTGAAAGCATAACAAACAAACTTACTTTCGCATTTATAATATTAGTAAGGATGTCATTTTGGAAATTTCGAGAACAGAACATAACAGAGTAAAGATACAATATAATGCCTTTAGCAACCAGTTTGTATAGAAGTCTCGTGCCCAACATTGAGCTGCATACAAAAAAGTTACTTATAGGTATGCCAAAAAAAGGTAGAACATCTACTGATGTCAAGGAAGCGGTACCAATGGTCAACCCAAAGGGTTATGCCGAGGTAATAAAGTAAGTTATGGGGTCGCAAGCCGTCCCTTTGTCGCCTTGGACGGTAGGGGCGGGGTGCGTCCAGGCCATAGCTTGTCACAAAAAACTTACACTATCCTAAAGAACAATAACAAAATGGTTGCTTTACTTTGGAATTATGCTAAAGGCTTTGAAAATTAGTCTTTATCAAATTTTAATCAACAATAAACATTTTTGTCAATAGATTTTTACTTTTGACATAATCTACAATAAAAAATAAAAAGGAAAGTAATAGAAAGTAGTTAAGATGTTATCTACATCGTCCTCATTACATATTGGTAATTTTACTCTAGCCAAAAGACAGAAACCAGATTTGTATCACTTTGGCGAGTGTCGACTTTTAGACGTCAGTTATTTTAATTTTAACCAAAGGATCCATCATAATTCGAATAATAAAATATGTGACCTCTTTCAAATTTAGGATATACATACTAGCAACCTGCCCTCTATTTGCTTTGGTTTCAGTCGCCTTTCCAGCATAGCTCCCGTTCCCGTGGGAATACCGGGTAAAATATAGCCTAATTACTACTTATATAGTCAGCTACCTGGTAGTAAAATATTATCAAAATCGGGCCAGCCGTTTTGAAGATTACCTCAAACAAACAGACAAACATTTTTGAAACTGTATTTTAGGCACAGGTATCGTGCAAATACCCGCGCCTGATGCCGCCATAGCCGAGGCCATGGGTGATTGGACCGGGGAGTTAGTCCGTCACCCGCCGAGAGGCTGACCGCGTGAGAAAAGACCGACGTAGATACTTTACAAATATATACGAGTAGCTCTCGAACATCATCTCAACTCAAATAAGTTTCACCGCTAAGCTCGAACCTCTTCGCCCGCGGCGGTATGGTCTCCATCAAAGAGATCACCACCTGGCGGGTCGACGCCCGCCGAGAAGTCATTGGTCGTTGGGCAGTCCCGCTGGAGAGTCCTCGATACGGTGTCAGGACCGTCAAGGCCCTCCGGCCGGTGCTGATGGAGTGGTTGGAACGGACGCACGGGGTGCTTTCCTTCCGACTGGTGCAGGTGCTGACGGGGCACGGTTGCTTCGGGAAGTACCTGCACAAGATTGTCAGGAGGGAGAGCACACCGTCCTGCCACCACTGCAGTTGCGACGAGGACACGGCGCAGCACACGTTCGAGGAGTGTGCTGCATGGGAGGGGGAGCGCCGTGAACTCGTCGCGATTATCGGTGCCGACCTGGCGCTGCCGACCATCGCCAGGGAGATGCTCGTCAGCGTCAGGAACTGGGACGCGGTCGCCGCCTTCTGTGAGGCCGTAATCTCACGGAAAGAGGCGGCGGATCGTGTGCGAGTAGAGCTCCTATTCGGCGACACGTTCCGCCGCCGGCGACTCGGGCGGCGCAGGTGCGAGTATCTGCGCCTAATGCCGCCCTAGCCAAGGCCGCGGGTGATCGGACCGGGGAATTGTCCGTCACCCGCAGAGAGGCTGACCGCGCCATAGCGACCGACGTCCCAGTACGTCGAGAGGTGAGAGATTACCTGAAAGGGTATTCCGTCGGGCTGACCACTGATGACAAATCACATCTGCTCCGGTGGTCGGCCCAACAACGAGGTGACGTGGGTACGGGTGGGTTATGGGCCCGCGCGCCGTCCTTTCATCGCCCCGGACGGACTGGACCGCGCGTGCGCTTACCATAGCCCACCAATAAAAAAAAAAAAAAAGCTCGAACCTCTTCCACAATATGAGAGACAATGATATTTACTATACGACGATGATCAATCGAGTTGGTATAGGGTTTATTTTGATATCTCTTAGTAGTTCTTTAGTACTACAATGATGAATGGCGAATTGTTTATTTACTCCGTCACCATATGAAATTCCAAGTTGTAAAACATTACCAGGAGAATAGCTAGTACCATTCTCCGTTAACACCAAATGCGATCTTAGCATAGTGATTATGGCGGTAACTGTTATTACAGCGAGGCCTATGTCCAACTGTGTGTATCTTTAGTTTGAAGAATAGATTGATTTATGTTAGCTTTTGCTAGGTTCACCTTTTCAGTCTTACTCGAGTAAAATAACAGCTAACAGATACTAGTAGTAATCTATACCAATAAATAAAATTGGAGTGTCTGTTTGTAATGTCAAAATAATAGGCTTTTTTCATGCTCACACGGTTATTTGCACTATACATATGCCTAAAATACACTTTATATTTTTCTTGTCTGTCTGTTTGTTCCGGGTAATCATCAAAACGGCTGCACAGATTTTAAAAATTCTTTCACCAATGGAAAGCTATAATATCAGGGGGTAACCTAGGCTATATTTTATCCCGGTATTCCCACGGGTACGGGAACTACGCAGGAAAGACGACTGAAACCGAAGCGAAGCGAGGGCGGGTTGCTAGTTAAGTAATAAGAACTTTAGTGCTTAGATACTACTGTGTTATGGGCATGTTATGTTTGGAAAGTAACCTTGCCGCTACCGAGTATTGCAGTAAAAAGGGTTATTTATATTATTCAGTCAAGACTATATTATTTTCTAATATTTTAACGCTATTTCTTGATTATTACGATATGAACTGGTAATGAAGGTTTTAATTATAGAAAACTCAATAATAAAATATTAAGTCCCTTAAGCACTCACATGCTTGTCACTATTGATACGTAACCCCAAATTGCTCTTTATTAAAGTTTGCGATGTCAAAGCAGTCATGAGGACTGCCGACAGAAGAGAAAACTAAAAACTATGAATAACAGTTATTATTTTGGATATCAAATTCATTGCTTAATCTTAAATTATTTTTTTTAATTAAAACTTTACATTTATCTGGTTATAACATCGATCGATATATATCAAAGAGTGAAAGGCTACTTGGTCTAAGCGACATTTTTGTAACTTTACAGGTGAACCATTTAAAGTTTAAAAATGTTAGAAAAAAAATCATAACAAAAAAACTTCTTGAGCTATTTGAATGGGGTAAATTTAATTAAAATTTAATTATAAACATCGAATTCTTGATGCTAATACTAAATTAAACGTACCTTTAGTTACAAAGATAAATGTCGCTTAATACAAATTGCCTTAAGCCCTCGTTTTTCAGCCTATGGAAAGTGTAAAAGAGTTCTGCGTATGAAAAAAAGTGCTCTGACTTTAATGAATTCGGTATCATTCGACGGAGAAAAATTTACTGATTTCGAATATGTATATAACTCAATATCACCCTAGATGTCGCTTAAACCAAATAGCCTTTCACCCCTCGATATAGTGTTAGCGTTAACACGTCACGTCCATGGCGTCTTAAATAAATTTACTACCCTTCCAAACCTGCCTATAGAAGATTTCACTCCAAAAATAGAGAAACCCGCTGAAATTTTTGACAATGATCTCAGTTGATGGTTGCGTTCTGATTCGGTGGTAATTAAGATTAATCTAAAGTCTCAAAATTACCAAAATGTAAGTGTCCCATGGAGCTTTTATATAATACATGATTGTACTTGTAAAAATTTATTACTACTCCTATAGTCCATAAAATAATCTCTGTGACAGTTGTCCCTAGTGCTGTCACGCTTACGATAAAGTCCGTAGTTTTTATCGATAAAACTCTTTGTTTTCATAATTGTGATTTTCTATTATAATTAAAATACAATCAATGAAATTCTTTTTTAATATATTTCAAACAAATACTGTTTTTTGACTGTTTTAATTATTCAAAAGGAGTACAATCAAGGTCTGGATCACTATTATCGTCATCATTAGAGCGTTCCTGCTAGAACATTTATCATTTTTTGCCAAAATAGGGACCAGTCGTTAAATCAATCGATCAATTACGACTGTTTTATAAATAAATATGTCTAGTTTATTGACAATAATGCGTACATAATTTATCATTTACTCTGAGACGAAAAGTAATTTTTTAGTGTTTAATTAATTCAATTTATGTATTTTATAATGTAACTATCTGTTTTAATTGTAAAAAATATGTTGAAAGTTTTATATAGGTACTGTATTGGGTATATTTCTTTTATGAATAATTTAATAAAGATCGGTTATCGATTTACATATATCGACTGTCCCATCTCTTTTTTATTTTCAGTCCAGTACGACCTTGTACGTGCGTAAGCGTCATTTATGTATAAAATGTCTACTAGGTATTTCAGTACTTACGAGGTACATTTTAGGCATAAATATTAATATTTTTATATTTATAATATATTGCAATTCAGTTGCAATAAAACTGGCACGAAAACAATGAAAATATATTTGATACAAAATGAAATCGTAAACATGTCGCTCGTTCAAACTTACTTCGTTGGTTTCGTTGACATCTGTCACAGAGATCAAGCTATATTTTATGGACTATGGTATTGTTTGAGTTCGACAGTAGATCTGTCAGAAATCGGCTAATAATGCACTTCTAGATTTTTACTATCCCGATTTCTATAATATTACTTTATCTCGCTTTAAAAAACAGTGACAGCTTAAAGATTAATATAACAGCAGCTATGTAATAATCTCATTGAATTCTTACTTTACTGTTCTAAGTAAAAACCTGATTAATGATTCCGCCAAAACCCTAGAACCTAAATAGAGATATATCAGAAAAATGAAAAAGATATAAGCATTAGAGTTTTCTTCGAAATCACAATCAATCACAAAGGAGCATTCAATAAGGGATCTAATCGCCATCTCAACGATCATTAGTGAGGTAATACATAAAGTCTCGTAATCCTCTTTTTTCGCAGTGCGATAACGTTATGTGAAATCCATATAAATCTACTTTAGGCAATATAAAGATCGCCGAGTAAGTATGGGTTTTTATATTCAGTTTAATAGATGAAATGAGGTAATTTAATAGAATCGCAAATGGTTATGAGCGGTATTGAATCGATAATACAAACTTTCTTTTCTATTTTCTTTCTTATATTATATTTTTAATCTTTTATACTGCTACTTTAACCGAACACTAGTTTGGTTAAAGTAGCAGTATAAAAATACATTATTATCTTTTTATGTCTTCGCATTTAATTCAGTGTAATGTATAAAAGTTTGCCAATATTTTTTTTTTATTTTTTTTTTAATAGTAGGTACTTACTGAACATTATTTCAGTTTTTATAATAGCATAAATTCCTACTTTCTACTAATCCTACTAACATTATAAACGCGAAAGTTTGCGAGTATGTGAGGATGTGAAAATGTGAAGATATTTGTTGCTCTTTCACGCAAAAACTACTAAATGGATTTTGATGAAACTTCATAATAATATAGCTTACATATCAGAATAACACATAGGCTATAGCTAATTTATTCCGATATACCCACGGGCAGAAGAACTGCGGGTGAAGTCGCAGGGCACTGCTAGTCCTTAATAAGCAAGATAATATATTCGAGCAAAAGTAGAGAGACACGAAGTAAACACTACCTAAATCCACCCGTTTAAACATTTTCGACTTATTTGAGTCATCTATAAGGGGACGTGACCACCAATGGAACGCATGTGTTGAGAAGAAACAATATTAGTCTCTCCACCACGTAATTTCATTATTCAGTCCCTGTGCTCTTTTAAAGGAAGTGGTTTTGGCGGAGCGGATCCAAGAGGATTTCCTCTACCATGACACGCTTTGCTGTTGGCGCGGCGGGCGACGCAGGCGTGTGTACCTGCACCAGATTCAGCCATGATGGGTGGACCGGAGATTAGTTTCCCAACCGCAGAGAGGCCGACCAAGTGAGGGTGACATTCCGGCAATACTATGTTGTTGCTGGGGCGACGAAGAAGACGGTATCCGAAAAGGTAATCCACCGAGTCACTCACGGATGTCAAGGTATCCATACCAGTCGTTAGCCAACTGGCAATGGGTACGGAACACGGTAGGTTATAGACTACAGGCCGCTCAACCGTCGCTCCAGACAGATTGGACGGGGTGTATCCAGATTGTAACCTAACATAAAATATAAAAAAGCGGCAAGTGCTTTTGCCCCACATTTTAAATAAATTTTACCCCGAATTTAACTACTAACTTTACAAGCCAATGAGAACTATAATTATTGCCGTGTAAAGATTAAAAATATAAGCTGTCACCACTGTAAGCTTTCATAAATAAGGTTGTACAAACCGACTAAGGAGCACCAGAAAAATGATGAAGGGTTCTCTTGGAAAATTCATAACACCCATTAGGATTACTAATCCGTATGCTAAAGTTCAACAGTAGACATCAATATATAGGTTCATCATCAATCAGCCTATCACCGTCCACTGCTGGCCATGGGTCTCTCTCGTGTTTTGCTACGAAGCGCGATCCTATGCCGCTTGCATTCAATGTCGCCTAGCAATTTTTACCTGGTTGATCCACCTAGCTTAGGGCCGTCCTACACTGTGTCATCCGATACGTGGTCGCCACTCGAGAACCTTTCTTCCCCAGCGGTTGTTGGTTCGTCGAGCGATGTGGCCTGCCTATTGCCAGTTCAGCGTGCTAATTCCTCGTGTTATGTCAGTTAATTATTGAACCGAAAGACCTTGGCCAGCTCCATCTGATCCATCTGATAAACCAGGGTCTATTTAAAGTCCTTAGCCGTCTTTTACGACACTCTCGAGCAATATAGGGGTTGGTAGCATTCGTAACCGCCCCCACACAGCATGTAAATGAATGAAAATAAAATGATATTGAGTGCAATAAAACTAAATGTTAATTTAGCACATTTATTTATTTTCAGATTTGAACATCATATGCGCCTTAAGGTTTCATGTAGGTACATAGAGAAGTTAAAAATATAAAATAATATTCACAATTCCCTGTAAGTATTTACACAACAACTCATTTTTTAAGGCAGTCAAAACATTAAGTACTTGTTTGTATGGCATGGTCTATTCAGAAGAAGATTGACATTGTCCGAAGCAAGCAATCAAAATGAATCCATTTTTGCACAATTTTATCTTCCTACATCTACCTTCTCAATTCAATTCAACTAGGATTGATACCTGGTTAAGAACACGATAGAACGGGTAAGTAGTCCGTATAGTAAGTAATATAGCGAAAGAGTGAAACACTGATAGTGTTACCGAGGATGCATCCAAAAGCCGGAGAGAGAACGCACGGAGATTTACTTTCGGCCACACAACAAAATGCTATTTCAATCAAACAATCGATTGTCAAAATTGAAAAGCCTTGGCAGTGTAAGTTTTCTATTGTTCTACCTGTGTTAGAGAAAGACACTATGCCAGCAGGTATAGGCCAGATATTTTATGATAGTCAATGATGCTTGCTTCGATCAATTTATTTGTCTGTTTTAGGTTGTAATAATTTTTCGATATATAATTACACGATTACAGTCATTCCTTAATACAATAAGCAAATATATAGAGGATGTATATATTTAGAATATGCATATGTATCTATCACTAAATAAATCAAATATATACCTTCTACTTATAAGTCTATTAAAATAGTTTTAGATACAAGAAATGTAACATATACCAATAATACCATAGTAATTTGTCACTATAATATATATTTTATAGCAGATACACACCATTATCAGTAAATACAGTAACCGGTGATAAATCTTGCACATCGATTTATGGAAAAAGGCAATCGACTAATTCCGGCTCCGTAGAGCATTGTCTCTGTCGCACACTTTCTGTAGGACATCGCTCGAAGCACTAACAGATTAGCTTTTAAAATTGATTATTTTTCTCATAATTGAAAGATTTGGTTAAAAGAATTCCGTCTGTGTGTACTTAGTTTTTCTAACAAACCCCATATAGGTAATGTACGATATAAACAACGCCCCATCAAGCCAATACTAACCAATTGCCTGTTTCCAAAAATGTATACAATATAAAATTATTGCCATTATAAATGTAGCCTATATACGTAATTACACCATTAGTATTTCTTTAAGGATAGCTCACAATATTTCGATTATTATAGATTCATTTTGTGCTCCTTAATAATATAATATATATTAACATTAACAATCGTTACAATACAATTACTACAATACAATAATTCGAGAATTTCAATTATTAAGCGTTAGGAAGGTAATATAATTTTTGAAACGCTACTTGTACCTATTTAATAACAGCGAATTGATATTTGGGACTTTATGCTGTTATTAATTTGTAATAAAAACATATATATGGGTATAAGTACATTCTAAAATGTATAATATAATTGACACTATAAATCATTTTTTTTTTTTTCAATATATATATATATACCTAAGTTATAAAGACAAAAAATCGTCGATGCAGTAATCAATATTTAATTGATATAGGGTTCAAGATTTTTTCGATTACGTTAATTGAATTATTCGATAAATATCGATACATATCAAATCATATATACTGTGATATTTGAATAACTATTGATGTATATTTAATAAAAATTTAACGTGTGTATTTCCTTGTAATATTAGAACTTCACGGCAAGCAGCGGCTTGCTCCCAAGTGTGAACCTATATGAATTTCAGTTACCAAATATGACTGCAATTGGCATGCGTGTTACTGCAATTAGAGAGTTGCCTAATGATTCATTAACCGGTAAATATAGGTCATTAGAAAAGATTAGGTTTAGGAATAGTAACTTCTTTATAGTTTTTTACTTGTACTGGTAAAGATGATATAGACACGAGATATCTATTTACCATAATATTTTATTACATAGTACAACATTTTTTATGTTCTTAATCTGTCAACACGGCCAAATACATAATAATGACTTAAATTGATAGTAAAAGTTAATTTATGTCACATTTACTGGTATAATAGGCAGGCATAGTTAAAGCTTTGACAGATAATGTATTACAAACATTATTTTATTACTCTACAGTTCTTACGAATTTTAAAATTTTTATAATCCTAAAATTTTCAATCATAACATTAAATCTGAAGCTACACCTAATAGATAGCAACAAAATAGCTTCACAGATAAGAAAGGTTATTTGGTGAAATTTGAACATGCTACTCACCCTAAGGAGAGCCTTCCTGGCTCCTCTTGGAGAGATGTAAAACTAAAAAAAAGGTATAGAGCTTGATATTATTTTAGGGAAATTTATTCGAAACTTTAATTAAGGAATTTTAAAAGAATTGAAACCATATATTATATAAGTACCTATATAAGGATTATAAAGTGTCGTATCATATTAAAGCTTATTAATCATGGTATTATTTCATTTTCTTAATCCATAAATATACTTAGATTGTAAGTTTCGTTCTACTTCTATTATATTGTTGATATTTAGTTTAATAAATACCGAATTACAGAGAAAACATTGTGATACATTTTTATTTTTTTTTTATTCTCCAGCTACTAAAGGCATAGAAAGTAGCTAACACTCTAAATGTTCATTGTACATAATTCTACAGATATAACACTTGATACAAAAGTAATTGACCTATTTTCATACAAAACTTTAAAATAAATATTTGTCTTATAAAATCATAATTAATACACACAAAATTCTTCTAACCGAGTTACATAAAGTATCTACAGAAAAAAAAATATACAAACATAACGAAATAATACTAAAACGCATTGTTTTTCGTTATTGATATTATTAATAATTAATATAATGTGCACACTCTAAACATGGCAACTGCAAACAATTATATCATCTACGTATATTTCACTATTTGTCTTAATTCTACAACAACAATCCAAGGCCAATATAGAAGACTTGTATTATAATTTATCAAGAAGTACTACATTAATATTATCCAATACACAAAGTAATTTGCATACATATGTGCATTAGACATGTTATTTAAAAATCCTATTTGCATTTGGAAAACGCCATTGTTCTATCTAAGCATATTCATATCGCATAATAGGATTGCAAGAAAATCATAAGACGGATTTAGATAAAAATAATAATAATATTTATATTAATAAATACGATATCGCCGTAAATTTATTAAGGAATGTCAAAAAATTGAGCAAAGGCTAATAGAACGATACAAATATTTGTATATACTACGAAGCTAGTTTAAAAGATATGACATTTCAAAGATATGTTGAAAGCATATACAGATTTAAAATAATTATACCAATTTTTTAATACTTAATTAAAATGAGTTAATATACCACAATATTATCAGTTTTTGGTTTGATGGTAAATCTATATCGCCGTTAAGGTACATCCATCTTCGACTATCAAATAAAAAAAATTAAAATCAGACCACCTAATTTTATAAGAAATAATAATTACCTATTAACATCTAATTTCAATGAGATTAGTAACATGAATATATATTTCAATAAGCATTTTTATTCAGTCACTGTCTGGTATTTGAACAATATTCTCTAATAAAAGAAGGACCGAATTTTATACATCGCATAGTCCATCATAATTAAGTATAACTGTTACTATAAATAGTATATTATATTTAGTAAGTATATTTATCGAAACCAGAATGTCTAAACTTAGCTACGGATAAATTAATTCTCCTGTAACCATGATCAATTTCATTGAAATAGCTATTAAAAAACATTAGTGCGCTGTTCATTATAAATAGTTCTTTCAAAATATAGCTAAAAGCAAAATAAATATATATTTTAACTGTTAACAATGATGAATTGATCAAATTTGGAGAACTTCATACTTATGAAGTTCCTCCTACAATTTTCCTCCAAATTTCCTCCTACAATAATCGTAAGTTCACTGATTCTTGGTCATGCGAAACTTAAATTCTCAAATTATGTAAAGAAATTATCCCTTTGTTGATATATCGGCAGTTCGACGTCCGGTGAAAGATCATCAATGTCATCGCCATTACTATTTTGGGGTAGTTCTTCTAATGCTTTAACTGGCAATAAAAAATAATTAATTAGGTTTATGAAATACAACATATTTTAATAATAATTATTAGCATTCAAACACGCAAATGCAAAGTAAGTTTTGCAAAAAATAATGCAACTAAATAATTTAAATATTACGAAAAGCAGAAATAAGTAAACTACTCACAACAAAATGCATAAAACGAAACCATGCCGCAACACACTGGATAGTAGGATCTTCTAAGGACCGTCTGAATAGCCAATTTACTTACACGTTCAAATTTTGCGGGATCCCAAATAGTATACTTTTGAGTGAGTACAGATAAAATGTGTAAAAGTTTTAATGATTTCATGATATTGTAATGTGTATCTTGCAAAATATTAGCATGAATGAGTAAAGTAGAAATAAATTATGCTTGTAGTGTGAGAGTGTATGGCTAATCAGTGGTTGGATGCAGACGGTCCATGCTCAGTGTTGGTTCCTGCACAAAACGGGACAAACAACATCAAGCAAATGGTTAACGTTAGCGTGAACAAAACACACGCGTGGTGGTTAGTCACATGAAAAGGTTTAGAATTACAATTTTGATCGATGTCATTATAATCAAAACTGCAAATCTGTGCAACCTCCATCAAGTGATAAATTAACAAAACATGGAATATTAAGACATTCAATATCTAACACTCGATATTAAAAAAATTACAAACATTATAACAACAATCCTTAGTGAAAGACATATTAAGTACTTAGAATAAAATTTTATAAAGTTTTAGAATAAATTTTATAGTGATCTAACTAATATATTAGTTCCATAATTCATATTGCTTTTTATGATAAAAAAAGTGTGTGTGTATTTATGTATGCACTTAAGAAGTTCTTTGGCATAACAAGGTAAAGATCTTTCTAAAAAAATTATCCTTCTAACGCGAAGGATAATTTTTACTACGTTTGTAAAAAAAACGGCACTAATAATAGAAAAAAAGGTATTTCATACATAAAGTTTTATTATAACGCATATCTAGTTCACATTTGTGACGGTGTGCGCGCGCATCGTGAAAATTTACTCTCATAATTTTTCCCCAACGCACCAAAAGAAGAATAACTTCAAAAATGAACTATTCTCTTCGAAAACTTTAAAATATATAAAGAATTGTAATTAAATATCAATATACTATATAAATTATGGAACCAACTTGGGGAATAAAAATATGTATAAATCCAACGCGTCATTGAATTTATAAAAATGTAAATAGTTTTAGTTTGAAATATTTGTTAAAATATATGTGAAATTATATATAATAAAGATAATATTATGTGATATAGCGAGAAATATCTTGGCAAAACTATGATCAAGCATTATCCTTACCGGCGATGATTTTGCTCATCTCAGTAACCTGCTTGGCAAGTATCTGGTTCATTTGTAGTAAGTGCTCCCGTTGCCGCTTTTCACCAGCGTCCGGACTCTAACGGTCATCATACAAGCACACACATGTAGGACTGTGCTGATTTACATATTTACAGCCAACATACTAGGTCAGGAGTGGCGAACTTTTATGTACTAACGTGCCATTTATTATAAAGAAATGTTTAGTAACGCCATAAACTTTCCGTCAAATAATTGAAAATACTACACATTCAAAACTATTTACTAAAAAAATTAAATATGATTTGCAATATCGCAGTTAGACGCGTAATTTAAAATACAGTATTAGTTGTGACTTCTATTGTTGCAGAAGTCACGTTAGTAAATTTTGTGATCAGTGGCATGCCCAGAATATTACGTCGCGTGCCATCAATTGCACGCAGGCCCTTCGGTTCGCCATCCCTGTTCTAGGCTATACAAGCTATAGTGTTTGCAGATACTAAATTGTATAAATTATTATTATACGCCAGACTAAAGTAAAGATTTAAGTTCAATTGGTATTTGTAAGAACTTTAAAATTTAACCTTCAAGCGGTCGCGCAGCATCGAAACGACCGCACAGTTTCGCTCCTAATGTCGTATTATATAATTTAAGGGTTTTTTTTTGGGTTTTAGTTTCTATTAATGCAAAATTTATTTTCAAAGTTAAGGAAAATGTATCTACATACAACAAAATAAATGACTATGAATTAATTAGTAGGTATTTTTAAATTTTATAGGTCTTTTAGGTTACTCGCGACTGCTGCTGTTACGAATGACCGCGCGCGCTTGAAGGTTAAGTTAGGTTAGGTTAGTTTCAAAGTTAAGGAAAATGTAGAAGGTATTTTTATCTGCAAACACTTAACGACATTAGGTACAGATATTTTTATCATGACAATTTTAAATTAAAGAAGGATCATGCAAAAAGAATAGAAAGATAATTGAAGACAACAACGAAAGCAGAGCGGAGACAAGGTGCACATTTGTATAGTGAATGATTATGTTACTATAGTTAAGTATTTACCCAATTGGTATTAGAAATTCATGATATGAAAATTTTAATGTTACATGAAGTACTACGATGAAGTGACGCAGCAAAAGTTAGAAAATCGAGTGCCACATTTTAATTGTGAATTTTGATTGTAATTATTATCCTCATCATCGTAGCTCATATAAGTCCCACTTGTAATCATAAGTTCCACAATTGGAGGGAAATTGGCTTCTATACCACGTTAGTCAGACGGGTTGGTATAGGGTTTCATTTAGAGTTTTTATTGCATAGATGTTACCTGCAATAATCCCTTAGTCATCTTTTGCGACCCGGGCTGGCCACGGACGACAAGGAACTCGGTACCGGTGGTCGGCCCAATAGCGAAGGGGAGGAATAAGGTGGGTTATCTGCTGCGCGTTGTCCTTTCGTCACCCCGGACGAAATGGACGGCGTTTGAGCTGACCACAGCCCACCCGAAAAAAAAATCATCTTTTACGACAACCCCGGTCAAGAAAAGAGGTGGTGAATTGTATTCTTACTCCGTCATCACACGGAAATACACATTGATTATGCATGAAAATTCATGCATAAATTCATTAATACTTAATCAAACGGTTGGAAATAATCATATTTCACCGGTTGTAATGTATTATTTATAGTATTTGACAGGCAGGAAGTTACGCTTTGTAAATCTATATTGTTTCGGAAGTATAAGTATAAAATTCAACGAGCGTTACCTTACTGGGATCAGCTGACGTGCCTGTTAACATTTTCTTGATAGATTCAACTTTCTCTTGTCGTTTCTGTTGCTCCTCCGGAGATAATTCTGGAGGCTGTATTGAAAAATTTTATTGTCTCTTAGTTTTCTAAATTGCATGAACTTATAATCTGATTGCAAAGATGGCGTAGTGATTAAGATACCGTGCCAGTTTCATGGGCTCAAATCCCACCCAGGACCACACTTTGTGCGACCACAAATTGTTGTTCCGACTCTGGTTGTAATTTGTATCCGTTATATATTCGTTAAGTCCCTCGCAACACAAGGATTATTTATTCCTTAGTGCCGGTGCTGTCTTTTGTAAAAATAAAATAAAAAAGTAATAATATTTTTTCGATCAAATCTATATTTTTTAACCCCCGACGCAAAAAAGAGCTGTTATAAGTTTGACGTTGATGTCTGTCTGTCTGTCTTTGTGTTTGTGTTTGTGTTTGTGTTTGTGTTTGTGTTTGTGTTTGTTGTGTGTTTGTTGTTTGTGTGTTTGTGTGTTTGTGTGTTTGTGTGTTTGTGTGTTTGTGGTTGTGTGTTTGTGTGTTTGTGTGTTTGTGTGTTTGTGTGTTTGTGTGTTTGTGTGTTTGTGTGTTTGTGTGTTTGTGTGTTTGTGTGTTTGTGTGTTTGTGTGTTGGTGTTTGTGTGTTTGTGTGTTTGTGTGT